>CM069449.1:1230165-1843487 GCA_035610835.1 Ophiura sarsii | reverse complement strand
TTTAAGATTTTTGAAAAAATATACAGTGTCAGCGTCAGTCCAATAACAAGTTAAGAGGTGCGCAGCACCCCCTAAGATTTTAAGATTTTGGTTTTACATAAACTACATAACAATTTAATATGACCAAAGTCAAGTATTTCTCACGTCTGACAGTGAGACGGTGTGTATGGGGGTGTAATTCGTACATGCTCCTATATGGACGTTTCCCCTAAGAAAACAATTTTCCTAAAAAATGACAACACAAATTTGTTTAAAATGTTCGATCATGATATTGATATTATTATGGACCAAACGGTGATGTTTCGGATAGCAAAATTCACCCCCATGTTTCCCCTAACATGGGTGCTTCCCTAAGATTTTAAGATTTTTGAAAATATATACAGTATCAATCCAATAATAAGTTCAAGAGCTGGAGCCTGGAGGGAAGGGAAGGGGTATAACTGTATAAAACGGGTATTACACTACACAACAATTTAATATACCAAAGTCAAGAGTCTCACCTCTGACAGTGAGAGGGTGTGTGTGTGTGGGGGGGGGGGGGGGGGGGGGGGGGCAGTAATTCGTACATGCTCCTATATGAACCCTTTCCCCTAGAAAACCATTTTCAAAATGACAACACAAATCCGTTAAAATGTTCGATTATGATATTGATATTATGGTGATTTGTAATGGAAGTGATCCGCAAGCACAACATTGAGCATTATTTGTTAGAAAAATAATTATCGAGCCGAAATTACGGAATTATATAGAACAAAACACCATACTAGTCACAAAAATGAATAAAAACTGCCATCACTCAACATGCAATTTTTAAAATTCGCGGCGATCAAAAGTCCCGGTGTCGATGACGTCATGGGTATCGGTGCTAAAATTTGCGCATGTGCATTGTATAACTATGACATCATCGACACTGGGACTTTCGATCGCCGCGAATTTTAAAAAGTGCATGTTGAGAGATTGCGGTTTTTATTTGTTTTTGTCATAAGTGTGGTGTTTTGTTCTATATAATTACAAAAGTTGGGCTCAATAGTTATTTTTATAACATATAATGCACACTTTTATGCTTGCGGGACACCTCCTTTAAGCTAGCAAAAATAACCCCCATGTGTTCGTTAAGGGGTGCGCAGCGCCCCATTAAGATTTTAAGATGTTTGAAAAAATATACAGTGTTAGTCCAATATTAGTTAAAAAACTATGATTTTTTTGCGCGCTTCAAGCGTATTGGTTTTAATGGTAATGATTCAAGCATAACAAGATGGTTTCAGGAACATTTTTGGGAACCATTTAGTTTAAAAACTGGAAATATTTGTGCGCTTTCAAACACATTATTAGTTTCAATGTTTAAATATTCAAGCATAACAAGATGGCTACAGGAAAGTTTTCTGGTCCATTTAGTGCACCGTATTTATGTTCAATATTTAACTATTCCTCAGGAACTTTTTCTGGGCTATTTTAGTTAGAAAAACTGGAAATGTTTGCGCGCTACGCGCATAATTATTTTTAATATTTCATTATTCAATAACAAAATGGCTTTAGGAACGTTTTCTGTACACTTTCGTTTTAAAAAGTGGCAATATTGCGCGCTACGCACGTAGTTTCAATATTAATTATTCAAGCATAACAAGATGGTTTCATGACCATTTTATTTAAAACACTGCGCGCGTAATTATGTTCAATATTTAAATATTCAAGCATAACAAGATGGCTTCAGGAACTTTTTCTGGACCATTTTAGTTTAAAAAGTGGACATAATTATGTTCAATATTTCATTATTCAAGCAAAACAAGATGGACCATTTTAGTTTAAAAGGTGGACATTTTTGCGCGCTTTGCGCATAGTTATGTTCGATATTTCATTATTCAAGCATAACAAGATGGCTTTTAGGAATGTTTTCTGGACCATTTTAGTAAAAAAAGTGGAAATGTGACATGTGCGCGCTTAGCACGTATTAGTTTCAATGTTAATTATTGAAGCATAACAAGATGCTTTCAGGAACGTTTTCATGACCATTTTAGTTAAAACACTGGTAATTTTTGCGAGCTTCGCGCGTAATTATGTTCAATATTTAATTATTCAAACATAGACAAGATGGCTTCAGGAACGTTTTCTGGACCATTTTAGTTTTATAAAAATTAAAAAAAATTGCGCGCTTCGCGCGTTGTAGTTTTTTCATCTTTCATTAGTGTTTCTCGTATTTTAGAGTGCTTATTAGGCCAAACAAAAAAATAGGTTTGTCTCAAAGCTTGCGCGCGCATTGGTTTTGAAATGCCAAAATACCGCATCTAAAATGCAGGAAATTGACAAATCAATTTTTTTTTCCCTACAAATTTTTATTAAAAATATCGGCAGATTTTCCCTTTCTCAAACTTTACATGACTCAGTTCTTCAAGAAACGCTGCACAATTGTTCTTTACACAACTACATCACAATATTTATTTCAAATAGAAAAAAAAAATATCAGGAAGTGTTAACGGTTGCAAATAGTAAGAGTAAAAATTGACACACAAATAAAAAAATATAAACAAAATAAAAAATGGAAGACAAAAAATCGCGCGCGTCGCCCGATTTTAAAGCCTTCGCAAGCTTTGAGACAAACTTTTTTTTTTGCCTTATGAACCGAGCCAAAGTTTATTAAAAATAAATGTGAATATTCATAGCGAGAGCTTTTCTAGGCCATTCAAACATGCTAAAACCCAACAGCTTCAGGGGCTCCTAACCTGAACCCCCGCCAAGGGCCCTACAAATTTACAGCACCTCCATACAAAATATACTTCCAAGGGCCCTGTCCTCTGGATAACATAACAGGTACAACATTTACACTCATACATATCTTCCGTCTTAGGCTACAGAATGTGTATACTAGAAGTGAAATAGACTTTATCTTTTATTTTTCATATTTTCCCAAATTATCCACATTTTGATATCTTGTTTTCCCTACAGCCACTCTTTGTATACCTACCATACCAAGCGGTCCACGCCCCACTCCAGGTACCAGACTCGTATGAAGAGCAGTATAAAGCCGTCAAAGACAATAACAGACGTAAATATTCTGCTATGGCAACCTGCATGGATGAGGGCATTGGTAACATCACTGACACCCTCAAGAATGTTGGCATGTGGAATGATACTGTCATAATATTTTCGACAGGTAAGTATTTTCTCTTACCCCAATGTCGTGAGGCTGTATCGGGGATAAAACTATCAAGGGAAAGACATTTTTAGACAATTAGGGGAGAAAGTAAGTAATAAGTGGGGGCCGCCATGTTTGTAGTCTTTGTAAACTACATGTACCTATGCAGTGCAGTTTATTTTAAGGGAGCACATACCCAAATAGGTATCTCGACACGCTATCGCTCAAAGTTTATCACGACAATAGTTCCTATTTGGCGGGAAAGAGAGTTATTTTTTGACGGTTTATGATATAATTTTTCACTAATATGTTGTGTTTGAAATGTGTAGTTGATGTTCTGACATTTAAACTAGGTGATTTGAGGTCAATTTTAATTTCACGGACCGATTTACACATGCGGTGATATCCAGACCGGAGACCGAATTTAGGTAGGCATATCACTACGTTGTTACGCGGCGGCTTATATCAAAAAAAAGTTCACGGTAATGTCACCTTCATATTCAGATACTAGCGGGAACCCGCGCTTCGCGCGGGCCCCGCTAGTAGTGAGCCCCCACTTGAGCGGTTTGTAGGGGTGTGTTGGTGGTTTTTTTGTACACGGTCCCAAAATGTCATGTATCGTCATTTTTATGCCGCCCCCACCCCGCTCAATGAACGTGATAATTGTTATGACCACTCCCATGCTCAGGCCTATCTAGGAATGGTAAAATTCGGAATAATTGGGGGTGGGGGGGGGGGGGGGGGGGGGTGGAAGTTGATGCGGAAGGGAAAATTAAAAATAAGGGTAGACAAATGTAGACAAAATAAAGATTTTTTTGGACTAAAATTTAGTTTTGACCCCCCACCCCTGATAATGGTATTTATTTCATGACCTCCACCCCCACCCCCCTATTTTCCGTGTAAAAACACGACACCTCCAATGATATTTGGTACCTCTACCCTGGCCCTCTTACCGAAGAAAATGACAGCCCCCCTAACATAATCCATAACATACCATGTGCCATTAATAATCCAGGTACTTGATCATGGGGGGGAGGGGGGGGGGGGGTAGCCTAATACGGAACAAATAATGACCCAAACAATTGTGTTTGCCGCCCCCGGGGATGGCCATGTTAAGCCGGAGTCCAAGTAGGTGATCGGGCATCTTGCTGGGCTGGGGTTGCGCTCTCAACGTGGTGGGCTCAAAAATAACCCGTACCCATTTGGGTTGGGGTGCATAGCAAGCAATAACCCGTGCCCATTTGGGATGGGTGTATAGCAAGCAATAAAGCTATAACGGGGGAGGACACGGGACAAATAATGACACAATGATGTGTGCTGATGTCCAGGTGAGCGTGCATAATGCTATAGGGGTCGCGCTCCCAAAAATAACTTTTTGAGGTCTATGTTGTGTATACTTCCATAATTGCGGTGCGGTGCTTTTGTTGGATTTTGCATCGGGTTAAGCATCTTAAGGCCTATGCCTCCTTATTTATATATCTTTTGACCCCACCCCCATTTACAATGGTATTAATTTTATGACCCCCTTGCCATATTTTCCTTGTAAAAACACGATACAACCAATGATATTTGGTACCTCTGACCTCTTACCGAAGAAAACGACAGCCCCCTAACATAATCCAGATAATGATATACCATGTGCCATTAATAATCCAGGTAGTCTACTATTATACTTCATGTACCATTCCTTGGTGCCCTTAGCTTGATTATTCATGTTTGACTTATATATATCAGGAATGACTTTCATGGACTAATACATATTTCTTGTCTTGTCTTGTGACTGTATTTTCTGCGAAAAACACAAATAATCCAGGTAGCCTACTATTATACTTCATGTACCATTCCTTGGTGCCCTTAGCTAGCTTGATTATTCATGTTTGACTTATATATCGTCACCTTCTTAAACTAATGGCCTAAGTCATATTTTCAAGTTCTGAGAAAAACAGAGAAAACTGAACCATTGATAGCATAAATGATATTTTTTGCTCATTTCACACACAAAGGTTTGGGGATATATGACTATTGAAATACAAATAATGCTGTCTGTCAAATCTGTTACATAAGAGGATTGGATTACATTACTTAGGCCAATTGGATTACTTAGGCCAATTTGCAAACATGTCGTTGTGACTTAGGCAATTTTACACCTGACTTAGGCCAAATTGAAGCACTTGCTGCCATCTTGAAAGCTTGTAAAATGGCCTAAGTCACATTTATATGGCCTAAGTCACACGCTTGACTTAGGCCATTATACTAACTGGGTATAAGCAGCATGAATATGTTCAATTCAGCACATATGCCATCTAACAGAGGTAGCCAGCATCATGAATAAGTGACTTAGGCAACAACAAAAAATCTTCAAATTTTGACTTAGGCCATTATTTTAAGAAGGTGACGATATCAGGAATGACTTTCATGGACTAATACATATTTCTTGTCTTGTCTTGTGACTGTATTTTCTGCGAAAAACACATCCCAGAACTTTACTAAAAATCATACTGTAAAAGCCAATATTTTCGCGTAACAGATATTTTCGCGCATTTAGATATCATAGAGTATAGACATTTCCCGAATTGTTTTTTCGCGGGCGACCTTCTGGATGCACTGCATGAATGTTGAAAACAATATGTTCGCGTGTTATCATTTTCGCGTGTAAATAAAACCACCGCGAAAATGTCTGCTTTTAGTAATGGAAATCAGCTTCCAATTTAATGAACTTCTTAACATAATTTGCTTCGATTTCCATAAAGCATTCCCGATGAGTATTCTGTTGCGATCGTAGAGGAAACACTGTAAACGGCGGCAACACGTGTCTATTTGCTCAGCCTCTTGAAAATGAGTTGCCGGTTCAAACCTTGATTTTGAAGTAATTAAAAATCGTATGGCTCTGTTACTTGGTAGATCTTTATGATTTATGATAACCATTGCAAATCTGCAAGAATGACATGTTTTCAAAGTAATCCAGATCCTCATCCTTATCCCATACCCAATTCACCCTAAAAATCCACATCACAGATGCCTAGTCCAGATAATAATTATTATGCCCTTAGTCAAGATAGGCTTATTCGGGAATTCATTAGGAATAGGGTCTTATTTTTTATAGCCCTTTATAGTTGTATTAGTTGGCGTATGGCGGGCCAATAGTCGGAGCTCTCATCATGATCATTTATGGTATCCAGTCTAAAGCACTTTTTGTGTGCCATATCCTTATTTTTTGGCCAAATGACATTAAATTATTCCTTCAGTTTTATATTTTTATCACGCATACTCATACCGTCGCTATCCCTGCATTTCCATTTATGAAAAAAGTCTGGTATAGGCCTTCCCATAACTGGTCGGAGGGTTGTAGCAATTATAAAGCTATACAGGGGGAAACACGGAACAAATAATGACAAACTGGTGTTGCGCCTTCAATAAGCCGTAACCCGTAGGTTTAGAGGACTTCAAGTTTAGCTAGAATGCAGCTGTATATGGAGTTTAACAAAACACTAAGCAATGAGTAAAAATCACCAAGCCGTGTGCAAGGTATTCTATTTGTGCCCACACTGATAAATATTAGCCTCACATGGATTTTCGCCAATTTGGAACTGATCACACAATAAAACAGGTCTGTTACGCGTGTGTGACGCGTGGCGGCCATCGCGTATAGTGGAGTGTTGCGTGGACAACGATGGTGCGTGACTTGCACGCATCGCTCTTGCGTACATTATTATACTTGCCACGTCAAGCAGCTGTAACGACCACACGTAGCAACCCAGGATCGTTGCATGAAAGTGGTTTTCGTATAACGCCAAGAGGAATCAAAAATTTGCCTAAATTTAGTAAGTTCATGTCGCCCACGACACCCCATCCATGTAGCTACCTCCATGTCTCTGCAACAGCTCCACCAACGGCGGTATCCGCGCGCATGCGTTGGCCAGTTTCATGAGGTAAGAATAGAAGACGTGAAACATAGCAACCGACCTTTTTTTTGGTTATTTCCATAGTAATTGAATAGTTTTGCCAAAAATAGTGTCCAATGGTTTAATGGCAATATGTACTCAATCAATGTACGCAAAAATCAGAGTTGAAAGTCAAGGCATCTCTGAGAACACTCGCGGACAAGATTTACGTTCGTCCTTTTATTTATATAGATGTTGTAGATTACCCTTGTGAGTAAAACATATCAAAATTTCATTGAACCAAACGCACTAATATAGAAACTAGAGCCATTTAAGAAAGCCTTTCCTAACAGTAAAGTCTATGGAGAGCGTCTTGGTGCTGTGCTCCCTTATAGCACCAGGTTCCCGATCTCCTGCGTGCTCCGATCCAGTGTAGGTGTATTACACAATGCAATAAATAAAAGTCGGGTTTCACCCAAATCTATGCGTTTTGATATCTACTGGGCAGTGTATTTATGCCATAGACCAACTTTGTCCGGTTTAAAAAACAGGGGGGGGGGGGCGTGTGGTTGCTCTTTTTTAAACAAAAACACGGCGTTATTTCAGTTGATGTGTTATAGGTGGGTTAGGTCGACATAATCAGAGACTGATCAACATCAAAATCAGTTGGATTTGAGTCAAAAAGTTTGAATTTCGTGAGTGTAGGCCTAACAAATCAAAGCGTGCGGCGTGTAGAGTCAAAAAAACGGAAAATAATAGTGATTTTACGGAAGATGCGGCCTCCGTGATCAGATCATATTTCAAAAACGGATTGTTCAATTGTCATTTTATTTGGCTAGTTTGTTCAAAATTTTACGCTGAAAAAGTTGATATCAATTTTAAATGATTTTGAGCAAATTTGTGCTCTATAAGGGAGCACATACCCAAATAGGTATCTCGACACGCTATCGTAGCTATCGCTCAAAGTTTATCACGACAATAGTTCCTATTTGGCGGGAAAGAGAGTTATTTTTTGACGGTTTATGATATAATTTTTCACTAATATGTTGTGTTTGAAATGTGTAGTTGATGTTCTGACATTTAAACTAGGTGATTTGAGGTCAATTTTAATTTCACGGACCGATTTACACATGCGGTGATATCCAGACCGGAGACCGAATTTAGCTAGGCATATCACTACGTTGTTACGCGGCGGCTTATATCAAAAAAAGTGCACGGTAATGTCACCTTCATATTCAGATATGTTGTAGATTACCCTTGTGAGTAAAACATATTAAAATTTCATTAAACCAAACGCACTAATATAGAAACTAGAGCCATTTAAGAAAGCCTTTCCTAACAGTAAAGTCTATGGAGAGCGTCTTGGTGCTGTGCTCCTAGCACCAGGTTCCCGATCTCCTGCGTGATCCAGTGTAGGTGTATTACACAATGCAATAAATAAAAGTCGGGTTTCACCCACAAATCTATGCGTTTTGATATCTACTGGGCAGTGTATTTATGGCATAGGCCAACTTTGTCCGGTTTAAAAAACAGGTGGGGGCGTGTGGTTGCTCTTTTTTAAACAAAAATACGGCGTTATTTCAGTTGATGTGTTATAGGTGGGTTAGGTCGACATAATCAGAGACTGATCAACATCAAAATCAGTTGGATTTGAGTCAAAAAGTTTGAATTTCGTGAGTGTTAGGCCTAACAAATCAAAGCGTGCCGCGTGTAGAGTCAAAAAACGGAAAATAATAGTGATTTACGGAAGATGCGGCCTCCGTGATCAGATCATATTTCAAAAACGGATTGTTCAATTGTCATTTTATTTGGCTAGTTTGTTCAAAATTTCACGCTAAAAAAGTTGATATCAATTTCGAATGATTTTGAGCAAATTTGTGCT
Source organism: Ophiura sarsii (assembly GCA_035610835.1). NCBI lineage: Eukaryota > Metazoa > Echinodermata > Ophiuroidea > Amphilepidida > Ophiuridae > Ophiura > Ophiura sarsii. The sequence goes on along the minus strand of CM069449.1, from coordinate 1,834,594 downwards.
CTATAAGGGAGCACATACCCAAATAGGTATCTCGACACGCTATCGTCGCTATCGCTCAAAGTTTATCACGACAATAGTTCCTATTTGGCGGGAAAGAGAGTTATTTTTTGACGGTTTATGATATAATTTTTCACTAATATGTTGTGTTTGAAATGTGTAGTTGATGTTCTGACATTTAAACTAGGTGATTTTAATTTCACGGACCGATTTACACATGCGGTGATATCCAGACCGGAGACCGAATTTAGCTAGGCATATCACTACGTTGTTACGCGGCGGCTTATATCAAAAAAAGTGCAAGGTAATGTCACCTTCATATTCAGATATGTTGTAGATTACCCTTGTGAGTAAAACATATCAGAATTTCATTGAACCAAACGCACTAATATAGAAACTAGAGCCATTTAAGAAAGCCTTTCCTAACAGTAAAGTCTATGGAGAGCGTCTTGGTGCTGTGCTCCCAGCACCAGGTGCCCGATCTCCTGCGTGATCCAGTGTAGTTGTATTACACAATGCAATAAATAAAAGTCGGGTTTCACCCACAAATCTATGCGTTTTGATATCTACTGGGCAGTGTATTTATGGCATAGGCCAACTTTGTCCGGTTTAAAAAACAGGTGGGGGCGTGTGGTTGCTCTTTTTTAAACAAAAATACGGCGTTATTTCAGTTGATGTGTTATAGGTGGGTTAAGTCGACATAATCAGAGACTGATCAACATCAAAATCAGTTGGATTTGAGTCAAAAAGTTTGAATTTCGTGAGTGTAGGCCTAACAAATCAAAGCGTGCGGCGTGTAGAGTCAAAAAAACGGAAAATAATAGTGATTTTACGGAAGATGCGGCCTCCGTGATCAGATCATATTTCAAAAACGGATTGTTCAATTGTCATTTTATTTGGCTAGTTTGTTCAAAATTTTACGCTGAAAAAGTTGATATCAATTTTAAATGATTTTGAGCAAATTTGTGCTCTATAAGGGAGCACATACCCAAATAGGTATCTCGACACGCCATCGTAGCTATCGCTCAAAGTTTATCACGACAATAGTTCCTATTTGGCGGGAAAGAGAGTTATTTTTTGACGGTTTATGATATAATTTTTCACTAATATGTTGTGTTTGAAATGTGTAGTTGATGTTCTGACATTTAAACTAGGTGATTTGAGGTCAATTTTAATTTCACGGACCGATTTACACATGCGGTGATATCCAGACCGGAGACCGAATTTAGCTAGGCATATCACTACGTTGTTACGCGGCGGCTTATATCAAAAAAAGTGCACGGTAATGTCACCTTCATATTCAGATATGTTGTAGATTACCCTTGTGAGTAAAACATATTAAAATTTCATTAAACCAAACGCACTAATATAGAAACTAGAGCCATTTAAGAAAGCCTTTCCTAACAGTAAAGTCTATGGAGAGCGTCTTGGTGCTGTGCTCCTAGCACCAGGTTCCCGATCTCCTGCGTGATCCAGTGTAGGTGTATTACACAATGCAATAAATAAAAGTCGGGTTTCACCCACAAATCTATGCGTTTTGATATCTACTGGGCAGTGTATTTATGGCATAGGCCAACTTTGTCCGGTTTAAAAAACAGGTGGGGGCGTGTGGTTGCTCTTTTTTAAACAAAAATACGGCGTTATTTCAGTTGATGTGTTATAGGTGGGTTAGGTCGACATAATCAGAGACTGATCAACATCAAAATCAGTTGGATTTGAGTCAAAAAGTTTGAATTTCGTGAGTGTTAGGCCTAACAAATCAAAGCGTGCCGCGTGTAGAGTCAAAAAACGGAAAATAATAGTGATTTACGGAAGATGCGGCCTCCGTGATCAGATCATATTTCAAAAACGGATTGTTCAATTGTCATTTTATTTGGCTAGTTTGTTCAAAATTTCACGCTGAAAAAGTTGATATCAATTTCGAATGATTTTGAGCAAATTTGTGCTCTATAAGGGAGCACATACCCAAATAGGTATCTCGACACGCTATCGTCGCTATCGCTCAAAGTTTATCACGACAATAGTTCCTATTTGGCGGGAAAGAGAGTTATTTTTTGACGGTTTATGATATAATTTTTCACTAATATGTTGTGTTTGAAATGTGTAGTTGATGTTCTGACATTTAAACTAGGTGATTTGAGGTCAATTTTAATTTCACGAACCGTTTTACACATGCGGTGATATCCAGACCGGAGACCGAATTTAGGTAGGCATATCACTACGTTGTTACGCGGCGGCTTATATCAAAAAAAGTGCACGGTAATGTCACCTTCATATTCAGATATGTTGTAGATTACCCTTGTGAGTAAAACATATTAAAATTTCATTAAACCAAACGCACTAATATAGAAACTAGAGCCATTTAAGAAAGCCTTTCCTAACAGTAAAGTCTATGGAGAGCGTCTTGGTGCTGTGCTCCTAGCACCAGGTTCCCGATCTCCTGCGTGATCCAGTGTAGGTGTATTACACAATGCAATAAATAAAAGTCGGGTTTCACCCACAAATCTATGCGTTTTGATATCTACTGGGCAGTGTATTTATGGCATAGGCCAACTTTGTCCGGTTTAAAAAACAGGTGGGGGCGTGTGGTTGCTCTTTTTTAAACAAAAATACGGCGTTATTTCAGTTGATGTGTTATAGGTGGGTTAGGTCGACATAATCAGAGACTGATCAACATCAAAATCAGTTGGATTTGAGTCAAAAAGTTTGAATTTCGTGAGTGTTAGGCCTAACAAATCAAAGCGTGCCGCGTGTAGAGTCAAAAAACGGAAAATAATAGTGATTTACGGAAGATGCGGCCTCCGTGATCAGATCATATTTCAAAAACGGATTGTTCAATTGTCATTTTATTTGGCTAGTTTGTTCAAAATTTCACGCTAAAAAAGTTGATATCAATTTCGAATGATTTTGAGCAAATTTGTGCTCTATAAGGGAGCACATACCCAAATAGGTATCTCGACACGCTATCGTCGCTATCGCTCAAAGTTTATCACGACAATAGTTCCTATTTGGCGGGAAAGAGAGTTATTTTTTGACGGTTTATGATATAATTTTTCACTAATATGTTGTGTTTGAAATGTGTAGTTGATGTTCTGACATTTAAACTAGGTGATTTGAGGTCAATTTTAATTTCACGAACCGTTTTACACATGCGGTGATATCCAGACCGGAGACCGAATTTAGGTAGGCATATCACTACGTTGTTACGCGGCGGCTTATATCAAAAAAAAGTGCACGGTAATGTCACCTTCATATTCAGATATGTTGTAGATTACCTTTGTGAGTAAACATATCAAAATTTCATTGAACCAAACGCACTAATATAGAAACTAGAGCCATTTAAGAAAGCCTTTCCTAACAGTAAGTCTATGGAGAGCGTCTTGGTGCTGTGCTCCCTTATAGCACCAGGTTCCCGATCTCCTGCGTGCTCCGATCCAGTGTAGGTGTATTACACAATGCAATAAATAAAAGTCGGGTTTCACCCAAATCTATGCGTTTTGATATCTACTGGGCAGTGTATTTATGGCATAGGCCAACTTTGTCCGGTTTAAAAAACAGGGGGGTGGGCGTGTGGTTGCTCTTTTTTAAACAAAAACACGGCGTTATTTCAGTTGATGTGTTATAGGTGGGTTAGGTCGACATAATCAGAGACTGATCAACATCAAAATCAGTTGGATTTGAGTCAAAAAGTTTGAATTTCGTGAGTGAGGCCTAACAAATCAAAGCGTGCCGCGTGTAGAGTCAAAAAACGGAAAATAATAGTGATTTTACGGAAGATGCGGCCTCCGTGATCAGATCATATTTCAAAAACGGATTGTTCAATTGTCATTTTATTTGGCTAGTTTGTTCAAAATTTCACGCTGAAAAAGTTGATATCAATTTTGAATGATTTTGAGCAAATTTGTGCTCTATAATTAGGGAGCACATACCCAAATAGGTATCTCAACACGCTATCGTCGCTATCGCTCAAAGTTTATCACGACAATAGTTCCTATTTGGCGGGAAAGAGAGTTATTTTTTGACGGTTTATGATATAATTTTTCACTAATATGTTGTGTTTGAAATGTGTAGTTGATGTTCTGACATTTAAACTAGGTGATTTTAATTTCACGGACCGATTTACACATGCGGTGATATCCAGACCGGAGACCGAATTTAGCTAGGCATATCACTACGTTGTTACGCGGCGGCTTATATCAAAAAAAGTGCAAGGTAATGTCACCTTCATATTCAGATATGTTGTAGATTACCCTTGTGAGTAAAACATATCAGAATTTCATTGAACCAAACGCACTAATATAGAAACTAGAGCCATTTAAGAAAGCCTTTCCTAACAGTAAAGTCTATGGAGAGCGTCTTGGTGCTGTGCTCCCAGCACCAGGTGCCCGATCTCCTGCGTGATCCAGTGTAGTTGTATTACACAATGCAATAAATAAAAGTCGGGTTTCACCCACAAATCTATGCGTTTTGATATCTACTGGGCAGTGTATTTATGGCATAGGCCAACTTTGTCCGGTTTAAAAAACAGGTGGGGGCGTGTGGTTGCTCTTTTTTAAACAAAAATACGGCGTTATTTCAGTTGATGTGTTATAGGTGGGTTAAGTCGACATAATCAGAGACTGATCAACATCAAAATCAGTTGGATTTGAGTCAAAAAGTTTGAATTTCGTGAGTGTAGGCCTAACAAATCAAAGCGTGCCGCGTGTAGAGTCAAAAAACGGAAAATAATAGTGATTTTACGGAAGATGCGGCCTCCGTGATCAGATCATATTTCAAAAACGGATTGTTCAATTGTCATTTTATTTGGCTAGTTTGTTCAAAATTTCACGCTGAAAAAGTTGATATCAATTTTGAATGATTTTGAGCAAATTTGTGCTCTATAAGGGAGCACATACCCAAATAGGTATCTCGACACGCTATCGTCGCTATCGCTCAAAGTTTATCACGACAATAGTTGCTATTTGGCGGGAAAGAGAGTTATTTTTTGACGGTTTATGATATAATTTTTCACTAATATGTTGTGTTTGAAATGTGTAGTTGATGTTCTGACATTTAAACTAGGTGATTTGAGGTCAATTTTAATTTCACGAACCGATTTACACATGCGGTGATATCCAGACCGGAGACCGAATTTAGGTAGGCATATCACTACGTTGTTACGCGGCGGCTTATATCAAAAAAAGTGCACGGTAATGTCACCTTCATATTCAGATATGTTGTAGATTACCCTTGTGAGTAAACATATCAAAATTTCATTGAACCAAACGCACTAATATAGAAACTAGAGCCATTTAAGAAAGCCTTTCCTAACAGTAAAGTCTATGGAGAGCGTCTTGGTGCTGTGCTCCCTTATAGCACCAGGTTCCCGATCTCCTGCGTGCTCCGATCCAGTGTAGGTGTATTACACAATGCAATAAATAAAAGTCGGGTTTCACCCAAATCTATGCGTTTTGATATCTACTGGGCAGTGTATTTATGGCATAGGCCAACTTTGTCCGGTTTAAAAAACGGGGGGGGGGGGGGCGTGTGGTTGCTCTTTTTTAAACAAAAACACGGCGTTATTTCAGTTGATGTGTAATAGGTGGGTTAGGTCGACATAATCAGACATAGGCATATCACTACGTTGTTACGCGGCGGCTTATATCAAAAAAAGTGCACGGTAATGTCACCTTCATATTCAGATATGTTGTAGATTACCCTTGTGAGTAAAACATATTAAAATTTCATTGAACCAAACGCACTAATATAGAAACTAGAGCCATTTAAGTAAGCCTTTCCTAACAGTAAAGTCTATGGAGAGCGTCTTGGTGCTGTGCTCCCTTAAGGGAGCACATACCTAAAAAGGTATCGCGACACGCTATCGTCGCGATCAATCAAAGTTGAGTACGACAATAGTTCCTATTTGGCGGGAAAGAGAGTTATTTTTTGACGGTTTATGATATAATTTTTCACTAATATGTTGTGTTTGAAATGTTAGTTGATGTTCTGACATTTAAACTAGGTGATTTGAGGTCAATTTTAATTTCACGGACCGATTTACACACGCGGTGATATCCAGACCGGAGACCGAATTTAGGTAGGCATATCACTACGTTGTTACGCGGCGGCTTATATCAAAAAAAAGTGCACGGTAATGTCACCTTCATATTCAGATATGTTGTAGATTACCTTTGTGAGTAAACATATCAAAATTTCATTGAACCAAACGCACTAATATAGAAACTAGAGCCATTTAAGAAAGCCTTTCCTAACAGTAAGTCTATGGAGAGCGTCTTGGTGCTGTGCTCCCTTATAGCACCAGGTTCCCGATCTCCTGCGTGCTCCGATCCAGTGTAGGTGTATTACACAATGCAATAAATAAAAGTCGGGTTTCACCCAAATCTATGCGTTTTGATATCTACTGGGCAGTGTATTTATGGCATAGGCCAACTTTGTCCGGTTTAAAAAACAGGGGGGTGGGCGTGTGGTTGCTCTTTTTTAAACAAAAACACGGCGTTATTTCAGTTGATGTGTTATAGGTGGGTTAGGTCGACATAATCAGAGACTGATCAACATCAAAATCAGTTGGATTTGAGTCAAAAAGTTTGAATTTCGTGAGTGAGGCCTAACAAATCAAAGCGTGCCGCGTGTAGAGTCAAAAAACGGAAAATAATAGTGATTTTACGGAAGATGCGGCCTCCGTGATCAGATCATATTTCAAAAACGGATTGTTCAATTGTCATTTTATTTGGCTAGTTTGTTCAAAATTTCACGCTGAAAAAGTTGATATCAATTTTGAATGATTTTGAGCAAATTTGTGCTCTATAATTAGGGAGCACATACCCAAATAGGTATCTCAACACGCTATCGTCGCTATCGCTCAAAGTTTATCACGACAATAGTTCCTATTTGGCGGGAAAGAGAGTTATTTTTTGACGGTTTATGATATAATTTTTCACTAATATGTTGTGTTTGAAATGTGTAGTTGATGTTCTGACATTTAAACTAGGTGATTTTAATTTCACGGACCGATTTACACATGCGGTGATATCCAGACCGGAGACCGAATTTAGCTAGGCATATCACTACGTTGTTACGCGGCGGCTTATATCAAAAAAAGTGCAAGGTAATGTCACCTTCATATTCAGATATGTTGTAGATTACCCTTGTGAGTAAAACATATCAGAATTTCATTGAACCAAACGCACTAATATAGAAACTAGAGCCATTTAAGAAAGCCTTTCCTAACAGTAAAGTCTATGGAGAGCGTCTTGGTGCTGTGCTCCCAGCACCAGGTGCCCGATCTCCTGCGTGATCCAGTGTAGTTGTATTACACAATGCAATAAATAAAAGTCGGGTTTCACCCACAAATCTATGCGTTTTGATATCTACTGGGCAGTGTATTTATGGCATAGGCCAACTTTGTCCGGTTTAAAAAACAGGTGGGGGCGTGTGGTTGCTCTTTTTTAAACAAAAATACGGCGTTATTTCAGTTGATGTGTTATAGGTGGGTTAAGTCGACATAATCAGAGACTGATCAACATCAAAATCAGTTGGATTTGAGTCAAAAAGTTTGAATTTCGTGAGTGAGGCCTAACAAATCAAAGCGTGCCGCGTGTAGAGTCAGAAAACGGAAAATAATAGTGATTTTACGGAAGATGCGGCCTCCGTGATCAGATCATATTTCAAAAACGGATTGTTCAATTGTCATTTTATTTGGCTAGTTTGTTCAAAATTTCACGCTGAAAAAGTTGATATCAATTTTGAATGATTTTGAGCAAATTTGTGCTCTATAATTAGGGAGCACATACCCAAATAGGTATCTCAACACGCTATCGTCGCTATCGCTCAAAGTTTATCACGACAATAGTTCCTATTTGGCGGGAAAGAGAGTTATTTTTTGACGGTTTATGATATAATTTTTCACTAATATGTTGTGTTTGAAATGTGTAGTTGATGTTCTGACATTTAAACTAGGTGATTTTAATTTCACGGACCGATTTACACATGCGGTGATATCCAGACCGGAGACCGAATTTAGCTAGGCATATCACTACGTTGTTACGCGGCGGCTTATATCAAAAAAAGTGCAAGGTAATGTCACCTTCATATTCAGATATGTTGTAGATTACCCTTGTGAGTAAAACATATCAGAATTTCATTGAACCAAACGCACTAATATAGAAACTAGAGCCATTTAAGAAAGCCTTTCCTAACAGTAAAGTCTATGGAGAGCGTCTTGGTGCTGTGCTCCCAGCACCAGGTGCCCGATCTCCTGCGTGATCCAGTGTAGTTGTATTACACAATGCAATAAATAAAAGTCGGGTTTCACCCACAAATCTATGCGTTTTGATATCTACTGGGCAGTGTATTTATGGCATAGGCCAACTTTGTCCGGTTTAAAAAACAGGTGGGGGCGTGTGGTTGCTCTTTTTTAAACAAAAATACGGCGTTATTTCAGTTGATGTGTTATAGGTGGGTTAAGTCGACATAATCAGAGACTGATCAACATCAAAATCAGTTGGATTTGAGTCAAAAAGTTTGAATTTCGTGAGTGTAGGCCTAACAAATCAAAGCGTGCCGCGTGTAGAGTCAAAAAACGGAAAATAATAGTGATTTTACGGAAGATGCGGCCTCCGTGATCAGATCATATTTCAAAAACGGATTGTTCAATTGTCATTTTATTTGGCTAGTTTGTTCAAAATTTCACGCTGAAAAAGTTGATATCAATTTTGAATGATTTTGAGCAAATTTGTGCTCTATAAGGGAGCACATACCCAAATAGGTATCTCGACACGCTATCGTCGCTATCGCTCAAAGTTTATCACGACAATAGTTGCTATTTGGCGGGAAAGAGAGTTATTTTTTGACGGTTTATGATATAATTTTTCACTAATATGTTGTGTTTGAAATGTGTAGTTGATGTTCTGACATTTAAACTAGGTGATTTGAGGTCAATTTTAATTTCACGAACCGATTTACACATGCGGTGATATCCAGACCGGAGACCGAATTTAGGTAGGCATATCACTACGTTGTTACGCGGCGGCTTATATCAAAAAAAGTGCACGGTAATGTCACCTTCATATTCAGATATGTTGTAGATTACCCTTGTGAGTAAACATATCAAAATTTCATTGAACCAAACGCACTAATATAGAAACTAGAGCCATTTAAGAAAGCCTTTCCTAACAGTAAAGTCTATGGAGAGCGTCTTGGTGCTGTGCTCCCTTATAGCACCAGGTTCCCGATCTCCTGCGTGCTCCGATCCAGTGTAGGTGTATTACACAATGCAATAAATAAAAGTCGGGTTTCACCCAAATCTATGCGTTTTGATATCTACTGGGCAGTGTATTTATGGCATAGGCCAACTTTGTCCGGTTTAAAAAACGGGGGGGGGGGGGGGGGGGCGTGTGGTTGCTCTTTTTTAAACAAAAACACGGCGTTATTTCAGTTGATGTGTAATAGGTGGGTTAGGTCGACATAATCAGACATAGGCATATCACTACGTTGTTACGCGGCGGCTTATATCAAAAAAAGTGCACGGTAATGTCACCTTCATATTCAGATATGTTGTAGATTACCCTTGTGAGTAAAACATATTAAAATTTCATTGAACCAAACGCACTAATATAGAAACTAGAGCCATTTAAGTAAGCCTTTCCTAACAGTAAAGTCTATGGAGAGCGTCTTGGTGCTGTGCTCCCTTAAGGGAGCACATACCTAAAAAGGTATCGCGACACGCTATCGTCGCGATCAATCAAAGTTGAGTACGACAATAGTTCCTATTTAGCGGGAAAGAGAGTTATTTTTTGACGGTTTATGATATAATTTTTCACTAATATGTTGTGTTTGAAATGTTAGTTGATGTTCTGACATTTAAACTAGGTGATTTGAGGTCAATTTTAATTTCACGGACCGATTTACACACGCGGTGATATCCAGACCGGAGACCGAATTTAGGTAGGCATATCACTACGTTGTTATGCGGCGGCTTATAGCAAAAAAAGTGCACGAGAAAGTTTGCTTCATATTGAGATATGTTGTAGATTACCCTTGTGAGTAAAACATATCAAAATTTCATTGACATTTTAGCGCTAATTTAGAAACTAGAGCCATTTAAGTAAGCCTTTCCTAACAGTAAAGTCTATGGAGAGCGTCTTGGTGCTGTGCTCCCTTATAGCGCCAGGTTCCCGATCTCCCGCGTGCTCAGATCCTGTGTAGGTGTATTACACAATGCAATAAATAAAAGTCGGGTTTCACCCAAATCTATGCATTTTGATATCTACTGGGCAGTGTATTTATGGCATAGGCCAACTTTGTCCGGTTTAAAAAACAGGGGGGGGGGGGGTGGGTGTGTGGTTGCTCTTTTTTAAACAAAAACACGGCGTTATTTCAGTTGATGTGTTATAGGTGGGTTAGGTTGACATAATCAGAGACTGATCGAAATCAAAATCAGTTGGATTTGAGTCAAAAAGTTTGAATTTCGTGAGTGTAGGCCTAACAAGTCAAAGCGTGCCGCGTCTAGAGTCAAAAAACGGAAAATAATAGTGATTTTACGGAAGATGCGGCCTCCGTGATCAGATCATATTTCAAAAACGGATTGTTCAATTGTAATTTTATTTGGCTAGTTTGTTCAAAATTAATTCACGCTGAAAAAGTTGATATCAATTTTGAATGATTTTGAGCAAATTTGTGCTCTATAAGGGAGCACATACCTAAATAGGTATCGCGACACGCCATCGTCGCGATCAATTAAAGTTGAGTACGACAATAGTTCCTATTTGGCGGGAAAGAGAGTTATTTTTTGACGGTTTATGATATAATTTTTCACAAATATGTTGTGTTTGAAATGTGTAGTTGATGTTCTGACATTTAAACTAGGTGATTTGAGGTCAATTTTAATTTCACGGACCGATTTACACACGCGGTGATATCCAGACCGGAGACCGAATTTAGGTAGGCATATCACTACGTTGTTATGCGGCGGCTTATAGCAAAAAAAGTGCACGAGAAAGTTTGCTTCATATTGAGATATGTTGTAGATTACCTTTGTGAGTAAAACATATCAAAATTTCATTGACATTTTAGCGCTAATTTAGAAACTAGAGCCATTTAAGTAAGCCTTTCCTAACAGTAAAGTCTATGGAGAGCGTCTTGGTGCTGTGCTCCCTTAAGGGAGCACACAACTAAATAGGTCTCGCGACACGCTATCGACGCGATCAATCAAAGTTGAGTACGACAATAGTTCCTATTTGGCGGGAAAGAGAGTTATTTTTTGACGGTTTATGATATAATTTTTCACTAATATGTTGTGTTTGAAATGTGTAGTTGATGTTCTGACATTTAAACTAGGTGATTTGAGGTCAATTATAATTTCACGGACCGATTTACACATGCGGTAATATCCAGACCGGAGACCGAATTTAGGTAGGCATATCACTACGTTGTTATGCGGCGGCTTATATCAAAAAAAAGTGCGCGGTAATGTCTACTTCATATTCAGATATGTTGTAGATAACCCTTGTGAGTAAAACATATCAAAATCTCATTGAACCAAACGCACTAATATAGAAACTAGAGCTATTTAAGTAAGCCTTTCCTAACAGTAAAGTCTATGGAGAGCGTCTTGGTATTGTGCTCCCTATAAGGACCAGGTTCCAGATCTCCCGCGTGCTTCGTTCCATTTTAGGTGTATTACACAATGCAATAAATAAAAGTCGGGTTTCACCCAAATCTATGCGTTTTGATATCTACTGGGCAGTGTATTTATGGCATAGGCCAACATTGTCCGGTTTAAAGAACAGGGGGGGGGGGGGGGGGGGGGGTGCGTGTGGTTGCTCTATTTTATACAAAACAAGGCGTTATTTCAGTGATGTGTTATAGATGGGTTAGGTCGACATAATCAGAGACTGATCAAAATCAAAATCAGTTGAATTTGAGTCAAAAAGTTTTAATTTTAAGAGTGTAGGCCTAACAAACAATTCAAAGCGTGCCGCTTCCAGAGTCAAAAAACGGAAAATAATAGTGATTTTACGGAAGATGCGGCCTCCAAGATCAGATCATATCTCAAAAATGGATTGTTCAATTGTCATGTTATTTGGCTAGTTTGTTCAGAATTTCACGCTGAAAAAGTTGATATCAATTTTGAATGATTTTGAACAAGTTTGTCCCTCTATAGGACCAGGTTCCCGATCTCCCGCGTGCTTCGTTCCATTTTAGGTGTATTACACAATGCAATAAATAAAAGTCGGGTTTCACCCAAATCTATGCGTTTTGATATCTACTGGGCAGTGTATTTATGGCATAGGCCAACATTGTCCGGTTTAAAGAACAGGGGGGGGGGGGGGGGGGGGCGTGTGGTTGCTCTATTTTATACAAAACAAGGCGTTATTTCAGTGATGTGTTATAGATGGGTTAGGTCGACATAATCAGAGACTGATCAAAATCAAAATCAGTTGAATTTGAGTCAAAAAGTTTTAATTTTAAGAGTGTAGGCCTAACAATTCAAAGCGTGCCGCTTCCAGAGTCAAAAAACGGAAAATAATAGTGATTTTACGGAAGATGCGGCCTCCAAGATCAGATCATATCTCAAAAATGGATTGTTCAATTGTCATGTTATTTGGCTAGTTTGTTCAGAATTTCACGCTGAAAAAGTTGATATCAATTTTGAATGATTTTGAACAAGTTTGTCCCTCTATAAGGGAGCACACAACTAAATAGGTCTCGCGACACGCTATCGACGCGATCAATCAAAGTTGAGTACGACAATAGTTCCTATTTGGCGGGAAAGAGAGTTATTTTTTGACGGTTTATGATATAATTTTTCACTAATATGTTGTGTTTGAAATGTGTAGTTGATGTTCTGACATTTAAACTAGGTGATTTGAGGTCAATTTCAATTTCACGGACCGATTTACACATGCGGTAATATCCAGACCGGAGACCGAATTTAGGTTGGCATATCACTACGTTGTTATGCGGCGGCTTATATCAAAAAAAAGTGCGCGGTAATGTCTACTTCATATTCAGATATGTTGTAGATAACCCTTGTGAGTAAAACATATCAAAATCTCATTGAACCAAACGCACTAATATAGAAACTAGAGCTATTTAAGTAAGCCTTTCCTAACAGTAAAGTCTATGGAGAGCGTCTTGGTGTTGTGCTCCCTATAGGACCAGGTTCCCGATCTCCCGCGTGCTTCGTTCCATTTTAGGTGTATTACACAATGCAATAAATAAAAGTCGGGTTTCACCCAAATCTATGCGTTTTGATATCTACTGGGCAGTGTATTTATGGCATAGGCCAACATTGTCCGGTTTAAAGAACAGGGGGGGGGGGGGGGGGGGCGTGTGGTTGCTCTATTTTATACAAAACAAGGCGTTATTTCAGTGATGTGTTATAGATGGGTTAGGTCGACATAATCAGAGACTGATCAAAATCAAAATCAGTTGAATTTGAGTCAAAAAGTTTTAATTTTAAGAGTGTAGGCCTAACAATTCAAAGCGTGCCGCTTCCAGAGTCAAAAAACGGAAAATAATAGTGATTTTACGGAAGATGCGGCCTCCAAGATCAGATCATATCTCAAAAATGGATTGTTCAATTGTCATGTTATTTGGCTAGTTTGTTCAGAATTTCACGCTGAAAAAGTTGATATCAATTTTGAATGATTTTGAACAAGTTTGTCCCTCTATAAGGACCAGGTTCCCGATCTCCCGCGTGCTTCGTTCCATTTTAGGTGTATTACACAATGCAATAAATAAAAGTCGGGTTTCACCCAAATCTATGCGTTTTGATATCTACTGGGCAGTGTATTTATGGCATAGGCCAACATTGTCCGGTTTAAAGAACAGGGGGGGCGTGTGGTTGCTCTATTTTATACAAAACAAGGCGTTATTTCAGTGATGTGTTATAGATGGGTAAGGTCGACATATTCAGAGACTGATCAAAATCAAAATCAGTTGAATTTGAGTCAAAAAGTTTTAATTTTAAGAGTGTAGGCCTAACAATTCAAAGCGTGCCGCTTCCAGAGTCAAAAAACGGAAAATAATAGTGATTTTACGGAAGATGCGGCCTCCAAGATCAGATCATATCTCAAAAATGGATTGTTCAATTGTCATGTTATTTGGCTAGTTTGTTCAGAATTTCACGCTGAAAAAGTTGATATCAATTTTGAATGATTTTGAACAAGTTTGTCCCTCTATAAGGACCAGGTTCCCGATCTCCCGCGTGCTTCGTTCCATTTTAGGTGTATTACACAATGCAATAAATAAAAGTCGGGTTTCACCCAAATCTATGCGTTTTGATATCTACTGGGCAGTGTATTTATGGCATAGGCCAACATTGTCCGGTTTAAAGAACAGGGGGGGGGGGGGGGGGCGTGTGGTTGCTCTATTTTATACAAAACAAGGCGTTATTTCAGTGATGTGTTATAGATGGGTTAGGTCGACATAATCAGAGACTGATCAAAATCAAAATCAGTTGAATTTGAGTCAAAAAGTTTTAATTTTAAGAGTGTAGGCCTAACAATTCAAAGCGTGCCGCTTCCAGAGTCAAAAAACGGAAAATAATAGTGATTTTACGGAAGATGCGGCCTCCAAGATCAGATCATATCTCAAAAATGGATTGTTCAATTGTCATGTTATTTGGCTAGTTTGTTCAGAATTTCACGCTGAAAAAGTTGATATCAATTTTGAATGATTTTGAACAAGTTTGTCCCTCTATAAGGACCAGGTTCCCGATCTCCCGCGTGCTTCGTTCCATTTTAGGTGTATTACACAATGCAATAAATAAAAGTCGGGTTTCACCCAAATCTATGCGTTTTGATATCTACTGGGCAGTGTATTTATGGCATAGGCCAACATTGTCCGGTTTAAAGAACAGGGGGGGCGTGTGGTTGCTCTATTTTATACAAAACAAGGCGTTATTTCAGTGATGTGTTATAGATGGGTAAGGTCGACATATTCAGAGACTGATCAAAATCAAAATCAGTTGAATTTGAGTCAAAAAGTTTTAATTTTAAGAGTGTAGGCCTAACAATTCAAAGCGTGCCGCTTCCAGAGTCAAAAAACGGAAAATAATAGTGATTTTACGGAAGATGCGGCCTCCAAGATCAGATCATATCTCAAAAATGGATTGTTCAATTGTCATGTTATTTGGCTAGTTTGTTCAGAATTTCACGCTGAAAAAGTTGATATCAATTTTGAATGATTTTGAACAAGTTTGTCCCTCTATAAGGACCAGGTTCCCGATCTCCCGCGTGCTTCGTTCCATTTTAGGTGTATTACACAATGCAATAAATAAAAGTCGGGTTTCACCCAAATCTATGCGTTTTGATATCTACTGGGCAGTGTATTTATGGCATAGGCCAACATTGTCCGGTTTAAAGAACAGGGGGGGGGGGGCGTGTGGTTGCTCTATTTTATACAAAACA
Source organism: Ophiura sarsii (assembly GCA_035610835.1). NCBI lineage: Eukaryota > Metazoa > Echinodermata > Ophiuroidea > Amphilepidida > Ophiuridae > Ophiura > Ophiura sarsii. Next base: position 1,819,184 of record CM069449.1, on the reverse strand, counting down.
AGGCGTTATTTCAGTGATGTGTTATAGATGGGTTAGGTCGACATAATCAGAGACTGATCAAAATCAAAATCAGTTGAATTTGAGTCAAAAAGTTTTAATTTTAAGAGTGTAGGCCTAACAATTCAAAGCGTGCCGCTTCCAGAGTCAAAAAACGGAAAATAATAGTGATTTTACGGAAGATGCGGCCTCCAAGATCAGATCATATCTCAAAAATGGATTGTTCAATTGTCATGTTATTTGGCTAGTTTGTTCAGAATTTCACGCTGAAAAAGTTGATATCAATTTTGAATGATTTTGAACAAGTTTGTCCCTCTATAAGGGAGCACACAACTAAATAGGTCTCGCGACACGCTATCAACGCGATCAATCAAAGTTGAGTACGACAATAGTTACTATTTGGCGGGAAAGAGAGTTATTTTTTGACGGTTTATGATATAATTTTTCACTAATATGTTGTGTTTGAAATGTGTAGTTGATGTTCTGACATTTAAACTAGGTGATTTGAGGTCAATTTCAATTTCACGGACCGATTTACACATGCGGTAATATCCAGACCGGAGACCGAATTTAGGTAGGCATATCACTACGTTGTTATGCGGCGGCTTATATCAAAAAAAGTGCGCGGTAATGTCTACTTCATATTCAGATATGTTGTAGATAACCCTTGTGAGTAAAACATATCAAAATCTCACTTGAACCAAACGCACTAATATAGAAACTAGAGCTATTTAAGTAAGCCTTTCCTAACAGTAAAGTCTATGGAGAGCGTCTTGGTGTTGTGCTCCCTTAACAGTTCTGTAGTCTGTGATGGAGTCAAAGCCGATTTTTTTTGGTAGTTGATGCATAGCCGGTTGATGATTTATTCAGAGAGATGTTTATTAGACTCCCCACAGAGAGACATAATAGCTTATCTTGTTTGACTAAGGAGAAATCTCTCAATTGTTGTGGGGTTGTCTAATAACTGGTTAGCTGTTGATGTTTGAGTTTCGGGTTATATATCTATATACTAATTTTCGGAACATGGCTTTATTAGATAGTTCAATATAATTTTACACTCGCGTCCCTCTTCAACTGAAAAGGCGTGGTATTTGCGCCTCTAATACACGAGCTAATTAGATAGTTCAATGCCCGGTTTTTTCCCGTTTTCAGACATGCGCAGCAAGGATTGTGAAAATCCGAAATGTTGAATTTCTTTTACTCGGGTAGCTACTGTTCGGACACAAATTGTGGTTTTCGGAATGAGTGATGACACATGGTCTTCACCCAAAATATTTTCTTCAGGGATATAGCTACATTTCTGTATATGCGGCTGTTTGTTATTCTTAAAGAACGCATAGTAACAAGCAAGTTATACGGGACTATACGTCCAACAAATAAAAATATTTTACGACATTTTCTAAACGGTAAACAAAAACTCTTACGCAGATCTTAAAGTGACACTTTCACATTAATAACATAGATGAACGCGGAGTTTGCTAACGATAAAGAAACTGGCGGTACCATAACAACCTCCTATGTTGTTGCTGCGCGGCCGCGTTTAACATGACGCACGCGATTCGGCGCACACGTAATGACGCAGACAAAGTGTGTACGCGTTTGTGGCGCAAACTGTACATTGTAAACGGGGCATGTAGTGAAAGCAGGCAGTCCGTACGGTTGCTCCGCGGTGCATACCGTACAGTACAATAACATGTAACGAGAGCAAGACACAAACAAAACATTAATCATAAAGCCAAGACCTTTATTCTTATAAAGAAACTGGGAGCAAGGCGCAAACCGTATCCAGGATAACATGTATTAAAGTGACTGAAGTGGCTGAAGGAAAATACATTTGATGGAGTCACTCATGCAGTTGTAACCCCATGGCTGGTCATGAAGCTATGGGCTGGTGGATCAGGGTCGACCCCCCCCCCCCCCACCCCACACACACCCCTCCCCCACACACCCCTTTCGTTTTCTTTGTGCGACTTATTATTCAGCGGTGCCGCTTACTGTATACGATGAGGTCTGAATCTTAATTTGAGGTGCTGCGGCTTATTCGTCGTGCGGCTTATAGGCTTATAGCACGTAAATTACGGGATTACATCATACCCTTACATCATACCCTTACATCATACCCTAAGGTCTAAGCCCCTTCCCTGCACTTCCCTTACTTGATAATATGGATGCGGCCTTACTAAGGCCACATGGGTATCTGGATAAACGGAACGTGCGGAGTATTGCCCCATCATACCCTAAAGCCACCTCCTCCTCCCCGCATTTCCCTTACTTGATAATCTGGATGTAAGGGCACATGGGTATCTGGATAAACGCAACGTGTAGTATATTATCATGATTATTATAGAGTGTCTGGATTAGTAAGGGCACCAGTGGTATCTGGATTACGGGGTTCACTATAAAACGCAGATAGTCTCAAATTACCTGGACTATGCGCAGGTGTGCCACCTGTGATAACTGGATTTTTAAGGGTGTATTAGGTAGTATCTCGGGAGGACTTATTTAGAACACAACAAACATGACAAAGGGACTACATACGTTTAGGCCCTACATGTCTATTGGAGGAATAATGTATTTAAGTAAATAGGCCAAAATAAAAACCCGGATGGCACACATAGTGTTTTAAGTTCAAGCATGGAATGGTACAAGTGATCTTGATGATAGACTCCGCCGACCATAAAACTAAAACGACCGACTATAAAACTATAGAACCCATATATAACGCTCAGAACGTAGGCCTATTACATGGATACAGTTATGTGCATGGGCAGCCTATTACCTGGATACATGTACATTATGTGCATGGGTAGTGGCGGCACCAGCATCAACATTTTAAAGGAGGAAAACGGGGTGGCGGGGCAATAAAAGAATCGGGGGAGACATTTTAAAGCTAATTTTAAGTTACTTTCAGTTTTGACATTAAAATACTACTTTTGTATTATTTTGGGGTACAAAATGGGTAGGGACATGAGCTGACAGGGGGTAGGGGGAGGGGATATTAAGGCAATCCAGATACTCTGAATATTTTATTCAGGTGTCCTTATTATTCCACGTAGGGCCTAATAGCCGCATAAACAGTTATCACGGGTGCCCTTAATATTCGATTCAAGATAAACCACATAGTCCAGGCCGCACTCCAGGGAGGTCATTATTATATTGGATCAATACACAATCTTGATTATTAAAGTACATGGGGTGGTACCTGAATAATCAAGGGCATCATGTGTTATACATGCATGGCATACATGGATTTATTAAGGGCACATGGTATATATGGATTATTAAGGGCACTGTGGTACCAATGTCAGTATTAAGGGCACCTAAGATACTTGGAGTATCAACGACATACTCTTGCTGTTTTACATACCATCATCTTTATACGTTTTGATGTGACTAACCACCCGCTATTATAGCTTCGGCACCTATACCTGCGCTTTCCATTATAAACTGGATATAAATGTGCCCGTATTATACGGGCACATTGGTGTGGATATAATGCCGGCAAATGCGGTACCTTGGTTATTAAGGCCATCTGTGAGAGGTAGGACTTAGGTCTATTATGGGCAACCGGTGTATTAAGAACGCGTGGAGTACTTGGATTAGGAACATGGGTATCTGAGCACATTGGGCCTAGGTGCATGGTGTATTAAGGGTACCATGTCACTTACATTATAAGGGCACATTAGGTAGAATAAGGACATACTCTTGATATTTATATAAACATTTATAACGCTTTGATATTACTCACCTCTGCCTATTGTGATATTACTATTACTGCCCGCTATCTTCGGCACCCGCGATTAATTCAAGTTACGTGAATGATAAAGTAAGGGCACCTGGGTATCTCGATATAACGGCACACTGCATTACCTGGATTATGTGGTATCCGGTGCCATTAAGGGCACCTGTGGTAACTGGATTAGGGGTAGGGCTCAGGCATATGGGGTCCCTGGATATATTAATGAGACAACGGGTACCTGCATCAGGTCACATGGGAGGCCTACATAGGTATCTGGAAAGACAAAGGTAGGCCTACCTACTTTAAGGCACATGTATACCTGGATTATCAAACGCCACCTGCGATATTCGGATTATTTAGGGCCCGTCTGGATTATGTATACATGTAGGACATGTTCTTGATATTGTATCAAATTTTCTTACGCTTTGTTTACTTACCTCCCGTGAAATCTTCTAGCGGGTCCGCGCGAAGCGCGGATACCCGCTAGTAATAATAATTCCTGGGTTGATTTAATGAAATGTCAATATGGATATAAACCATGATCGCGGAATGCCATTTTTAATTAGTACAGCAATTCCTGGACCAAGGTTTAAAACAAGTACAATGTCATATATACCTAGATTCTTCTTCATGCACACAAATCAACTTTTGGTTTCCTGTACTATTTTAAGACTTCGGTGTTTTGATTTGGTTTTTGGTTGAATTATGGAAATTACACTATGCACCATTTCCCTGGTATTTTTATATGAAACAGATGCTTCAGAAAATGGTTACAAAACATGCTTCTTTCTTTTGGATCACCCCCATTCCATTTCAATGGAATTTTTATTACTAGAGTAAATCATAATTATACAGGGCGTCTCTAAAAAGGTTGTGCTTGCGGAGCATGTTTATATATATATAGAGCCCCGCAGGGTTCCGGAGGACACACGAATTACATTTATATGCACTAATATGTCACATGGCTTATTGACCTCATTTTTTTACATTGTTCTCTATGTTATTTTAACATGTCTCGTACTAATTTATATCCAATCACTGTATTTAATACCAAATGCATGTTCCTAGATAATGGTGGAGAACCTAATAACGGTGGAAACAACTGGCCACTGCGGGGCGCGAAGGGGTCGCTATGGGAAGGCGGTATACATGGCATCGGGTTTGTTAGCAGTAGTTTACTACCAGATCAAGTTAAGGGAACCGTCTACAATGGCTTATTACATGTATCTGATTGGTTCCCTACTATCGTTGCTGGAATCGCAGGTGGCAGTCTAAATGGTACCCAACTGGATGGCCATGATGTATGGCAAGCCATAAGGTAAATGAAATTAATATGTACGCTTATAAAACATGTCGTTTTATGTTCTTCCGATGATGGCGGGAATGATAACACAAGGGGGGTAACAATTGGCAGCGGCTGGAAGCATTCCCTCTGGGTAGGGGAAATTCAAGGCGTGGGTTTTGTCACATGTTAGCGATTGGTATCCTACTATCCCCGGGGGTTACTTTCGCCAAAATCGTACGTGGACGTGCCTGCCGGACCTCGAAAATTTGACTTTCTCTAAACCTATTTTTGGGCCAATTTCCTATTTTTGGGCCAATTTCCCACCCATCAATATGCCAATTGGGCGCTTTGGTCTGTGATGAAAACACCCCATCGCTATACCAATGTTTGCAAAAAAAGCACCCCAAAAGGTATACCATATCAATGTGAGACCACCCCCGGGCGCGATGTTCGTTACCGTAAACAACATTTGATACCTGACGGAGTAAATAAAGCGCATAGCACATTGTACTATCATGACGGGGCTTGTAGTCAGTGTGAATGTAGACTTGCCACAAGTCTCTCTTGTTAATGTCAAGCTAATTATAACCTTTTTATTCATGGTACAGTGTAAAACCCCAGAAAAGTGCTTCCCGTAAGACATTCCGTTACCCCTATCGTGTTGGAGCACGCGATTGGTATAGACATGTGGGGTATTGTCTCCTCGATAAGAATATCGCTGTTGGTAAATTAAAATCGTGTGCTAATTGGCTTTAATTAACCAAAATAAAGAACCAATACCTAAATTTTAATGCAGTATATACTATTTTAGCAACACTCTATTGAATTTACGGCGAACTCACTAATGTGTTTCTTTGTGCTGCTATTGAATGGAGTTGCCACCTCCAGTTCGAATCCCATTGATCTTGAATATTTTTAAGGAAACAAACGCGAGTTTCTTTTAGGTTTATTTACTAGTATTGTTCCCAGGTATGCAGCTATTGCTCGTAAATCCGACGTCATTCGTCTTAGCATGCTGTATTCAGCTCTGTGTATTAAGTGTGACACGGCGGGACTAGATTCTCTGAATCGTCAGATAGCTACGGACGAATTCGGGACTGACAAGGTTATTTTATTGAATAATTTTAGAAGCATAATCAAAGCTAGCTACTTGGCAATAAGGATATCGATTTAAAATGATCATGAGTTAACAGTTTCATGTTTGGAAAAGGGACGAGATGTTTATGGTCACGCGTTATGAACTCGCCTCCCAATAGGGTGGTGCCGTTACATTTCATGCTGTCATTTTCCTCAAATATTTTTAAAACCACAAAAGCTATCTCAAAAAAAATTGGTATTATTTTAAAGCCCTAATAACAAGCTATCTGCCTGCAAAATGGCATTGGTATAGCTAATACAGAATGGAGATACAGCTGTTTGATGTTTGGGGACCAGGGGTGGTGCTGGAAGGGGTGCCGCTGGAAGGGGTGCCGCCTGTACAAACTCAATGGGATAATCCCATGTTTTGTTCTTTTTACAATAACTAGTTATCTCCTAATGTTACAAACACCATTCTTGTCCCATTTTAAAGGATAATTAGTATGTGGTTCAACAGACTTGTCAACTATTTGTAACAACTAATTAATTATGGATAAGACCATGAACAAGTAGTATGGCTCAAGGTCAATGAAGTGTTAGTTCAAGAGGTATCCCGGTTGACGATGTCGCATTTGTCATCAGTCCTTTCCATATTATTTAGGTTTTTTTAAAAGTAGGATGCATTTACTATTACGAGATATGGAGGTGTCTGAAGTAATATCCAAGGACACAATGTATAGTGTTACGAAGGTATACTTTATTGCTAATCAGCTATAGGCAAGTGGCCATGTTCTTGGCGGGAGTATTAGAGATCCCATCTAGCAAGATGGGTGATGTGGTCAACTGTGGTGTATCAGTACACGCATACATAAAGTAGTACTATCACAACAGTGTCCTTTGGCGGTCAACGGGCGGTCGAGTTTTGACGTCTTCTCTTAGGAACCAATGATCTATACTACTTAAATCAAGAACAAATCATCAGGAAATATGCACAACTTATTTTTTCTCGCATATAAATAATAAATAGCTGTCTAACTTGGATAAAAAGCCAATATTGATTGGAAATGAAGTGATGGCATTTTAATAGAAAATCGGTAAAAGTACACACCAAATCGCCCCAAACCGGGGTTCGAGAATTGATTTGTTTCTTTCAAATTATGAGGGCGGCACATCCACCCTCAGACTCCCCCCTGAGGGCGGTGCTTCGCACCTCTTTGGTTACTCACTAGGGGGGGGGGGGGGGGGGGGGGGGGGCTGGGGTACCGCGCCATTTTGTCCCGAAGCAATGGTCATGACGTCATATTTTGGTCGATTTTCTGAACTTTTGTATTGGATTTACGTGCAAAATATATGCCCTTGGCAGCATACTTTCCCGGGTGTGTGGGTGCACTTTAAATTTCAGATGTTCTAAAATGGACGGATATCTAACCAATTTGATAAAAAAACACGATCCACACACCCCAGAATTGCAAAAAATGCATAAAATAAGTCCACTTTTTTATGCTTTTGAACAGAGTGGCGGCCGGGATTGTAGAATTTAACACAGTGCATTAACCCATGACCCATGATATAAATAAATTATATGCGTTAAATTTGTTCAATTAGCACGGTTAGTGTAGTTGATAGAAAGTCGACATGAGGAGCGAGAGGTTGTGAGTTCGAGCCCCATTAGGAGCATTTTTTGTTTTATTTGCTTAGCATCATCTGTATGCTTGCCCACGCGGACACCACACTGCTGGCGTTTACCTTATCAGTTACGCCATTTTTTTTCCTCGAAAATGTCAAAAAAAATTACCGTTCTTTTAAAAATAAGAATTATAATCAAATTACAAACACATTTTGTGCGAGAGCAACACACACATTTGGCAAAAATGGCACAATAAAAATCCGTTCGTTATAAATAAATGGACATGGTTAAATAATAAAACTATCACAATTACAGTCGTGAATCTCTGTGGCGTGCGTAGGTTGGCCATGTCGTTGGCAATCGGAAATCACGGGTTCGAATATTCCTTTTATTTTTCTATTTTTTAAACTTGATGGTATATTAATGTAACATCATTGTTATGTCAATTTTTATCAATTATAAATGCCGCCCATGCGTTTATAGTTTTCTTTTTATTTATTTATCCATCATAAATGTATCCTTGATTTATTTATAAACTTTGTATCTAAACAATTAAAATGCGTAAACAATTATATTATTGCTCGATAAATAGAGTGATTTAACTTGAGTTCAGTTTGATAATATGATAGCAAAACTTGTTGTAAAACCATTTTACCAGTGTGTCCAACAATTTCTCCTTTGCACACTTTGGTAATACATTCAGAGATGTCACTTTTAGCTTGTTATAGCTAGGCTCAATTGAGAAGCAAGTTTGCGACCGGGTTTGCGACCTCTATGATTTTAGGCTGGTAACACAATCCCACAGTGCATTTCGTTAAAACAGTGTACATTATTTTTCCACCATACGTATCACGTGATAACCACGATCGATTTCGCAAAATATGGCAAAATGGCGCGGTACCCCAGCCCCCCCTAGTTACTCACCATAGTTACTCAATTTTTATTTTTTTTAACCTTGATTTTGCCCTCCCCCCTCCCTATACAAATACCCTGGCGCCGCCCCCGGCTGTAGGCCTACCTTTTGGACTGTGCAATTTTTATTTTGACCGTGCGACTCTCCCTTCCAGCAAATCCCAAAAGTTGACAGCCCTGGCTGGCCTTACTGACTGGCATTTTTAAAGGTATGCTATCCCCAAAGTATGCCAGCCGGTAGCTTTAGTCCCACTCTTCAAAGTGTTATGCATTTTATGGATGAAATGTCCGGCATTTTTTCATAAAAATGCCATCAAGATATTGTATGTTTTCCCATAGCGTTACACTCAAATTACCCGGATGTGGCAATCTACGGCAAAATTATTACCATTTCTCGACTATTGAGGGCAGTGCGTATATTTATAGTAAAATAATAAGAACGAAGAATAAGAATCTATTTGTACCCTGAAGTCGTGCAATTTTACTATCAAATGAGACATTCTTTAAAAAGGCCAGTAAAAAATATGTGACACCACAATTATAATTGACTCACTACCTGGCACTTATCTAGAGGGTCTATACCAGGCATTCTCAAATGGTGGCGCGCGCGCCACTTGTGGCGCATTAAGGCATCCTAAGTGGCGCGAGAGTTGTTAAAATTAGTTTTAAAAAAGATCATTATCATGATATAGCCAGATTTCATAGGCCTATGACGGTTAGATGTCAGACAGCAATTTTTCGCGCGCTGCGCGCGCATGTGCCCTCAAAAGAGTCATACATGTATATGTTAACATATTTTGTGACGGGAATTTTGCCATTTGCCATAAATTCTAAAAAATATGACCAAGTGGAGCTTCAACGAGTTGGATACTAAAATGTGGCGCATCAGTAAATCTAGTTGAGAAAGCCTGGTCTATACTAACTACCTATGTGATCAGATTTGAGAAGGTACACCGGTTGAACGATTTAATCTTACCCCACCTGTGATCTTACCCATACACACCCCTACCTGCACACGACCGACTTGAGATTCGATTTCGCTGCACGACTGTCTGTCGCCATGTATCACTCGAATAGCATTCAGATTGAAGACCGTCGTGTACATAGTCTGTGCAATTTCGCTACACGACATAGAATTCCAAATTACAGACATGAGAATGAAAACCCATGAAAAAAAATGAAAAAAATGAAAATGTGCGTGAAATCGGGCTAAAAAGGCCTAAAACAGGCTGAAATGAAAAGAAAGTGCGGAAATTTGGACCAGAAAAAACCCCTGAAAATTCTCATCCCTGAAATTAACATTCAGTTGTTTCTCTTTTTCTCTCCAGCACTGGATCTGAATCCCCACGGACGGAAATCTTACACAACATAGATCCCCTGCATTATCCGCAAGCATCACACGACATAAAAGGAGCTATCAGAGTTGGGGATTGGAAACTTATCACAATCCTAGATCATAGTAAGTACTGTATTCAATATGTGATGGATTGGAAACCTATCACAGGGGACCCTGATATAAAGTACTGTATTCAATATGTGATGGATTTGAAACTTATCACAGGGGACCCTGGTAAGTACAGTATTCAACATGTGATGGATTGGAAACCTATCACAGGGGACCCTAGTAAGTACTGTATTCAATATGTGATGGATTGGAAACCTATCACAGGGGACCCTGATATAAAGTACTGTATTCAATATGTGATGGATTTGAAACTTATCACAGGGGATCCTGGTAAGTACTGTATTCAATATGTGATGGATTGGAAATTTATCACAGGGGATCCTAGTAAGTACTGTATTCAATATGTGATGGATTGGAAACCTATCACAGGGGACCCTGGTAAGTACTGTATTCAATATGTGATGGATTGGAAACCTATCACAGGGGACCCTGGTAAGTACTGTATTCAATATGTGATGGATTGGAAACTTATCACAGGGGATCCTAGTAAGTACTGTATTCAATATGTGATGGATTGGAAACCTATCACAGGGGACCCTGGTAAGTACTGTATTCAATATGTGATGGATTGGAAACTTATCACAGAGGACCCTGGTAAGTAGGCCTCTACTGTATTCAATATGTGATGGATTGGAAACCTATCATAGGGGATCCTGGTAAGTATACTGTATTCAATATGTGATGGATTGGATACTTATCACAGGGGACCCTGGTAAGTACTGTATTTAATATGTGATGGATTGGATACTTATCACAGGGGACCCTGGTAAGTACTGTATTCAATATGTGATGGATTGAATACTTATCACAGGGGACCCTGGTAAGTACTGTATTTAATATGTGATGGATTGGATACTTATCACAGGGGACCCTGGTAAGTACTGTATTTAATATGTGATGGATTGGATACTTATCACAGGGGACCCTGGTAAGTACTGTATTCAATATGTGATGGATTGGAAACTTATCACAGAGGACACTGGTAAGTACTGTATTCAATATGTGATGGATTGGATACTTATCACAGGGGACCCTGGTAAGTATACTGTATTCAATATGTGATGGATTGGATACTTATCACAGGGGACCCTGGTAAGTACTGTATTTAATATGTGATGGATTGGATACTTATCACAGGGGACCCTGGTAAGTACTGTATTCAATATGTGATGGATTGGAAACTTATCACAGAGGACACTGGTAAGTACTGTATTTAATATGTGATGGATTGGATACTTATCACAGGGGATCCTGGTAAGTATACTGTATTCAATATGTGATGGATTGGATACTTATCACAGGGGACCCTGGTAAGTATACTGTATTCAATATGTGATGGATTGGATACTTATCACAGGGGACCCTGGTAAGTATACTGTATTCAATCTGTGATGGATTGGAAACTTATCACAGGGGACCCTGGTAAGTACTGTATTCAATATGTGATGGATTGGATACTTATCACAGGGGACCCTGGTAAGTATACTGTATTCAATCTGTGATGGATTGGAAACTTATCACAGGGGACCCTGGTAAGTACTGTATTCAATATGTTATGGATTGGAAACGTATCACAGGGGACCCTGGTAAGTACTGTATTCAATATGTGATGGATTGGAAACCTATCACAGGGGACCCTGATATAAAGTACTGTATTCAATATGTGATGGATTGGAAACTTATCACAGGGGATCCTAGTAAGTACTGTATTCAATATGTGATGGATTGGAAACCTATCACAGGGGACCCTGGTAAGTACTGTATTCAATATGTGATGGATTGGAAACTTATCACAGAGGATCCTAGTAAGTACTGTATTCAATATGTGATGGATTGGAAACCTATCACAGGGGACCCTGATATAAAGTACTGTATTCAATATGTGATGGATTGGAAACCTATCACAGGGATCCTGGTAAGTACTGTATTCAATATGTGATGGATTGGAAACTCATCACAGAGGATCCTAGTAAGTACTGTATTCAATATGTGATGGATTGGAAACCTATCACAGGGATCCTGGTAAGTACTGTATTCAATATGTGATGGATTGGAAACCTATCACAGGGGACCCTGGTAGGTACTGTATTCAATATGTGATGGATTGGAAACCTATCACAGGGGATCCTGGTAAGTAGGCCCTACTGTATTCAATATGTGATGGATTGGAATTCTATCACAGGGATCCTGGTAAGTACTGTATTCAATATGTGATGGATTGGAAACCTATCACAGGGATCCTGGTAAGTACTGTATTCAATATGTGATGGATTGGAAACCTATCACAGGGATACTGGTAAGTACTGTATTCAATATGTGATGGATTGGAAACCTATCACAGGGATCCTGGTAAGTACTGTATTCAATATGTGATGGATTGGATACTTATCACAGAGGATCCTAGTAAGTACTGTATTCAATATGTGATGGATTGGAAACCTATCACAGGAATCCTGGTAAGTACTGTATTCAATATGTGATGGATTGGAAACCTATCACAGGGGACCCTGGTAAGTACTGTATTCAATATGTGATGGATTGGAAACCTATCACAGGGGATCCTGGTAAGTACTGTATTCAATATGTGATGGATTGGAAACCTATCACAGGGATCCTGGTAAGTACTGTATTCAATATGTGATGGATTGGAAACCTATCACAGGGGACCCTGATATAAAGTACTGTATTCAATATGTGATGGATTGGAACCTATCACAGGGGACCCTGGTAAGTACTGTATTCAATATGTGATGGATTGGAACCTATCACAGGGGACCCTGGTAAGTACTGTATTCAATATGTGATGGATTAGAAACTTATCACAGGGGATCCTAGTAAGTACCGTATTCAATATGTGATGGATTGGAACCTATCACAGGGGACCCTGGTAAGTACTGTATTCAATATGTGATGGATTGGAAACTTATCACAGGGGATCCTAGTAAGTACTGTATTCAATATGTGATGGATTGGAAACCTATCACAGGGGACCCTGGTAAGTACTGTATTCAATATGTGATGGATTGGAAACTTATCACAGGGGATCCTGGTAAGTTCTGTATTCAATATGTGATGGATTGGAAACCTATCATAGGGGACCCTGATATAAAGTACTGTATTCAATATGTGATGGATTGGAAACTTATCACAGAGGACCATGGTAAGTAGGCCTCTACTGTATTTAATATGTGATGGATTGGAAACCTATCATAGGGGATGGGATCCTGGTAAGTATACTGTATTCAATATGTGATGGATTGGAACCTATCACAGGGGACCCTGGTAAGTACTGTATTCAATATGTGATGGATTGGAACCTATCACAGGGGACCCTGGTAAGTACTGTATTCAATATGTGATGGATTAGAAACTTATCACAGGGGATCCTAGTAAGTACCGTATTCAATATGTGATGGATTGGAACCTATCACAGGGGACCCTGGTAAGTACTGTATTCAATATGTGATGGATTGGAAACTTATCACAGGGGATCCTAGTAAGTACTGTATTCAATATGTGATGGATTGGAAACCTATCACAGGGGACCCAGGTAAGTACTGTATTCAATATGTGATGGATTGGAAACTTATCACAGGGGATCCTGGTAAGTTCTGTATTCAATATGTGATGGATTGGAAACCTATCATAGGGGACCCTGATATAAAGTACTGTATTCAATATGTGATGGATTGGAAACTTATCACAGAGGACCATGGTAAGTAGGCCTCTACTGTATTTAATATGTGATGGATTGGAAACCTATCATAGGGGATGGGATCCTGGTAAGTATACTGTATTCAATATGTGATGGATTGGATACTTATCATCACAGGGGACCCTGGTAAGTATACTGTATTTAATATGTGATGGATTGGATACTTATCACAGGGGGGACCCTGGTAAGTACTGTATTCAATATGTGATGGATTGGAAACTTATCACAGGGGATCCTAGTAAGTACTGTATTCAATATGTGATGGATTGGAAACTTATCACAGAGGACACTGGTAAGTACTGTATTCAATATGTGATGGATTGGAAACTTATCACAGAGGATCCTAGTAAGTACTGTATTCAATATGTGATGGATTGGAAACCTATCACAGGGGACCCTGATATAAAGTACTGTATTCAATATGTGATGGATTGGAAACCTATCACAGGGATCCTGGTAAGTACTGTATTCAATATGTGATGGATTGGAAACTTATCACAGAGGATCCTAGTAAGTACTGTATTCAATATGTGATGGATTGGAAACCTATCACAGGGATCCTGGTAAGTACTGTATTCAATATGTGATGGATTGGAAACCTATCACATGGGACCCTGGTAAGTACTGTATTCAATATGTGATGGATTGGAAACCTATCACAGGGGATCCTGGTAAGTAGGCCCTACTGTATTCAATATGTGATGGATTGGAAACCTATCACAGGGATCCTGGTAAGTACTGTATTCAATATGTGATGGATTGGAAACCTATCACAGGGGATCCTGGTAAGTACTGTATTCAATATGTGATGGATTGGAAACCTATCACAGGGATCCTGGTAAGTACTGTATTCAATAATATGTGATGGATTGGAAACCTATCACAGGGATCCTGGTAAGTACTGTATTCAATATGTGATGGATTGGAAACCTATCACAGGGATCCTGGTAAGTACTGTATTCAATATGTGATGGATTGGAAACCTATCACAGGGATCCTGGTAAGTACTGTATTCAATATGTGATGGATTGGAAACCTATCACAGGGGACCCTGGTAAGTACTGTATTCAATATGTGATGGATTGGAAACCTATCACAGGGGATCCTGGTAAGTACTGTATTCAATATGTGATGGATTGGAAACCTATCACAGGGATCCTGGTAAGTACTGTATTCAATATGTGATGGATTGGAAACCTATCACAGGGATCCTGGTAAGTACTGTATTCAATATGTGATGGATTGGAAACCTATCACAGGGGACCCTGGTAAGTACTGTATTCAATATGTGATGGATTGGAAACCTATCACAGGGATCCTGGTAAGTACTGTATTCAATATGTGATGGATTGGAAACTTATCACTCCTACTTTACTTGATTCTGGGATTCTTTTATCATTTGAAATCTCTTTGTTCAATACTATTTTCTTATCACATCTGTTCATCTCTATTCACCTCCTAGAGAACGATCATTGGACACCAGTACCTGACTCCGGTATAACCCCTCCCCAGCAATCAGATCCTATAGATAAGGGATTCTGGTTATTCAACATAGCAGAAGATCCAAACGAGTTCCACGACCTCTCGGAATCCCGGCCTGATATGTTGGAGCAACTTTTCGAGCGTCTTAAGGCTTATAACGCCACGGCCGTGCCGCCGATATTCCCGCCTGGGGATCCCAAAGCTAATCCTAGCTTACATAATAACCTCTGGTCGTATTGGGAAGAGGACTAGGTAAATGGTCAGTCCAGATTCCAGAATAATTGATGACGATGACGACCTACTAAAACTGATCAATCATGAAATTGTTTCATCGGGAATTCAAAAAATCAATAGTAGAATTTTCATTGGAGATTCCAATCGATGAAACTAATTCCTTTTTACCATGTTTACTATACGGAGATCTAGTACGGAAAACGAATCTGCTGTATTCCTGAGTGGTCTACAATTGATCCAGAACCAGTGTTTCCTGATTGTTGATGATGATAAAATTATCAGATGGTGATGGTCTCTGGATGAGAACTTTATCCGGCAATGTCTGGCTAGACGTCCCGTAACTTAAGTGCGCATGCTCAAACCAATTAATGATACGTTGTAGCTATACGGTTTATTCCGTACGGGACGTGAGGCAAGATATAGCCCTTAAAGAACATTATAAATTTTAGAGTACGTCATCATCAGCATCTGATGACGTCATCATCAAAAAACAGACTAGAAACACTAGCTCTGGATCAAACACAATCCACTGAGGAAGACAACAGACGAGTTGTTGAAACCCTATGGAAAAATAGTAAGTTTCCATTCTGGAATTTTTCTACGAAAAACTCATAACTGATGTTTCTTGAAACTGACACGCACAACCAAATTGAACAGTCACATTTCTTAAGTTGGGACCCTAAAAAGGGTGGATTTGTCACATTTTTTTGCTTATTTGCCACAATTGAGTATATTTAGTCTCATTTGGAAGATAATGTATTGCTTTAATAGTATCTATAAGAAAAATGTATAAATCAAGTTGAGATTAATTACTATAACTCGTTAATTACAATTTGTCAGCGTGGAGGCGGGTGAGGATGCATGCGGGTGTGAGGATGCATGCTACGTATTTCCAATGGGATGGGCAAAATAAATGATTAAACCTCGTGTATATTAGTTCATTGAATTCTTATTTTGTGTGATTAGTATCATTATTGTAATTACCAAACCTTAATTAGTGTTAATTACATCCCCAATTAATTAATATTACTAATTAATTACATACAACAAATACCATTTGAAAATGTATAAACGGCAGATTATTACCCATTTCAAATGGTAACTGGGGGCTTGACACTATTTCTGCAGTGTTTTAATGAAGTTGGACCTAATGTTGAATGTTCCGTATTTTTTTAGAAAATCTTTGCTAATTATATTGATACTAATTACCTAGGAAGTGCTTATTTTATCCACCGAATCCGCACAATAATATCACTTTTTAGTGTTTAGGATTAACATGTCCATCGCCGTCATCCTACTTATATCAAATTGTTCAATATCCAATGCTGATTTCTATAGATCAACAGTTTTAACTATGTATGTTAGCAAGATGTCAGTGCAATTAATGCCAGGCATAACATTGTAATCAATTCATAATGCAGAAATGAGGTTGTAAGTAATCAGCCGAATTTGTTTTCATCATTTTTGGACACCCTGTATAATAAAATTTGAATGAATTGTACCTTTCTACCAGAAAGGCTTGTTCATAAACTTCATTTAGGTGTTTCTTTTGAACAAACAACATTTAAATACATTTTTGTCATACTGTCCACACAGAATACATAGTTTTTTATGTGAAAATTGACACATTTTGATCACCCTGTATTTTCGTTTGACAATTAATTAACCCCTACAAATAATATATGACCGGAAGGGCCTTGCCTTAGGCTTCTCAAATCTGGGGTTCAATATTTATTTCAATGCACTACGTTTAAATTAGGAAGCATACAGTAAATTACATTTCATAGTAATATTTCTTTTGTTACACCCTATATATTTCCTAAGTCACCCTGTATACTGGAACAAACACTAGATATAAACAATCCTAGACATCTCAACTTTCTAGCAATGTGTACTTTTGCACACTTTGGATACTTTTTGAATTATTAGGCTTAGAGCAATATCACATGTAATTTTTTTCAAATGTATGCATGTGACGCAATAGGGTCCCAACTAAATAAATGTGACCATGTGTAAATAACCTGACCGTGCCATACTTTACATCAAATGCACGAGCTACTCAACTGCTATTCTTCTAAACACTAAAGAAAGGGCCACACTGCCACACACACAACTTAGGAAGAACTGGCGCAGTGGTGACGGAAGCCAACAAACTTAGGGGGAAAAGCCCAAATGCTGTTTTATAATGTTGAAATATAACAAAAAAGCGCAATTATTTTAAGTTAATTAACTAAAATATTCCAGGAAAATGTTGTGTTCCAGTATCGAGCGATACTGGAACGTTTTTATGTTCCAGTATCGTTCAATACTGGTACACATGCTACCAGTAGTAATTTGTCCCAGTATTGAACGATACGGGTACGTAATACATTTGTATGTGCCAGTATCGGCCGATACCGGAACACTGACTTTGTACCAGTATTGTTCAATACTGGGTGTTCCCGTATCGGATGATACTAGTACCCCGGACTAGTACAGTCCAGAATCTGGGACCTAAAGTACACTTTTTCCTCAAATCTTTTTCCAAGATTAATCTTGAGTTTTATCAAACGCTCTAGGTGGAACAGTAAGTTCAATTTGGGAATTATTCTATGAATCTTCTAATTATGCTCTTGGTTTATATTCCTTATAAGTTATCAGTATTATAAGTTACGGTCAATGTATTATCTAGGTGGTGGGATCAATGTGATATTTTGTTGTTTCTATAGTAATTTTCACATTTTCAAGGAATGACTTTAAGTTCTTTTCCCCATTATTATTGCGTTCGTCCACTTGAATGGAGAACTGATCTGGGATTTAATGTTTTTCCTTTATTGTGTATCGCTGTGTGTTATGATGTGAAATTAAAAATATCGAATTTTAGGAGAAAGAAATGTGTCAAATGCTTTTCATTTTATTCTTTTTAATCATGACAATTGCAAAAGAGGTGTAACAGTTTGATATTCCAACTTAAAGGCATATTATGTTATCTCTTCTAGGGGGTGCCCTTTATTCATGATTTATTTTAAAAAGTAGATTTTCTTGCAGATTTACAATTTTGATCATAAATCATAAATATATTCTGAGTTGCAGAGCGATACGATTCCTAATTACTTCAAAATCATTGTTTAAAGAGTGAAAATAAACTCTCAGGTCTGCGCGACAACTTATTTTTCACTCTAAATTAACTCTAAAATCATGAATAGAGGGCGCTCCCTGGAGAAGATTACATAATATGCCTTTGATAGAATTAAATCAAAAGTAAATACAATTTCACTGGGAAATTAACATATCAACGGCTAACTTAAAAGTATTTTCAGACCATATTCACTGTATGTATATAGTAACAGAACGAGAAATGATGTTAGTTTCAAACATATTCAATTATAGAAAATATGCTATTATCGATACATACAATGATTCCGTCATACATTAGCGACATCTTGGATTCAAAATGGCCGCCGCATTTAAAAAAAATGTTCACATTTTATTCAAATATTCAGGCAAAGTTATCATTCAAAATGATAATTGTAAAAAGACTATGAAAATGACATCGCAAAATGGCTACAGTTGTGGACACAAACTGGTTCTAATTATACAAAATACTATGGTTCAATAGCTAGCTGTAACTACGGACAAAGTAATCAAAGGCTGCAATACGCTTCATTTCTCTAATTATTCTATTGTTCCATCAGGTATTTGATATTTAACATCGCCGTTAGACTTAAAATTATGTTCTTTCTCCTAATAGCTATACAAATATTGTTTTGTGTTTTTACTCTACTCCATGGCCAATACTATCCTTACCCTTAACAACGGGTTTATTTTGTCCATGTCTTTTTATGTATCGGCAAAATTCACACCGCGTCCACGTCTTTTCATAACCCTGGCGAAATTTCACCGCGTCCACCGCGACTGCGTCTATATTCAAACCTAGTACTTGACATTTTGCACTATCACAAACAGACGAAAAGAACACCCTCCACACCAACTCTTTTTCATATACTTAGATAATATTATATCGAAAGTTCTGGCCAAAACATCACCCTCCACACATACCTTAACCATAGCGAATTGTGTATAAAATAACCAACATCACACACTAAACATACCCCATCTTTCTGAACAATCTTGAAAATCATTTACTTATAAAGAGCTATAAGGAATAAAAACAATATCAGAATTAACTTGTGTAAGACTATATAAGGTCTTTAATTTGGATTTAGGGGGAGGGGCATGAGCGGGGGACAGGCCTGAGATCATGATCAGGGGTGGGTGGGGGGCATAACCAACTATTTTTTGTATACATATAATTCTTCATTTCATGGGGGCATCAGGGGGCAAGCATTCTTGCAAGGGGTTCCCCTTTACCCCCTCTAGTTACGCCGCTCCTGAGGGACAATTGAGCTACATTTTGGCTCTAAACAAGCTTGTACCAAAGAATATTTCATTTTTTGGGAAGACATAGCCTATGCGCGCGTAGCTCGCGAAATTTGTTCATATGTGTACTTTTGACCATCATAATTCCACGATTCCTTTCGTCAAATGAACCGACAGTGCCAATCTCAACCGACACGATGTCATTATTGGGGGGATTTTGTGTGTACTTTGTTTGTAAATTTCATTTACAGCCGTACTTGATTTCATGCGGGGGCAGCGGGGTGGGGGGCAAGGTTGGCCCCCCCCCCCCCTCCCCCTCCCCCCTCCCCCCTCCCCCCGCTGGTTACGCCACTGTGCAGACGACATTCCAAAATGTCACAAAATGTTTCAAAAACTATTGCATTTCATCACCATATTTGGAATCACCGTGAAAAATGCATTACAAACATGCCTAGTATTGGTTCAGTAATCCTTGAGAGGTAGCATGGAAAAGGTTTCTGAAAAATCTGTTTTGTATAATACCGTATGGTTAAAGCAATAGCCGCGTGGAAAGTCATGAAAGTTAATTCATCCAAAAGCACAGTTGTGGTTTTATCAAGGTAAAATCAGAAACACCCTTCGTTTTCAGTTTTGTAATTCAAAATTGAAGTTGTTAGATAACCAATACTACCTTGTTTATTATTCTTAATTATAATGGTAGTTTTGAAAAAATCCCCAAGACGTCTTATTAGTCTTGTATATCAGCTAATAAAGCTATGTTTTCTTTTGACCTATACTGATAGTCCAATTTGTTGGACTACAGTCTACAGATGATTAGGAACGTTATCTCCTCTACCTCCATGCAAATGGCACGATTTGCAAGATACAGGCCTGTATAGCTATACGGTCGGCGAGGCTCCCAACCTGCCATACTAGCCGTTCGGCAACACTTTACCGGCGACCTACAGTGTAGCAGTCAAACATAATAGTGTACACATGCGTGACCAAAAAAACGCGTAAAAAGGGGTGTTTTTCAGTGTTGGACGCATCACGCGCGTGACGCGTTAAGGGTATCAAAAACGCTGATATTCAAGAAAAAGGGTGTTTTTTCAGTGTTGGACGCGTCACGCGCGTGACGCGCTAAGGGTATCAAAAACGCTGATATTCAAGAAAAAGGGTGTTTTTTCAGTGTTGGACGCGTCACGCGCGTGACGCGTTAAGGGTATCAAACACGCTGATATCAAGAAAAAGGGTGGCTTAAATACCGGTCGAACGTATTTAGGGTAACTTGTTTTGTTCCCCGTTCCCAGAAGAATGTTATTCCCGTTTTTGCGATTTCTTTTGAGCGTCTCATTTCCAATTTGAGAACGCATGTGTGTCACTCGTTCCTACAGCGTCATAATCGCCATAGCAAACCGAGATAGCAAAGACCGTCCCCCAGACCGTCGTTTTGTAGCGAAATAAATATAGACAAAACTTGTTTAGGGTCATATTCTGGCAAGAACTTGTTTAGGGGTCAAAATTTGCAAGGAAAGCGCGCTAAAAACTTGTTTAGGGGGTAATTTTGCTTGCAGGGTAAAACTTGTTTAGGGGGTGTCTGAAAAAAAAATTGGTCACGCATGTGTACACCATTATGTTTGACTGGCCCCCCCCCCGGGAGCAGGCCCGTGTCGGGGGGTGGGGGCTTTGGGTCCGGTCCGGTACTGTTGGGAAAAGTGCCACAACCTCCCTCATCTCTCAAATTTGTCACTATAAAAAATAGTTTCGCGCCAGGACCAGGGGCCTGTTTCACTAAGGGCTGCGATGCGTCGTACGAACAGTTCAACTGTTCTTAGGCACCACAAACTGTTCTTTGACCACGAACTGTACACATCCGGACAAGCCCATCAGTATCTTATCTTGTCATCCATAATCTTTAATAACTGATCCATAAGAAGAAGGTTAAAAACATAGTTTGCATCCTAAATACCATCGCAAAGACGATGTTTATGTCCAAATATCTCGAGTGGCCGATGCATCGATCCCAATACAAAACACGCAATCGATCAAAACCCAGAGAGGGCGCAATGCAAAACCACGGCAGAGAGAGAGGGGGACAAGTGGCACCAACATTCCGGCCCCTAATTGTCCATTAAATAATGACAATTACCAAGTGTAGTGCCCAAATGTGAATGCATGTAAAGGCTACACAACATCTAATTACTGGGTAATGGAACACAAATAATTGAGATATTTAAACTATAGCCAATTTTTTCAAGTTTTGTACAAAAACTGCTAGACTATACAAAAACCAAATAGGGCCAACTGCTAACCAATAAAGGATATACATTTGAAGCTTGCAATGGAGTATGGAACGGATAGAATATATATACAACGTAATGTAGATCACACCTAATCCACACAGCTCTAAAATATAGAATAACTTAACTACTGATACAGAGGGCATAGCACATACCACAAGCCCTGTATGAGTACCATCATGATTAACCACTTAACACATAATGCACATGCACGTACCATGAACAAACTGAAATAATTTGGAATCAAACTGCTCAAAGCAGTAGGCTAACTAAAGTATAATCATGACATGAACGAAATAATTATATTCTAACCACGAACACTACATGCTGTTACACTGGACAATGGACATGGCTGAAGTCCACAATCACCACTGTAGAAACTATCACTACTTTAGTTGGGGTTTTAACACAATAATATAACCCTAAGAACATTTTAAGGTTTAACATACTATACACAAAACATGACACATCCTGAGACAAATTTACCTGCTGAGGAAATGACAGACCAAAACAAAAAAGGAAACCAGACAAACTGGTAAAATTTGGAAACAAAAAACAAGAAACCCAAGCAGGTAATATTGAATCAAGGTATGGCACTTTATAAACATTTCAATGCAAAACACTCTATGCACCTTTATGCAAGATTCTAATAAATGGTTCATTGTATACAGTCAATAATCTTGATGTGTCCGTTTGGTTGCTTCTAAGCATGAACATGAGTGTCTGTGCTGACAGTCTTATGTGCTGGGTATTGTTTGTTTTACAACAAGCAACATGAGTGTGCAAATCTGGAGCTAACTCCAACCAAAAGGGCAGCATAAAAATGACATACTGAAAAGACTGCCTGTGCACATATGATTCCTGGCAGCCTGAACACGCTGCTAAACTGACATGGCTATAGGTGACAAAGACCTAAAGTTATCTTGGTTATAAGCAAATATGGTATACATCCATGTATACATGTGACTTTAGGAGAATAAATTGGACCTCGATCATGCAAGATATAGTAAGAAAAACAGAATCAAGAATATAAGTAAATTTGGCAAAAAAAATACAAAAAAGAGAATGGAACAACAACCAACACCAAGGCAAGAAAGGGAAAAACATATCAGCATAATCGAGACTCCAACAGTATTCATAATACCCTTCACTTTCTGTCACTGTCAATATCATCACCCTCAAGCAACATAATCAGTTTGCACACTGGGCGGAGGAACACACCGTTCTTCGTCTTCACTTCAACGCTGCGTACCTGGCCCTGTCCATCTGGCTGCGTCTTCACCACTCGTCCCATATGCCAACAATTACGAGGCGCCGTATTGTTCACCACGAGCACTACATCTCCTACTTTGACGTTTTCCTCAGTTCTGTTCCACTTCTGTCGTACCTGCAGTTGTGGCAAATATTGCTTTGTCCATCGTCTCCAGAACAGGTCCGCCAGGTATTGAACCTGCCTCCATCTCCGTCTGGCATACTGGTCATT
The DNA here is from genome assembly GCA_035610835.1 of Ophiura sarsii. Lineage (NCBI taxonomy): Eukaryota > Metazoa > Echinodermata > Ophiuroidea > Amphilepidida > Ophiuridae > Ophiura > Ophiura sarsii. Next base: position 1,795,530 of record CM069449.1, on the reverse strand, counting down.
TTTACTGGTGATGGTAGGTGGCATGTCAGGTTTACCTTTCATTAAGAGTAGGTGATTTGGGGTTAACGCTTCTAAGTCGTTAGGGTCTTCCGATGTCTTGGTGAGTGGTCTGCTGTTTAAGATTGCCTCCACTTCACAGAAAAGCGTTGTGAGTCCTTCGTCTGTCAAGGCTTGCTCCCTAATGATGGACGTCATTACCTGTCTCACGGTCCTGATTTGTCTTTCCCACACCCCACCAAAGTGAGATGCAGTAGGAGGGTTGAATCTCCAGGTTATGTCCTGTTTCAGCAGACTGTCATTAATCTTTTGTTGATTCCACTTCTGAACCTCTCTGCGTAACTCCTTTTCAGCACCTACGAAGTTGGTACCATTATCTGAGCGTATTTCTGTCACCTGTCCTCTTCTTGCCACAAACCTCCTGATAGCGTTTATACAGGAGTCGGTGTCGAGGGAGTCAGCCATTTCTAAGTGTACTGCGCGTGTAGTCAAACAGGTGAACATTACTCCATACCTCTTGAGTAGCGATCTCCCCCTCTTCGTCTCAAATGGACCAAAGAAGTCTATCCCAGCCTTGGTAAAGGGTGGGTCATCGGGTTTGACACGATCAGCTGGTAGGTCTGCCATCCTTTGGCTACACACTGTTCCTCTCTGCTTCCTGCATGACACACACTTGCGTATTACCTTTCTAGCAGCTGAGTTGACACCTGCTACCCAAAACCTTTGATGAAAGATAGCCATCATATGATTTCTTCCTACATGACCTTTGTTGCCATGGATTTGTTGTAAAATGAGATACACTATGGGGTGTTTCTTGGGCAGGATAGCTTGATGCTTACTTTCCTCTGGCATAGCTGACCTGTTTAGTCGTCCTCCTACCCGTAATATGCCGTCGTCAATCATCGGGTTTAGGCGGTGAATGGTACTTGATCTCTTTAAATTAGGCATTTCGTTGTTTCCCGGGGTAGCCATCTTCAACAGTGCCATCTCCTCTTGGAAAGATGTCCGTTGAACATACCGTATTACAACGTCTTCAGCTTGCCGTACCTCCTTCACTGATAGCGGACCCATGACTAGCTTGTCTGTAACATGTTCCTCTCCTTCAGCATTCTCGTCCTTGGAAGAACTGGATCCGGGTCTGCCTTCCATGTTCTGCTTCCAGAGTATCTCCTTTAGTCTCATCAGCCAAGCAATAGCTCTATTAAGACTGTACCAACTTGAGTAATGCTGCATGAGTCTATCTAGAGGATTTTGGTGTTCCGTGGCCTGAGTTATGTTAGCTGTAACTCTCTTTATTTCTGGGTCATCCAAGACATCAGACTCTTCTTCCAGGATATTCGTAGGCCACTGACTTTCGGGACCCCATAGGAATTCTGGGCCTCGTATCCATCTACTTCTATTTAGGAACTTCTTTACTGATATCCCTCTAGAGCAGTCATCTGCTGGATTGAGATTGGTTGGAACATACTTCCATTGTTCCGCTTGTGTCGCTTCCGTAATAACGGCTACTCTATTTGCCACAAAGGTGTGGAAGCGCGCTGTTTTATTGTTGACGTAGCGCAACACTGAAGTACTGTCGGTCCAGAAGTAAGAATTTGCGTCGATCTGCAGCTCCCTTCGTAACATACTATCAACACGAACAGCCACTGAAGCAGCAGTTAGCTCCAACCTGGGTATAGATATCTGCTTCAGTGGAGTAACTCTCGCCTTACCAATAATAAGCCCGCAATGCACCTCACCATGGTTGTTGACGAAACGGATATAACTGGCAGTGCCATATCCGTTCTCACTGGCATCCGAGAAATGATGCAGTTGGGTATCTACTGGAGGTGTTTTGAAATCACACGGCTTAAAACACCTATTCAGTGAGAAGGATGATAACTGGTGTAGATCGTTCAACCATTCCTGCCATCTCATCATGTACTTGGTGGGTATATCCGTGTCCCATGGCAATTGCAGTCGGCACAGATCTTGCATCAACATCTTAGCAGGTAATGTGCATGGAGCTATAAACCCAAGTGGATCGTAGACGCTGCTCACCATACTCAAAATTCCTCTGCGGGTTGGTGGTCTCTCCTTCAAACTGATGTTAAATCCAAATGTGTCTGATTCCGGCGACCATAGCACTCCCAACGCCCTCTCTATCGGTAGGTCATCCCTACCAAGGTCCATTACCTGTGTCTCTTTGGTTCTTTCGGTGGCTGGTATCGATGTAATAACATCCCTTTCATTGCTGATCCACTTAGTCAGACGGAAGCCCTTTCTTCTACACAGTTCTGTTATACTACCCGCAAGATGAATTGCCTGTTCCTTTGTAGCTACCGATTTCAGTAAATCGTCCACATAGAAGTTGCGACGTATGCTATCGCATACTATGTGCCCATAACGGTCCTCCTCGTCATCTGCTGCCCTGCGCAGGGCAAAATTTGCACAAGCAGGTGACGATGTAGCACCAAACACGTGCACTTTCATTCTATATGTTTCCAATCGCTGATTTGTGTCACCGTTGGGCCACCAAAGAAACCTCAATAAATCCCTTTCTGGCTCTGGTACTCGTACTTGATAATACATAGCCTCTATGTCGGCCATCACGGCTACACGTTCTTGGCGAAATCTCAATAAGACACCAGTCAGGCTATTCGTCATGTCTGGACCTTGCATTAACTCCTGGTTTAGAGATTTACCGTGATACGAGGCTGCGCAGTCATACACCACACGGATTTTATTCTTTTGTGGATGAAAAACCCCGTGGTGTGGAATATACCACACCTTACCAGCTGTGCCTTTCTGTGTCTCCGATACCTTCTCTGCATATCCCTTCTCAATCATGCCGTTCATAAACTCAGCGTACTTTGCTTTGAAGCTCTCATTCTTATTTAACTTTCTCTTCAAATGTGCGGCCCTCTGTCGAGCTAGTGTCTCGTTGTTTGGTAGACTCACGAAATCTCTCAGTGGCAACGCCACTTCGTAATGACCATCTTTGAATCTGGTGCTGGCTGACACTAAATTTAGGAATTTCTGATCTTCTTTGGAAACTTCTGGTTGGTCTTCTGCTAGTCTCTCGCTAAACTCTGTGTTATAATACAAGTCGGCCAATTGACGGTCTATGGCTTTCACATTGATTCTGTTCGCTCTGCACCTTTTCTCTGTGTTGCCACTCTTGACCCCATGGACTGTCCACCCCAATCTCGTCCGACAGGCGAAAGGACCGTTCTTTTCACTATTGATAACTTGGAGTGGTTCCATGGCCTTGGGAACATTGTTTCCAATTAAGAGGCCTATGCTTGCGTTGTTAATAGTATGCAATCGGACTTCATTTAGGTAGGGCCATGGATCAATATCTCCTTGTGTCACAATATCTCTTGTAGATGCTGGTATCCTTGCCTGTGTAAATACCTCTGGCAGGCTTATGATGTTCTCACCATTAAGATCCATGATTTCCAAATCCTTCAGTAAAGAGCAGCTCACTGTCTTCGTTTGGTTCACTGTCTCAATTGTCAACTTGGTTGTCTTTGCCTTTGTGTTGAGTTTTCTACGGAGATCGTCAGTACAAAAAACTGTATCACTTCCTTCATCCATGAAAGCGTATGTATTCATTGTCGCGCCGGAATCTCGAGCACGAACTTGCACTGGAATGATTGTAGGAAAACTTCCTGTTTCTCCGGCCCCAGTAAGCCCACAATGAGTGTTAACAGGATCCTCTTGTTGGTTGCGGATTGACTCTACTCTGTCTTCTGCATTCTGTGTCGATGAACGCTCTTCATGCAGGACGGTAGGATGTGTTCTGTTACATATGCTGCAAGTGAGTCTACAATTACAGTCTTTGCGCCTGTGACTGGCTCGTTTCATGCATCCAAAGCAAACCCTCACGGACATCAGGTATGACAACCTATCTGCGACTGGTTGTACTTGTAGCTTTCTGCATTCAGGAAGTGCATGGCTGTCATTGTTGCAGTACAAACATGGTTTTTCGGTGGACGATCTACTTAGATTGTTGTTGGTACTCTCAACTGCGGTAGCAAAAGCCTTCCTTTCTGGTATTTGCGAGTTTCGCTTACCACCGGTAATCTCGTGTGGTCCTTTGCTATCACTGATCTTGCCGTAAATAGGATTTCTTGTGATCCTTGCTTCCTTTTCTACAAAACGCGCAAAATCCTTGAACAACACCACTTTACCAAATTCTTCCTGTATCTGATCTGTGTAACTTCTCCATTTGTACCTAAGTCGATATGGAAGCTTAGCACTCATGTTCTGGATGCTGACGGTGTGATTTAACTCTGACACATAATCCAATCCTTCCATCATGTTTTCACACTCATTCAGGAATAAGGAGAAGTCAGTCAATGCCTCTCCGTCCTCCATTTTTATCTCAGGCCAACTGTGGGCCTTTTGCAGCAAAGCTTTGGATATCCGATGTTTGTTTCCAAATTGTTTTGTCAACAATTTTCTGGCTTCTTCATAGCCATAGTCAGGTTCCATGAGCATGCAACTCTCCACTAGTCTATGGGCTTGTCCGGATGTGTACTGTTCCAGATAATATAGCCTATCAGCTGAGTAAGAAGTTTTGTTTTCAATTCCATACTCGAATGCTCTGATGAAACTGGCATACTCCAATGGATTGCCGTTGAAAACTGTAATTTTGCTTGGTGGCAGAGTTGTTTTCATTTGTTGATCTATCAGTAGCCTGGTCAGGTCTGTTTGTTGCCTGAGAAGTTTATTTGTACCCTCGTCGCTGCTACCTGCAGACATACCGGTGTTGGTTCTGTTGTTTGAATTAGGAAGGATGTAACCATCATCATGTCTGCCTTGAGTTGGTGTTGACCTGCATTCAAACATAGCAGGCTGCTGTTCATGCATCCTTTGATTGTCTTGACTCCGAATCTGTGGCATCATCTGTTGTTGTGGTGACATAGGTTGTTGTGGCATCATCCATTGTTGTGATGTCCCCTGTTGTGGCATTAACGTTTCTTGTTGCCACATCTGTTGTGTTGGCATAGTTTGTTCTTGTGGCACCAACTGCACTTGTGGCGTTGTCTGTTGTTGTGAATTTACTGGATGTTGTGGCATTATGTCTCCTTGAAATATCTGTGGCTGTTGCGTCATCCGCTGAGGTTGTGGCATTATTTGTTCTTGTGGCATCATCCATTGTGATGTTAGCTGTTGTTGTGGCACCATCTGTACATGTGGCGTCGTTTGTTGTTGTGACATTGATTGTTCTCGTGGCGTTGTTCGTTGTTGTGCGATTACTGGATGTTGTGGCATTATGTCTTCTTGGAATATCCGTGGCTGTTGCGTCAGCTGCTGTGCATGTGGCGTCATCTGTTGTCGTGACATCACCGGTTGCTGTGTCATTGATTGTTCTAGTGACGCTGTCCGTTGTTGTGGCATAGTTTGTCGTTGTGGCATTAATGTTTCTTGTTGTAACATCTGTTGTTCTGGCAGTGTTTGTTCTGGTGGCACCATCTGCGCTTGTGGCGTTGTCTGTTGTTGTGCAATTACTGGATGTTGTGATATTATGCCTTCTTGGAATATCTGTGGCTGTTGCATCATCCTCTGTTGCTGTGGCATTATTCGTTCTTGTGGCATCATCCATTGTGATGTCAGCTGTTGTTGTGGCACCATCTGTACATGTGGCGTCATCTGCTGTTGTGACATCACCGGTGGCTGTGGCATTAATTGTTCTCGTGGCGTTGTCCGTTGTTGTGGCATTAACGTTTCTTGTGGTAACATCTGCTGTTGTTGCATCATCCGCTGTTTCGTCATAGTTTGTTCTTGTGTCACCATCTGCACTTGTGGCATTGTCTGTTGTTGTGCAATTACTGGATGCTGAAATATTATGTCTTCTTGGAATATCTGTGGCTGTTGCGTCATCCGCTGTTGTTCTGACATTACTCGTTCCTGTGGCATCGTCCATTGTGGTTTCGACTGTTCATGTGGCACCATCTGTACATGTGACGTCTTCTGTTGTTGAGACATCACCTGTTGCTGTGGCATCAATTGTTCTTGTGGCGTTGTCCGTCGTTGTGGCATAGTTTGTGGTTGTGGCACCATCTGTTCTCGTGGCGTCATCTGTTGTTGAGACATCACCGGTTGCTGTGGTATCATCTCTTGTTCTTGTACCCCCTGTTGTCGCACCAACTGATGTGACATTAACCGTTCTTGTGGCGTTGTCCGTTGTTGTGCCGTAGTCTGTCGTTGAGGTGCCATCTGTACCTGTGGCGTCATCTGTTGTGGCACCATCGGTACTCGTGGTGTTGTCCATTGTTGTGACGTAGTTTGTCGTTGTGTACTTACTGGCTGATGTCGCATTGTGTCTTCTTGGAATATCTGTGGCTGTTGCGTCATCCGCTGTTGTTGTGGCACCATCTGTACACGTGGCATCGTCTGTTGTTGAGACATCACCGGTCGTTGTGGCATTATCTCTTGTTGTTGTAACCACGGTTGTCGCACCATCTGCACTCCTGGCGTCATCTGTTGTTGAGACATCACGGGTTGTCGTGGCATTATTTGTTCTTGTGGCGTTGTCCATTGTTGTGGCGTAGTTTGTCGTTGTATAATCACTGGTTGATGTGGAATTGTATTTTCTTGAAATATCTGCTGTTGTTGCGCCATCTGCTGCTGTGGCATAATTTGTTCTCGTGGCGTCGTCCATTGTTGTGGCGTATTTTGTCGTTGTCGCACCATCTGTACTTGTGGCGTTGTCTGTTGTGGTGCAATTACCGGTTGCTGTGGCACTGTGTCTTCTTGTAGTATCTGTTGTTGATCCATTTGCTGCTGTGGCATTATTTGTTCTTGTGGCGTTGCTCGATGTTGTGGCGTAGTTTGTCGTTGTGGCACCATCTGTACTTGTGGCATTGTCTGTTGTGGTGCAATTACCGGTTGCTGTGGTATTATGTCTTCTTGTAATGTCTGTCGTTGTTGTGTTTACCACCGCTGTGGCATTATTTGGTCTTGTGGCATAGTCCATCGTGATGTCAGCTGTTGGCTGTGGCACCATCTCTAACTGTGGCATTATCTGTTGACGTAAAATCGCCGGTTGTTGCGACACCATCTGTTGTTGCGGCGGTGCTGACTGTTGTTGCGACGTCGCCGGTTGCTTCGATATTATTTTGTGTTGTTTTGGCACCATCTCTAATTGTGGTATCATCTGTTGATGTGATACCGCCGGTTGTTGTGTCACTAACTGTTGTTGTGGTGGTGTTGTCTGTTGTTGTGACATCGCCGGTTGCTTTAGTATTATTTTCTGTTGTTTTGGCACCATCTCTAATTGTGGCATCTGTCGATGTGATATCGCAGGTTGTTGTGACACCATTTGTTGTTGTAGTGGAGTTGTCTGTTGTTGTGACATCGCCGGTTGCTTTGATATTATCTTCTGTTGTTTTGGCACCATCTCTTGTTGTCGTGACAAGATCTGTACTTGTGGCATCATCTGTAGATGTTCTAGCCAATTATTAATGTCCACCATTGATTCTGCTCTTCCTTTGAGCAGTACGTCTGTACCACCCTTTTCATATACACCTTCACTTAAGGAATCTGAATCCATGATAGAGATCTCACTTTCCCCAGTCATCTGTGGCACCATCTGTACTCGTGGGGTTTCCTGTTGTTGTGACGTAACCTGTTGTTGTGACATCATATGTACTTGTGGAGTTGTCCCTGTAGCTGACATCGCCGTTTGAAGTGGCGTCATTTGGTCTTGAAACATCAACCTTTGTTGTGTCACCTGTTGTTGTGGAGTCACTTGTTCTTGTAGCATCACCTGTTGTCGCGGCATCAATTGTTCTTGTAACATCACCTTTTGTTGTGTCACCTGTTGTTGTGGAGTCACTTGTTCTTGTAACATCTCCTGTTGTTGCGGCATCAATTGTTCGTGTAGCATCACCTTTTTTTGTGTCACCTGTTGTGCTGTCACCTGTTGTTGTGGCGTCAATTGTTCTTGTAACATCACCTGTTGTTGCGGCGTCAATTGTTCTGGCAACATCACCTTTTGTTGTGTCACCTGTTGTTGTGGCGTCAATTGTTCTTGTAACATCACCTGTTGTTGTGTCACCTGTTGTTGCGGCATCAATTGTTCGTGTAACCTCACCTTTTGTTGTGTCACCTGTTGTTGTGCTGTCACCTGTTGTTGTGGCGTCAATTGTTCTTGTAACATCACCTTGTGTTGTGTCACCTGTTGTGCTGTCACCTGTTGTTGTGGCGTCAATTGTTCTTGTAACATCACCTTTTGTTGTGCCACCTGTTGTTGTGCTGTCACCTGTTGTCGCGGCATCATTTGTTCTTGTAACATCACCTTTTGTTGTGTCACCTGCTGTTGTGCTGTCACCTGTCGTTGTGGCGTCATTTGTTCTTGTAACATCACCTTTTGTTGTGCCGTCACCTGTTGTGCTGTCACCTGTTCTTGCAACATCACCTTTTGTTGTGTCACCTGTTGTTGTGGAGTCACTTGTTCTTGTAACATCACCTGTTGTCGCGGCATCAATTGTTCTTGTAACATCACCTTTTGTTGTGTCACCTGTTGTTGTGGCGTCAATTGTTCTTGTAACATCACCTGTTGTCGCGGCATCATTTGTTCTTGTAACATCACCTTTTGTTGTGTCACCTGTTGTTGTGCTGTCACCTGTTGTTGTGGTGTCAATTGTTCTTGTAACATCACCTGTTGTGGCGTCAATTGTTCTTGTAATATCACCTTTTGTTGTGCCACCTGTTGTTGTGCTGTCACCTGTTGTGCTGTCACCTGTTGTTGTGCTGTCAATTGTTCTTGTAACATCACCTTCTGTTGTGTCACCTGTTGTTGTTTTAGCCAGTTATTGACAGATGCCTTTGAACTTGCTCTTCTCTTGAATGCTATATCTGACTCTGATTCTATGGTAGAAAACTCACTGTCGCTGGTCAATAAAGTTTCTGGTTGACCTGCACTGGCTATTGCATTGTTCTCAGCGCCCACTTCTTGCAACGTCTTCTGTTGGTGTGGCTGCGTCATCATTTGTTCTTGCAACATCATTCACTGAACTGAAACTGGCTACTCCAGGAGGATTGCCTAAATCTAGATATGTCCCACACCGTCTGGGCTGGACAACTTCAACTTGTTATTGATTACGTTGCAACAACCAAAGTCTATGGCTTTATTTACAGTCATTAAACTCATGAAGGAACTACAACGAGTTTGCCTAAATCTAGGAGTAGTAAAGGGACATCCTGCACCGTCTGGGCTGGATTGAACCTCGCCTGTAAAGTGTAGTGATGGCGTAACAAAACTTATTTCTACTGAGCCTTTAGTAGTTATGGGCGTGATATCTATTTGCACAGATGACGATCATGCATATTGTTGATGGGTTACTTCTATCCCTGCGTAATGAATCGGATACGGGTAGAGAACTGGGCTGTTTTACGAGACCTTTTACAGCTAAAGCTTATGTTTTTAACAATGTGGAGGCTATTATCGTCTGTTCGGTTTTAAAGTTTTAAACCCCATTTTTGCTCCTATCTTGTGCAATGGTACCTGGAAAGTCCGTAAGAAACGCTTCCTGACATCAGTATCTTATCTTGTCATCCATAATCTTTAATAACTGATCCATAAGAAGAAGGTTAAAAACATAGTTTGCATCCTAAATACCATCGCAAAGACGATGTTTATGTCCAAATATCTCGAGTGGCCGATGCATCGATCCCAATACAAAACACGCAATCGATCAAAACCCAGAGAGGGCGCAATGCAAAACCACGGCAGAGAGAGAGGGGGACAAGTGGCACCAACAGCCACTTTGGCCTTAAAAATAACACATTTCGAAGGGCATCGAGGCCATGTTCTGGGGCACCAAGGCCAAACCAATATTGGAATGAAAGGGCACCAAGGCCATTTTATATAACATTATTTATACCATAATTTTACATGTAAACTTCACTAGGACTTTTATTAAATACTTAACAGCATGAAACGAGACAGTCTGTTTATTTTTCCAATCAACATATTTTAATACTGTATCACTGTCATGTTGTGAATTTGTGATGTTATATAATATGTACGTTGCTGTTGGAAAGCAGAGCAGTGAGCAATTGCGTAGCTAGAGATAAGGTGGATACATGTTTAAAAACAACCATTAGATAGCCTAGATGAAAACTTTACACCTCGACTGTCACATCTGGACTGTCACATCGTCATTTTTGTAAAATTTTAAAGCACATTGAACCTTTCAAATCGGATTGAACTTGGAATAATTTGATCAAAGTTAAGTTTATCGGAACCCCCAACCGCGAGCCAAAAGGGCACACGGCCACTGTTAAAAATAGGGCACGGCCATTATGGCCGTGATTTTTTTACTGATCCGAGGGCATCGCGGCCATGCCGCGATGGCCGCGATGTAATTTGAGCCCTGGCCAGGACACTGTGGGAAAACATGACATCCCCCAATTCCCAATCTCCGGTCTCTAAATGTCCAGGAGGCGGCAAGCTATGGTAAGACCCCCGGGTCAACACCATCCTGCACACGCCTATGTGTAGTAGTGCGGTGTCACATAAAAACTGGGGAGGGGGCGGGCATTAATATCCTATGGGAGCGTTCATACATACTTTTGGTGGAGGCTGGAAAACCTTTTTTTTTTGGTACAACAGTTTTTGACGCCCCCCCCCCCAAAAAAACAAACACCTGAAGCCATCTTGTTGATCTTAAATATTTAAAAGTTAAACAATAAACCTTATACGCGAGAAGCGCGCAAAAATTGTGATTTTAACACTAAAAAGGTACAGTACAGTATGACTTTTTTAACGTCTCCTACATAATATTTATAGTATAGAGAATTTGGAGTGGTTTGAGGGCCATTATAATATCAAAACCTATAGAAAAAAGCGCGCAAAATTTGGAGTTTTTGAACTAAAAGGATCATGAAAAACTGTCCTGAAGCCATTTTGTTAAGCTGAAATAATGAAATATTGAAACCAAAACGTGCGCGAAGCGCGCAAAAATTACATTTCTAACACTAATGGTCCAGTATGATAATAACTTCCCCACATATATTTAGACTTTTTGGTGTTGTTTGAGGGTCATAATAATGTTAAAACCTCTATTCGCGCGGAGCGCTCAATTTTTGATTTTTTGAACTAAAATTGTTCATGGAAAACTGTCTTGAAGCAACCGCCTGAAAGCTTAAATAATAAAATATTGAAATTAATACGAGCAAAAATTGGCATTTCTAACACTTAAATGGTCCAGTATGATGTTTTTAACGTCATTCAGCGCGCAAAATTCTTGAGTTAAAACTAGAAAAATGGTCATGGAAAACTGTTCTGAAGCCACCTTGTTAAGCTTAAATAATGAAATATATAAATTAATACGGGCGCGAAGCGCGAAAAAAATGCATTTCTAACACTGATGGTCCATAATGATAACGTTCTCCACATAATATTTAGAATTGTTGATGTGGTTTTTGCATTAAAACTTTGGTCCATTATGATGTTTTTATTGTCCCCCACATGTATTTAGAATATTTGGTCTGAGGGCTATTATAATGTTTAAACCTGTATAAAATATTCGCGCGGAGTGCGCAAATTTTTTGACTTTTTGAACTAAAATGGTCATGGAAAACTGTCCTGAAGCCATCTTGTCAAGCTTGTATAATGGAACATTGAAACTAATGCGCGAAGTACGTAAATTGGTCCAGTATGACCAAATATATGTCTTTTTTAATGTTAAATGTGATTTTTATATTGATCGTTGTGCAATAGTACTTTATGTAACACCTTGCCTGGTGGTCAGTATAGGCCCCAGTTGTCTTGGTTTTTAATGTTCTCTTCTTTATTTTTATGTGGTTATTTGACTGAATAAAGATGATTTAATAATAATTTAACGTTCCCACATAATATTTTAGAATATTTGGCATGGTTTGAGGACTATTATAATGTTAAAATCTGTAGAAAATATGCGCGCAGAGCGCGCAAAAATTTTCAGTTTTTGAACTGAATGGTCATGGGAAACTGTCCTGCAATGCCAATATGCCATGAATAATGAAACATTCAAACCAATGCGCGCGATGTACGCAAAATCTGACATTTCTAACACTTAAATGGTCCAGTATGACGTTTTTAACGTCCAAACAAAATGTTCAGAGTATTTGGTGTGTTTTGAGACCCATTATGATGTTGAAACCTGTTGAAAAAGTGAGCGCGAATCGAAAAACCCCAGTTTTTGAACTAAAATGGTCCAGAAAAAACGTTCCGGAAGCCCTCTTGTTAAGCTTGAATATTGAAACATTGAAACTAAGGGACCGTTCATTATTTATGGTGGAGGGGGGGGGGGGGGGGTGGTAAACTATAGGGGGGTCATGTAACTTTCATATGTTGAAATAGGGGGGCGGTTATGTAACTTTTTATTCTTGAACAGGGGGGGTTGTGTAAATTTGTTTAAACTATAGGGTGACCAGGATAAGAATAGCCTACCTATAGCCGACCTGTATTAAAAAATATTTTTAAACATGTTAAATATGATCAAATTAGTTGAAATTTCAGGTAACTTCCCTTTTGTTTATGAACTTTCACCTCCTTGGTTTTCGATTACTTTCCAGCAACGCTTTTTTGTAATGAATGTTTTAGCAGCAGACCATTTTCCTCGTCATAATGTTGTTGTTGTTGTGTCCTGGCCCTTTAAATCGAGACTGTACCCGGAAGTTATTTAAACCCAATTCGTAGAATCACTGTAAAAAACTAAATCCTCCACCGAATTACATAAGAAAACTACCATTGGAAGCCGCCATCTTCCTATTAAAAAAGTCACTTTTAAGGGAGCACACCACTAAGTCGGTTTTGCGCGGCACTTCCGGCAAAACTTGAGTACGATAATAGTTCCTTTTGACCAAGTAAATGTGCAAAATTGGCATCAATTTTACTGGTAATGATATCAAATTTGCGTTTTATGGATTTTATGGACTATATATTTAATGTTTACAACAGAAAATTCGATGAGTTTAGCTGAAATATAAATAACGGGCCGATTTACACACATGGTGCATTAACGGGTTAGAACCGAATATTTACTCGCGTAATCATACCATTTAATTTCAACGGCTTCTAGCAAAAAATCTTGACGGCCTTTCTTAGTTCATATTGAGATATGTTAAAATACACAGATGGTCCTAAAACATATCGAAATTTCACTGATCTAGTCGCGAGCACTCTGGATTTACAGCGACTTGAATATGGAGTACTCGCCGTGTAAAGTCAATGGGACGCGACATAGTGTTGTGCTCCCTTTAAGGTAAATAACCGGTGCTCCACACGAAACGGGAATACCACAAATGGTGAATGCTGAAGTCGGGTTTCACCTGGAAATCTATGCGTAGATTTCAGATCTGGGCAGTTTAAATATCGCACTATGCCAAAATTGTTTGGTTTAACAAGGGCCAGGGGGGGGGGGGGGGGGGGGGGGGGGGGGGGGGATGCTCTTTTTTATACATTAAATGTGACTTTTTCAGTTGTTATGTTAGTTCAACATTATCAGTGACTGATCAAAATCAAAATCGGTTGGATTTGCACCCCGGATTTCACTCAAAAAAGTTGAATTTACTTGAGTATGTTGAGTGTAGGCCTAGAACGCGCGTCCGATTAGGATAAAAAACCCGGAATATAGTGATTTTACGCAAGATGCGCTCTCCGCAATCTGAGCATATCTCAAAAACGGAGTGTTCGATTGACATGATATCTGGCTAGTTTATTCAAAATTTTGTGCTGAACAAGTTGATATCAAATTTTTAATGATTTTGACCAAAAGTGTCACCTTTAAGGTAAATAACCGGTGCTCCACACGAAACGGGAATACCACAAATGGTGAATGCTGAAGTCGGGTTTCACCTGGAAATCTATGCGTAGATTTCAGATCTGGGCAGTTTAAATATCGCACTATGCCAAAATTGTTTGGTTTAACAAGGGCCAGGGGGGGGGGGGGGGATGCTCTTTTTTATACATTAAATGTGACTTTTTCAGTTGTTATGTTAGTTCAACATTATCAGTGACTGATCAAAATCAAAATCGGTTGGATTTGCACCCCGGATTTCACTCAAAAAAGTTGAATTTACTTGAGTATGTTGAGTGTAGGCCTAGAACGCGCGTCCGATTAGGATAAAAAACCCGGAATATAGTGATTTTACGCAAGATGCGCTCTCCGCAATCTGAGCATATCTCAAAAACGGAGTGTTCGATTGACATGATATCTGGCTAGTTTATTCAAAATTTTGTGCTGAACAAGTTGATATCAAATTTTTAATGATTTTGACCAAAAGTGTCACCTTTAAGGGAGCACACCACTAAGTCGGTTTTGCGCGGCACTTCCGGCAAAACTTGAGTACGATAATAGTTCCTTTTGACCAAGTAAATGTGCAAAATTGGCATCAATTTTACTGGTAATGATATCAAATTTGCGTTTTATGGATTTTATGGACTATATATTTAATGTTTACAACAGAAAATTCGATGAGTTTAGCTGAAATATAAATAACGGGCCGATTTACACACATGGTGCATTAACGGGTTAGAACCGAATATTTACTCGCGTAATCATACCATTTAATTTCAACGGCTTCTAGCAAAAAATCTTGACGGCCTTTCTTAGTTCATATTGAGATATGTTAAAATACACAGATGGTCCTAAAACATATCGAAATTTCACTGATCTAGTCGCGAGCACTCTGGATTTACAGCGACTTGAATATGGAGTACTCGCCGTGTAAAGTCAATGGGACGCGACATAGTGTTGTGCTCCCTTTAAGGTAAATAACCGGTGCTCCACACGAAACGGGAATACCACAAATGGTGAATGCTGAAGTCGGGTTTCACCTGGAAATCTATGCGTAGATTTCAGATCTGGGCAGTTTAAATATCGCACTATGCCAAAATTGTTTGGTTTAACAAGGGCCAGGGGGGGGGGGGGGGGGGGGGGGGGGGGGGGGGGGGGGATGCTCTTTTTTATACATTAAATGTGACTTTTTCAGTTGTTATGTTAGTTCAACATTATCAGTGACTGATCAAAATCAAAATCGGTTGGATTTGCACCCCGGATTTCACTCAAAAAAGTTGAATTTACTTGAGTATGTTGAGTGTAGGCCTAGAACGCGCGTCCGATTAGGATAAAAAACCCGGAATATAGTGATTTTACGCAAGATGCGCTCTCCGCAATCTGAGCATATCTCAAAAACGGAGTGTTCGATTGACATGATATCTGGCTAGTTTATTCAAAATTTTGTGCTGAACAAGTTGATATCAAATTTTTAATGATTTTGACCAAAAGTGTCACCTTTAAGGTAAATAACCGGTGCTCCACACGAAACGGGAATACCACAAATGGTGAATGCTGAAGTCGGGTTTCACCTGGAAATCTATGCGTAGATTTCAGATCTGGGCAGTTTAAATATCGCACTATGCCAAAATTGTTTGGTTTAACAAGGGCCAGGGGGGGGGGGGGGGATGCTCTTTTTTATACATTAAATGTGACTTTTTCAGTTGTTATGTTAGTTCAACATTATCAGTGACTGATCAAAATCAAAATCGGTTGGATTTGCACCCCGGATTTCACTCAAAAAAGTTGAATTTACTTGAGTATGTTGAGTGTAGGCCTAGAACGCGCGTCCGATTAGGATAAAAAACCCGGAATATAGTGATTTTACGCAAGATGCGCTCTCCGCAATCTGAGCATATCTCAAAAACGGAGTGTTCGATTGACATGATATCTGGCTAGTTTATTCAAAATTTTGTGCTGAACAAGTTGATATCAAATTTTTAATGATTTTGACCAAAAGTGTCACCTTTAAGGGAGCACACCACTAAGTCGGTTTTGCGCGGCACTTCCGGCAAAACTTGAGTACGATAATAGTTCCTTTTGACCAAGTAAATGTGCAAAATTGGCATCAATTTTACTGGTAATGATATCAAATTTGCGTTTTATGGATTTTATGGACTATATATTTAATGTTTACAACAGAAAATTCGATGAGTTTAGCTGAAATATAAATAACGGGCCGATTTACACACATGGTGCATTAACGGGTTAGAACCGAATATTTACTCGCGTAATCATACCATTTAATTTCAACGGCTTCTAGCAAAAAATCTTGACGGCCTTTCTTAGTTCATATTGAGATATGTTAAAATACACAGATGGTCCTAAAACATATCGAAATTTCACTGATCTAGTCGCGAGCACTCTGGATTTACAGCGACTTGAATATGGAGTACTCGCCGTGTAAAGTCAATGGGACGCGACATAGTGTTGTGCTCCCTTAAGTAACTAGCTTCGTCATGCCTTAAGCTTATGCCTCAGGGCTGACATACCTTCCAGAGCGCTAGGCTATACTTATAGTCTGGTCACCCTATATAAAGATGGTGGGGATTGGAGTGATTTTAGAGGCTATTTTGGAGTGTAAATGCCATTTTTTTCTGCGCTTCGCGCATATTTTCTTAAAACCTATCAACTTCAAAAACTTTTACTATGAGACGACTTCTGGACAGCAAATCGATGATATGGTGGGAAAACATCTATATAATCATCAACGGTCAAGACATTAGAGCCACAGGGTGTATAATGTTACAAAATCCAATTTCATGATTTAAAAATGTGATTAATTGCATGCTTTTCACCTCATCTCTGCTTTGCACCAACATGACCAATGCTCACAAAAGTAGAACGTTTCACTGGATTATACGTTTCTGCTCGGAATATTCTAACTAGTTGGGGTTATAAAGACTCACAAAATCACCCAAAATGTATAAATATGAAGAAAAAAAAATTCAACGCGCTACGCTCGCCATTAAATTTCACACAATAAAAAGAAGGGGCATCATAAAATTATTGGCCGTTCAGATAGGGCACAAACAAAATTTGCCAAAGGTAAAGACAGCCCCTTAAATGTGACAAGTTGATTTTTGTCGGGGAGGGCCGGGGGGTTGTGTAAAAACCTACTGGTTAGCAGGGGGGTCATGTAATTTTCAGTTTCAGGTGTAGGGGGGGGGTTAGGTAATTTTAACCTAGTCTCGAATTTGTCCCAACCCCCCCCCCCCCCCTCCACCATAAATAATGAACGGTCCCTAATACGTGCAAAGCGCGCAAAATTTGGCATTTTGACATTAAAAAGGTCTAGTTTAAAGTTTTTAACGTCCCTCACATTAAAATTATGGGGACGTGACCCCGTAACCCCACCCCCTTTTGCGCCGCATATGTCCCTACCCTTCCTATCTCCTTCTCTTCCTCCTTATCCTCTTCCTTATTTTTTTTAAAACTCTTTTTTCAATAGGGGCCATGGCCTGTTGGGCCACCCCTGGATACGCCACTGTCATGGTATGTGCAGGATTTCTGTGTGAGGGGCCATGGTCTCCCTGATACTTCACACCATGTTGCAAAATAGTTTTGGAACTAAAAAGGGGTCAACAAAGTTTTCAAAACCCCGAAAGGGGGCGATCAAAAAGTTTGAACACTAGTATGTCCAAATGTTTCTTAATACTGGACCCGAAACTTTTTTGACCATTTGACCCCCCTTAGTAGTGAACATTTCTCTGACCTGTTGTCAGGCTCAAGAAACATAGTCATACTATTTTACATAAATACCTTTTTGCTGCGATTTTCTATACAGTTGATTATTCTGAATTTGATCAGAAATATATACCGGTATAATATTTTATTTGAAATTTTTGACAATTTCTGACATTTTTCCCGGCTTAGGCCTACATAAATATAATATTTCAACTTCTCTGAATCTGTGCAATCCCGAATAGTCAAGGTGGTGGACGCGCTACGTCTCCCAATTCTCCTGCCCTCCTTCAACAGGCCGCTTTGGACACGCCACCGCCACCACGCGGCTTTGAATGGACTTGGAATTGAGTCATGATTCGGACAGCCCGATGGACTCGGCCTCAGACTCGGCTCTTGTCAGAGGCGGCCCCTGATGCCCCCACCCCACCGTCCCAAAATTAAATGACAAACTCTATTTATACAAAAGATAGTCGGTTATGCCCCCTGATCTTGAGGCTTTTGATGTAATTGTAAGAATAGAATTTCTTCAAGGATTCCGATCACACAGATTTTATATGTCTCCTGTATATTTTACTGGTCTCTCTAGTCATGTCTTTTCTAATAGATTTGAATGTTTCATACTTTCGTTAGAGTGAATACGTTCGTGCGTGGGAATTGTAAGCCCGCGTTTCCGCTTTAGGCGTTTGACTTGTGCATTTATTGCGTTTAGTGATCATTTTAGAGGGGATGAACTTTTCCGTGGCTGTTTCAATGGCTTTTTTGATTTCATTGAACATAACATGGAATTGGCAGTCTTTGGAGTGATCATTTACAAATTGTGTAGACCCGTATTTGTAGTATGTCGGCTTTGTCATATCTGTACACTTTGTGAGGTTTTATTTCGATATACCTGGGCCTAGTATTCACAATAACATGAAATCATTAATTTAGTTCCAACGTGTGATGTATTTTCAGGGGGTTATATAATCAAAATCCATTTTTGAAAACAACGGAGATTCAAAATTTACGGCCGTTCGTGTTCACCGCCGTCTGGGTTGCAACCAGACATATTTTAGCGCCCTCATATGATAGCATACATAGTTTCACGGTCAAAGGTCGCGAGATACTAAAAACTTAGTGCTGATAAATTTGTAAACATTAAAGGCATGCCAAACTTGAATATGTGTTTTAATATACGCGTTTTGTATCGCCCATTAATATCTTCATGTCGTAATTCTAGACCTCGCATGCTGATGGCGGTGGCGGCAATTTTCCGGCGAAGCGTTGGCACCACAGCTACAGCAGCACAGAGAAACCAATGCGGCGAATTGTCAACAGAATCTAAACTTCATACTGACACCTGTCACAGTAGTAGACGACGGGTAGTTGTGACTGGGATGGGTAGGTCTGGACTCCTGAGATCGTACACCTACCCTCTCCATATGGTATCTCGGGGTGAATCATAGCTCTCTGTCTGAGTGAAACTCCTCCCCTGATCCCCACTCTCAAATCAAAGTCAAAAAATGTCTGACTTGATGGCACCGCCCCCCCCACCACCCCCACTCTCAAATTTCTGACACCCCCCTTGCTCTCAAATTTCTGACTCTACGCCACTCGTTGGTTTACTCCCACAATATGAAAACCTAGCTACGCCACATGAGAAAATCATGCCAGCGCGTGGGATCAAAGCTGGTGGCAATTGTGGGATTAAAGTCATTTATCCCACAATAGCGCATACAACAGCGCTCCCTGGTGAACAAGTGTCCATTAAAAATAGATTTAAAGACAGGGTAACAAAAATAATTTGCATCTGAGTAGGGGGGGGGGGGGGGGGGGGGGGGGGGGGGGGGGGGGGGGTCATCAAAATAATCGATTTCGTTGGGGGGGGGGGTGTGGGATGATAGAAATGATGATGACAAATGACCCCCTATGAAAGAAAAATGACTTGCCCCTAAGATTATTACAATTTTATTGAAGAGTATTGTTTGTTGTAGTCTTTAGAATTCTGCATTCTCACCAACATCTTTAAAACATGAAAAATGAAAGAGTATAGATGCATATTAAAATACTTCATTGACATTCCCAGGGTCAGAATTTCGTCAAAAGTTGCGAGAATCCATTTACATGTAGATTCCTGCAGAGGATTTTGCGAGAATCCATTTAGGCAGGGCTGTCAACTTTTGGGATTTGCTGGGAGGGAGAGATACAGACTCCAATTTTTTTGTTGTAAAACATGCACATTTTTTTCCCCGCCAGCAGCTGAAATCTTGATAAGTGGGGGTAGCGATGATGTTTCCGCACGAAAATTGGAGGCTAGAATAAAGGTGTTCATAAACATTTTAATTGAGGTCATTTTGTTGAGGCGGGAGATTTTATATGCTACGCGGGAGTGCGGGAGAAAGAGTGACTAGGCGGAAACTCCCGCCTAATGCGGGAGAGTTGACAGCCCTGATTTAGGTTCCTGCAGAGGATTTTGCTAGAATCTATGGATTCTCTTCCATTCAAATTATGTGTAGACAGAATATCTCTCCGAGAATCAACATGGATTCTCACAACTTTACCGGCGGGAAGCTTTGTGAGAATGGATTCTCAGATTCTCCTCGAAATTCTGACCCTGTATTCCGTATTTAAACTTGAACATTTTTTTTCTTCTTCTTTTTCAGGAATTGTGTGTCCTTTAGGTGTTGGTGCACCACATGTCTGGTCAAGGCTGATAGCTGGACACTGTGGATTAACTAACGTAGTAGGTGATGGCTATGACAAAATACCATGTCAAGTTGGTAAGCTATTACAGCCTGTGTTATCACTGGCCCTCTATGTACATTGTATGCCTGGGTTGACTAACGTAGTAGGTGATGGCTATGACAAAATACCATGTCAAGTTGGTAAGCTATTACAGCCTGTGTTATCACTGGCCCTCTATGTACATTGTATGCCTGGGTTGACTAACGTAGTAGGTGATGGCTATGACAAAATACCATGTCAAGTTGGTAAGCTATTACAGCCTGTGTTATCACTGGCCCTCTATGTACATTGTATGCCTGGGTTGACTAACGTAGTAGGTGATGGCTATGACAAAATACCATGTCAAGTTGGTAAGCTATTACAGCCTGTGTTATCACTGGCCCTCTATGTACATTGTATGCCTGGGTTGACTAACATAGTAGGTGATGGCTATGACAAAATACCATGTCAAGTTGGTAAGCTATTACAGCCTGTGTTATCACTGGCCCTCTATGTACATTGTATGCCTGGGTTGACTAACATAGTAGGTGATGGTTATGACAAAATACCATGTCAAGTTGGTAAGCTATTACAGCCTGTGTTATCACTGGCCCTCTATGTACATTGTATGCCTGGGTTGACTAACATAGTAGGTGATGGCTATGACAAAATACCATGTCAAGTTGGTAAGCTATTACAGCCTGTGTTATCACTGGCCCTCTATGTACATTGTATGCCTGGGTTGACTAACGTAGTAGGTGATGGCTATGACAAAATACCATGTCAAGTTGGTAAGCTATTACAGCCTGTGTTATCACTGGCCCTCTATGTACATTGTATGCCTGGGTTGACTAACATAGTAGGTGATGGCTATGACAAAATACCATGTCAAGTTGGTAAGCTATTACAGCCTGTGTTATCACTGGCCCTCTATGTACATTGTATGCCTGGGTTGACTAACATAGTAGGTGATGGCTATGACAAAATACCATGTCAAGTTGGTAAGCTATTACAGCCTGTGTTATCACTGGCCCTCTATGTACATTGTATGCCTGGGTTGACTAACGTAGTAGGTGATGGCTATGACAAAATACCATGTCAAGTTGGTAAGCTATTACAGCCTGTGTTATCACTGGCCCTCTATGTACATTGTATGCCTGGGTTGACTAACGTAGTAGGAGATGGCTATGACAAAATACCATGTCAAGTTGGTAAGCTATTACAGCCTGTGTTATCACTGGCCCTCTATGTACATTGTATGCCTGGGTTGACTAACATAGTAGGTGATGGCTATGACAAAATACCATGTGAAGTTGGTAAGCTATTACAGCCTGTGTTATCACTGGCCCTCTATGTACATTGTATGCCTGGGTTGACTAACATAGTAGGTGATGGCTATGACAAAATACCATGTCAAGTTGGTAAGCTATTACAGCCTGTGTTATCACTGGCCCTCTATGTACATTGTATGCCTGGGTTGACTAACATAGTAGGTGATGGCTATGACAAAATACCATGTCAAGTTGGTAAGCTATTATCCAGCCTGTGTTATCACTGGCCCTCTATGTACATTGTATGCCTGGGTTGACTAACATAGTAGGTGATGGCTATGACAAAATACCATGTCAAGTTGGTAAGCTATTACAGCCTGTGTTATCACTGGCCCTCTATGTACATTGTATGCCTGGGTTGACTAACGTAGTAGGTGATGGCTATGACAAAATACCATGTCAAGTTGGTAAGCTATTACAGCCTGTGTTATCACTGGCCCTCTATGTACATTGTATGCCTGGGTTGACTAACGTAGTAGGTGATGGCTATGACAAAATACCATGTCAAGTTGGTAAGCTTTTACAGCCTGTGTTATCACTGGCCCTCTATGTACATTGTATGCCTGGGTTGACTAATGTAGTAGGTGATGGCTATGACAAAATACCATGTCAAGTGGGTAAGCTATTACAGCCTGTGTTATCACTGGCCCTCTATGTACATTGTATGCCTGGGTTGACTAACGTAGTAGGTGATGGCTATGACAAAATACCATGTCAAGTTGGTAAGCTATTACAGCCTGTGTTATCACTGGCCCTCTATGTACATTGTATGCCTGGGTTGACTAACGTAGTAGGTGATGGCTATGACAAAATATCATGTTAAGTTGGTAAGCTATTACAGCCTGTGTTATCACTGGCCCTCTATGTACATTGTATGCCTGGGTTGACTAACGTAGTAGGTGATGGCTATGACAAAATACCATGTCAAGTTGGTAAGCTATTACAGCCTGTGTTATCACTGGCCCTCTATGTACATTGTATGCCTGGGTTGACTAACGTAGTAGGTGATGGCTATGACAAAATACCATGTCAAGTTGGTAAGCTATTACAGCCTGTGTTATCACTGGCCCTCTATGTACATTGTATGCCTGGGTTGACTAACGTAGTAGGTGATGGCTATGACAAAATACCATGTCAAGTTGGTAAGCTATTACAGCCTGTGTTATCACTGGCCCTCTATGTACATTGTATGCCTGGGTTGACTAACGTAGTAGGTGATGGCTATGACAAAATACCATGTCAAGTTGGTAAGCTATTACAGCCTGTGTTATCACTGGCCCTCTATGTACATTGTATGCCTGGGTTGACTAATGTAGTAGGTGATGGCTATGACAAAATACCATGTCAAGTTGGTAAGCTATTACAGCCTGTGTTATCACTGGCCCTCTATGTACATTGTATGCCTGGGTTGACTAACGTAGTAGGTGATGGCTATGACAAAATACCATGTCAAGTTGGTAAGCTATTACAGCCTGTGTTATCACTGGCCCTCTATGTACATTGTATGCCTGGGTTGACTAACATAGTAGGTGATGGCTATGACAAAATACCATGTCAAGTTGGTAAGCTATTACAGCCTGTGTTATTACTGGCCCTCTATGTACATTGTATGCCTGGGTTGACTAATGTAGTAGGTGATGGCTATGACAAAATACCATGTCAAGTTGGTAAGCTATTACAGCCTGTGTTATCACTGGCCCTCTATGTACATTGTATGCCTGGGTTGACTAATGTAGTAGGTGATGGCTATGACAAAATACCATGTCAAGTTGGTAAGCTATTACAGCCTGTGTTATCACTGGCCCTCTATGTACATTGTATGCCTGGGTTGACTAACATAGTAGGTGATGGCTATGACAAAATACCATGTCAAGTTGGTAAGCTATTACAGCCTGTGTTATCACTGGCCCTCTATGTACATTGTATGCCTGGGTTGACTAACATAGTAGTTGATGGCTTTTTTCCCAAAACAAACAGCCAAACATGTGTCAAAGTAATTAACAGCTGGAGGTCGACTGACCTTTCCCCTTTCTTATACATGGTGCAGGTAGGCAAACTTTGCCACAGATATGAAAGAAGTTGAATCCCAACTAAAACTTTTATTCCAAAAATCAAGGGTCTTTAAAAAACCAAGAGGGGACTGAATTGAAGCCACATCAATTGGGCTACTTGCAGCAGATTTTGCCCATACACACACGGCTTTGGCTGCACGCATGCATCTCTCATATAATGCACAATGCACTTCGTTGCGTTGATGAGCGCCCATGCTCTTCTGTATTCATTCGCTGCTGTAAGGAGGCTTCATCAATTTGGAGCTGATCAAACTATAGCAAAAAAGATCAAAGGTCACGCATACAAACCATTTAGGCGCTAATATGACAAAAACACACACCAATTTCATCTTAATAAAATTCTCTAGGAGGATTTTGTTTTGTTTTGAATATTTGATTTATTTTTGAATTATTGACCAAAAAGTGCCAAATATGTGATTTTGAAGGTTAAAAAAAAGAATTGGCACATTTTTGGCACTTTTTGGTCAATAATTCAAAAAATAAATCAGATATTCAAAACAAACAAGAAACCCCTCCTAGAGAATGTTATTAAGATTATAATAATCTAGAACGACAACATTTGACAAATTATATTTTTAGTTATCTCAAGTGACAAAACCTAAAATGGGTCAAAAAACATTTTTTTATAATTTTCTCCAAAATTGTCAATTTCATGTTCATGGTTGGATTCATTGAACCCTTTTCTTCAAGATAATGTATACTTTTATATAGATTAAATGAATAATGAAGGAGTTAGAGTTTTACGGTGGCTATGCCTGAGAGTTCACACGCAATCAATCAATCACATGTTCATAAGTTTACACAGATTGAATAACACACTTTCCACGCGGCAGGCGTCTGCAGACGACATGTCACAAAATGTTTCAAAAATGTCAACATTATTGAATTTCATCACCATATTTAGAATCACCATGGGAAATGAATTGAAATAAGTACAAACATACCTACTATTGGTCCAGTAATCCTTGAGATAGACTTTGAA
Source organism: Ophiura sarsii (assembly GCA_035610835.1). Lineage (NCBI taxonomy): Eukaryota > Metazoa > Echinodermata > Ophiuroidea > Amphilepidida > Ophiuridae > Ophiura > Ophiura sarsii. The sequence continues at coordinate 1,770,941 of CM069449.1, read as the reverse complement.
AGGTTTCTGACAAATCTGTTTTGTACTGGTGAAATCAATAGCCGCTTGGAAAGTGTTAAATGAAAACCCATTTTGGGCATGGGCTCTCGAATTTTCTTATTATTCTGAAAAGGAACTACAGGGTGACCCAGAAAATGTTGAACCCAAAAATCACAAAATTCAATATATTTTTTTACCATTAAAATAACAAAATATTGCATGACTCGTTCACCAGCTATGTGCACCATACATTTAACTTTCTGAAACATTTTAGATCATAAAAATAGGCCACACGAAACTTAAAATATGTGTAATTTTGTAAGAAGTGTTGTTTTGTAGTGTAAGTGAAGTGCAAAAAAATGGTTTCATGCTACATGAGCAGAACAAGTGCCTGTTGGAAACCATTTCTTTCCGATTTTTTAAAACTTTTATTATGTAAATCAATATTATTATTATATCAGAGACTTAGAAAACAAAAACTGAATTCCCCTTGACTTCATTTGAAAATGTTAATTTGATAAATACAGATCAAAAGAAAAGATTACTTAACTCACCGTACTTAGAACAGAATTAAGTTTCATATCTGAACCAAGTTACAATTTTACAAAAGGACATAAACACCCCCTGTCACACAATCAAGTGTATCTTTAGTTTGGTAAGGCCAATTAACATGATCTAAAGTTCTCCAGAAAGCTGAATAAGTCGTTTACATAACTGTTGAAGACAGAATGCCATATTTATTTATTTTCATTTTAATTATTTTTTTTAAGTTTGTGATTTTTGGGTTCAACATTTTCTGGGTCACCCTGTACCTACAATGTGGCAATGAAACCGCCACAATTTAAGAATCAAAAATATCATTTGTTTTGCCTTTTATTCTTTAATTTCTATTTTCTCCAGTTGGCTATGTACCCAGGGGAAATGATGAAGGCTGTTTTGATGTCAACACACACGTTAAACCAACAGTGAGTTGGGCACTGAGAGATACGTATTGGAGTGCCTACAATTTGCCTAGAAATCCGGGTTTTGTTTTCACCTGTAATACTTAGGCGTATATACTAACAACCATCCGAAACCGTTTACCTTAATTCTTGCAAATTACACGATTTAGTCATTTTGATATAGATCATATCGAAATTATCCACACCACTTGCTTCAACCAAATGTCTATCAAGCGCCATCATTCAACCCTTTCCCCATAAATTATTACAATTCAGGGTTCCTATGTACCTTATCTATTGAAATAATTCATTTGTTCCAAATTTCATTTTTCTCAGCAATCTCTCAGTTCCCCTTTAGTAAAATATGGCGTTTGCCTTGCTCAGGGCAGTGACTGTGTTTCAAATTCCAGTGATAGTTACAGCATAGAATTGATCACATGCATGCCAGCATATTATTATGCTCTATTGCTAATCTGTCACTTTCCACGCAGCAGGGGTCTGCAGACGACATTCCAATATTTCAAAAATGTCAAAATTGTTGAATTTCATTAGGCTATTTAAAAAAAAAATGGTCTCAAAGCTCCCGCGCGCGCGTTAATTAATTGATGCGCGTTAGAAGATTTTAAAATTTATTTTATTTTATTTATTTATTTTATTTTATTTTTTCAAAAATAAAAAAAAATCCCAACATTTTCAGATTTTCATTGATCAAATCATTTTAAATACAAAAGGTCACTTTTACAAGGATTTCAATATTTTAAATTAAAAAAAAAAAAACCTTAAAAAAAACCTGCATTCCGCATTTGCCTTACCATATTTGAAATCACCATGTGAAATGCATTGAAATTAGTACCAACGTGCCTAGTATTAGTTCAGTAATCTTGGGATAGACCTTGGAAGTTGGGAAAGGTTTCTGAAATATCTGTTTTGTATTATGGTAAAACTAATAGCCGCTTGGGAAGAGTATTAAAGGTAGAAATAGAATTGGAGGATTAGCTGCCAAGTGTTTGGTGCGGACCTACACACACCCCTCATTCAATACAACCTGCTGAATGACCTCAATATTAGTATCTTTACTTCAAATGTTAACACTTTCCACGCAGCTATTTGGAATCACTGTGTGAAATGCATTGAAATAAGTACAAACATGCATAGCCGTAGTATTGGTTCAGTAATCCTTGAGATAGACTTGGAACGTTTGGAAAGGTTTCTGAAAACTCTGTTTCGTACATTTAAAACCAATAGCCTCGTGGAAAGTGTTTAAAATACAGACTTTGCTGCTACCACAATTTATAAAAGCACTGAATAAGGTGATTTGATTTGATTTGATTTGATTTGATTTATTAGGTACTCAAAACATCATATAGAGAAACATCTAAAAATACAAACATGTAAAAGATTGCACAAACTTATTTAAAAACATATAGACATTTAATAAAATATGAGCAAAAGTACCAAGGATAGCCCAAAAAGCTTTGAGCACAAAGCTTATTTCCATTGGGGTCCTTAACAAGCATAGAAAGGCAGAAAAAACAGGAAAACAAAACAAAAACAAATGAAAGGCACGAAAGAAGCACAAACGCCAAACGAAAACAAGGACAAAACAAATAAAAACAGGGCACAAGCACAAAGTGAGACCAGCTCAAAAATCAATTGAATCATAACTCACCAAGTGTCTTTTAACTAATTGTTTGAATAAACAAAAATTATTGGTGTTCTTGATCTCACTCGGCAATGAGTTCCAGTGATGAATAGCAGTATTATAACATGTAAATCTAGCTTGACCCTTAAAAGAAGGAACACAAAGTTGAATGGGCTACCCCTGGTACTATATTTATGCAAAGATGACACTCTAGTAAAATACAATTTCATATAATCAGGAGACAAATCATGAAAAATCTTAAAAACATGGTTATAGTTTAAGTTGCACAACCCTATCCCGGCTTGATAACATCCCTACCATGTCCAACTCTTTTTGACCAATATGGGCACGCGGTCCCACACCCAAAATAAAATGGACAATTTTGTTTTGCATGGTTTGAAAACGTTTTTTGAATTTTTGAGAAATAGCTGAATACCAGGAAGAGCATGCATAATCAAAATAACACATAATCAATGCTGAACACAGTGTCTTGCAGGTTTTTAAATTTAAACAATCAGCGTGCCTGTATAAGAATTTGAGTCTCCCGCTGGCCTTTTTGATGACATTTAAGGCAATCGAATCCCGCCTTGAAAGAGAATTGTCAAGGGTGACCCCTAAATACTTGACAGATGAAGAGGTGTCTTGTTGTAGTTTTTAATATCCTTCTGTGCTTTATAAGTCCCATGTATTATTATTTATTATTATTAATCATATTACCATTACAAATGACAGAAAAATCATCAACATAATTTAGCTTCCTCTTTGTATCTGCCTTACCAAGATGGAGGGAGAGCTTGTTATCAATATTGCCGGCAATTTTCTAACTCTTGAATTAGTTTATCTGCAATAATTGTGGGATCTTTGCCAGAAACCAGCAAGCCACGGTGTTTGAATACCCCAAAAAGTGATTATGATATGATGTTGGGCTATTCTTTTTAAACCAGGCTGTCTCAAGCTATACTCTATTTCTCTTCCTCTGGACAGTGACGTACCTTTACAGGCTCGCGTTTGTATTGTCCGGTTTTCTATACCTGTGTGTCTATGCCAAAGCCTTGAGTAGGCGCGCACTTGTATGTGCTGCAATTAGTGAAGGACGCAATTACATAACTGTCTTGTGATCGATAAATAGACTATAGACCTGGTTAACTTGCTTTGTACCTACGGAGTGTACGTTACAGTACTTAGCAGCATCAGTATAAACATGTGTGTGTGTGTGTGTGGGGGGGGGGGGGGGGGGGGGTAGGGTAAATTGTGCACAAATCATGCTAAACTTTTGGCTTTTAGTGTAAAAATTGCCTGAAATTAGGTTAATTTGTTCTGAATTAAACATTTTAGACCAATTATAAGCTAATTTTATGTAGTTTTGGCATTAAAACTCAACATTTTCGATTGTTTAGAGGGGGCAACATGGAGTGGAGCTTGAGCTGACTGGGAGGGGGGGGGGGGCAAAGGTCGTGACTAGGGGGCCAAGACTGCTTGTTTACGACTCGTTTATAACATTTGTGTTTTTTACAAGTTCAGGAAAGGAACAGTGTGAATGATGGCACTGCCTTTGCACTAGCTGCTGCAGATGAAGCTTTAGAACAAGCACAATGGAAACCTACTGCAGAGGCTGATAGAGTTAGGACTGTAAGTATATAAACAAGCACAATGGAAACCTACTGCAGAGGCTGATAGAGTTAGGACTGTAAGTATATAAACAAGCACAATGGAAACCTACTGCAGAGGCTGACAGAGTTAGGACTGTAAGTATATAAACAAGCACAATGGAAACCTACTGCAGAGGCTGACAGAGTTAGGACTGTAAGTATATAAACAAGCACAATGGAAACCTACTGCAGAGGCTGACAGAGTTAGGACTGTAAGTATATAAACAAGCACAATGGAAACCTACTGCAGAGGCTGACAGAGTTAGGACTGTAAGTATATAAACAAGCACAATGGAAACCTACTGCAGAGGCTGACAGAGTTAGGACTGTAAGTATATAAACAAGCACAATGGAAACCTACTGCAGAGGCTGATAGAGTTAGGACTGTAAGTATATAAACAAGCACAATGGAAACCTACTGCAGAGGCTGACAGAGTTAGGACTGTAAGTATATAAACAAGCACAATGGAAACCTACTGCAGAGGCTGACAGAGTTAGGACTGTAAGTATATAAACAAGCACAATGGAAACCTACTGCAGAGGCTGATAGAGTTAGGACTGTAAGTATATAAACAAGCACAATGGAAACCTGCTGCAGAGGCTGACAGAGTTAGGACTGTAAGTATATAAACAAGCACAATGGAAACCTACTGCAGAGGCTGACAGAGTTAGGACTGTAAGTATATAAACAAGCACAATGGAAACCTACTGCAGAGGCTGACAGAGTTAGGACTGTAAGTATATAAACAAGCACAATGGAAACCTACTGCAGAGGCTGACAGAGTTAGGACTGTAAGTATATAAACAAGCACAATGGAAACCTACTGCAGAGGCTGATAGAGTTAGGACTGTAAGTATATAAACAAGCACAATGGAAACCTACTGCAGAGGCTGATAGAGTAAGAACTGTAAGTATATAAACAAGCACAATGGAAACCTACTGCAGAGGCTGACAGCGTTAGGACTGTAAGTATATAAACAAGCACAATGGAAACATACTGCAGAGGCTGACAGAGTTAGGACTGTAAGTATATAAACAAGCACAATGGAAACCTACTGCAGAGGCTGATAGAGTTAGGACTAAGTATATAAACAAGCACAATGGAAACCTACTGCAGAGGCTGACAGAGTTAGGACTGTAAGTATATAAACAAGCACAATGGAAACCTACTGCAGAGGCTGACAGAGTTAGGACTGTAAGTATATAAACAAGCACAATGGAAACCTACTGCAGAGGCTGATAGAGTTAGGACTGTAAGTATATAAACAAGCACAATGGAAACCTACTGCAGAGGCTGATAGAGTTAGGACTGTAAGTATATAAACAAGCACAATGGAAACCTACTGCAGAGGCTGATAGAGTAAGAACTGTAAGTATATAAACAAGCACAATGGAAACCTACTGCAGAGGCTGACAGAGTTAGGACTGTAAGTATATAAACAAGCACAATGGAAACCTACTGCAGAGGCTGATAGAGTAAGAACTGTAAGTATATAAACAAGCACAATGGAAACCTACTGCAGAGGCTGACAGAGTTAGGACTGTAAGTATATAAACAAGCACAATGGAAACCTACTGCAGAGGCTGATAGAGTAAGAACTACTGTAAGTATATAAACAAGCACAATGGAAACCTACTGCAGAGGCTGACAGAGTTAGGACTGTAAGTATATAAACAAGCACAATGGAAACCTACTGCAGAGGCTGATAGAGTAAGAACTGTAAGTATATAAACAAGCACAATGGAAACCTACTGCAGAGGCTGACAGAGTTAGGACTGTAAGTATATAAACAAGCACAATGGAAACCTACTGCAGAGGCTGACAGAGTTAGGACTGTAAGTATATAAACAAGCACAATGGAAACCTACTGCAGAGGCTGATAGAGTTAGGACTGTAAGTATATAAACAAGTATCCCACCGTTGCCACCAATTGTAAGAACGTTTATTTGCTTACAGTATGAAGTGTAGACTATAACACAACTTGGTTACATTTCGTCGCCATTAACAATGATGTTCTGGCACTTTATTAATGTAAAAGATGCTCCAAATAATACATAATGTTACGATGAAAAACGACGAGAAATATTATAACACGACTGCAGTCAACGGATACAAAACGTGGAAGAGGGAGAATGTCTATTCTCATACCCGCTCGTCAATTCGGCGATCAGCTGTGATTGGTTCATGGTTATTCACATCTGAGTGCTGATTGGCTCAAATTAACATAAACGATGCATAGTCAAATTATTAACATTGGACCATAGCATCATTTATGTAGGGGTGTTTTTGCATCCCACAAGTATAATGCACATTTCACTTTTTAGGGTTGAATTCAGGATGCTTTGAGATCTGTGACGCCAATAAAATCTTGAGGTTTTCTAGAGAGCTTTATGTTTGAATTCAAATTCCACCAATATATCCGCTGACAATTCACGCACACACTGGCAGGCAAGCTTTTGTTTGCTGGCTGCTGTGATGTTACAAGTGACATCGTCTATACAGCAGCCTTTTGAGATATTTTCGGCACTCGGTTTTAATAACAATTTCTAATAATTTACATATATTGATTATTTAAATGTTTTTCTTAGGGTGTTGCTGTTGGGATGGGAATGGCAGGTTTACAAGAAATAGTTGATACCGGTATAACATTGCAACAGAAGGTAAGATTGAAAATAACAATAATGATGAGTATCAGTGGGGCCAAAAAGAAAAGTTGTTGAAAATCTTGATTTTGGGTCGGTTAGTCAATTTTCATTTTCTTTTTTCTTTTTTTTCTTCTTCTGTTTTTTGCTGACAAATATTACTGACAGACTGTGGTTCATGACAAGACAAAATTGGTAAATGTCAATTTGACCAATGTTTCTAGTGTGAGAATAGTTTAAAAGCAAACTATTCAAGAAAACTGATTAATTTCAAGTAGAAAATAGTAAAATTTAATTCATGAAAAAACAAATGTTGAGATTTAAGGGTCGGTTGCTGAGGGCAACACAACATTTGTTTTGACCTTGTTTAGAGAACATATGTGATTTGTTTTGGCCTTGTTTAGAGAACATGTGTGGTCCATCGGAACAGCACAGGACTCATGATCATGAGGTTGTGCATTCTAGCCCCGCCGTGGCCAACTTGTTTGTGTTCTTGGGCAAGATACTTAGTTTCAATCGCCTCGTCAAGCGATATTTGGGGAGCTGTTAGGGAGTTGCAATCTTAACCCCCTGAGAACTACCGGCCGATTGGTTGAAATTAAGAATGTGTCAAATATTGTGCCAATCAGAGGCATTGTTAGAATAATTACAATTTTAAACAATATTAGTATAACATATTTATAAGCAAAACTGTAATTGGTCATCAAAATGATTATATCATGTAATTGACCAATGAGAATTATTGTATGAAAGACAGGTAGTGCCCAGGGGGTTAAGTAGTGCTGATGGTAGGCTTTGCACTGTTGGCCAGTAGCTGCATAAGTGTAGCGATGAAAGGGTTCCGATTTAAAATGGCAGCAATAACAATTGGCCAAAAAGCACTTTGGGACTGTGATTGCATTGTGGAAATCGAACTGTGTATTATTACTATTATTGTAGAAGAAACTGTGAAGAATCAAAACATTTTCGCTTTCGAACCAAGGAATTGCACGAGTGGCGTAGCCCTGAGGGATATTCCGAGGTCACAAAGTAAAATGTATTTTCTCAGTAACTGACAAAACAACTGATCAAAACCATTTATTAAAATGATCAATGGGGATTCTTCTGATACCAAAATATCTTGGAGAAAAAAAAATCATATCCCCAAAAAAACAATCGGGTCATATACCTTTAATTACTAATGTACTATTATTTATTCATTAAGAAAAGTTACACTTTACAATATTTTAGCAATGCTTCCCCCAAATTGATTAGTCTGGTGGAAAAATCGTGCAATCGAAACCTCTCACATGTCGCATAACCTCTGCGTTGTGTTAAAACGCCGTGCGTAGTGGCATTATGTGGCATATGAGGCTGACTATAATATACTGTATAAGTGTAAATGTTCACGCCTCGCACATTTTAAACAAATTTGCTCGTTTTTATTTTTGCGATTTTGAGCTTCCTTACATAGACCTATATACAAAAGGAATATATTTGCGCGTTTTTATTTTCGCGCTTGCTGATCTTAGCGCGAAAAGCGTGAAAATAAATGTAGTATACTCCCTGTCATAGTTAAATTCGTGTTATTTCACGCGAGTTTATTTTGTTGTTGTTTGCGGGGCGCGGCGCCAAAAGGCGCGAACAACTTTTCATCTTGACATGCATATTCATGATTAGCGTGACTAATGTCATGCACCGTCAATCACGCACCTACGCATGACAATGCGCACATACGCACATACGTACGCAACTCGCACATATGCATGATTTGATGGATTTATGTCCAAGGTATTATGACAGGGAGTATAGATACCCTCTCAGAGTGTATAACATTTTGCGTTATTTTTGTTGCAGGGTTACAGACGAGTCAGTCCGTATTTTGTACCAAGAATATTACCTAATATGGCAGCAGGACATATCAGTATGAGATATGGATTTAAGGTAAATTTGTTAAATAAGTAAATGTCTCTGCTCTATTAAACAACCCCCCCTCCCTCGAAAAACCGATTTAGCAGGGTTAGGGTTATAGAATCTACAGTTTATAACAAGGATAAATTATAATGGAAGCATACTTGTTTCTGGGATATGGGTTAAAAGTAAATTTGACCAATCATATCAAAAAAGCATAAGTTGGTTGTTAAAGAACGCATTCTAAGGCATCTAAGCTAATGCCATGCCCCTGCTGGGTTGTGGCATTATTCACATCAATGTGGGTGGTGCATTTTAGTTTTCTCATTTTTTATCTCGGCTGATTTATGCGACCCATCGCATCAAAATATACCTCTTGTCGGTATTCCTAGTTTCTAGATATGAAGTAAAATGTCTTGAAAAATAGAAGGAAATTAAAAAGGAATGCTATGCTTCTAATCGTCATATTTCCTGATTCTTAAGGGCAAGGCTAAATTTCAATTATGAGGTATCAATTTAAAGATTAATGATGTTAAAATCAGACATTGGATAAAAGACCACCGCTTATTTTGATGTGACGGGTCACTTACAAGGGTCATTCAATAAGTTCTACCTCCTCACTCATAACATTGCTAACGAACGACCTAGCGACTAGGTGGCACGTTTCCCGTTTTTTTGGAAAAAAAACAAAAACAAAAAAACCTGACTGACCGACCTTACTCTGAGACTGAGACGTTCGTTTGCCCGTACAAGGTTTTTTCCCCGTTGCCTTATGGTGTTTCTTGGCAAAACCGGCAAACCTGAATTTGTTTGGGTTTATTTTCAGGGTCCAAATCATGCTGTGTCTACTGCATGCACCACTGGTGCTCACTCTATAGGGGATGCATCAAGGTTTATTCGTCATGGCGACGCTGATGTCATGGTTGCCGGTGGTGCCGAATCCTGTATATGTCCATTGGCAATGGCTGGATTTGCAAGGTAAGTTACTGTTGCTGTAAGATATGGGTCAAAGGTCAAATGTCATGATGATGTTGTTGATGTAGACGGAGGCATGTGTATGGCCACTGGCAATGGCTGGATTTGCAAGGTAAGTTGTGGTTGCTGTAAGTAATGGGTCAAAGGTCAAATGTCATGATGATGTTTAATGGTTGCTGACGGAGGCTTGTGTCTGGCCACTGCAAAGGTCATAAATTATGACAATGAGATATGATACAGTTAAGTCAAGTTCCAAATCATGTGTGACAGATGCATATACCAGAATTTACTTTAGCATGCGGAGCTAGAGATAAAACTGCATATTTCTTGCTGATTTTGAACTGACTCAACTATCATGGTGCTACAGTCATCAACAAATGTAACTATACAGGTAATTAATAGGCTTCTAACTCTACAAACATATATCCTACCTAAAACTATTAAATAATAAAGTTGTTGAAAAATTAATCTTCTTTAATATGAGATATTGCAGGCTAGGATCGGGTGATTATTGAGGAAATGACACTCCCAAATGTAAAGTGAAGTCCGATTTTCATTTTCACATTTTTATTATTTACACGCGGACCCGTCTAGGGGTACCTTATCGATTACCGGTAGTGCAATTGGGGATGCATGTGCAGGTTGGACAGTCGGCCGTATTGTTCCGATGGATCAATATGCACACACACGCTATCTCTCATACTCTCCCCTGTGTTGAAATGTAAAATGTGAAATTAAGTTGTGACTTTACCTTACATTTTGGATTGTCACTTCTTCAATATTCAACCGATCCTTGCGTGCAATATCTCATATTAATGAAAGTAAATTTCTCAACAACTTTATGATTGAATATTTGTAGCTAGGATTTATATTTTTAGAGTTAAAAGTCCATTTATTACCTGTATAGTTACTTTTTTATGACTGTATATGCTTTATGGCGCAAGTGATAGCTCGATTTCTAGAAATTATAGGTAAAACTGAGAGGAGCAGATACATCTAAGTCACATATTCGATGATCTTCTGGTTGTTACAACATCTAGAAACACAGTTTCCAAGCAACCAGAAAGTTGTGCTATCAACACAGGATCGTCACTTCATCAGTGTTGATAAAGATAACAAGTTGTTTGTCCGCTAAGGTATGTTAAAACCTGGTCTAGATATGATAATCTTGTTTCACTGTCTATACTTTATCTTTAATGTTTCAGGGCAAGGGCTTTAAGCACTCATTTCAATGACACACCACAGCAGGCATCGCGTCCATTTGACAAAGACAGAGATGGTTTTGTGATGGCAGAGGGCGCTGGTGTAGTAGTACTAGAGGTGAGAGTAGCGAGACCAATTCTATAGTCTGATCAGTTCCAAATTGGCGAAGCCTTATTACAACAGCGAATGAATACAGAAGAATGTGCACTGTCTATCGTATGCGTGACACATGCGTGCCGCCAAAACTGAGTGCATGTGGTCATAATTGCGTGCGTTTGCTTGGAATTTACTTTAGCACGGAGAGATAAAAACCTAACATTTCTCACCAATTTGGAACTGATCAAACTATAGCAGAAACAAAAATCAAAGTTTGAAAATATATGGGAAATTTAAGGGCAACATTATAAAACTGTATATAAAAGTGCAGTTTATCATGGAATCTCCAAATTTGTTATATAACTTCTGTTTACACTCAAAAAGGTCATGTGACAAGTTTCAAAATGAAAAGGAACAATGACCAAAAGCCAATTTTAAACTCCACAAATCTCGTTCCCCAGTGTGGTCGTGCGTTCACTGTATACAGGTATGTACTGTATACAGGTGTTCAATTTATTGTGGCCCAAATCATATGGGTTACAATAGATATCGACTGAATAGCAGGAGCTGGTAAGAGTCCCGTTGCGGCCAGCGTATTGTGTCCTTAGGCAAGGCATTTTACCGTGCTTGCCTCTCTTCACCCAGGTGTCTAAATGGCTACCAGCATTAATTCATGTTGGAAAGTAAAACAGGCTTGCTGTGCGGGAGGAGTGGCGAACCACCTACATCCAAAATTACATAGAGGAGTCTGGCCCAAACGCTAATGAAAGAGAGATGGGCACTCAGCGCGCAAGCTTAGCTCGGCACGAGTCTTTACTTTTTATATTTGTGGTTTGTTTAAACACTTTTAGGAATATCACCATGCTATTGGTAGAGGAGCAACAATTCTTGCAGAAATACTGGGTTATGGCTTATCAGGTGAGTAACATTAACAAAAACACTTTCCACTCGGCTATTACTTTTACCTGATACAAAACAAGATTTTTCAGAAACCTTTCCCAAGAATTACCGAACCAATACTAGGCATGTTTGTATTTATTTAAATGCAGTTCACATGGTGATTCCAAATATGGTGATCAAATACAATGATTTTAAAATTTTGTGAAATGTTGGAACTGGTGTCAAATGACTGTCGCGTGGTGATGATGAGAGTTGTAGCTATAGCCTAGGGGTGCCTTTAAAAATTAAAATCTAACTATCACAAAATGATTTTTGATGGCATTTTCAGCCATTTTGAGGCACAATGTGTTATCTGAATGACTTATGTGATTGTCAAAATGGCCGTAATACTTGTCACGTGGCTATTAGTTTTACCAATTACAAAACAGATTTTTTTCAGAAACCTTTCCCAACTTTCAGGGTCAATGTTTGTACTTATTTCAATGCATTGCTCATGGTAATTCTAAATATGGTAATGAAATTCAATAATGTTGACATTTTTGAAACATTTAGTGACATTTTGGAATGTCATCTGCTGCCGCCTGCCACGTGGAAAGTGTTTGCCATGACATACAGGGTGAGTCAAAAAAAAGTTTACCCTAATTGAAAAAAAAAATTAAAAAAATTCTGACCACAAAATCAAGGCAAACAAAACTTTAAATGATTGTGCCATTTCTTTGCTACCATCTGGAAAAACAATCATGCTATTTGATGATATCGTTAAGTAAATATGACTATTTCTGTACAGGAGCTGTTTTTTCACCAAAAACACGGTTTTTAATTTCAAGCTTAACGAGCTTAATAATGTTTACTAGGATTATGATGTAAAGCATTACACATCTTTATATTAAAAGAATTAAGTAGACAATAGACTTGTTCAAAATTGTCTCCTAATAGATTAAAACATGAAATATGGATTAATATGACACAACACACTTTAATCATTTCATAACAAAGGAATTGATCCTTTCGCTGTCGGTATTGTAATTTTTTATTGGTCGTATCTTATGAAATATAATGGTCAAGATCTGGAAGCATGTTCGGACGTTAAATGGGTCACTTTTATTCAAAACAGCGTAAAATAAGTTTCCCTCAACCAATCTAAACCAGATAATATTCATATTAAAGCTAATTGATTTGTCTTTATACCGTAGTAAATTGTTTTGAAAACAAACGAATACTTTTTTCTAAAAAAAAAATCGCTGAAGTTGAGTAAACTTTTTTTTGACTCACCCTGTATTAGGGGTTTGGTGCCTCACTGTAGCTATAACTGGCAAACAGCAGCGATTGAATTTAGATGAGTGTGAGCGCGCAAAACGCCCACACGGCGCAATCATTGTGCATTGTGAAACGTATACAACCTACCCGCCATCTTCGATGACCTGCTGTCATGTGATTAATTGAATAAACTCAAACAAAATCAATTCAATTCGATTCGATTCGATTGGATTGGATTGAATTGAATTGAATTGAATTGAATTGAATTGAATTGAATTAAATTAAATTAAATTAAATTAAATTAAATTAAATTAAATTAAATTAAATTAAATTAAATTAAATTAAATTAAATTAAATTAAATTGAATTGAATTGAATTGAATTGAATTGAATTGAATTGAATTGAATTGAATTCATTCAATTCAAATCAAATCAAATCAAATCAAATCAAATCAAATCAATTCAATTCAATTCAATTCAATTCAATTCAATTCAATTCAATTCAAATCAAATCAAATCAAATCAAATCAAATCAAATCAAATCAAATCAAATCAAATCAAATCAAATCTGGTTTGGGCTTGGGGTAGGTGAGAGAGGTTCGATCGGGAGGGGTTTCTGAATGGAAGGGAGAACCATAAGGCCAACAAAAAAGTTGTTTGTTTGTCCACGTCCGACCGACCGTGTACCTAGGTGCCGACCGTATTACTTTTTATTTCGATAATTTCTTTTTTTTTAAAACAACTTTTTGAGCAATTTGAATGGCCAAACGGACCGTTTTTATTCCTTATTTCGTATGATATCGTCATTCTGGTATTTGCAACACCATCCCCAATGCGCAATCCCGTGTACACACGATGTTTAATGCATGAACTTGGCACCCGCGGGACTATTAAAAGGACTAAATGAAAATCAGTGATCGCACGTGCAAGTGATGTCATTTTTATACTAAAAACGCAGTGTGAGAAAATATGAAAAATCTAGTTACAGTTAATATTTGTTCCCAAAATGTTGCTCAACGGCATGAATATTAATTTCAACATAGTATAAAACAATCTTTGGGGTAGTTAGTGCGGGGAAAATAGGTTTAGCAATACTTTCACGTATATATTTCTAGCAAAACTTCAACACAACGTTATTTCACTTTGTGCAACATTCAATCACAATGGCGGCGTCCTACGGTATCTGCGCATTGCAAACTCAGTACAAAAATAATATTTGATAGAGTTTGTAGTGTTGCAACCAATGCGACAATATTGGAACTTTAAATTGACAATCTGCCCCATCCCCAGGCAGCAGGAGAAAGAGATCAAAATCAGCAGTGTGAAGAGTAAAGCAACAATGTCGCAAGCTTATGAAAAGTGAGGTGTTTTGGTGTGTGTTTGGACTCAGTGGCGGATCCAGGAACATTTTAGGGGGGGCCCAAAAAATTTTGCCGGTACCATCCAAGCGGTGCACAGCACTGCCTTCCGAGCTATGCTCGGACAGGGGGGTGTCTGAGGGGGGATGTGGCCCCCTCAGAAGTAGACATTTTTTCAATTTTCGAACTCATTTGGTGCGATCTGGTGTATACTTTTGACCAACATTTTATCAAAAAGCCACCTCTTCATTTCCAATAAATATATGGATTTTTTATCAATGCATGAAAGAAGTTGAGCATATTATATACCAATATATTTTTTATTTAAGTATAGATGATTTGAAAGCTCGAACAGGGGGGAGTCTGAGGGGGGATGTGCCCCCCTCAGAAGTAGAAATTTTTTCAATTTTCGAACTAATTTGGTACGATCTGGTGTATACTTTTGACCAACATTTTATCGAAAAGCCACCTCTTCATTTCCAATAAATATTTAGTTTTTTATCAATGCACGGAAGAAGTTGAGCATATTATACTGATATATTTTTGATTTAAGTATAGATTGTTTAAAAGCTCGAACAGGGGGAGTCTGAGGGGGGATGTGCCCCCCCCCTCTCTCTCTCTCTCTCTCTCTCTTACTAGCTTCTTCCTCTCTTTCTTTTCTTTTTTTTTTTTTTTTTTTTTCTTCCTTTTTTTTTTTCTTCTTTTTTTCCCCCCTTTTTTTTTGGTAGAGGGGGGGGGGGGGGGGAGCCCGGGCCCGTCGTGCCCCCCCCTGTATCCGCGCCTGTTTGGACTTTAATTCACAGTATTCATGCCGAATTTATATTCCCAAATACAATATCCGTATTAAAAAATATTTAAAAAAAAAAAAAATCCGACCTACTGACCCTACCTTTTGAGGACCCTCTATGGACAAACAAACACCTTTTTTTGTGTTGCCTAATAACAAGGTGTAGTGCTTCGGTAACAATTAGACCATAAAAGAAAATGGTTGTGTTGACCTCAGCGACCGACCCTAAAATCTCAAAAATCATAGTCACAATTTTTTTTTAAGATTTAAATTTTACCCAATTTGTCAAAATATTACTATTTTCTGCTTGAAATTAATAAGTTTGCTTCAACAGATTGTTTTGAAGCTATTACTTTATTGAACCCTTTATTATCACACTAGAAACATTAGTCAAATTGACATTTACCAATTTTGTCTTGTCATGAACCACGGTCTATATCATAACCTTTCATCAAGGCGTTGTGGTGGTGTTGTGGTGGTGTGTGTGACCACTTTAAAAACAGTATGAGAGCCCTGTGTTAAAATAGTATAATACAACGCCTTTCCGCAAACAATCTTTGTGTTATGTTTTGAATTATTTTAGGGAAAATTTATCCCGAAAAGGTTGTGTTTGCTGATTGGTTGATAATGACGTCATGATATATCGGAAGACGTCATCGATATCAAGCGTTATCTTTAAACGTTGTCGTCAATAGAATTAGGCAGAGCTAATCGTGTGTGTAATGATGACAACAGTGTTTGATTGACACATACAGCTTACATGGTAGAATAGCTATTGGCGCAAAGACGCCTCGCTCTGCTCGGCCTCCTGCCTTCGCCAGTCGACAAGGCGGCATACACCTCGCTTCGCTCGGCAGAGGTGGTTAATTTTGCGTCGTGTCTTTCACAAAAACTAGGTCTGTCAGAAATATTTGTCAGCAAATAAAAAGAAAAGGAAAATCGACCGACCGACCGACCGACTTCAACATTTTTGGCACTTGAGGGCAACGCAATATATATATATATATATTTTGTTTGGGTTGGGCCTTTAGAATGTGAGGACATTGCCAATAGCATCAAACTGATCAAATTAACCATATAAACCAATCTCTTGTTGGTATAGAAATAATAGGCATATACGACGGGTATTAAACAAATTATAAATATTTAAAAAAGGTTCGCCGTCGGCAGGAGACTGGGAAACGAAATCGCTTAGGTTTGAATTTCAGATGCTTTACCATGCGAGGTCTTGTGGCCCAATGGACAAGGCAGTTGCCAAGCAAGCAACAGATCCTGGGTTCGATTCCCGGGCGAGATCGTTTTCCCATTATTGTCTCTTTTCTACCCTCGACGGCAAACCTGTTTAAAATATTTATAATTTGTTTAATACCCGTCGTATATGCCTATTATTTCTATGTATTTTCCCTCTACAGGGAGGACGGGACTTGATTATTACACCTGTATAGGCCCGAGCTACTCCGGGTATTACTTGTGGCAGGAGACTGGGAAACGAAATTGCTTAGGTTTGAATTTCAGATGCTTTACCATGCGAGGTCTTGTGGCCCAATGGACAAGGCAGTTGCCAAGCAAGCAACAGATCCTGGGTTCGATTCCCGGGCGAGATCGTTTTCCCATTATTGTCTCTTTTCTACCCTCGACGGCGAACCTGTTTAAAATATTTATAATTTCTCTTGTTGGTAGGTGATGCCAGTCATATAACAGCACCAAGTGAGGATGGACAAGGCGCTGAACTCTGTATGAAGAACGCCCTCAACGATGCGCGGATTCAACCAGACGAGGTAGCATACATCAATGCGCATGCAACCTCTACACCACTTGGTGAGTAAGTAATAAGGACCCCAATGGAAATAAGCCCTTTTCAGAGCTTTCTTGGGCTATCCTTGGCATTATATGTTTTCTTGTATTATTATGTTGTGTTAATTTTGTAAGTTTTTAAGATTTGTATATTTGATCTGATGTATTGTATCTCTGTGTCTTGATATGCCAAATAAAACTAAACTAAACTAAACTAAGTAAGATGAATATGGGTGTTAATGACAAATGCTTTGATGAGTTAAGGGCAAGGGCACAACATAATTTGTCCGTTTTATTCTGAGAACACCGTAACTTGCTGGCCCGGTTCTGGTTTGAACTGATTCAAGTTCCTGAATATACTGGCCATCTTTTGTTGAAATTTCAGAACATTTGTTGGTGCCATTTCTGAGAAATAGAGCTTTGAATATTATTATTTACTATAATAGCGCCCTCATCGGCCACATTTCCCATAGAGTTACATGTAAAATGTGTGTAAAGTAGAAAATGCCGATAATTTAAAAAGAGCTCGAACAATTTTCTTGACATTTTCACCGTATACTCGTATTCATTAGCGCTACCTAAATCAGGTCAAACCATAACGGGGCCACTATGTAATATTTTTTTATTCCATAATTTCAATTATAAATCAAATCGGAAAGTCAAACAGCCGTGTTAACCCTTTTTACATCAAGTTTATCAAGCGCTGTAACTTTTGAATTATTAATGTGATGTATATCAAAGTTTACATTTTTGGAAAAGAAATGAGTCAGAGAATCCATTTTTGCTATCAAATAAATTTTGACCCCAAAATCACTTTTTTGGAGCATTATTTTTCGGACAATGTAACAAAATCAGTTTTTGGTAAAAATTGTGGAAATTGCACCAAAATCATCTAAAGACACTTCACTCGGATCGCTTTTTAAAAAAATCATTAAAAATCTTTATTTTTGATTTTTTGACCAAAAAAGGTAAAGAATTGCATTTTGGAACAAAAAACAACAACATTTTTTTAAACTGATTGTTCATCATATCATTAGTCTGCTAATGAAAAAGGGAAGCAACACCTGAACATTCCAGGTAATCATTATCTTGTGTTGAGAACGAAAGATCAGTTTCAAATGATTTGATTACCACCACAGATAAACTTTCACTCTATCATAACGCATTGTGTTTACACAGGTGATGCGATTGAGAACAAAGCCATCAGTAGGTTATTTAACCAATCACATCTCTCCGTGTCATCTAACCAATCACAACTCTCCGTGTCATCAACAAAAGGAGCAACGGGACATTTATTAGGAGGGGCTGGGGCAGTGGAATCTGTGTTTACAATAATGACATGTCTTATGGTAAGTGACATGGTATAGTGATGTCACATTTATTAGGAGGGGCTGGGGCAGTGGAATCTGTGTTTACAATAATGACATGTCTGATGGTAAATTATTTAATGATAGGCCTGATTATAGCCATGTGATCAAGAAAAAAATCTGGGATGAAAGAGAAAAACTTTGGGGTACTATATGTGTAAATCGGTATCAATGTCAACATTGCTTAAAATGAGCTCTTAAGCTAATTTCAAGCAATAATTTAAAATGTAGTCTGAAATTAGTTTAGAGAGTTTAGGTAATTTTGACAGTAACAATCAACACGTTTTTGATTGGGGTAAAATCAGGTTGGGGCTTGAGAATTCAGGGAGTCTCAGGGAGGGGGTGCATTGTAGGCATATCAATATCAGCACAGGTGCATCCATTTTTATCAATGATAGGAAGAACTTGTATTAACCTAATTCTTATCTGCTGGGACAGATAATGTTATCCACATAAATTTGCGTGAAAATTACCTCAAGTGATTTTTGATGTACTGAATGTCACCAATGCAGCCAGAACATGTACTGTTTTCATTTGTTGAAATCGTCTCAATTTTTTATAGAGAATTCATCTTTAAAACAAATGAAAATAACTGGCTAAACATTGATTAATACTTAATGCGCTGTGTATATTTGCATGTCTATTTATTCAGGGCCACGTTCC
The DNA here is from genome assembly GCA_035610835.1 of Ophiura sarsii. Taxonomy (NCBI): domain Eukaryota; kingdom Metazoa; phylum Echinodermata; class Ophiuroidea; order Amphilepidida; family Ophiuridae; genus Ophiura; species Ophiura sarsii. Next base: position 1,751,797 of record CM069449.1, on the reverse strand, counting down.
ACCAACTTTGAACCTAACAGAGGCGACAGAAGACTTTGTAATGAACTATGTTCCAAACACAGCGCAGGATTGGACAAGATCAAACCAGAATCAAAGGAGAATAGCGTTGACAAACTCTTTTGGGTTTGGGGGAACTAATGCAAGTTTATGCATCGGTAATATGTAGAAGAACAATAGTATTCTCAACTTAACACTTTCCACGCGGCAGGCGTCTGCAGACGACATTCCAACATTTTACAATCTATTTTAAAGTAAATGCTATCATGGATATACTGTAAAACAAGTTAATTTCGCGGCATCTTTTTTTCGCTTGCTAATCATCACTAGTATCGCGGTAACTTAATTTCGCGAATTTAAAATTTCTACTACTAGTGTCATCTTCACACACATTAATTCGCGGCAATATAATTTCGCGAATTTGAGCCTCTCGCGAAATTTGCGAAATTAAATTGCTCGCGAAATTAACTTGTTTTACAGTAGTATGTGCACATGTGGTAGACTACTAGAATATTAAGGGCACATGGTGTTACTGTATTATGGGGTAATCTGGAATATTAAGAGCACCTGTGATAACTAGATTTTAAAAGTGCACATCCCATGAACCCCCAAGCCGAGAACCGCCCAACCGAGAGAGAACCGCCCTACTCGAGAACCGCCCAACTATATTGACTATATTAAGAGGGGTGTTGACACCAAAAATATAAAATTCATTAAGCGCTGTAACTTTTGGAACTGTTAAGGCAAATTTCACTAAAAATGCCTTTTAATTTTTTTATTGTTGACCAAAACCAAGCGTGTGCAACCTGCGGCCTGCCGCCCTCTATTCTGCGGCCCGTGAAGCAATCCCAAAATTCCCAATGATGCGGCCCGTTTTAATCGGAACTCCCTAGGTTAGGTTACACAAATGGCGGATTGATTTAGTGGTGTGCTCCCTTGTAATTAGTAGGGTGGTACACTGCATTTAGTAAATATAACTTTCCACGCGGTAGTCGTCTGCAGACGACAGTTCCAAAATGTTTAAAAAATGTGTCAAAATTATTGATTTTTTTAGGGGGGCATGAAGAAAAGGAGATGCGCGTAAAGTGCGCAATTTTTTTTGACATTTTACGCTAAAATGGTCAAATTTGGTATAATTCTAACTAGTTCAGTATGAAAATGCAAAACTGTTTTATGCTAAAATTGTCTAATTTGGTCTAGTTTAACCTAATTTAGTAAGAACATATGCGGGAAGCGCGCAAACAAATGGCCATTTTACGCTAAAATTGTAAAATGCTAGGGCGTACCCAGGACTGTTTTGATTGGGGGGGGGGCAAATGTTGTATCCTTGTGAGCGTAGTGAGCGAACCGAGTAGAGCTACCAGCGGTTGGCGTCAAGCTTATGGGTTTTCGGCATTTTAAGGCAAAGATTTAGCATTCTGAAGCAGTAATTTTGGCATTTTCTCGCATGCCTTATACTAACTATTTTTTTAATATTCCTGCATATAGATGGTGTGACCGGTGACGTAGTGCCCGGCAGTATGCGTGCGCACCTATAGGGAATGTGCTTTAATTCACACTTGATTGATCATTACTTACAATGCTTACGGTGTAATAGTGCAGTAGTCATGGTCTGCATCCCTAAGCACAGTGAGAGACCAGGCACTAAATTTGGTTGCCCGGCAGTATGCGTAACATAAGGGCATGTGCTTTTAAAATTGGCGCTCAGTAGCCTCAGTGATGTGTGTTTTGCTTTCGAATAGTATGTATGCAGTAGTCATGGACTAGTACCTCTAGCATGTCTTTAGACCAGGCGCTAATCAATTTGTTAACACTACTGATGTAAACAACGGTCACCTCATCTAGACTATAGGTATTACTATTACTAATTAGGTAACAGGAGTAAAATCAAATCACAAAATGTACACATTCAAAATCAAACTTAAACATCATCCACATCAAGTGAGTGGGGTCAGGTCCCGCGCTAGGGCCCCTGGAAGCTCCTGGGTTTAAGGCATTTTAAGGCAAAGATTCATCATTCGAGATCGAGGTGGTTCGACAGGCCCGTAAGAAGGGGGGGGCGATGGTGGCGATCGCCCCCCCCCCCCTTTGAAAATCTTCCCCGGAAAATTTGTACACAGATGAAAAAATTTCGCGCGCTATGCGCGCATTTGTCTTCCCAAAATGCAATATTCTTTGCTACAAGCTTGTTTAGAGCCAAAATGTATCTCGGTCGTGCAAAAAATAGGTGCAAATTCGACAATTTTCGCCGCCCCCCCTTTGAAAAAAGTGTCTTACGGGCCTGTTAGAGATCCATTATAATGTTGAAACGTGTATACAAATGTGCACGGAGCGCGCAAAAATTTATGAAGTAAAATGGTCCAGAAACATTTCCTGAAGCCATCTTGTTAAACTTAAATATTTAAACATTGAATCTAATGCGCGCATAAATTGTGATTTTTAACACTAAAAAGGTACAGTGTGACGTTTTAAACGTTCTCCACATAATATTTAGAATATTTGGTGTCGTTCGAGACCCATTATAATGTTGAAACCTGCATAAAAATTGTGCACAAACCGCTCAAAAAAAATAAATCAGTTTTTGAACTAAAATGGTCATGGACAACTTTCCTGAAGCCGTCTTGTTAAGTTTGAATAATGACACATTGAAACTAATACGCGTGAAGCGCGAACAAATCGGCATTTCTAACGCTTAAATGGTATAGTATGACGTTTTTTACGTCCCCCACATAATATTTAGAATACCGTATGTGGTGTGGTTCGGGAGCCATTATAATGTTGAAACCTGTAGAACAAATGCGCGCTATGTTCAGTTTTTAAATTAAAATGGTTATGGAAAACTTTCCTGAAGCCATCTTGTTCAGCTTGAATAATCAAACATTGAAACTAATACGCGCCAAGAGCGCCAAAATGGGCTTTTTTAACACTTAAAAGGTCCAGAATGAAGTTTTTAACGTCCCCCACATTTCTGTCAGGGGGGGGGGTGGTGGAGGGGGGGGTGGGAAACTGCCTCCCCTGCCCCCCTGAGCTACGCCACTGCCCCTAACAGCTCCCCAATCTCGCTTGGGTCGACGAAGCAATTGAGACTAAGTACCTTGCCCAAGGATACAAACAAGTTGGCTGTAGCGGGGCTAGATTGGCTGTAGCGGGGCTAGTTTTTTTAAATTTATTTATTTTATTTTATTTTTTTAAATTTATTTATTTGGGCCTTACGACCCTGGATAACCCAAGAAAGCCTCGTTGAAGCTTATTTCCATTGGGGTCCGTTAGATGTGTGAACAGCTACAGACCGGGATGATCCCCTACTCTTTGCGAAAGAGTCTGTAACCTTTTAACGTGCTCGGGTATTGCTCTTCCGATGCACGGGACCACCTTTTTTATGTGACTTCCGAACCACTGATTTTTGCTGCCATTAGGAAATCGTCACAACCATCTCGCTTCATTTACCAGGCTATCCGATACGGCGCACACAATGTATCAGCACTTAGATTGTAATATCCCCTAACAGCTCCCCAATCTCGCTTGGGTCGACGAAGCAATTGAGACTAAGTACCTTGCCCAAGGATACAAACAAGTTGGCTGTAGCGGGGCTAGAACTCACGACCTTTGCATCGTGAGACCGGCATGCTATCCACTACACCACACGTGCTCTCATAACTAGAACTCACGACCTTTGCATCGTGAGACCGGCATGCTATCCAATAGGCCTACACCACACATGCTCTCATTATTATGTGATCTTTTCCAGGGGGCGCCCTCTATTCATGTTTTTTTTTAGAAAGTTCCTAATTACTTCAAAATCATGGTTTAAAGAGTGAAAATAAACTGCCCTGCTAGGACAGTTTATTTTTCTCTAACCTTAAAACCATGATTTTGAAGTAATAGGAATCGTATCGTATCACTCTGTAACTCAGAATATAAATTTATGATTTATGATCAGAAATGTAAATATGCAAGAAAGTCTACTTTCTAAACAAAATCATGAATAGAGGGCGCCCCCTGGAAAAGGCATGGAGAGATTGGCGACAAAAATTAAATTTGAAGATTTTTTTAAAGTTTCCATAGATAGGGAATTGTCACGCCTGGGTTTTACTACTTTTTGGCAAATATGTTTTAAAATTACTATTCCATTATTTCTGTCCTCACAAATTAATACCAATTGCTTCATTTATTTTTGTATGGATATTATTGTATGTCACCCTGTATATTTTGATTTCCCCTCCAAATTTATGTGCACCCTATATGATTATTTTATGCATGGTGTATTTTACTTATCCAAAGCCCCAAGATGCCTCATCACCTGTTCTTAAATAGTATTCCAAATTCTTTTATTATAATCTTTTGTTATGCTCAGTGAGGCATGTAATACTTGTATTGGGAATTGGAGAGTGACATAATATTGGGCAGTGTGTTTGTGTGATGGCGTGTGAGCAGATGGATGTGGGGTGTGTGTGTACATGGAAATTGTAAAATGAAAGTGGGTGTGTCTGTTTGATAGAAGATGAATGTAAGTTGTATGTTACAATAAATTTCAAATTTAAGTAATGTAACTTCTAAATCCATCCTTGACCACAATAACAATTTAGTGTAGATTAATGTTGTTAGTTTTTGTGTAAAGTGAATTCATTCTGATATTTGTTTTGTTCTGTGTATAGCTTTGTCCATAGGTCCCACTCTAGTTTTGTTCAAATTCTAGTTTTAAAATTGCAGTTTTGGTTGCTGACAATCGGGTCATTAAATGATCACTCGCTTACGCGGCACATTGATGATGCCGAATTCTGATGACATCAAAATTACCAAATTTTGAAATATAACATGATATACTGCGAATTAAGGTAACCAGTTTCAGATGGTAGTTAGTATTGTATGCCTAAGTATTACTTTGGTGCCAAAAAAAACCCAATTTCCATGAAAATTGAGGGCGCATTCCCATAGGTATCTCTCAATGCCCCTTTAACTTTCTATAGCATACGGCATGCTTTTGATTATTACCATATTAAAGGGCATTGAGAGTTTGCCGAGAAAAATTAAATTTTGAAAAAAGGAATAAATAAGGTACAACCCTGAAGTGTAATGATTGATGTGAAAACGGTCGAATAATGGTGCCGCTAGATTGATTCCCGGGATTGATTTGGTTGAAGCAAGTTGGTGAGTGATGCTGATAATTTGGGATCTACATCGAAATTACCACTCGTAAAATTGTACATGATAGACGGCGAATTAAGGTAAACGGTTTCAGATGGTAGTTAGTATGCCCAAGTATTAAGTAGTTGCCAAAAAACCACAGATTTCTAGGAAAAATTGAGGGCGCACTCCCAATCGGTAAACGATGATAATGGTTAAAAGGGGCTCATACAGTACAACCACAGCCTGCATGAAGTGGTATGCAACCGAACTGATTTTTGCGTGTGTTTTAAAGTGTTAAATGGTATCGTACCGAATTAAGTGTAAACAGATATCCTACCGAAGACGAGGTCTTACGAACTTAGGAAGTTAGGATAGCAATGAATACAATTACAGAATACATTCGCCACCAAAATCGGGACTGACTGATCCTTGGCAGAGGTGGCTTCCAGTGGCGTAGCCAAGTTTTTCATATTGGGGGGGGGGGGGGCAAAAAGTGTAAATGAGCGATCGCCCCCCTCGCCCCCCCCCTCTGGCTACGCCACTGGTGGCTTCAATGTAATCCCATCATGCAATAGATATTAAAGCAGCGCGCAATGGGATAATTGAGCCAATTCAATACCTGTTTTGCATTGAACTGTACAGAAAAAACATGATTCATTAGAGGAAGTAATCAGTGAGACTTTTCATGGGTTCTATTTCTCAATACAGTAATACCCAAAAAGTCTCCACATTTTAAAAGCATTTTAAAACATTAGGCCTAAAGATCGAAGAAAGATAGATGAAACCAGCAAATTCTGGCATTAATGTTGCTGTCTATAGCAACGATGACACATCCTACGACATGACAGTAGACCATCCAAAGGCAATAAATGTGCTTTAAAAAATGTATCACGGCATTTTTTGTTACAGCTTTACATCTAGGTTAAATTAAGTGCTTAGTAAGGTTTCCAATGAAGGGAGAATTGTGTTTTTATGCCTGTCCAAAATTATTCATACCCCATACCAAGTCTCGGGATTGAGGCCACTTTTTGTGATAATACACATGTTTTTGACATTCCAAACATTCTTTATTTTGTGTGATAGGCTTTTATATTGTTATGCAATTATTCCATACAATGTGGATGCATTACAAATGTGTCCTATTGAATGTACAGTGAGGGATATTATAGGACAACACTCTAGCTCTTTGACAGCATGGCGAAGGGGATCAAATAACTCAGTGAGGACCTTTTTTTGTGCATTGTGAATGCTCACAAAGAGGGGAAAGGCTACAAAGTTATTTCGAAGCAATTTCAAGTGCCAAATTTCACCATAAAAAGCATAATTAGGAAGAACGAGACAGTTAAAATCAGTTAAAATCAGTTAAAACCCTGAAGAACACGGTCGGAAGCCAACAGTGTCCCCTTGTTTGACAAGAAAAGTATGGTGAAAGGCCAACAATAATCCACATATCACCGTCAATGCTCTCCTGAACAACCTTGGTGAGTCTTGGACCAAGATATTAAGGCAGACACTCCAGCAGACATAGTACACAAGAGTTCTCCATGGACTCCGACCAAGAAAGACTCTACTCCTGAAAAGAGACAATGAGAAACTCATCTAGCATTTGCAAAAGCACTTCTGGACAAAGATCCAAGTTTTTGGTCTTCAGTGTTGGGGTTGCTTAAGATGCAAGACAAGTTTCTCTGTGTCTCTTTTAAGGAGTAGAGTCTTTCTTGGTCGGCCTCCATGGAGACCTCTCATGTGCCATATATGCTGGAGTGTCTGCCATGATATCTTGGTCCAATAATTGCCAGGGTTGTTCAGGAGAGCATTGATGGTGATCTGTGGATTGTTGTTGGCCTTTCGCAATACTTTTCTTGCCAAACAAGGGGACACCGCTGGCTTCCGACTGCATCCTTCAATGTTTTTTAGTGAGTTGAACGTCTTGTTCTTCCTAATTATGCTTTGTGTGGTGGATTCTTGCACTTGGAATTGTTTCGAAATAGCTCTGTAGCCTTTCCCCTCTTGGTGAGCATTCACAATATGCACAAAAAGTTACTTGATCTTCTTCGCCATGCTGTCAAAGAGCTAGAGTGTTGTCCTATAATATCCCTCACTGTACATTCAATAGGACACATTTGTAATGCATCCACATTTTATGCACACATCATGGAATAATTACATAACAATATAAAAGCCTATCACACAATATAAAGAATGTTTGGAATGTCAAAAACATGTGTATTATCACAAAAAGTGGCCTCAATCCTTAGACTTGGTATGGGGTATGAATAATTTTGGACAGGCATAAAAACATAATTCTTGTTCAATTCTATTGTTATGCAAAAAATGTTGAGCCCAAATATATTGATTTGTACTTGCAAACTAATTGTCTTTAGTGTAAAGAAAAACTTCCACCACTCCAGCTGGTATAGATATGAGAAAAACACAAAAAACTCATATTTTCCAAGGGGTATGAATAATTGTGGGCTTAACTGTACATGTACATGTACATCCTATAGTTAAAACTATACTTTCATCATAAATTTTGGCTGATGTATGTTCTTTTATAATGATATTTGACCCTTTTGGCGGCCATTTTGGACGCCATTTTGAATAACACCTTAGCATACTAACATTATTTTTGGTAACACCCTGAATATGTTTAAGGACCACGAAAAGAAGTTCAAAAAGTAGGTCTGGGGGAGTCCTGGGAGTGCACGGAAGACACTCCCTTAAATACACCTCTAAGTCACTATAACGATTCTATATCTTCATGTTAAACAACCCTTGAATATCCCTTTAATGTTAAATTTTACCATAATGTGCCATCATAAAACTATCTATAAAGTTCATAGACCATGTCAAACTAGTTGGCTGATTTATTCAAGCATCGCATAATCGATTGAGCAACTAGCGAATAAAAGTTGCAAATAAAACTACAAAACTGAGAAAAGTGCCCATTTGTACTCCCTTGCGCCTATATTTCCCATATTTTAGCAGCTTTATGGACGGATTATTCCTTAAATGTACATTAAATCAGGTCAAACTGATTACTGGTGGATAGTACATTCAGTAGACCATCCAAAGGCAATAAATGTGCTTTAAAAAAAATGCATCACGGCATTTTTTGTTACAGCTCTACATCTAGGCTAAATTAAGTGCTTAAAGGTAGATGACCCGATCACATTTTCGTAACACAGAATTATTTCAAACATACGGAGATTTTCATATCATATGAAAGCTCGTATTCTTCTCATCATCATACTGAAATTTGACGGCCTAAATCGGTATAATTACGGAGAAATCGATGAAATAACGTCGAATTACCGCGAATGGTGGTAACCACCGATAAAGTTTGTGTACTACTCAATGGGTACAGTTCACAGCATCTTGTGCGTCTAAAATAAGAACCATTAGAGCTATGCAACTCAAACTTTGGAACACGACTTTTTTAAGGATGACCTTTCGTGTTGAATAGAAAACTTCAAGGTCATAAGATTTCCAATGAAGGGGGGTGTCAAAAATAGAAATCGATTTTTAGGCCATTTATCAGCCAAAAAAAGACCGTTTTGGGGCAAAAATCTAATTTTTGTGTTTTGTGGTGCAATTCATATCTTTGAACAATGTACTATCCACCAGTAATTAGTTTGACCTGATTTATTGTTTTTTTAAGGAATAATACATATTTAAAGCTGCTAAAATATAAAGAAAATAAAGGCACAAGGGAGTACAAAAGGGCACTTTTCTCAGTTTTATAGTTGTATTTGCCACTTATATTCGCTAGTTGCTTAATCTGTCAAGCGATGCTGGAATAAATCAGCAAACTAGTTTAACATGGTCAATGACATTTATATATAGTTTAATATTGACAAATATGGTAAAATTCAACATTAAAGGGGTATTCAAGGGTTATTTAACACGAAGGTATAGAATCGTTATAGTGACTTAGAGGTGTATTTAATGGAGTGTCTTCCGTGCACTCACAGGACTCCCCCAAACCTACTTTTTGAACTTCTTTTCGTGGTCCTTCAACATATTTAGGGTGTTACCGAATTTAATATTAGTATGCTAAGGGGTTATTCAAAATGGCGTCCAAAATGGCCGCCAAAAGGGTCAAATTTCATAAAAGAACATACATCAACCAACCATGACAGTATAGTTTTAACTATAGGATGTATGTATTACACCACATCCAGCACGTTCGCATTGTTAACATACTTTGAATCCAAGATGGCCGCCAAAATGGCCGCCTAAAACATAGAAATAGCCAATAATAACAGCTAATTTAAGGCTACCAGATGGACACCAATAACTACCAATTGGTCAGAAGAAATTAGCAAGATGGCTACCAATATGGTCAAAAATAGCTGATTGAACCTTCTAAACACTTCAAAAGAAGTAAGTTCCCCTTTAGGGGTTCCCTTATATTTCCAAAACAATACATTGGAATGAAATGGGGTTTGCAGTCAAATGATTATGTGCTTCATACCAATACTTGACTAAAATTTCAAATCAACAGGTTCTGTCATGCTCGAGTGAGCACGTATTGAATGACGGAATGTCCCATTTCAAAAGTTGCTAAAATTCTGGTACAACAAGAGTTGGACTTCCATATCGAGTAGATGTAGCGCGCCTCATGAGAAATCGATGTCGTCAATTGATACACAAACGTGGTGGATACACACACTACTAAACATTATTTTAACAACTTTTGAAATGGGACATTCCGTCATTCAATACAAGCTCACTCAAGCATGACAGAACCTGTTGATTTGAAATTTTGGTCAAGTATTGGTATGAACCTCATAACAATTTGACGGAAAACCCATTTCAACCCAATGTATATTTATGAAAATATAAGGGAACCCCTAAAGGGGAACTTACTTCTTTTGAAGTGTTTAGTACATTTTCGCTAAATACCAGTATAAGCAGATAAGTTAGTGATTTCATCCATGGAGATAATTATGGTGATAATTATGGGCTTCAAAACCCTACCTTATATTGAAATATCCAAAAGGATCAAGCAGTCTCATTCGCCACCAAGTATGCATAGGTATTATAATTGTATGAATTCATCAATGACCTTATTAATCAGATATCCTTGATATTACTTACTTAATTGATTGGGGGATTACGGTATCACTCGCGGTCTGTAGATGATCACCTGGGGTAATTAAATGATCACTCGGGGTCATTAAACGATCCGTTTGGATCATTAAATGGTCATTTTGGGTCATAAAATGATCACCTGGGGTAAGTAAGCGACCGTCCGGGTCCAGTCATGATATGATTGCTTGGGGTCATTACGCTATCACCTAGAGTTTTTAAATTATCAAATGGTGTCATGAAATAATCACTCAGGATCGCATTTGGTCATTAAACAATCACTTTGTGTCAATGGTCACCACGGGTTATCACATAATCACTTGGATCGAGTCAATAAATGATCACTTGGGGTCATTAAATCATCTCCTGCTGTTATTAGATGACAGTTTGGGCGGCTTGAGTAATCAAATGATAGATTGGGGCCATTAAAATATCACTTGAGATCATTAATGATCACTCAAGCGTCATTACACGATCCATTTGATTCATTAAATGGTCAGTACATTGGGGTCATTAAATGATCTCCTGGGGTTAATAAGCGACCATCCGGGTCATTAAATTATTGCTTGGTGTCATTAACCTATCGCCTAGGGTCATTAAATGATCACCCGGGGTAATGAAATGATCACTCGGGATCGCATTGGGTCTAATGACCTTTGTCTAATGACCTTCACTTTGTGTCAAGGGTTATAAATTATCACTTGGATCGAGTCAACAAATAATCACTTGGAGTCATTAAATCATCCCCTGCGGTTATTAGATGACAGTTTGGGCGGCTTGAGTAATCAAATGATGGATTGGGGCCATTAAAATATTACTTGGTGTCATTAATGATCACTTGGTAGTGTCATTAATGATCACTCAAAAGTCATTACACGATCCATTTGAGTCATTACATGGTCAATTGGGGTCATTGAATGATCACCTTGGGTTATTAAGCGACCATCGGGGTCATTAAATGATTGCTTGGTGTCATTAACCTATCCCCTAGGGTCATTAATTGATCACCCGGGGTAATCACTCAGGATCACTTGGAGTCATTAAACAATCCCTTTGTGTCAATGGTCACTTAGGTTTACTACAATATCACTTGGATCGAGTCAATAAATGGTCATAGGTGTGTGTTAGCTGACGGCTCGGGTCATTAAATGGTGAGTTGGGGTCATTAAATGATCACCCAGGGTTTATTCAATGATTAACTTTTTCGGCGACCATCTTGGCCATTTTAAAATATTAAAGATATTACATTTTATCATAGAAATATAATGAATGCTGTTTCAATAGTTTTTGCGGTATAGGTATTACATACTATTTTCAAAATGCAAAACACCTGTTTTAGGTCATTTAACATCAGTTCTAACCATCTGGCGGCCATTTTAGAATGCGATAAATATTCAAAACTTTCACAGAGGTGAGTCGTTTATCTAAAAGCATTAGTTTGGCAGTTTAGAATATGGTATATAAGAACCGAATTTACGCTATTATAAGTTATTTTTACAATTAGGGCGGCCATTTTGGCGGCCATCTTAATTAAATATATGTCAACAAAGCAAAAGTACTGGATATGAGTTACTAGTGATCTAATACATACATACCATTGTTAAAAAGTATACTTTTATCATACATTTTGTTTGATATTATGTCCTTTATGAAAATGACCCCTTTGGCGGCCTTTTTGGACGCCATTTTGAATATCCCTAATAGCATATCAAAAATAATTTTTGCATCACCCTGAATGGGATTTAGGACCATTAAAAGGAAGTTAAAAATGTTGGTTTGGGGAGTCTTGGGAGTGCACGGAAGACCACAAGTAGATATTACGCCTCTAATTCACTATATGATTATATAAATATATATACCATTGTCAAATAACCCTTGAATGCCCCTTTAATGTTAAATTTCACCCGATTTGTCATCATAAAACTATCTATAAAGGTCATAGACCATGTCAAACTAGTTTGCTGATTTATTCAAGCATCACGTGACAGATTAAGCAAATAGCGAATATAAGTAGCAAATAAAACGACAAAACTGAGAAAAGTGCCCTTTTGTTCTCCCTTGTGCCTTTATTTTCTTTATATTTTAGCAGCTTTAAATATGAACTATTCCTTAAAAAAGCAATGAATCAGGTCAAATTAATTACTGGTGGATATTACATTGTTCAAAGATATGAATTACACCAAAAAACACAAACATTAGATTTTTGCCCAAAAACGGTCTTTTTAAGCTGAAAATGGCCTAAAATCGATTTCTATTTTTGTCACCCCCTTTCATTGGAAACCTTACTATCTAGCACTTAATTTAGCCTAGATGTAGAGCTGTAACAAAAAACGCCGTGATACATATTTTCAAAGCACATTTATTGCCTTTGGATGGTCTACCGTGAGCTATCAACATCTACTAAAGTTATTGCTTTTCGAAACTTTAAGTGGATGGTTGCAATGTTTTCTGGGATCTTAACACTTTCCACGCGGCTATTAGTGATACCACATATAAAACAGATTTGTCAGAAACCTTTCCAAACTTTCAAGGTCTATCCAAGGGATTATTGAATCAATACTAGGCATGTTTGTACTTATTTCACTGCATTTCACATGGTGATTCCAAATATGATAATGAAATTAAACAATTTTGACATTTTTTAAACATTTTGTGATTTTTGGAATGTCGTCTGCAGACGCCTGCCGCGTGGAAATTGTTAATACACTCCACTGAGTGATAGAGACTACATACAGAATTACTCGAAGTATACAAAGCAATTATATCAATGTCATGATATATTTTAGGTATTCATTATTATACTAAAGATGTCACAATCAGACACTGGCCTTGATCTAAATGATAATCTTTTGTTGATCGGTAATATGGTTGGTTAACCTCATTAGCATATCTGGTGAAATACAATAACGCATTGTTTGTAGGTTCAAGAGGTCGAATGGATTCATTTCAAGACAAAAGAGCCTTAACGCTTTCCAAGCGGCAGTCGTCTGCAGACGCGACATTTCAAATTTTCACAAAATGTTTCAAAAATGTCAAAATTATTGAATTTCATTACCATTTGGAATCACCATGAGAAATACATTGGAATCAGTACAAACATTCCTAGTATTGGTTCAGTAATCCTTGAGATAGACCTGGAAAGTTTGGAAAGGTTTCTGAAAAATCTTTTTTGTATAATAATATGGTAAAACTAATAGCCGCGTGGAAAGTGTTAACCTCATTTGCATGTCTGGTGAAGTGCATTAACGCATTGTCTGTAGGGTCGGTAGGTCGAATTGATTCATTTCAAGACAAAGAGTTACCCCGCAATATTCTATACTATTGCAAACTCATCGTTTAACGAATGTTGTACTGGAACATTATCAACTCATATAGGTGATGTAATTAGGGAATCAGATGTTTACGGTTGATTGAATTTGACGTGTTTTGCTTTTGATGAAGATAAAAGTGTATTTACATGACCGCGCGTTCAGGTTAGCATTTGATTTACTTTCCAATACGTTCGTTTGGATTTCGAGATGCATGTACTATGGCTACAAATAAACGTGTTAGGTTTGATAATACAGTGAGGTAGGTGTTTGGTATAATTAAGGTATCAGTGGTCATTTCTTAAGAATGACACCTACTCATTTTAGGTTTGATAATGCAGTGAGGTAGGTGTCTGGTGATAATTAAGGTATCAGTAGGTATTTCCTATATGAATGACACCTACAAATTAACGTGTTCGGTTTGATAATGCAGTGAGGTAGGTGTTTGGTATAATTAAGGTTTCAGTAGGCATTTCCTATGAATGACACCTACAAATTAACGTGTTCGGTTTGATAATGCAGTGAGGTAGGTGTTTGGTATAATTCAGGTATCAGTAGGCATTTCCTATGAATGACAACTACACATTAACGTGTTAGGTTTGATAATACAGTGAGGTAGGTGTTTGGTATAATTAAGGTTTCAGTAGGCATTTCCTATGAATGACACCTACAAATTAACGTGTTAGGTTTGATAATACAGTGATGTATAGGCCTAAGGTGTCTGGTATAATTAAGGTTTCGGTAGGGGACTTCAACTTCCACCATACAAACTAGGAAGCCGTACTACTGATGCAGCTTAGCGCCGCACACTTCAATTAGCTTACTCTATGGGATTACAACAGATCGTCAAAGAACCCTCTCGATTGGATCAAATCTTGGACCTTGTCATGACTGACCTGGTAACAACTTAAACCACATGCTAGACTAGGTACTTCAGACCACAACCCTGTGTTAGTGTTCTTAGACGTGTCAGTATACAGGGACAAACGACACAGGGGGAAAGTCTGGAGATATGACAAGGCTGATTACTGGGGAATGAGAGGTAACCTTGCTTCCACTAACTGGTCAAGTGTATTCCAGAAGAAAGATCCTGAAACTGCTTGCTCTAATGTCACATCATCTGCGATGCTATGGATTTGTTCATACCTATAGTAAAACGGTTACCAAGAGGAATGGAGACAAGGTTTGGTTCAACGACAAATGCCGTAGAGAATCTTGGAAGAAGCGTCGTCTCGTCAAGAAAGTTAAAAAAACCCCAAAAACTGATGCCATCAAGGCAAAGTTTGCTGAAGCTATATATTCCTACATTACAAAGCGGAGAAGCAAGCCAGGAGAAGCTGCAACACTAAACTGAGACCTAGCAGATAAATCGCTGAGCAGCAAGAAATGGTGAATAACCATCTACACCCTATCCGGAAGAACAGCTCGTTCCGAGATCCCAGTGATTGAACATCAACATGTCCCCTATATTACAGCAAAGGACAAGGCAGAAGCTTTTTGTCAGACATTGCAGAAAAATGTAGACTTTGAAAACTATTACAGCATCTCAATCCGGATAAAACTATTGGACAAGACCTGATTCCAACCAAGGTACTCAAAGAATGCTATGCTGAACTTGCCAGTCCACTCTGCAGGCTTTTTTAAACCTCTGCTTCACTCATGTTGTGTTTCCTAACCTATGGAAAACAGCATCTGTCACTCCAATCCACAAGAGAGGTACCAAGGCAGACCCAACAAAAAACCGTCCTATCTCACTGCTAAGCAACATCAGCAAGATCATGGAAGCTGTTGTGCAGAAACAACTTCAACGCTTTCTTCTCAGCAATGATCTGATTTCCAGCAGACAGTTTGGATTTAGAGAAGGCTACAGTACAGCTGATCTCCTCAACATCTTGTCACATAAATTGAACAATTCTCTAGACCAAAGTGACGAGGTTTGTGCCATTGCCCTTGACATAAAAGGAGCTTTCGACAAAATAAATGGCACAATGGACTCTGCTCAAAACTGATGTCAAAGGGTGTTACCAGAAGACTGCTTTCATGGATACACAACTAGTTATCCGACAGATCTATCAATGTCGTCAAGTCGGGACAATCATCCAACACTGCACCCATAAATCCTGTTCAACAAGGATCTATCCTTGGTCCACTACTGTTTTCTGTCTTCATTGATGAACTTATGGATGTCTGTGACAACGAGCTCTATCTGTACGCTGTCGATTCAACACTCTTCGCACCCATTAAGTCTTCAACCAACTCCAATGCAGTAGCTGCTAGCCTTAACAATGATCTAAGCAATATGAAAGCGTGGGCTGATAAATGGAATGTGACCTTTGAGCCTTTTAAGTGCAAGACCATGATAATCTCCAGAAAGCGAACCCCATCCCAACTTGAACTCTACTTTGGTGACTCCAAGCTACCATCTGCAGACAAACTTTATATAAATCCTGGATGTTACCATTGATAGCAAGCTGACTTGGTCAAAACACATCTCGACCAAAGCTGGCCAGAAGCTCGGCGCTCTTCGCAAGGTTGCAAATAATTTGACGGCCATAGGCAAATCCACTGTGTACAAATCACACGTCCGTAGCGTAATGGAGTTTGCTTCACTAGGCTGGGCTAGCGCTCCACCTATACTATCCTAAGTCAGCTTGACAATATCCAAAGGAAGGCACTCAAAATCATAGGAGCTCATGAAGTTACTGGTCTATCGCATCTCAGCATCACAAGCCTACTTCACAGGCGACAGGTAGCAGAAGCCACGGTCTTGTACAAAATGCACACGAACCACTGTCTATATACGTTCATCGTCGTGCTACGCGCGCAAGTATTGCCACGCCAGCTTATACCCTTTCATTGCTGACTGCCAGAACTTGCTGCTTAGATGTACAGAAGAATCATCCATACAGCTGTTCCACTGTGAAACAGTCTTCCAGACAATGTTGTTGGCAACATCCTAGAGTAAGGACTCCAATCTTGTCGTGTTAACAGACACTTTCTCTCCAACAGTTGGCTGAGCTCTCTCGATGTCAATGACCTCCAGATGTTATTTTTCTTCTCTTATATTTTTGATGTAGTTCTCTGTGTTCGGGTTTTAAAATTATTCATGTCCCACGCCACTTTCTTTGGCTTTTTTTACCAGCCAAATTGTGTTTACTTGTATTTTGATTATTTTCTGAGCTTGCAGTGAACCAATTGATTGGCTTCTACAGAGCTCTCTGTAGAGAGTTACAAGTTTGATTTGTAATCACTCAGTTCATTAACTTTGTTTATGTCTGTTGGGCTGTTGTTCACATTTGCTCTTTATATACAAAAAAAGAAGACAAAAAGGTATTTCCTATGAATGACGCCTACAAGTTAACGCGTTAGATTTGATAATGCAGTGAGGTAGGTGGCTGTTATAATTACGGTATCAGTAGGCATTTCCTATGAATGACACGTACAAATTAACGCGTTAGGTTTGATAATGCAGTGAGGTAGGTGGCTGTTATAATTAAGGTATCAGTAGGCAATTCTATGAATTACACCTACAAATTAACGCGTTACAGTAGATTTGATAATGCAGTGAGGTAGGTGTCTGGTATAATTAAGGTATCAGTAGGCATTTCCTATGAATGACACCTAAAAATTAACGTGTTAGATTTGATAATACAGTGAGGTCATAGTGCAAGTGATGTTTAACATGTATTTTCATGTTATGTTTTTATCTTGTTAAGCGCTGTGGTACCATTATATAATGTGTAACAGCACTACATGTATATAAATGCTCATTGTTATTTTATGTTATGTTTATGTTATTGCAGGACTCTGGAATACTCGGACGATAAAGTGCGAATTCGGCAAGATCACAGAATTGTCAAATTCGAAACAGTAATTGATGAAAATGAGTTATCTGATGAAGACGCCATATTTGATGATTTAAAAATAAATGGTGGTTTGAAATCAATTTTACGAGGCTCTTATGTAGACCACACGCCTGATAAGGTATTATTAGTGTCTGATTTGAATACCATTGGAGAAGTCATCCATGTACAAGAGACGTCTGAAAGTAACATGGCGTCTGATTTGAATTCCATTGAAGACCACTCTCATGCACAAGTGACGTCTGAAAGTAACACGGCGTCTGATTTGAATTCCATTGGAGAAGTCACCCATGTACAAGAGACGTCTGAAATGACGTCTGATTTGAATACCATTGAATACGACTCCCATGTACAAGAGACGTCTGAAAGCAACATGGCGTCTGATTTGAATGTAATTGAACGAGACGCCATAGAATTACAGCCATCAGATATACATGAGCCTGAGCGAGGTATGAGTTTAGACACGGCATTGCCACACAACAACGTGTCTGTAGATATCTTAGACACGGCACTTCCAAACAACATCATGTCTGTAGATATCCTAGGCACGGCACTTCCAAACAACAACGTGTCTGTAGATATCCTAGAATCAACTGCCAGCACAATGAAGTCGAGGACCGTCGGACCTATTCGAAATCCTCCCGCTAGGCCTATATCAGTGCTCCGGGAAGCTGAAGCTATGCGTATTAAAACTGATATCAGTCTATCCGAGAATGTTGTTAATTTTAAAGCAGCCATATCAGATTTACAAGCTTGCATACCGATAGCAAACACCGATTCACTGAATACACCCCTGACATCATCACTTAAGCAGACAGCGCAGGCAATTAGTACTGTTAAAACAACAGAGGAAAGTATCGAAATTGAAACTGATGTATTACAGACTTTAGTTAACTTTAAGTCAGCAGTGGAAGAACTAAAGGTGAGCATTCCAAGATTCAAAAACAAAGGGACCAGTCTGTCTGCTTCCGTTCAGTCTACCCATCATGCATCAGTCCAAACTGAAACTTTCCCGCCACTGCGGTCTCATCATTGTGTGGAAACTGTGACGCGGTGGACACAAAGTAAACAGATACCGACAAAGGAATGCGGTACACAGACAAAACCACTTTTGCTGGCTTTAGATAGCTCGATTAAACCGGAAGAATTCCATTCGAAAATGATGGACTGGGATATAATATCGGATGACAGTGATGGTAGTAGTGGGGATGAAAGTCATCCTCTGAATGAACCTCAACATCCGGTTACGAGGATGCCGCTATTACGTCGTAATCCTTTAGGGGTTGTAGCTTCACATTTAATAGATAGTTACGGAATCGCAGCGAGTAATATTGGGGGTGTTTATCAAACAGTACGAAACCGCGTCGGAGCAAATGAACAAGACGACAGTAGAGATCATAATTATCCAGGCTCGCAGAGAACAGATAGCTTTCGAGATCGCAGACAGATCAATAGGAACTCCCAAACCATATCGGCACCTTCAAACGGAACACAATCGAACACTCAACCGGGAATATTTGCGCAACTTATGGAAAACTATGAAACAGCAAAAACGCGATTATTGACGGACAAATAATACATGAATCACGTAGCTCGTTATAAAGATAGTGGCGTAGCTAGGTTTTTCTTATTGAGGGGGGGAAGGGGGGGGGGGGGGGGGGGCGGCGAAAAATGAAAGTGAACCGACAAGGACTTCACCAGAAAGTCAACTTTTGAGAAGAGTGTCAGAAACTTGTATTTCTGATATTTACTCCTAGGCCCCCTGCGATAGTCGTGTTAACTTCGTCGGAGAACTTCGGAGTAAGGTCGCGCTAAGTACCGTGTGGACAAGTGTCCGGAATAGAGGAAATATTTGTGGAATTTTGATTATTGCAGGGTCTAAATTTAAGCCGATTACGCCCGTCCGAACATGACTAATGTTTACTAGTCACGTATAAGTTAGATCAATTAGTCTTCGTCTGTATTTGTCAAGCGAACTACTGACACACGTGACCACCTATTATACACACTGCGCAACTCGGATCAATCAATGAACTCGGCGGGGAAAATCCACCCTTTCCAAGAGGGTAACGGGGTGTGAATTGCCACAATATGGAATAAGCCCTAATTATTAGTAAATTTGTAAAATAAAAATAAGAAACAGAAAAGGTGATTCCGTTTTAATATAATGACCGTTGAATTACACTATTGCCCCGCACCTACCACATATAGTGTGATGTAGGCATACCTTCATTGATTTAGAACATTTTATACATTAAATTTCCTCTTCCTAAAGACCATTTGTCCGATCGGGAAAGGCGGTTGCATGGGCGCCTAATGTAACATGTGGTGACGCAAGCCCGGGGCCACTGTGGCGTGCGGTGCCAAGCCCACGTGGGAAGCAAGCAGGAGGCTGAGCCCAGCACTCGAGGCTGACCGAAACCGCCCACGCAGCCTCCTTTCCAATAATGCACCATACCATAAGCGGGAAACATAAAGTACCACAAATTAAAGTACCACAAATGGGTGGCTGTGGACGGGATAAACCAATCTGCTGTATACCACCACTTCTAAAACTCTTTCATGAAGGTATTACTGATACCCTGAATCCAAGATGTCTGCTGGTAAACACTAACCCTTGACCTTGATAGACACAGTCAAAGCAACAGAGGGCGCTGTAGTTACATGTAGCCAGAGGGGACCTAATGCTGCTTGATGTTAACAATCTAAAGATAAACTCTATACATGTATTATAAAAGACCCTCAGTTGGGTGTTTTTCTGGGACACCATATATATCAAAATGGTTTCCACTCTTTAAACTAACAAAACTAACCTATTCTGTGAAAACTTCCGTCGATACCAAATTGCTTAAATCGAAAACGAATGTACCCATTAGGACTGGGTACAAGGGTCATAGTACATGGTAATGGTATATCCATATGTGTATATATTTACAGAATTAGCTTAAAGTTCAAGTATTGTTTCCCGTTGGCGCGTGTTTTCCCAACTGTTTATTTTTAGTTGTCTGTACAGTATGCATATAATACGTCAGTGAATATAATAGCGTATAATACCACATTACGGAAAAACAGACACCACAAATATGTATCATATGGCTTGAATCACTCCGAAGTCATCTTTAGTAGATAAAAGGGTAAGTTATTAATTGGTATTGACTGAACGCGTTTAATTTATTAGAAAGGAAGTATAGGCCTATAATTAGAAATGGCACTTTATTCAGGGCGAAGCTACCTATACCAAGATATAGGCCCGGATAAAGGTGAATGGATCTTTTCCTAAAATGTATTTATCCTTGTTGGATACTGCACTAGCGTAATCAACACTTTACCTTACATTTCATATACACAATTCTTTAAATCAAATGCAGCCTTGAAATTTAAGAGCGAAATTAACCCGCAGTGGCTTGCTTGTTTTTATTATAAATTAATACATTTAATGATTTTCTTGTGGTTTTGTAGCAAATTACTTACTTGGAATGGTATTAAATTAATTATAATCCTGCCTCGTCAGAGGATGGCCAGTTGATTCCTGCTCCCCTTCCAACTATGCCTCTAGTTAAATACTTCCCCCATATCAAATTAGCAGAAGGGGATTTTAATAAGACACTGTGATTTTACCGTAACCCCTACACTAAGAAAACAACAACAACAACAAACCATAGGCCTATGCCTAAATTCTGTTTCATTTTATTATTTCAAATTTCTTAAGTGGTCTTGTTTTCCCTTATTATTCAATGATATGAGATATATCACAATTGTCGGTGTTTCGCGTTCATTTTGGACCAAATTAATACAACGGTTAACTCTAAATAACGTTTCATCACGATATTAATTGATGTTTTGAAACTAAAACTATTATTATATAATGTAACTGCTAATATAATCTGTCATCGCGATGTTTTATACTAGAACGAAAGTGCTTTACTAAACCGCGACAAGTCATTCTGGATTCCGGCATGGCTGATGCAACTGCTATATATGCTTTGGGTTCAGTTTATAAAGAAGGCGGAAGTTATGGCACAAAATACTATGATAATAAGGTAGGTGAATCTAAGAAATCCTGGAACATATCAAATCACTTTCAATTGGACCATTTCTTGTACAGAGTTTTCCCAAAATGATGTTCAGGTCAATATTTTCAAGAAAAATAAGCAACGCAAATATCAATACACGTGCGCTGATGTTGATATGTGAAAATGGCGCGACTGTAGGGAAAATTCTATTGTGAGGATACCAGAATTTGCGCAATCTGTGTGCGCATGAACGACGCTCATGCGGAGTGGAGTTCATAGACATGTTCAATGCATTTAACGTGTTTCAGTTTCTGGATTTCAGATTAGTTCTTTGCCACTTCGAGCATGTCGAGTGTATGAAGTAAAGGGAAATATATGCTTCGTCAGAATGGCAACTCTGTCTGGAGGCAACAGGAAGACAGAGTTGCCAGTCTGACGAAGCTGCTAGTGTATCAGTGAAACGTGAGTAAACTATTCACCTTTTATTGGATTTGTACGAAATCAAATCACATATGGAATACGGAATATAAAGCAGTTTACCAACCCACGGTATTTACAATTAGACAATAACAACACATATTAACAAACACCGGTGAATGTCCCACGAAAAATAAGCAAGGAAACGCACCGGAAAAGTGAATTTTAGGTACCAAATTCTGGACTATACTAGTATCTTTCGATATTGGAACACCCAGTATCGTTCGATACTGGAACAAAGTTAGTGTTCCGGTATCAGTCAATACTGGGACACATAAAATGTACTAGTATCGGGCGATACTGGAACATAATTAAGTACCAGTATCGTTCACAACTGGGACAAAACAGTACTGGTAGTATGTGTACCAGTACCGCTTGATACTGGAACACAATTTCATGTACCAGTATCGTGCGGTACTGGTATCTGGGACCTAGTACAATTCCCCATGCATCGGTGGGGACTTGAAACCGGTCTCCTGAACTCTAGGCAGGCGCCTTAACCACTAGGCCACCGGTCTTTCAAATAGTGACCGCTGTACGCCCAAGAGAGGGTGTCATGTCAGCACAATGTAATAATATCAGAAGCGTTTGGACACCAATGTTATAGGACGCGATCAACAGCTTTTCGTCATCAAAACCAAAATCCGATATGACAGTTTTCTGATATTATAACATTGTGCTGACAACCTCTTTTGGGCGTATAATAGCTGTCGCAGTTACTAGATAGATAGTTGAAAGACATAAACATGACATTTTATAGTATTTGACAGTGTGACATGTATGCAAATTATTTACCGATGAAGCGTTGACCATCGAAACCAATATTTGTTAGTAGTTTCATCAATAAATAGATGAACACATTTTTGCATGGTTTGGTTTCTACAGAATGCATCTCACGAAAGCCACGATGCACCAAGACAAATCCGTATGAAAGAGTTAGAATTCCTTGACAAGATTGGTAGAGGGGCGACCAGTGTTGTGTTTGCGGTCAACCTAAACAATCGATTAGCAGCAGCTAAAAAGGCAAGTGTGCTATTGTGTTCAAAAATACATTGTCTCATGAGTCATCCAAACTTGGATGGATGAGTAATTACCTCAAAGACATTGTAGTCATTATAGTGGTTATAGTTAGTCATGATAGTGGTTATAGTGGTTATAGTGGAAAGTTCCAAAATTTCACAATTTTTTTTCTTCAAAAATGTAAAATTATTGAATTTCATTTCCATATTTGGAATCACCATGAGAAATGCATTGAAATAAGTACAAACATGCCTAGCATAGGTTCAGTAATTTTTGAGATAAGTCTTCCTCTTTCACTCTTTTGTAGGTAAACGAGGTGGACAGAACTGAAATCGCTTTGACCAAGCACTTCTGTCATCCAAACATCGTTCATCTGTTTGGAGTAGTAGAAGAGGGTCCCAACGCATTTATCATTATGGAACTCGCCAGTAACGGATCGCTTGATAAATATCTGGAGTCTTCGGAAGATGACCTTCCGGAAGAGTTATCTCTTGGATGGATAAAACAGTCTGCTGCTTCCGTTGGCTATTTGCATGGTCAGGGAATTGTACACAGGGATATCAAATCGCCAAATTTTCTGATAACAGGTACAACAAATTTTGTTAGGTATTTCCGTATCGCAAAGGCATTGTCTGGTGAAAGGCATTTCGCAAAGGTGTCCCCGTCCGATCTATCAAGTGTCATTAGAGCGCTGTTCTGTTTGAAGACAAAAAACCACAACAACAAAAAACACATCAAACATTGACGCACCGTAAGAAAAGAGCACGAGGAATGGTAGAGATGCGTCAATATCTGGCGATAAGCGCAAATATGCTCTATTCTGTCGATCGAAGTTGTTGAATTTCAGTATCCCAGTATCGGACGATACTAGCACATATAAAATGTTCCAGAATAGGGCGATACAGGAACATAATTATATATGTGCGATACTTGAATAAATCACTATTGGTATCGCCCGATATGGAACATACAATCGTTGCAGTATCGCTAGATACTGGTACACAATTATCCTTCAATACTGGGACAAATCACTACTGGTAGCATGTGTACAAGTATTGGCTAATACTAGACCATAAAAACGTTCCAATATCGCTCGACACTGGAACAAAATTTGGTGTTCCAGTATTACCAGTTTCGACCGATACTAGAACAGTAAACTCGTATCGGTGTCGAGCGATACTGGCAACTTTTATGTTCCAGTATTGAACGATACTGGTATCTCGGACCTAAAGTGAACTTGTTCCTAATAGTATGCCAGTATCGAGCGATACGTGGGATACTCGTATACCAGTATTTGGGAACTAAAGTTCATTTGTTCCTAATATTATACCAGTATCGAGCGATACGTGCGATACTCGTATACCAGTATCTGAGACCTTAAGTACACTTTTTTTCTAATATTCGAGCGATACGTGCGATACTGGTTTACTAGTATCTGGAACCTAAAGTACACTTTTCCACTAACATTATACCAAAAGTACACTTTTTCCTAATATTATACCAGTATCGAGCAATACTTGCGAAACTCGTATATCAGTATCTGAGACCTAAAGTACACTTTTCCTAATATTATACCAGTATCGAGCGATACGTGCGATACTGTTATACCAGTATCTGGGCCCTAAAGTACACTTTTCCTAATATTATACCAGTATCGAGCGCATAAGTATGATACTGGTATGGACCTAAAGTACACCTTTTCCTTAATATTATACTAGTATCGAGCGCATATGTGCGGATTGTGCGATACTGGTATACCATTTATCTGGAACCTAAAGTACACTCTTATCCTAACATTATACCAAAAGTACACTTGTTCCTAATATTATGCCAATATCGAGCGATACTCGTATACTAGTATCTGGGACCTAAAGTACACATTTTCCTAATATTATACCAGTATCGAGCGATACTTGCGATACTCGTATACCAGTATCTGGAACCTAAAGTACACTTTTTCCTAATGATTATACAAGTATCGAGCGCATACGTATGATACTGGTATGGACCTAAAGTACACATTTCCCTTAATATTATAGCAGTACCGAGCGCACACGTATGATAGGGCCTACTGGTATACCAGTATCCACGGACGACCAATGATGATGATGATGATGATGATGATCTGGGACCTAAAGTACACTTTTCCCCAACTTTCCATTATACACACAGGTTAGAAGTACAGTAGCAAAGCGTTATTAATGTGAGATAAATCACGCTGCTATAGGAATCAGCACGCCGATAACCGCACCACGTAGATAATGTGTTTAGTGATGGCATCCAGATTAGTACGGATTGAAAACCGTAGATCGGAGAGGGTAAACGCACTGGCTGTCCGTTTACGGGAGCTGTTCAATGCGTTCGCTAAGCATGGCTAAACACGTATTGGTTGGTCATTATTTATCGCGTTCCGTTTATCTACACAAAACTGTCCGTTTATCCCAGTGCGTTTACCCTCTCCGATCTACGGTTTTCAATCCGTACGAATCTGGATGCCATCCCTTACGCGTTACGCGGACGCAGCCGCAGTGTGTGATGTTTAGAATGATCGTGCACACGCGCTGTTTACATCGACTTTTGAAAATAAAATGAAATTGACTATTGTTTTAATTTGATCATTTTCGTGTTAAGGTTTTTGAAAATCGTTTGAATGAAATAGTTAAAAATGAAATACAATTAAATTATGTTCTTATTGCATTGTCTATTTATGAAATAGAGTTCAAATCCATAATCGTTGTTGAAAGGGATTAAATCATGTTTTAGCGTACTTGTATCATCAATCTACAACTGTGTTCGCGTCGTCTGCGTGGTTTATTTCACGAGGGCAACGCCCGAGTGAAATAAACACTCAGACACGCACTAAATGTGTCACAGTGTTGAATCAACTTTCCATTTCTTTTGCCTTATTATTGTTTGATAATATATCAACTTTATTATCATGATTATACCTACACACAGGTGAGAAGACACTCAAGCTGTGTGACTTTGGTCTGGCACGACATCTTGACGCTACTATTACAACAACTACACGGGGATCCCTTCCATGGATGGCACCGGAAGTGATGACAGAGCATAAAGTCTCAAAACCCGGTGATATATACGCATTGGCAACTGTCATTTGGGAGATAAGCACCAGAAAGGTTCCCTATGAAGGTCTAGATTTTCTGCAGATACAAACACAGGTGTGTATGATTACAGTATAAGTATCACTATTGGTTTGAATAAACGATCTTGAATTTCAGTTCCACTATTTCTTCAAAACCTGTTGGATATTTGATTCTGAAAAGCGCAATAGAACACAAAAACAGGGGCCGTATTTTCATACTAAACACTGCTTTAGCTTAAAACCTAATGGCACAGTCTCACCTACGGCAATCAGCCCAGCGATTGCACTATGCTGAACAGTATCAAAATATGAATAACACACTGGAAGAGCGCGAAAAAAATATCCGAAATTGTCAATTTTAAAATCAGGTCACTAATACCCTTTCACGTTCTGCTGCGATCAGACCAGCGCTTGCATTGCGGTTAAAAGATTATCAAAACGCCAAGCCAAACGCATCAAGGTCTCCAAGAACAAATTGGTGACGCAGTGGCTAGAACGGGAGAGGGGCCTCATGGGTACCCCTGAGCGTCAGTGCACCACGCTTGTTTTTGCAATCACAAAACAAGCGCGGAGTTTCGGCGTTCTGAGGTCGCAGCAGCTTCTTGAGATCGCAGCAAGAACTCAATCTCGTTCTTTGCGTAGGACAGGTGTGGTGTGGTCTTCCTCGTTCCCTCCCATTGCAATTTGTTTTTACCATGTTTTCTATGTTGTTGAATGTTGATCACTAGTCAAGCCCCGAAAACAAGACTGAGCACGCAGGAGGCTCTGTTTATACGCTCTTTGGAGGGTCAAATCAATGGCCAGATCCGCCCGGCGAGGGAGAGCCTCCTAAGGGAACCAGATTTCACAATTGCACAATGTCTCACTGCGTGACCAGTCATAGTGTGTAGAGAGAGTCGAACTACACGTAGTACCAGTTCGAGACACTCGTCACAAATATTGGACCGTGCAAAGGGCGAATAGGTCGATTGCAGGGTCATTAGTTCATGCATGGATGGAGTGCAATACAAAGCATCAGTTAAATGATATTTATCCAAGTCGGACTTGGACGTAGGAATGCAATGGGTTGTACTAGTAAGAGCGCAATGGAAACGTGATAAGCGGGATAGGAACAAACTAAGAGCTACTCTCGCGTTTAAGTCAAACACGCGTTTAGTTAGACACGGTTTTAAGCTAAAACCGTGTTATAGTACGAGAATACGGCCCCATGTATTCCTTGAATGATCACTCAACCGTGCCTGCTGCAAGCTGAAGTTCAGATTGTGTAGTATTAAAAATACACGTGCTTTTGAGGTATTCGGTCGATATCTATTGTAAATTATTAGGGCCACAACAAAAATAAATACCTGTATACAGTAACGCACGACCACTCTGGGGACGAGATTCGTGGAGTTTAAAACCGTGTTTTGTTAAACACGCGTTTAGTTAGACACGGTTTTAAGCTCATGTCTAAGTTAAACGCGAGTTTATCTTTCAAACGACGTGTTAGACACTTTTCAGTGAGTTAGACGCGAGTTTCAGTTAACCAATTTTCGAGAATATCGTTTAGTCAAACGATATGGCCCATATTCTCGTACGTAGTTAAACACGGTTTTAAGCTAAACTAACTTTGACTTTAGACACATCGTTTAACTAGACGTAATTCTCGAAAATGTGTTCAACTTAAATACGCGTCTTACTGACTAAAAAGTGTTTAACTTTAAACATGTATATGGGGGTAGTTTAATGTGCGTTTAACACCAACTGTTTGCCTTGAATGTTTACTCAACCGTACCCGGTAAACGCTGACGTGCGGATCGTGTAGTGTTTAAAAGTACCGTGTATTTAAGCCATTTTAAGGCATTCGGTCGATATCTATTGTAACCCAATATGGCCACAATGAATTAAATACCTGTATACAATCAATGCAGGACCACTCTGGGGACGAGATTTGCAGAGTTTAAAATCGTGTTTTGTTAAACACATCGTTTAAAGGATAAACTCACGTTTATTAGTTAGACACGCGTTTAGTTAAACACGGTTTCAAGCTATAAATCCGTGTTTAGTACGAGAATACGGCCCTTTGTGTTTAAAGTCAAAAGTCAAACGCGTGTTTAACTTAAAACAGTGTTTAAATACCTACGGTCCAATACCTTTGTTCTCATCTATTCAGAAATGATTATAGCGTACAATTATATGTTTTGAAGGTCAAAAAAGCAACTTCCATCCCAATCAGAATAAACTATGTTTACTATACGTCGATTGACACTTTCATTTTCGACGTCATTTTGACGTCAGTTTGATGTCGAAATTCGCTTGTGCTCGCTGTTTATAACGTGTTTAAAAGTTGTTAGACTCTCTCTATTAGGGTAATCTTCATGTATGGTAATAACGTTACCTGACTCGTATGACTAACAGTAGATTACATTCTTTTCGCCAGGTTGTAAGCAAAGGAAAACGCCCAGACATTCCAGATGGCCTGTCCAGACACACGACCAATCTTCTAAAGCAATGCTGGATGGCTGATAGGAACAAACGACCACTAATTGCCGAAGTCCAATCTCTGATCAAACGAATGGAATTTGAAGCAGCAAACAATTCATACAGAACACGAACGACTTCTTCAGGTGGGTTGTTTCTTTCCGGGTTTTCCTCTTCTTCTTTTTCTTTCATCCATCATCTATTTTCACATTAGGGACATTACGTAAAATAAACCAATGTTACACACCTAATTGTTAATCATTGATCTTTCTCTCGTGGTGGTCGAGAAATGAAGAACACAAATCATATTGTTAATCATTTTTTTAACCTCGTGGTGGTCGAGAAATGAAGAACACAAATCATTTCTCGACCAGGATTTGAATCCGAGACCTTCTAATCTCCAGACAGACGCTCTTACAGCTGGGTTATCGAGAATAATTAGTATCGAAGCCTTAGAAATATATTTTAAGTTTTATGGTTAAATTTCCAATATTTTTGCCGCATAGCGACAAACACGATGGAAAAGTAATATTAATTCTATATCAAATTTAACACGAAATTAAAGTTACTTATTTCACGAGGGGGTAGGGATGATATTAATTAATCTTTCCTTCGTGGTCATGGTGGTGGTCGAGAAATGAAAATTACTAATTTCACCTAATTCTTTAAAACATTGAATGTATCCATTAATGATCTTCTACTGCAGTGTTTAGGAAACTAACATTTATTTGGAGTAATATTAATAACCATCATCATCATTTCCAACAAACGCCTTTGAACTTATATACGTAAGTTTACGGCTAATCATTGCAAAGGGCAGCAACCAACATCAATGCTTACATTTAAAGGAGGTTTACCACAAGCACAGATGTGTGCATTATGTTAGAAAAGTTATATAGAATAAAACATTACTGCCATCTCTCAACATACATTCTTTTTACATTCGCGGCGATCGAAAGTCCCAAAGTCGATGAAGTCATAGTTATACAATTAACTTGCGCTAATTTGAGCACCAATAACCATGACGTCATCGAAAGTTGAGAGATGGCAGTTTTTGTTTGTTTGTGTGATAAGTGCGGGACCACTCCTTTAATAGTCATGTGTAACCAATAATATTATGTTTATAGAGGTTATCCTTTGAACGGATTAGATGCTGTATTGAAGATTTTCAGAAATACACACCTGTCTCATGATCAGTATGCCAATTTGATAACGCGGTTCGGTCACGCAATCAATTGGACGTGCACCGATTCAATTGAATGTAAAACAGGCCCGGTTTGATTTCCCTTGTAGTCCATCAACATGGATAATTTCTCTAGAGCGGTGCTCAATCTAGAACTAAATAGTTTTAGATAATGTGGATTATGTTGACGGAGGGCGACATGGATAATCTCTATAGTGGTGCTCAATCCAACACTACGTAGGCATTGCGCCTTCGTAAAGTTGTGTGTCAGTTAACTACCACTTAATGTGGATTATGTTGACGCAGTGCGGTCCGTGAATAATGGTCATTGACATGATTTCTTGTTCTCTCTCATGATAGAGTCAACATCTGGATCGGCAATTATGGAATTTGGTTACGATGAACTCCATGGGGCGCGAGGTATCACGTGTTTCAACGAGTATGCCGTTGCTGTCGCAAGTCGTGAGAGCAACTCAGTTAACGTCTACGATTGCACAACCGGCAGCAAAATGTTTGGACTTGGAGAAGAGGAGAATTTGGAGCTTCACAAACCCTATGACGTAACAGTGACGTCAGAGCAAACCTTCCTGGTTATTGAACATAGCGGATCTATCATTGAATTCAGTCATCAAGGAAAGTTCTGTCGTAAGATCAATCACAACGGGAGCTGTAAACCATACTTGAGTATAGCAACAGATGGCAACGGTAGAGTGGTTATGGGTGCCGGAAACACTCTCTCAATGTTATCACTAGAGGGCAGTATAGTATCTATCCAACAAGTGGATATCAAACCGCATTATATTGATGTATGCGGTAAGCAAAATGAGGTCGTTATAAGCGGAGACAGCTGCCTGCAGATCGTTGATCTATGCACAGGAAAGATAAAGCTAAAACGACCAGTTGCTATGACGGCCGGCGTCTGTTACACCAAAGATTCGAGATACCTACACGTTGTCAAACGTCTCAAGCCGTACGGTCCCGGTGTTGTCGATAGACACGATGCAATGAGTGGTGCATTTATCACGCGTGAATTTGAAGGACTGGAAAGACCTGGAGGGGCCGCTCTATTTAGCAGCGGTACATTGGCAGTTGCCGACTGGAGCTCGGTGAAAACTTTCACGTCTTGAAGGACATTCTTCCGTGAAATGAAGTCTTTAAGACAAATCAATGTTCCTCTAACTGTATGTTTAGGTTGATACTTTTTCACTTTCTAGTGTATACGCTTTCCTATTCAATGCACAGCGTAGTTACAGAGACCCCACATTTTGATGAAAGTTATGTAAAAGCCATCTTTTTCAAACTGCAATGACAAAGTAAGTACAAAAAGAAAAGTTATGCAATGTGATGAATGTTATCAAAATGTTATCAAAATGGTGGCATATGTGAACATTCAGGCTGTGACGACTTTTCTACAGTTTTAATGAAACTATTTGTTTCACAATTACGCCAATGGTACCGGGTGTCTATATAGTAAACGTGGCCATGTACCCCGTTTCACGTCCCCGTTTTCAAAACTGCCCCGGGATAATATGAAAAAAAAACGGGCCGGAAAACGGGACCACAGCGCCCGTTTCACGTCGCCGGTCCGAGGTTGCCCGTTTCACGTCGCCGGTCCGAGGTTCATGTCATATTTTCCGGCCCAGTTTTCCAGATTACCACGGTACTCCCATCTAGATGTATATACATCCCAGCCTAGGAAATGGCTTTCATTATTCAAGACATTGTATTATCATATTGTACTAGTACACCACTGTGTTATTGCATCATGAGCATGCATTGGGCCTCCAGTTAGTTGGTTGATACTGGGTGTATTAAATAAGGATAAGCTCGGCCAACATTTGCAAATTCAGATGGTGTGTACATTGAACCATGATCTACAGTACCAGGCATGCAACATCCCATAGATGCCCACAGATAAATGTAAATAAAGACTAATTAACATACCATATGTGTGGCTAGTGAGAAAAAAAATCCTGTTTCTCAGACCTAATAATAAAATGATGGGATTTTTATTTATTGAGTAATTGTTGATGCTGTTCAAGATTTATTAATTTTTGTGATGTAATTGTGTTGTTGTTGTTGTAGTGATGAAATTACATGACGTGCGAATGATTTTACTAGTAATTATCTTTTCTTTGTTGCTCATAAACAAATAACATATCATAAAATAGTACAGGCACACTTCTATTATATCTCAATGGAGCAATACACATTTCGGTCCATTTTGTCAGATCTGTCGGCAGCAAGCTGCCTCCGATGTACACCGGATTGGGGGTAGTCAGAGATCTACTCCCATCATGTATTTCTCAAAGGTTGTATCGCAACATCGAATACAAGCTTGCTTTACAAGATCGCTGCAAATTGTGATATCAAATGTTCTCATCTTTACTGCGCCTGTGTATAGTGGCCTACACAAACCCAGAGCATATATGCCTTCCCATCATGCATCATTCAAAAGTGCCAACTTAGAAAATATTTAATTAAACCGTGATCAATCTGTGGGAAGTGGAGGGAGGGCAACTGCCTGTAGGGGATCGGGAATATTGGGACCATTCTCCAGGCTGTAGGGAACAGTTTGATTGGGACCGAGAAAGGGCGGTGGGGTCTCGAGCAACGGCTTGGTGGGGATCGGGAGAACTGGGACCATTCCCTGCTTGGTTTCTCGCTTGGTTGGGACCGGGAAGGTCTGCTTGGTGGGAATTTGGAGCACTGATGTATGTATCGTATTATGAAGTTTGGATATACTTTTGCAGCTGTAAGTTTGTACGTTGTATAATGTAAGAGTTTTATACCATAATCATGAGAATGAAATAAATTAACAATGATATTTTGTTTTCCTGTGTCATGTAATCATCTGATCCCTTCATTATCCACTTTATTTACGAAGGTTTAGAACAACATGTCTCAAATATTTAAACAAATGGAAGGCGCAGAGATTTGTTATCATCAAGCTAAAAGGAGAAATGTAAAGCAATAGTTCGCACTATTTAAAATGTATTTCTAAATAATCTGAGGAAAAAGTGTAATTTAGGTCTCAGATACTGGTATACCAGTATCGTTTGTATTCCAGTGACGGGCGATACAGGTACCAGTAGGGATTTGTTCCAGTATCGTCCGATATTTGAACACTATCGCCCGATACTGGAACATTTTTTATATGCCGGTATCGTCCGATACTGGAACACTGACTTGTACCAGTATCGAACGATACTGAGTGGGTGTTCCAGTATCGGTCGATACTAGTACAGTCCAGAATCTGGGACCTAAAGTACACTTTTCCAGATAATGTACTGTTTACATTTCCATATAAGTAGGGGTATCTAATGTATATACAGTCATCAATTTTTTTAAACTTGCCAGGTAATGTGCTGATAACTCCTCTAAACGTTGATATATTGCACGCTAAGAATAGTTGAATATTATGGAAGTTACAATCCCAATTGTAAGGTAAAGTACGATTTTCATTTTCACATATTCTTTTCAACACGTGGAGAGAATGACAGGTGAAGCGTGTGTGCCGTATTGATCCATCTGAACAATGCGGTCGACCGACTATCCAACCTGAGTATCGACCAGTGAATCAGCACTACCATATACTAGCATATACTCACTTATATTGGCCATACGGGTATGTGCGGCTGGCAAGGACCCCTTTTCACGCCTTTCGGCCGCTCCTTAAGGCCCCTTTTTCATCCATTGGCAGTTCCCTTAGATCCCAAATTCAACAAAAAATCATTAAATATGTGAAAATCTTATGAATTTGAGTTATGTAGCTTCAAATTTGGCCTAAA
The DNA here is from genome assembly GCA_035610835.1 of Ophiura sarsii. Classification (NCBI taxonomy): domain Eukaryota; kingdom Metazoa; phylum Echinodermata; class Ophiuroidea; order Amphilepidida; family Ophiuridae; genus Ophiura; species Ophiura sarsii. The sequence continues at coordinate 1,718,361 of CM069449.1, read as the reverse complement.
TTCAGTTCATAAGGCAACATTTTGCCTAAAATTCAGTTTATAAGACACAATTTTGTATAAGAATTCAGTTCTCTAAGACCCCAATTTCGGCGACCGTTCAGTTCGGTAAGCCCCTGTTTTCAGACTGCCCAGCCGCACACCCCTACCATCTTTAAATTCGAGTACCCCTCGGGCGTACTTTATCTTACTTTTAGTAATGTAACTTCCGTGATATCAAACATTCTTCATATGCAATATCTCAAATTAAAGAGGAGGAATCTCTTAATAACCTTTATAATTTGATATTTTCAAATAGTAGTAATATACTTTTAGAGTTATAAGCTTATTGATTACCTCTGGTATATTTTTTGTGATGACTGTACTTGTATATCCGTATTGTATTCATCGATAGTAGGTGGAAAGGTGGGCATGTACCCCAGGTGCCATACTTGCGGGCGCCAAAATAGCCACGTGTTTTTAAGATTACCGTATCTTGAAAATAGGCCGAAACATGATGCCACTGTCCTTGGTCCGAGTTTACTGTGCATTCAGATTGAAAGTGCTTGTAAGAATTTGTGGACTTAGAATATAACTTCTTTACTCTCCAGGAAAATGGACATGTGGTAAAATATATTTTTATTAAGAGGGAACATGACCTAGTGTTGATACAGTATGCATAGTTTTTATAAACAGCGAATAAGTAAAATTGATTGGGCCCCGTTTAGGGTAAAAATGGGGGAAACAGGGCTACGGGCCTTGGTCCGAGTTTATTATGCATTTCTATTAAGAATTGCTCCTAAGATTATGAATTACTAACTCTCTGATTGGGCCGAATCTGTATACAAGACTGTTGTGTAGCCAAATTGCACAGACTATATACACGACAGTCGTTAACGCATCGGCATGAGCTAATTGAGTATAAAGACTGTAGCGAAATTGAACAGACTATACATATGAGTGGCCATAGTATAAACAAAACGTGTACGTCTATTAAAAGGTAAGACTTAGATATTCGTAAGAAAACACGAAGTACGTAAGGATACACTTAGAACGTAAGCCATCTAAGTTCCATCTTAGAGGCCAAAGATAACATTTGATCTTCATTCCGTTAATATTGTTGACACTTTGGATTTAATATTTTCAAAATATAAACCCGGTGGAGTGGAGGGTGGGGAGGATGGAAAAACAAGGTCAAAACCATGTTGAATATCCTCCAAATTTATGCTATTTACGGAATAAAACATATTTGTAAACTGTATTTGCTCATCTTCGACGTGTAAGATGTTATCGAAGACGTCTAACGTTACACGTACTACGTGTCACCTTAGACGGATTATCTTACACGTACTACGTGTTACCTTAGACGGATTATCTTACACGTTTTGTTTTCACTATGGCCACTCATATACTACACGGCGGTCGTCCAGCCGACGCATGCGCAGAAGCAAATCGAGTGATACATGACGACAGACAATCGTTCAGCGAAATCTTAGCTTAGATAGGGCGCGATATTTTTTCCGTAGTTAACATTTGAATAGGAGGTGGAGGTATCAGAGTCGGCGTCAGCCACTCTCACATAGGAATATTTCAAGCTTACTTCACTTGTTTAAGCCTCTTCATTACATGACTAATATATCAAGAACTTCGGCGCATTTATTCAACGACAACGAACACCGAAACTAATTTCCATCAATATGAACCATACTTATTATTAGATTCAAGTAAATACCAAACACTAACAATTTGAATGTTGAGTTCGACCTGCGTTTTCTGAAATAAAAGTTACCCTTTAAGCTGAAAAAATTAATATGCCAATTACGATGACGTCAGAGTACTAGATAAAATTCACGAATTATTCGGATTGATATAAGATATGACTGGTTGAAAGGAAATACCCGCCCCAACCCAAATCAGGATTCTTTAGGCAAAATGTTGGCTAGTCGGGTGCCGGGGCGGATGTTTTTGTCAGTAATCGATACGACACACTCCGTGCTTCACTCCTTTATGAAGGCCCACATTGTAGCATTTAATTCTCAGTTGTTTGACCTATTTCACATAATTTAAGTGATAATTAATATATATATTTTAACACAATTTCTGGTGTATGTATAGCGGTGTTTGAGCAATATTATATGCTAAAGTCCGTAATTACTGACACTATCTTATCGGACTGGCATTATCTTGACACTATCTTGACTATCACTAGCATTGGGTCGGCTTCGGTATACACGCCTAGGTCGCGGAACTATCATTACAGGGGTGTACATTCATTAAATTTCTATTCAGCTGTAGTACGTCATTTATGAATTGTTCACAGTACCTCACGTTAATTGTTGCATCAACATTTGATGTTGTAATATTTGTTATTGGTTTATACCAATAAGTAATTATTGTGAACAATTTATCTTTCAAGAGTTCATTATTGTGTTTATATGTATTCACACCCGTTGATTGGAATGGAAGAGTCCCGTAGTCCACAGTCCAGTGATTGTCATTAGGCTCGCTGAAGCTTAGGTTGATTTTATGTCAGACTTTCTGCGCTTAATACTTTCAAAGTTATTAATTTGAATTGTTCATGTATCTTTAAATATATGTGATTTTAACCCGTTTTCAATCACTATGTTATGATCGTATTTTTAAGGGAAAAATCAGTTCCTAAGACATTTGAAATAGAGAAAAATCAATTCGCAAGAAAATCAGTTCCATAATTATACCCTTCTTTGGAAAACCCGTGCGGCTACATTATAAATGCATTGTGCACATATCAGTTGTATGACGCACTTTAAAACCCCCGGGAGAGTTGTGTCATGAGGCGTTTTTCCACCACAATCTTGACGCAGGGTACCTCTTAGGTCCGTCACCTTATTGACGAATTGGTGCGTCAATGTCAGTCACTTTACCTGAGTTTGTCACAGGGTACGTCATCATGCGTACAAAATACGAACATCATATTTTACATGTAGGCCCTACTCACCACCAACCAGGCTTTATGTCAAAAAACACCTTACTTTTTAGAATTTGTATATACATGTATATCAAATTAATCTGAAAGTGCAGTTAATCAATACAAAAATGATTAATATAATAATATAGCCACTTGCTAGTGTGTAAGATCAACACACGTTTGTATGTGTGTCATTTTATTGATACCAATTTGATGTTAATTGTTTTGTAGAAACCAATAACACAATACATACAATTTTCCCTGTTGAACCAATTTACTCCGTTTGTATAGTTTAAAGACAAGTTGTGGAAAAGGTCCTGGTAACTTAATTACACTATTGGTAATATTTCGTATACAATGGTGAATATCTAGTGTAATGATGATAATTGTTTAGGTCAAAACCACTTTATAGCTTAATATCCGGAATTTGTCGATTTCTGAGGGCACATTTCATTAGTTCTAATGCTGCTCTGCGAAACTAGTACGCATAACTTATACGTATAAGTGACTTGTACGTAAGTACTTATAAGAGGTACATTGTGGGTGTAGATATGAGTATGATTTGACATTGTGGGAGTATTTCGGCATTGTGGGCGTACCCCCACAATGAACAGTTTCCAAATGGTATATGAGGATACTGTGAGCGTGTTAAAAGCAACAACAAATATACCCCCAGAACGATTTGTTTGTTTTTTGTGTGTTATTTGTCATCTTAAAACATACACTTTGCCACCCGACTATATGAATGGCGCCATCTATCTTAATAAACTCCCACAATGTACATACAAAAAATACCCCCACAGTACAAATAATTACCCCCGTAGTGCGCTCCTGTACCAACAAAAAATCCTACTCCCAAAATGTATATTTATACTCATTGTGTACTCCCACAGCGCACAAACACAAATACCCCCGCAATGTAGCTGGTGCGGGTATTAGTGGGCGGGTTGATGTCGTGTGTTCCGGCGGGGATGGTGGTTTTTAGGATCGAGATGGGTGTGATGATACATGAAATATAATTAAATTCCAGTCAATTTGACATTCAGCAAAGTAGGACTAATTGAAGTCATTATCTAGTTTTTTTATCTTTTTTTTTTTTTTTTTTTTTTTTAAAGAAAAGAATCGTATATTGTCTGCCCAAAAAAGTTAATTTGAAAAAATATGATGTTCTATTAATGATTTTCTTTTCGAGTTATAGACGATTATGTAAATTTTTCTCCATAGAGCTGTGTATAAATGCTCATTTTCTCCACCCCACTGTTTTTTAATGCAAGACCCTGCGACATTAAGACTTCTCGGACACGTGCCACAGACGTAAATGATTACTTTAAACGATTTAAAGTTTATCATGTTTATTTATCGAAATGGCAGAAATACGAGGGTCTAATTTTCGCTATTAGGAACAAAATTCGGAGATTTTTTTTTTTTTTTAAATATCAAAAATATAATTTTAAACGTATTACGCTCTAATGAGAACAAAAAAAGATTTTGAATGTAAGTTTTGCATACTTCCGTAAACCCCCTCTCCCAACGGCGCGGGGTCTAACATGATCTAAATAGTATTTAAAAAGACATTTTTGATTCTAAGACACGTGGAGTTGACACCCATGCCCGCCACCCCCCCCCCCCCCCTTCCCGGTCTATTCGCCGCCGCCGCGTAGAACGGCGCGGAGTCTAACATGATCTAAATAGTATTTAAAAAGACATTTTTGATTCTAAGACACGCCGCCGCCGCGTAGAGTTGATTCAAAATATTTTGAATTCAAGTTCGGCATACTTCCGCACCCACCCACCCCCGGCCCCTCCCCTCCTACGTTCGCCGCCGTCTATACGTCATTGTACGCCAACATGGGCGGGTTGATGTCGTGTGTTCCGGCGGGGATGGTGGTTTTTAGGATCGAGATGGGTGTGATGATACATGAAATATAATTAAATTCCAGTCAATTTGACATTCAGCAAAGTAGGACTAATTGAAGTCATTATCTAGTTTTTTTATCTTTTTTTTTTTTTTTTTTTTTTTTAAAGAAAAGAATCGTATATTGTCTGCCCAAAAAAGTTAATTTGAAAAAATATGATGTTCTATTAATGATTTTCTTTTCGAGTTATAGACGATTATGTAAATTTTTCTCCATAGAGCTGTGTATAAATGCTCATTTTCTCCACCCCACTGTTTTTTAATGCAAGACCCTGCGACATTAAGACTTCTCGGACACGTGCCACAGACGTAAATGATTACTTTAAACGATTTAAAGTTTATCATGTTTATTTATCGAAATGGCAGAAATACGAGGGTCTAATTTTCGCTATTAGGAACAAAATTCGGAGATTTTTTTTTTTTTTTAAATATCAAAAATATAATTTTAAACGTATTACGCTCTAATGAGAACAAAAAAAGATTTTGAATGTAAGTTTTGCATACTTCCGTAAACCCCCTCTCCCAACGGCGCGGGGTCTAACATGATCTAAATAGTATTTAAAAAGACATTTTTGATTCTAAGACACGTGGAGTTGACACCCATGCCCGCCACCCCCCCCCCCCCCCCCCCCTTCCCGGTCTATTCGCCGCCGCCGCGTAGAACGGCGCGGAGTCTAACATGATCTAAATAGTATTTAAAAAGACATTTTTGATTCTAAGACACGCCGCCGCCGCGTAGAGTTGATTCAAAATATTTTGAATTCAAGTTCGGCATACTTCCGCACCCACCCACCCCCGGCCCCTCCCCTCCTACGTTCGCCGCCGTCTATACGTCATTGTACGCCAACATGACTTATACGTATAAGTGACTTGTACGTAAGATTCATACGTACAAGTGACTTCCGTAAGACTTATACGATATGTCTCTAAAGTAGTATTGTGAACCACCAATGACAGACAGACCTAAACCAACGCAAAATTTCCATTATAATATAGACATATTTACAATGGCCTCATCAGTTCAAATTTTAAAATTAAGCTGATGCAAAATATCACTTGTCGAGTAACGCATTATGTGTTACATATGTTTTACGTACACGTCATTTATACGTATGAGCCATACGTACTGTTTGTGCAGTGCTTTCTAATACACAAGGGTGTAATAGATAACAGTATCGGGCGATGACATTATTCTACTGCGTCACTGACGAATTGTCACCATCTTGAATAAATACTCAGAACCAATTTGGTCTAAAATTTATGTTTGAATAAATGCTTCTACCTCACATATTTTTTGACCTATACTCGATGTTGGTGTTTAAAACGTGCGAGATATCTTCTAAATCATGATCGGCTACCATATTGTCGTACGGCATTGTGACGTCATGCGTGAGGTGTTTGTACTTGTTTTGGTATTTATGGAAAGAAAAAGACCCGTGGCTATACCATGGTACCAAAATAAGTATACGCTGCATCTCGTTGGAGGGGTAGTGGTACCCCCTCCCCTTAATAAACAGTGTTACAAAAACGTCTCAGTAGAACGAGGGCTAAACAATGAATTATAGGGCATTTGGCAATTCAAATGAAAAGATGGAATCGGCATATGGACGTTTCTTTTTTCTGTCACTGATGTTCCCGAATCCAACAATCCTTCTCTCTTCCTTCCCGACTAATAATATGCACCATACTGTATGTACAGGCCTAAACCAAACGCAAAGTGATGATCAACAATTGTTTAATTTGGTTACAATTCTTGTCTTTTCTCGATCAACTTTTAATTAAGTAGTACTTAATTAAAATTTGATCGAGAAAAGACAATAATTGTTTGAATCCGTCACTGATAACGCATACTACTCCATGAGAAATGACCAGCATCAATGAGATGCCTATTTTGAAGGAAACCGTTGTTTTAAAAACTATTTTTGATTTTCGTGGGTAATGGGTATTCGTCATTTTTGGGCGTGCGGGTGGATCTGCAGACGACACCTAAAAAAATTCACAAAATGTTCAAAATTGTCATCGTTATTATAATTTCATTATTTTGAAATCATCATAACAAATGCATTAAAAGAAGTACAAACATACGAAGTATGGCATCAGTAATTCTTGAGATAGACTTTGAAGATTGGGAAAGGTTTTTCTAAAAATGTATATGTTAAGTTCTGGTCTCTGGATCCATTGGCTTACGAGAAGAGAAGCAGACTGCTGAAGTGGATAATCGCGAAAAGCAGATAATATGATGACTAGGTATGGTTTTTCAACTTGGTGACCCAAAGAAGATTTTAAAGACACCACCACAATGCATTGCATTTTTGCAAAATGCCCTAGTTCTGGTCTTCGATTGTTTTCGGTTCTCATAGACATATGCACACAATCATGGCTTCATTGCACGTTAATTGTTGATAGGTTCTAGTTTACATCAATGAATTAAACAGTTATTAGTGTTCCTTTTTCATAATTCTAAAAGTTAAGAGCACGACAATTGCATCGTGTGAAAGAACCTTTAGCTGGCTGGCGTTCGTACAATGCATTGTGGGAAGACCTTAACATCTTCTTTGTTGGAGACCATACGGTTAACTACATTATTTGTAGGACATCTACTGTCGATCTGGCCTCTGCAGACGACGTTTCAAAATTGAACAAAATGTTTTAAAAAAATATCAAAAGTATTGAATTTCATCATCACATTTGAAATCATCATGAGAAATGCACTACAATAAGTACAAACATGCTTAGTATTGGTTCAGTACTTATTGAGATGAGACTGTTTGGGAAAAGCTTTTGAAACATCTGTTTTATATGATGGTAAAACAAGTAGCCGCGTGGAAAGTGTTAACTACACTATGTGCAAGAAGTCTATAGTCGATCCGTGGACATTAAGCATGTTAAGTAAAGGCCATGAATCCTTAGACATGATGAGCTACGAGCTGGATGACTCTGTGATATTGCACATAGTTTAAACACGCGTTTATTACTATTAGTCTTACCAATACTAAACAGATATTTCATGGTGATTCCAAATATAGTGATCAAATTCAATAATTTTGACATTTTTAAAGAAGTGTTAATATAAATATATATTTCACGGGACATCAACGTCATTCATATGTCGAGTTAGTGTCTCTTTAAAGTTAGAATACGTGTATGCTCTGTTGTTATCATCAATTGATAATTTTGTGATAACTTGCACGGGACAATTAATAACATGTTTTGTTGCTTGTAATAAGTGTGATAATGCATATTTTGTATATATTTATCATTAGTATAATATTAATTTCTTTATATTTTATAACTTTTCAGATTTCCAAATGACCATGAACTTGAGAAATTTTCATTTTTGTTATTCTGTTAGTTAGCACTCGCACTAAAGTACAGCAAAATCTAATCGAAGCAATATTGAAACATTGAAATTGTTGCAATTTATAGCACCAATTCTTTTAAAGATAATTGTTTGCTTCATTCGATGCAGTTTTAATCTACCGGCCTAAATACAAACAGTAACGTAGACCTATTTTAGCGACGTGACCGTGGTAATACTGCCATGTGTCTACCAAAGACCTTTCTAATGTAGTACAGGTTTTTAGTATAACAAGGGCTAATATTTCTGAATCTTTTTGTTATTTATTATTTAACCGTAATATAATTGCAAAACTGTAGAAATTTCCGATATGATCAAAATTGAGGACGCAGACTGTAATGTATGTTTTCATGAGGATAAGGTGTGCTGGCAATTGATGGGACACCATCGCGTCGGTCATGGGATTTTATGTACGATATATTCTATCAATTTGTTATAAATAACTCCTCACAAAAAGTATCAAAACACTTAAAAATGATTCAATATATAACGGCTCGAAAGGGTATGCATTAATCGAAGCAGATTTTCAAGTGCATAATTTTGTTCTGCGTATTTTGACACCTCGGTTGTTGAGATTCGATATTGCGGAGCGGAGTTATTGTCATTTCAATGATCGTGGGTCCAGTTTCAAAAGTGACACTCATCTCTATTAAAAGAGCACGAATCTGATCATTCTAAACAGTAATGCAAACCTCTTTCTATAGGATGATTGTCACTTTTTAAACTGGACCCACGACCATTGAAATGACAATAACTCCGCTCCGCAACATCGTATCTCATCGATCGAGATGTCAAAATACGCAGAACAAAATTATGCACTTAGTTATTTGCTTCGATTAATCCCTATCCTTTCGAGCCGTTATATATTGGTTCATTTTTAAGTGTTTCGATACTTTTTGTGAGGAGTATATAATATATATATAAAGCAGTATACCAACCCACGGTGTTTACAACAATAACAATTATTAGCAAACATCGGTGAATGTCCAAACGAAAAATAAGCAAAGACAAACACCGGCGAGGACCGGTGGCCTTGTGGTAAAGGCGCCTGCCTAAAGTACAGGAGACCGGGTCCAAGTCCCCGCCGGTGTATGTATTGCTTATATTTTATCGTTGGGACATTCACCGGTGTTTGTTAATATTTAGAGAATAAAACATAGTTCTTAGCTGTTTTGCTATAGACGATGGTCTTATAATGTATAGGCTGTACCATATTTGGAGTCGTGTATGGTCGCCGCAGGCGGCCATACACGACGACACAAATATGGTACAGCCTATACATTATAAGACCATCGTCTATAGCAAAACAGCTAAGAACTATGTTTTATTCTCATTCTTATTTAGTTTATTGGTTATTTTGAACTTTTATCATAAAAAACCGCAGTTTGTTAGATTTATTTTAAACAAACAACAACAAATTTCCCCCTTTATAAAATCGGCGAATCCAGCCAGCTGTTTTCCAACATCCTGCTTCAAATTAATCGCGTTCTTTAGCACACGCGCACCTGTCATCGCTGCGTTATACCCACAACGCACACGGCGGCGACTTTGTGTAGGGCACGCTAACGCGATGACGCGTTGATCATACGCGCTGAAGGTATTATTTTTCGAATGAATTAAACCCCGCCCCAAACCGTGCACCATTGTCTCATAATGCATGGGCGTGTCGGCTGAAAATCAGCCAAAAACCAATCAAATTGCCTGCTGACATCTCAAACCACACCCACTATATAAGAATTGTTGTTATTGAATAATTGGGATGGTAAACTGTTGCATATTTAATGTATTCAGTATCACGTTATGCGATCCCTACCGTGCTTGGACAAATGTCTCATGTTATTGTGTGTGTGTAATACGTATTGTAAAACCCCGTTTGTTATGCTGACAACGAAATACACTCGGCAAAAGAAGTTCTTGGACACTTAAATTAAATTAATATTTAATAGAATATATATAATTATATATATATGATTATATATATATAATTGTATATCAAAATAAGCAGAAAGTAATCCTCTAACAGCTTAACATGGAATTTAGACATGATCACCCATGCATGGCAGATCCCATTCACTTGACAATGGCAAGAAGATTGCAAAAAATTGGATAATCCCTCCATTCAAATGACTGTAAATGCTCATTTCTTGCAATTTCCTTTTACGCACCTTACCATTGCTTAATGAATGTGCTCAGCCATGCATGAATGCGTACATCTTAATTTCATACAGACATGATAGAGAATTATTGTCTGCTTATTTTGACATGCAATTGTTTAATTTATATTAAATATTTATGTGAAATATTTGAACTTCAATGAGTGTCCAGGAACTTCTTTTGACGAGTGTATCTACATTGTTCTTTCAGCATCAAAAGTAAATGTGCAGCATTAACCGAATATGTTTATAAAATTCATAGATAGCATAAACATGGCATAATGTCCTGGAAAAGGGAAAGTGGGTCAATTTTGACTGAATATACTACAGCCAAACCAATAACAATAAGTAACTGACCAGGTAATAAATGTGCTGATAACTCTAATAAAGGGTTTGTTTATGTCATTTTGATTAACATTCAATTTTTTTTGGACCAAACAGGCTGGATAGGCATTTAGATGAATCTTTTAGGCATAATTTGATACCAAATTTGCCCCCTAACAACAAAGATAAACCATGATTAGCACCATTTAAAAGAAAATGGGTCACTTTTAAAAAGTCACATTTTCAACGTACGCAAGCCGCGAGAAAATGCTGTGCGTGGAACTTTTATTGGCCGGGAATGAAATGGATGAATGGTTGATTATTAACCCCGGGTTATTGAGCAAGTTACAATTCCAAATGTATGGTCATGTCTGATTTCATTTTTTTCTTTTCAACACGGGGAGAGAACGACAGTTAAAGAGGGTGTGCCGTATTGATCAATTGTAACAATGCGACCGACCAACTATCCAACAACCTGGGCATCGACAGGTGAATTAGCACTACCACTACCAGCAATCAATAATTTGCCGGTTTGAGTCCGCGTGTAGAAAAGCATTACATTACATTACATTACATTACATTACATTACATTACATTACATTACATTACATTACATTACATTACATTACATTACATTACATTACATTACATTACATTACATTACATTACATTACATTACATTACATTACATTACATTACATTACATTACATTACATTACATTACATTACAATTTCCTTAATACTCACCAATTCTTAGCGCGCAATACCTCAAATTAAAGAAGGGGAATTGCCCAACAACTATATATTCAAATTTGTACATGTCTATGTAGGAGTCATACTTTTAGAGTTATCAGCACATTATTACCTGGTCAGTTACTTACTGTGTTGACTGCATAGTATATTCACAAAATGTTGGACGGTGTACCATTTAAAATGTTGGACGGTGTACCATTTCCATTTATGTTTATAATAAATTTTAAATGGGGGGGGGGGGGGGGAATAATTTCATCTGATCGTTGACGAAATATCCTTCCCCCTCCCCTTGAATCACATCGTAGGTGCAGACTGCAATCAAAAAGGATACAACGTTAACAAATATGTTTAAAACAAATTCTTTTAGCTTCTTATACGCTTTGTATTGTGAAAGTCGGTAGTCTCGGGAAACAAAGACATGATCAATTGTTTGAAGAAGTCATGAAATCATCAGGGCCATTTTGGCTAAACAATTGAGATTGACACGCTGAATGGAATCGAACCATGCATGTACAACGCTCTTGTTAGACAATGGTTCATTTGAAGTGGATCTTCTGGGTGCAAACTTTCCAAGGAGATTCCGACATGCACAGTGGTTAACTGGGCGCCGGGGACGATTTACGCGGGATATTTGCAATGAATACGAAGCAATCTTTCCTATGGATAGCATAGTGAACACCATTCTCATTAGCCATTATGCACACAGGAATACACGCCCTCCATCAGGCTTACTGATGACCGCTCACATAACACACAAACAGCTTGTTTGGGCAAGAATATTTGGCGATTGGACTTTGATTGAACCTATCGTCATATATGGGACCATGAATGCTTTTAAGCGCTACCTTGATCTGATCAATAACGCGATAGTTTTGATCTGATCTGATAACACGATGGTACCTACATGTTAATACATTGAAGATACCCGTTGCACCACAATGGATCCATATCCCGTCTATTTGTAAAACAATTATGTTGTTCTCTGTGATCATTCTATGAATACCATAACGATTTCATTTCTATAAACACGAGTGTATGCTATGCTGAATGTAGCCCAAACCGATTTCTAGACGGCTTAGTAAATTGGATAATTGTTAAGCAAAATCCGTTAATAAATATAAAATAAAAATCCTCTAATAGTCATAACAATAATATTGGGTTTAAGAATAATATTACAATTGTAAATATTTGTTTTTACAGTTTGTATTTCAGCATATTTGTAACAGCCATTTTCTCAGGAAATGGCTGCTCCCAATCGTTTCTTGTTTATATGCGTGCATTATATACACACAAGCCTCTCACATACAGATACCCACCGTAACAAAAAAAAAGTTATACAGTTTTGAAAAAAATATAAAAAATATCTGTTTCGAGTTTTAATGGTGTGCGAGGGGAATTGTCTTAGCTTTCGAATAAGCTTTGTTTCATAACAATCGATGGTCGGTAAGCAGAAATATGATCAATTGTCTAAAGTAGTCATGAAATCACCTGGGCCACTTTGGTTTAATCAATGGTAAAACCACTGGGATGAATATGCATGGAATCGAACCAGGAACATAGCAGTAGAGCGCTCTTTTTAGACAACAATGGTTCGCTTGAAGTGGTTAAAAGTATTACAAAGAAGGTTAGGTCTTTACAAATATAATTGATTTATTTTATTAATTTATTTATTCAAATGAAATAAAACTATTTAAAAAAGAATTATATTGTTCTCTTTAATGCTCCTTGCATGATACCCTAACCATTGCATTTATACAAGCATGATTGTATGATATTATTGTGAAAGTGGCCCAACCCGATTTCTAGACGACTTAGTAGATTGGTCATAAATTTTAAACGCAAGTAGTTAAAAAGACCAAATAAAATGATTCTGGTAGCCAAAACGGAACTTAACACAAAGTGTAAAAGATTTTGACATTGCATGATTTTAACATTGAACTAAAAATAAAATGGCGATTGTATAACTTTTTTGTTACAGTCTGTACACTGTACATACATTACGTTAATTTTGATAACGGTCTAACATTATACACGTTTAATACTTACATAAGATGACAAGTACACCAATAACATAAAGTGTTATTCTATGACCAGTTCTATATTTACCTCACTCTATCCCAATAACAAATTAAGTTCAAAACAGTACGATGAAGTTATAGTAGACAGTCGTAAAGTAAAAGTAAGGTTTTTGTAAAACAGATCGTTGTATAATTTGACAACTCACCAGAATAGCACACCTCACTACACGAGAGAATCCCCTCTCCCGTTTAGTCATAGTTAAACAAGAGGTTACTCACCGCACCAGAGAATATGAACATGTGTTGCACACCTACATTACATGAGAGAACCCCCACCCCGGTTTAGTGATAGTTAAACAATAGGTTACTCACCGCTCCACAGAAACTGAACATGTGTTGCTCACCTACACTACACGAGAGAACCCCCGGTTAGTCATAGAGAAACAAGAGGTTACTTACCGCACCAGAGAAAATGAACATGTGTTGCGAAAAGATAACTATATCATGCAGACTATTATCGTAATGACGCATATAATAGAAGTTGCCGATAACGTATCATTGGTACAGCGCTGTGTCAGCATATTTCAGAGCTACGCCGCTTACGTGTAGAATATGGGGTGTTTGGAAATAAGATAGTATATTGAAACGAAAATAATTTTACCGACATCAAGAATAGAGTGTGTTCCAAGATGAAAAAGATGGTGATTTATTGTACTGAGTTCAACAAAAACAAACCCACCATCGATTCTGATGATTGCTGAAGTCCAGTGATGTCTCAATATGTGTGGGAATACGCAGAACAACCAGAGATGAAACGCGTGGGTGCACTGTCGATGGTAATATTCCACGGATGAATTCTCAGGCGAGGTTTGTAAACGGTGAACGTGGTGTTGCTATCTTCAATTATTGATCGGTGTTTTATATACCAAGAAGTTATTATAAAGGGTTCAACAAAAGAAAGTATACCACTTTGTTTATGTCATTTTGAGTAACATTAAATTTTCTTTTGACCAAACAGGCTAGATAGGCATTTAGATGAATCTTTTAGGCATAATTTGATACCAAATTTCCCCCCATAACAACAAAGATAAACCATGATTAGCACCATTTAAAGAAAAAATTCCCATTTTCAAAAGTCTCATTTCCAATACACAGCACGAGAAAAAAGGACCAATTGTTAACACACACAATGTCGTTCTACGCAATGCATTTGCCCATGTGCGATCGATAGCCCCGTAAATGCTGGCTACACACCCCCCCACACACACACAGAGACCCCAATTGGTCCTTTGTTTGGTCAAAATAAAATTGAATGTTACTAAAAATGACATAAACAAAGTGGTATACTTTCTTTTGTTGAACCCTTTAGTAATAATATAATACAATACAATATTTAGGGATTAAACCATGTATCAGTGTAGGTGTATCAACAATCTTCGGATTAGGAATGCCGAATCACTAGCCACATTCAAGAAACTTTTAAATTATCCATCTGTATAATATGTTTTCTGCTGCATCACTCCATTTTATTCATGTTATTCAACTCTTTTACTTATTATTGTGTATTTATAAAACTTTTAGCATGTTTAAATTTTTGTATAGATCTTGTTGAGTGCCGGTCCACTCATTTTTAATGCTTTGTTTTAATTATCAATGTGCATTATTATAATAAATATTTTAAACAGGTTCGCCGTCGGGGTAGAAAAGAGACAATAATGGGAAAACGATCTCGCCCGGGAATCGAACCCAGGATCTGTTGATTGCTTGTCAACTGCCTTGTCCATTGGGCCACAAGACCTCGCATGGTAAAGCATCTGAAATTCAATTCAATTCAAACCTAAGCGATCTCGTTTCCCAGTCTCCTGCCACAAGTATTACCCGGAGTAGCTCGGGCCTATACAAGTGTAAATCAAGTGCCGTCCTCCCTGTAGAGGGAAAATACATAGAAATAATAGGCATATACGACGGGTATTAAACAAATTATAAATATTTTAAACAGGTTCGCCATCGGGGTAGAAAAGAGACAATAATGGGAAATATCACTACATGTAGGCTGCCAGGTTCCATGAAGCTGCTTTGTCAGGAAACAAGATTATTAAACATGATTATTGGACATTATTTGAGGGACAGAAATTGAAGTTTCTGCGAAAACCATGAATAACAATTTGGTCTTGTAATGCAGGATTTGGAGTTAGTTACAAATTTACATCTCGAGCAAATTGTCGGCGTCGTCTTCGTTGATGAATACATTAATGAGGAAATGTGAAATATCACTACATGTAGGCTGCCAGGTTTGATGATATTTTTTGAGCGACCAACGGAACAGAACTTTCTTTTAATAATACACCAACTGGGTTATTATAAGCTGCTTTGTCAGGAAACAAGATTATTAAACATGATTATTGGACATTATTTGAGGGACAGAAATTAAAGGTTTCTGCGAAAACCATGAATAACAATTTGGTCTTGTAATGCAGGATTTGGAGTTAGTTACAAATTTACATCTCGAGCAAATTGTCGGCGTCGTCTTTGTTGATGAATACATTAATAATGGACTAGCCAATGTTTACTATTTTGTGATGTTCAATGTAGAAATAAAAGACCTGTTGTTTCTGTACGTCATGATTTGTAATATCTGGTTCTGGTGCTTGGTATTGGTTAGAGACGCTACAAAGCTGATAAACATAAGGTTATCCGTGTTTTGGATTAGGTGTCAACCTGTTGGGAATACTAACTGTGTTTAAATATTCAGGAAGAGGACTCACCTGTTTGATGATATGTAGGACAATTTTGTAGCACGATTCATGGAATCAACTGAATGTAGAATAGGCCGGTGCGATTCCTCTTTATAGTCGGTTGCACATGGCTACACGGATAGCCTCAATATTAATTGTTCATTTTGTCTACAGCGTGTTCCAAAAACTGGGTCAAAAATGGTAAGCCGATAATTTGGTTTAGTAATGTAATTTTCCTCTTGATATTTGTATGATTGAGTGCAAGTGCATGTGCGTGTTCTTTGACTGTCTTCATTCCATGTAAATCCAACGCAAACCGTTGATAGACACGATGTTTAAATGCTTGGTATTGGTTGGAGAGGGAGAAAATTGCTTTCTTCAAATAAACCGGCAATTCTGTTGTTGTTCTTAAAATCGTATTATGCATTCTTTTCAGTCGCCTTATCAAACTAGTTTAGGAGTTCCTCTGGAAAATGCTATGATGTAAAATCTGCATACGTTTTATATTAAGAGATGCTACTTTTCGGGTAATTTCTTGATTTCGTTTATTCTAAATTTGCGCATTTTAAATTAATTTGTCAGGATTGACTAGTCTCTCTGATTATTTGCTTAACTTAGTGCGCTGAGTTGTTGGAATTTAATTGTTACAATAATTATGACATCAATATTTATTTAACAAATGTATTTTTGTTTTGTTACACTCTGTATCTATGATATCTGTATTAGTCGTCGAGGTCTGTAAAGAGGTGATGCTATATTAATGGATCGTGATTGGTCAAATTATGTTGCTATGTGAAATTGATAAGAATTAAGTCATCGTTTCATACTAGCAGCGAATGGAATAATCACACCCAATCAAGCTGTTGTAGATAAAACATTGTTATCCTGGGCGTTAGCCAACTATATAAGGTACAGTTGAGAGAGTTGATCCGCACATCGAATTGTATTTTATGATTAACATATAACTTCATTTGGACATCCTTTTACGACCATGGCTCGCTACGTCAACATTATACTAGCAGTTTGTTTGTGGTACTGTATACCCGGTATGTATTAATGTATTAATTTGTTTGGCTACATTTAACAATTTTACGTCTATTGCTTTTTTAAAGATACATCAAGTCTTTTGAAACTATCGTCATTGTTGATAATGATTCTAAATAAAAATGTATATAATTCTGTTGCGTTAAGCAAACAAATGTTTCGAATTTGCAGATTCGCAACGACCCGGTGTCATATAACTGAGACTCTTTAGGCCTACCTATACTGTCATCCAATACTTGTAGAATCACATGGTAGTAAAATGTGATGCTTGACCTCAATCCTATGCTAAGAATATATTCTCGTATTCTGACGGAATAAACAGCAAGTGTTAACACACTCCAGGCGTCTGCAGACGACATTCCAAAATGTCCAAAATATTCAAAGAAATGTCACAAATATTGAATTTAATTACCAATGTTCCTAATCCCATGTTACTACCATGTCATTCTAGTTGTATTTGGTGAAACTGTACGTGATTCACATTGCACGCACCAGTAGTTTCTTAGCTTCGTCTACGGCGATTCGGTGTGACTTAAGAAGAGCTAGAACTCCTATCAAACCGCTCCTTAGACACTGTAATTCCTATCGGTTTTACGCCGATACAACGTGCAAACCCCTTTGAAACATTTAACATTTGACGGGAACCGCCGATATCAACGGACAACATGGCGTAACAGCCAATGAAAAATGGCATCGTTATAAATATCATCGTACATGAACCGTATGTTTCACCGTAACACAAACTGAAAGTCGCACAAAGTTCGTAGCTGTTTTGCTATAATACGATGGTCTTATAATGTATAGGCTGTACCATATTTGGGGTCGTGTATGGTCGCCGCAGGTGGTTATACACGACGACACAAATATTCTTATTTAGTTTATTGATTATTTTTATCTTTTATCATAAAATAATGCATTTTATTAGATTTATTTTAATCAAATAACAACGAATTTCCCCTTTATAAATCGGCGAGCACACGCACACATGGAAACGCTGCGTTACACGCACAACGCAGGGGAGGACACTCTAACGCGATGACCATACGCACTGAAAGTATTATTATTCGAATGAAAAGCACCCGCCCCAAACTATATACCTTCGTTTCATCTTATATAGTGCGTATTGGCGGAAAAACAGCCAAAAACCAATTGCCTGTTGACATGCAGTGTCATGCAATAAAGCTTATACTCTGATTTTAGTGTCTTTACATTCCCTAAAGAAAGGTAGGACTGACAATA
Source organism: Ophiura sarsii (assembly GCA_035610835.1). Classification (NCBI taxonomy): domain Eukaryota; kingdom Metazoa; phylum Echinodermata; class Ophiuroidea; order Amphilepidida; family Ophiuridae; genus Ophiura; species Ophiura sarsii. The sequence goes on along the minus strand of CM069449.1, from coordinate 1,699,899 downwards.
GCTGCTTGACGATTGATTAATTGAATTGGTTACAGGCGCAAAGTATAAAAAGAAAAAGAAGAAAAAAATGTTTAACGTCCGGGGGATGAGGCGATTTTTAATACGCTCTTGTTAGCGATAAACTTTGCGAGGCATCTTCTGAGTGAGTATTTAACATTAGATATATGTCTTTAGTCTGTAAAATACTAATGTGTTTGACCTTATTCTTAACAATAAAAAATGTACAACTTCGTTTCTTTTGTGATCACAAATTGTTCTTTTTTACTTCATGTTTCCATTTTTTTTGGAATTGCAGACATGTGTGCAGCTTAATTATATTTGTTGGACATTTTACTTTTCTTGACAGTTCAGTCAAATTAATAAACCTGTCTTCAGATACAATATCTCGGACGTGTATAACACCAGCATTTATCTTACTTTTACAATTAAGTTTGAGTAACAAGGATAGACCCCCAATTGGCTCTAGTAAATATTTCACAATCTTATTCCAAATTCTAGTATTTGTTTTGTCTAACATTCGTGATACCCATTTGATTCTTAGAGGATCTATCTGACATTTAATATAAGTCATTTGTAGACCTCCATTATCCATACATTGTGTTGTAGTGAGTCGCTTTACTTTTTCCTTACCGGACCCCCATAAAAATGTATACAGAATTTTATTTACTTCTTTAATAACGTAATCAGGTACTATGATACACGATGCATTGTAGAGTATCTGTTATATGCTAATTGTTTTTATAATACTGATTTTTCCATAATATGTTAGTTTTCTCGCTTTCCAGCGGCTTAAAGACTTTTCCAATTTTCCAATCGTTGGTTTCCAATTTAAATCTTCAACTTGTTTTTTTAAAATCTTTTCCAAAGTGTATTCCTAAACTTTTCACTGGTTCATTCGACCACTTTATCAATACCTTTTGGTTCAAACTTGGATTGTTTGGTCCCAACCATAAACCTTCTGTTTTATCATTGTTAAAGGTAAACGTTTGAAAACAGCTACTGGAAACTGCTTTTTCACAACACTAGCCTGTATTTAAAATATCAAATTGTAAGGGGCCTGAGCTTTCGATCCTAGCAGAATCTTTATCAAAGGCAGGGATAAGCCTGCCTTTGATAAAGATTCTGCTAGGATCGAAAGCTCAGGCCCCTTACAATTTGATATTGTTAAAGGTAGATACATTTTGTATTCCGATTTTCAACTTGAAGTTTTCTATTCGATATGAAAGGTCATCCTCAAAAAAGTCGTATTCCAAAGTTTGAGTTGCATAACTCTAATGGTTCTTATTTTAGACGCACAAGATGCGTGAAATGTGCCCATTGAGTTGTACACAAACTATATTGGTGGTTAACCACTTTTCGCGGTAATTCGATGTTATTTCACCGATTTCTTCGTAATCATACTGATTTGGACCGTCAAATTTCAGTATGTTAATCCGAAAAATATAATCTTTCATATGATATGAAAATCTCCATATGTTTGAGAAACATCTGTGTTAGGTCGTTTCATGACTGACAGCTGCAGCTCGTGACCTTACAGATACTACGCCATAGATAACGATTTTCAGAAAATGAGTAACAATCACGGAGAGGGTGTCCAGTAATCAGTTTTATTTGATCAATCCATCGGGAACGAGGTCTGCCTTTCTTTCTCTTCCCTTCAATCATGCATTGTATGATCATCTTCTCTAGGTTGTTACCCTTGCGACGTGAGATATGGCCAAAGTAGCTCAGCATTTGGGTGTTGATAGCATGAAGAAGTCGTTTAGACACCCCGATTTCTTCAATAATACTGGCATTGGTCCTTCTCATTGTCCATGAGATGCGAAGCATACGCCTCCAACACCACATCTCGAAAGCAGCTATTCTGTTTTTGTGGTGTTCTCTCTTCGTATTCAGAGGGGTAACACATGATCGTTCCAGGATCTTCAAATACCCCCCTATTTACGGCGTTTCGCGGACAATTTGGCTAATTTGACCCCCTTTTTCGGACACTTTGTCTGAAAATAACCCCCCTTTTTCACTATTTCAAGGACAATTTCTAAATATCCCCTCTTTTGCGCAAAAACGCGGACACATCTGGTTCAAAATACAGACAGCCTGCCAGCATTAAAAAATATGCTCAGAAAAAATCTCAACGGCATTTTTTGTTAGAGCAATTCCAACCGTGTGGAATCATAAATATGTATGACACTGCATAGGATGTTGGGTGTTGGCAAATTCTATATCTTGATTTAGTGTGAAATTTTGCCCAAAAACTGTCATTTTAATCCGTTTTTCACCACAATATTGTTTTTCAGGATATTTCTATTTTTAAACATGTTATTTCATCATGACTGGTGCCAAATGAAAGATGAGAATGTAAGCTTTAATATGATACAAATATATGCGAGTATAAATCACGAATATCAGAATTGTGATTGAAAACGCATCAATTTTTAGCAATTTTTGATCGAATTTCGAAATAGTTATTTAATTAGGTATTAATTTAAGATTAAAAATAAAACAGCATCTGTCCCATATGTTCTGAAAAACTGCTCATATAACATTTAAATAATATAGAGGAAAAACAAAAAATGCTTCGATAATCCAAATTGTATTTTATAGCAATTTTATTCTACAAAGCAACAGAGCAAGAATGCCCTTTATTTCAAGGTGTTATACATACCTATATAGGATGTAAACAAGCACATTATAGGGGACTGGTTTAATGAACCCGAACAGGACTTGTGTGAATTACCGTGCATGAATGCACCTATTATGGCATAATGTCCAGCTGACGCGGTAAATTCAAATGCGTGTTCCCTGGGTTTCATGCCTGGTGAATCATTTGTTTACATACAGATAAAGCTAAGATTATGTACAAAGTGTATATACACTGATTAAATACAGAAATGAGGAATACGCAGATGAGGTTATTTTACCAAATTGATCATTATATTAAATATTCATCACTAAACTTGACTTTATTGGGAATAGGGTGTTGTCATTGTCATTTATGTCAATTGCGGGGCATCGTTGGTCGGTTTCACTGTAAAACGGTAAGTTCGACTCGTTTAAGATCATAATTATTGTTTCTTGTCAAATATTCTATTTTTCAATGATTGGTGTCAAATGGAAGGTTATATCCGCTTTTATAATGATACCCATATAAACGAAACAGAAACCAGGAATACAAAATGGAGTGAAAACAAGAGAAGAAAGTTCATTGTATCTAATCCAATTTTCCACTTACTTTTTATTGTGGACGTTTCGGCAAACACTGTTGCCTTTATCAACACATGATAGGTAGTGAGTGGTTAACTACTGCTATCGGCGCTAGTTGGTTGCTTAGCGACGACTCTGGAGTTTCTAGATGTTTTTTCTCCAGATAGCAATAGTTCATCAAAAACATGTGAGAGATGATACTGTCCCTCGTCACGAGTGAAAACAAGTTTTTAGATTTAAATTAAAATAGCATTTGTTCCATATTTTCTACAAATGACTGATACTACACCTGAATTATATATCCAATGTTTTAATTATAATAATTGTTATTAATTTTATAACATTTACACATTTAAATGTAGATGCCAAAACCTATATTTTTAGCATTTTAACTACAATAAAAAAAACAAATTATTATGCTAATTGAAATGTATTAATTAGATTCCAAACAGAGATAGCATTCGTTCCACATTTTCTACAAAACGGCTCAAATTATATCTGAATTATACAGAGAAAAACTTATTAGGCCTAAACCAATTTGTAGTTAAGGCGACGACCCCCCCCTGTTCTACGGGCAAACGGACCTCTCAGGTGGGTAGATTGGTCAGTTTTTTTCTTCTTACGGGAGCCGCCGAATCAGGAATTTTAGAGAGGGGGGGGGGGGGGGGGGGAGGCGGTACTGTCGAGGCAGAAAATGTTGAGGGGCGGGGATTATCATGGTATCCCGAAACTGAGTTTTTCTCATGGTCTTATTGCAACATCACATAACTGTCATTTGTACTCGTTTTAGATCGGAATATTGTTTTGAAGAATATCGCTTTTATATATAAACTTTTATTTAATTAGGACTGGTGTCAAACCGAAGGCGATGATATCAGCTATGTTTATAATACCCATGCGAATTAAAACTCAGTGCACATCAAGGTCAGTAGCGTAGCCAGGCGAGGGGGGGGGGGGGGGGGGGGGGGGGTACTCATTTTCTGAAAAAGGGGTTACCGGGAAAATCGGGGAGGCAAAGGAAAATCGGGAAGGCAAAGGAAGGGAATGAAAGGGAGAAGAGGATATAAAAAGGGAAGGAAAGGGGAAAGGGAAAGAAAACGGACAGAAAGGAGAAAGGAAGACAGGCAAACTTTGGCCCACATGTGAAAAACTATCAACCCTTCATGGATTGGATGATGAGATATTTTTTGTAGGGTAGGGTCTGGAGAGACGGTATAATGTTTGTTAGGCCAAATAAAAAAAGGGTTTTGTTTGCCCAAACAAGGGGAAGTGGGTGTATTGCTCTGTAACTTAAAAGATCTTTGCAGTTTACGATTCATGATCAAAAATGAAATTCTGCTTCCAGAGTAAAATCAAGGATAATGGGCGTTCACTCGGAAAAGATCGCATAATATGCCTAATATTAAAGGTAGATGTTCCGATTTTCAACTTGAAGTTTTCTATTCTACATGAAAGGTCATCCTTAAAAAAGTCGTGTTCCAAAGTTTGAGTTGCATAGCTCTAATGGTTCTTATTTTAGACGCACAAGATGCTGTGAACTGTACCCATTGAGTAGTACACGCAAACTATATCGGTGGTTACCACCATTTGCGGTAATTCGACGTTATTTCATCGATTTCTCCGTAATTATACCGATTTAGGCCGTCAAATTTCAGTATGATGATGAGAAAAATACAAGCTTTCATATGATATGAAAATCACCGTATGTTTGAAATAATTCTGTGTTACGAAAATGTGATCGGGTCATCTACCTTTAACTGCTTCTCCTCACTTTCCCCCTTATACTAACTACATATTTCAATCTACACAGGAATTAAAGTTATTGTCTTCGGTATCATAGTTATGCAATAACAAAATTGTGATTTACCTGTTGTTATGTTATGCAATCCTCTTAGCACGTGTTTCCTGCCAATCACAGAAAATATTAACTCAGTCAGTTGACTCATTTTGATGAGTCTTATGTTTGTCCGTGTACTGAGACACTTCAACGATTTACTGAGTCAAATGACTGAACACTAATGAGTCAATTGACCCACTAATGCTTTAAATGAGTCATATGATGCACCAGCAATGAGTCAAATGGCTCATTAATGCTTTAATGCCCCCTCTCTTAATGAGTCACTCATATGATACACTAGTAATGAGTCAAGTGAAACATGCATTGATCACCTGACTCATTTGAATGAGTCAAGTTACTCAGTGGTGGATCAAATTGAGTCATTTAATGCATTTATTCGAGTCATTTGATGCATTTATTTGAGTCCCTTGACTCACTAGAATGAGTCATTGGTGTGTCCTTGTACTGAAACACTGTGATATTTTATTGAGTTAGTTGACTCGGTGGATGAGTCACATGACTCATCCACCGAATCATCTGACTCGGTGGATGAGTTATATGACTCGGCTGATTTGGCAGGGTTCAAAGTTTACTGACTCTAATGCGTCATAGTTATAAATGTAGAATTCCAAAAGTGAATTATTTGAAAGACAAAGGTTCATGCTTTATAATAATAGATTCACTCATGCGTATCATAACAAGATCATTTGCATTACATATTGACCAACCCTCGTATATATTTACAAGACCAGGAAGCGCTATTTTCTTATAATTAACCAGGTTAGCGAGGGATTGTAACATGTGTTACGGTTAGGGTTAGGGATAGGTTTAGGGTTGGAATTAGGGTTATGGTTTTGGTTAGGCTTTAGGTCAGGGTTCAAATCAGGGGGTTAGGTTACGAACACATTTTCAAACGCGATTTACTCAAAATGCGACGAATTATATGATATCTGACATGATTGCCTTTCATTTGGTACCAGTCATGCAGTAATCGAGTTTACGTCGTATCATATAGGGCCTATCCTTCAAGCAATATTTCGACACAAGAAGACATTAAGAAGAAGAAAATGTTTTTGGAACAAATTGACCATCATTACAAGAAATTCTAGCAATTAGAAGTATAAGCTCACTTCAGTTTTCTCAGACATGTACAGGGTATCTCAGATTGGGCTATTCCAGATAATAATGAGAGGACATCGGACTTTTTTTCCCCCACCAAATTTTCAATGGAATTCCATACCTTTTTGGCACATGTTATTGGAATTCCAGACTTTTTCACAATTTAGATCCCCCCCCCCCCCTATAGAGGACATCGGAATTCCAGACATTTTCCAAACCAATTCCATACCTTTTTTGAAGTTTGATCTGGAATTCCATTTTTTTTTAAAGTTTGATCTGGAATTCCATACTTTTTTTAAAGTTTGACCTGGAATTCCATACTTTTTTGAAGTTTGATACTTTTCATAGAGGGAGTCATGGAATTCCGGACTAAAAAAAATAAAAAATTGCACCTAATAGGGAGGTTCATTATTATCTGGAATAGCCCATTGATCTATCCGAGGTAATACAATTTGTTTGGTATACACTTTATTGATATTGTCCAAACTGTTTTCATATATGTATATCTTTCTCCAGCTTTCTTAGGAATTTTAAGATTTTGAAAATCGGACATTTTTGATGGAAAATACAGACTTTTTGGTAACGATAATAGATTTCAAGTTTGTGTCGAAATGATCCAATTATTGCACCCTCTTCTTATTTGAATTAGCTTTTGATAACAATCGATTGTTGTGAGCGTAGAAACAAAGCTTTGATTGAATAGGGCAGGATTTGTTATAAAGATTGAGTGGTTTTAACCTTCCTTTCCTATGAGGTGTGGGTTCATTGTTTGAAATGCTGGTAGTGCATAGGGAGAATAGCTGTAAAGATGAATTATGTGAGCCAAAATATGAAAATACGTTTTTCATTAATTTTCGATTATGTATTGCCACAGCGGAACAAAAAGAGATATCTCAATGAAATTAATAGAATAAGTAAGAAACATCTTCACCATCATATCGCAAGTGTTTAAATTTGAAACACTATTTGTTTTATATTTTAATATATTTTTGAAACCCGGTATGGATAATTCTGATACACCCTGTATTATTCACATTGGCTAAATGTTATACTAGCAATTTAAGATTTAGTTAAACATTGTAAAACACTTTATAGAGTATTTTACTTTTAAAATGTTGTTAAATGTTATCTATATTCGGTCATATAGTAACATTCATATAACAGCTGACATCGTCACGTTTAGTTGATGTAAAACTTAAATGAATTAGCTTTTTTGAATTTGAGTCCAAAAATGCTAAATATATTGATGTTTTCACCCATGTTGTGTTATTATTGATTTATATTCACTTATACTGGTAACATATATTAGCTGATACCATCACCTTTCATTTGACACCAGTTATGATGTAATCGGATCATTAATGATGGATATATCCTTAAAAACAGTATTTTGATGAAAAACGTGTAAACATAACTGTTTCGGGAAAAAAATTGCTATAGCGATAAATTGGGATAAACAAGCAACTCTGTTTCTTCTTTATTATTATTTATGTATACTAGGAGCAGTTTTGTAATACATATGGGAAACTTCTAGTTTTATTTTTAATCTCAAAATAACATTTAACCAATTACATTTTTTGAATTTTAGTCTAAAAATGCTAAAAATGTATGTTTTTTCACTCGTTGTTTTATTATTCATGATTTATATTCGCTTATACTGATATCATATAAAGGCTGATATTGTCACCTTTCATTTGACACCAGTCATGATGGAATCAGACCTTTAATAATGAAGATATTTCTAAAAGCAATAATTTGGTCGAAAACGTGTAAAAATCACGGTTTTTGGGCAAAATTACACACTTAACTTCAATCTAGAATTTGCCAACACCCTATACCATGTGAGGTACATCCTGGTGATTTTATTACACATGGTTGGAATTGCTCTAACAAAAAATGCCGTTGAGATTTTTTCTGAGCATATTTTGTATTGCTGGCAGGCTGTGATACCCCTTTTTCCTATTCCCAGGACAATTTGATATGACACAAAGCTCATTCTATTTGTTTTTCTTCCTCGCGGACATAGCCTCTCAAAAAAACACCCCTAATTTGTTGAAATCGAGGACATAGTTTCAAAAAACACCCCTAATTTTTGGAAATCGCGGACATAAATGTCCGTGGAATGTCCGCGGACATGGTACGGAAAACCCCCCTTTTCCGCGATTTTTGGAACGATCATGCGTACCCAAAGTCAATGTTGACTGAAACCACCGGGTTTTTTGTCAGCTTTTGTTAGGGTCCACGTCTCACAGGCATACATGGCAATTGGATATACAAGGGCTTGGACAAGCCTGGTTTTTGTTGCTCTTATTCCTCTGTCAGCCCAGATCTTGCTTAGGTTGACCATTGCTGATCTAGCCATTGCTAGACGGTGTCTTATTTCTTGGCTGCAACCACCCTCTTTGGTAATCAGGGATCCAAGAAAGTTTAATTTCGAGACTAATTCCACCTCATTACCATCATTTATGAGAGGCTGTCCCACACCATCTGTGCCTATGGACATGATCTTGGTCTTGCTTACATTTAGATGTAGCCCAAGTTGCTCACTCTCGACCTTGACTTTCTTCAGGAGTTCCGCCATCTCTTCCACACACAGAAAAATGTTTACATAATTATGTTAAAAATAGAACTCCATAAATATTATGTAAACCTTTCACACAGTATATGTGTACAAAATACACAAGTTATGTAAATAAAACTTGTGTATTGTGTACACAACTAAATTGTGCACAAAATACACAAGTTATGTTTACATAACTTGTGTAATTTGTACACATATACTGTGTGAAAGGTTTACATAATATTTATGGCGTTCTATTTTTAACATAATTATGTAAACATTTTTCTGTGTGCATATTTGTTGCAAACACGATGAAGGATAAACCCAAACACGGTGGTGTCGTCGGCATAACGTAGGTTGTGTAATTGGTATCCACCTACTGACAGCCCCCCCCCCCCTGGCCAATCATCCAATGCACGTCTCATTATAGACTCTGCATAAAGGTTGAAGAGTGCTGGTGAAAGTATGCATCCTTGACGGACTCCCTGACCTAGAGCAAACCAGTCACTATTTCCTTTCTCAGTGCAAACTAAGGCAGATACATCACTAAATGTATAAATTGTATCAAATACATTAACAACTGAAGTTTCATCTTCTACCATCACAGTTGTATCGTCAGCCATTTGCACAATTTTTACTTCATTTCCCACTCTAATACCTTTTACTCTCTGATCTTGCTTGATATTTACAGATAACATTTCTGTCGTTAATATGAACAGAAGAGCTGAATAGGACAACCTTGTCTTATTCCTCTTTGAACTTAAAACGATTCTGAAAGCCAGCTATCAACTAAAACACTGCTATTAATCTTGGTATATCCCCCATAACATCGATTTTCGGCCCACAGTGGGCCCTCATCGGACCCTTTATATTTTGTCCACTTTGGCCCGTAATATGGGCCAAAGTGGACAAAATATAAAGGGTCCCATAAGGGCCCACTGTGGGCCGAAAATCAATGTTATGTTGGATAAAGTTGATATCCATTTTTTAAATTGTATCCCGAAACCCATTTGTGATAAACATTTATCTAAAAATGGAATTTCTAGCGTATCAAAAGCCTTTTTAAAATCAACAAACAGAATAGCTTCATTTTGTTTATTCTGTGTACAATAATCTATAACATCTTCAACGTTTTGTCCTATAAAGCGCCCTTTTACATAGCCAGACTGTTCTGCACTTATTAGTTTGACTGCTAAAGCCGCAGTCCAACTCTTGTAGTCGTAATTTAAAAGCGAAATTGGACGCCAGTTATTTAGATTGTTTTTTTATACAGAAGTGTGATTATGTCACGTTTCTGTGTGAATGATAGGTGTTTTTTTTAACAAATCCTTCATTGATGGAAGTAATCAATAAGGCCCGTATTCTCGTACGTAGGTAAACACGGTTTTAAGCTAAACACGCGTCTAACTTTAACTTTAGACACAGCGTTTAACTAAACCCGATTCTCGTACATTTGTTTTACTTAAACACGCGTCTAACTCGCCGAAATGTGTCTAACTTTAAACATGGATACGGGGGTAGTTTAACTCGCGTTTAACTAAACTTCTGCATCAAGTGTATGTCGTGATTTTCTTATCGTGATACCATGGTTTAAAAGGAATAAAGATTTTTTAAATGATGGACCATGCGGCTATTGGTTTTATCATATAAATACAGATTTTCAGAAACCTTTCCCAATTTTCAAAGTCTATCTATAGGATTACTGAACCAATACGAGGCATGTTTGTACTTTTTTGTGTGCATTTGACACGGTGATTCCAAATGGGTGGTAATAGAATACAATAATGTTGACATTTTTTAAAAAAATTGTGAAATTTTGGAATGTCGCCTGCAGTCGCCTGCCGCATGGAAAGCGTTAATATAAAGACAAATATTTAGTTAATACAATAATTAATTAATCAACACATTCATTTGTAAATTCTTTGACCCAATAGACCTAATATTCGTTGTGCTTTGTTTTTTAAAAGGTGTAGACATTTCAGGGGTGTAGCAAGGTACCAAAAATACTTATATTGAAAACTGTAAAGGTAATTCAGCTGGTACCCTTATGTGCGCTAAAAGTAGATTTTTTTCTTCTTCAATTTTCGAACTCATTTGGTGCGATCTGGTGTATATACTTTTGACCAACATTTTACCAAAAAGCCACCTCTTTATTTCCAGTAAATAGGCCTATTTTGTTTTTTATAATGCACGAAAGAAGTTGAGCGTAACTGATATATTCTTGATTCAAGTTATACATGCTTTAAAAGCTCGAACACCGGGGGGGGGGGGGGGGGGGGGGGGGGTGGGGGGGGGGGGGGGAGTCTGAGGCCCCCTCAGAATTGGATTTCTTTTTCAATTTTCGAACCCATTTGATGCGATTTGGTGTGTACTTTTTACCAATATTTTAATGAAAAGCAATCCCTTTCCCCCGTTTCTTCTCTTTTTTCCCCTTCTTTTTGTTCTTTCTTTGCAAAAAAGTGGGGCGGCCCCGTTTGCGACGCGTCTAGGCATAGTGATTGTCCGGATGACTATATGAATGTATAGGCCTATATAAACATAATTAGATAAGTTTAGTTAAACTGTCTCATTAAATATTTGGTACTTTATGCCAACTAGCTGAGGACAATTAGCATAAATTGTCTTCAAAACAATTCATTATTACATTTTGTATACAACTGTCACAACAGTACACTATATAGGAAATCAAGATATCAGAAAATTATCAAAAATATAAAGTTGTATAATTAACAAAGAAAGCATTTTTAAATTATTTAAATGATAAAAGATAAATGCTCTTAAAATATGTTAAAAGATATCAATAACCTGAATTAACCAATGTATTAACAATGTAAGACATGCAAAAAATGGGAATCGAACCCGTGTTCGCCGCGTATAAACAATAGGATCGTGCATGCTCGCCACAGCGGTTGCAGCTGTAAGAGACGTGTTATCGTCGTATAGATGGTGTGACCGGTGACGTAGTGCCCGGCGGTTTGCGTGCGCACCTACAGGGAATGTTCTTTAATTCACACTTGATTGATCATTACTTACCATGCTTACGGTGTAATAGTGCAGTAGTCATGGTATGCATCCCTAAGCACAAAGAGAGACGAGGTACTAAATCTGGTTGCCCGGCGGTTTGCGTGCGCACCATAAGGGCATGTGCTTTTAAAATTGGCGCTCAGTGATGTGTGTTTTGCTTTCATATAGTATGATGTATGCAGTATTCATGGACTAGTACCTCTAGCATTTCTTTAGACCAGGCGCTAATCAATTTGTAAACACTACTGATGTAAACAACGGTCACCTCATCTATACATTAATTAATTGATCGATTTGTTTATTTCATCATTAAAAGTGTGCTTTTCATGCGATATTTGCATGTGCCTCTCGAATAAATGTTGTTTGTTATGTTGCAATAGTCCTTATTTTGACAAAATAATGGTTTAAAACTGAACACCCATCCACCCGATCGGCAACCGCTGCTGAGACCCGATGGATAGGCCACGCCAGGTACTTTTATTTTTTATAGTATCGCTAAGTAAAATACACGTGCATTTGATGTATTCGAATTTTAACTACGGTGTCTTATCTGGGCCATCATGTATCATAAACCTGCACGAAATTACCCAACGAGTTCCCTGGGGACGATATTTGCGTAATTTAAAATCGTGTTTTGTTAAACACGTTGTTTAAAAGATAAAATCGCGTTTAAGCTAAACACGCGTTTAGTTAGACACGGTTTTAAGCTAAAACCGCGTTTAGTACGAGAATACGGCCCTAAGTCTTTTTAAAATATCATCCCAAAATGCCTTATAACAATCAGCTGTAAGACCATCGGAACCGGGAGCTTTGTTATTCTTGAGTTGTTTAACAACATTTTCACACTCATCGATTGTCAATTCACCTTCACACGATAATGCTTCTTCTTCGGTCAAGCACCTCACTTCATGATTGCTGAAGTACTCGTGCATATCATTGATATCGATATATTTTGAAGCGTACAAGAAAAGTATTGTACATTTTCCTTAAGAATATCACTAGTGCTATTTACAGATTTGCCAATTTGTTTTTTGAGTTCCGATATGCATTTCAATTCTTGACACCGTTACTTTTTACCAGGCCCATAAAATATTTTGCATTCTTCTCTCCTTCTTCATACCATTTGACTCTTGAACGTATTATTGCACCTCTAGTTTTTTGTGTGTAATACTTCAAGTACTTCAAGTTTGTCTTTACATTCAATATAATGTTTTGATTTGTTTTTTGACCTATTTTCCAATTTTCTTCACTCTGCAGTACTTCAGACTCTAAATTGGCTATCTTTTTATTTTGTGTTTTCACTTTTTGTTTACAATAATTAACAGTGAAATCACGTATCTTAATTTTACATAACTCCCACGTTAATTGGCCCGAAAAGTTATATTTACTACTTTCTACCTTAGCATCATAAATAACTTTCTTAATGTTTTCCTTATAAACTTGATCTTGTACAAGGGAGGAATTAAACTTCCAATATCCACCAGCACCAGTTTTTTGCTTTTCCAAATAGATCATTTTTAAACAAACTGCATTATGGTCACTTTTTATCGCAAGTCTTATATCTACAGAGTATACATAATTATTCAAAACATCACGTATTAACCAATAGTCCAGTCTATATGCTATGTTAAGGGAAAGTTGTCGCCATGTATATTGTCTTATGTGTGGGTGTTTCTTCCTCCAGATATCTATAAGACTGAATTTTCATATCAATTTGTCTAGTTGTTTACATTTTTTGTAACAACCTTTGACATTTAAAGTTTCATATGCATGGTTTTGAACACAATTGAAATCACCACTTATGATTATATTATATTTTACATTTTTATGGATCTACTTTTGAGTCTTTCTGTAAAAGGGATAGAGCTTCAACTGTAGGTGCAATAATAAGTACAATAATCAGCATGTTGATTATTTAACCATTTAAAAATACTCTGTCTTTCTTCTCACATTGAGGGTTATTACGTGAATACATGTATGAGATATTTTATATTATTTACATAGTCAGGTTTTTTGGTTTTTTTAACGTCTTTTTCCTTTCGGAGAAGATCTGCTTTTCCTCCTCCTTCTGCTACCAGTTTTTTGTTTCCTTTTTCGCCCATCATGTGGGGATGGTGTCTGAGCACTCATACTTGAAAAGTTCATGTGGCCATGTTCTTGGTCATCATGTTCAGGAACAATTCTTTTGCCACTTGTTTGTTCCATTCCTGAGTTACGTCGCGGATCGCTAGTAATTTCTAGCTTCCCTGCAGTTAGCTTTAAGAAACCACTTTGCTTGGGTTTCTATGTAAGTGTCACTGTAGGTGTGCCGTTGCTCGTTGTGGATGGATCTGCGATTTGCGCTTCCTTTGGTGGATTTGTTTTTTTCTTGGGCAGCCCCAGTCACTGTGTCCTTTTGCTCGGCATGTGTTGCAATATTGATTGTTGCCTCTACATTCTCCTGTACGGTGTCCTTCCTTGCAGAGTTGGTATTTCTCTTCATGTCTGCATGTGGCTGAGTAATGTCCCTTCTCCTGGCAGTTACTGCACGTCACATCTTTCATTTGTGGTTGCCCTTGATGGTATAACTTAGCTTTAAAGTCATTTAACGCCACATATCTTGGAAGGGGTTCTTTTTACATTTTGATTTCGATGCGTCTGTTTCCTGTTAGACAGTTTACTAATTGGCCATTCACTCTTAGCTTTTTCTTTGGTAGAGTCTCCGAGTATTTCGGCTCCAAGGCTTCGTACCGTGTTCATGATCTCAGAGTCGTGGACGGATAGCGGAACTTCACGGACCCGAACCACGATGGAATTTATGGAAGTGTGTAGGAAGGGGTTGTGTTCATACATGGATACATTTTTCCCTCTGATGTCGAGGCCTTCTGCCAGCAGCTTACATCTCGATCGTTGGTCACTGATGTAAAGTCGCCACAAACTACCAAAGCGTTGTACACCTTCTACAGCGTGTCCCAAAAAACTGGGTTCAAAAGTTTGCGAGCTTATAACTAAAAAAGTAGGAAACATGGATAGTTCATTTTTTAGGGATATCAAGCAAAATATGCCTGACTTTAATTAGTTAAACTCCGGGATTAATCCAAAATACACTTTTTGAAATACAAAGATGTTAAAAGAACGTGGTCAAAACCCATTTGTCCCACTTTTCAAGGAACACCCCCATGTGTGATTGCGCATTGTTGTGACTTCATCAACGTTTTGCCTTTGCATTCATTCTTTACAAAGACTTGGGCAGTAAACAAAATTATCTGGGTCATATTGCAATAAAACAAGTTCATTATTCACATAAACATTAAAACAAAATGTTCTTTGTTATATTCCGGGTTATTGTTAAGTTCTTTCGGAGAATAAACCTAATGCCGGGAATACTGCACGTAGCGCACAGTGTCATGCAACGCACGGATGGTTTATTCCTTAAATAGGGACAAATGGGTTCTATTCAAATCTTTGTATTTCAAAAGGTTTACATTGGATTGGTCTCCGAATTTACTCAATTAAGGGACCGTTCATTATTTATGGTGGGGGGCGGGGGGGGGGGTTGGGTAAACTATAGGGGGGGTCATGTAACTTTCATATGTTGAAATAGGGGGGGGGGGTTATGTAACTTTTTATTCTTGAACAGGGGGGGTTGTGTAAATTTGTTTAAACTATAAAGATGGTGGTGATTGGAGTGATTTTAGAGGCTATTTTTGAGTGTAAATGCCATTTTTATCTGCGCTTCGCGCATATTTTCTTAAAACCTATCGACTTCAAAAACGTTTACTATGAGACGACTTCTGGACAGCAAATCGACGACATGGTGGAAAAACATCTATATAATCATTAACGGTCGAGACATTAGAGCCACAGGGTGTATAATGTTACAAAATCTAATTTCATGATTTAAAAATGTGATTTATTGCATGCTTTTCACCTCATCTCTGCTTTGCACCAATGCTCACAAAAGTAGAACGTTTCACTGGATTATACGTTTCTGCTCAGAATGTTCTAACTTGTTCGGGTTATAAAGACTCACAAAACCACCCAAAATGTATAAATATGAAGACAAAAAATTTCAACTCGCTACGCCCGCCATTACTAATTTCACACAATAAAAAGAAGGGGCATCATAAAATTATTGACCATTCAGATAGGGCACAAACAAAATTTGCAAACGTATCCATGAACAAAATTCCAAAGGTAAATACAGCCCCTTATTAGTATGTGACAAGTTGATTTTTTTCTCGGGGAGGGGGGAGGGGGGGGGGGGGGTTGTATAAAAAGCTACTGGTTAGCAGGGGGGTCATGTAATTTTCAGTTTCAGTTGTAGGGGGGGGGGGGGGTTAGGTAATTTCAACATACGAGTCTCGAACTTGTCCCAACCCCCCCTCCACCATAAATAATGAACGGTCCCTAAGGTCAGGTATATTTTATTTGATAAATACTTATTTCGTTATAAGCTCGCAAACTTTTGAACCCAGTTTTTTGGGACACGCTTTATGTATTCTGATCTTATTGATTTGCTCAATTGGATGTAATTCTCCTCGTTCTGAACATAGAGCGTGTTTCTGCTGGGGCACTACAAACAGTAAACGCTAATAAACGCTTAGTTTCAATCGGTCAGTTTTTAATCCCCCCTGTTTCTACTCGCGAAAAGTTACCGCTAAGTTTATCGATCCTAGTCGATGGGCCACGACATGTGACCTTTTGTAATCCCAAACAATGCCACCGCACCTGAAAAAGATTGCTTCACAATAATGTGTATAACCCAGCGTGACACGGTTCACGGCGCAAACCGCTAAGAATCACCTTTCTGTTTCTGTTGGGTTTATTGCCGATTATTGCCGATTATTGCTGGTTCCAAACCTGCTTTGTGAAGGTTTTTGGGATTACCAAAAAATACCGATTATTGCCCGGTTCTGCCTGTTTCTACTGGGCAAACTTAGCGTTTATTAGCGGTAACTTGCCCAGCAGAAACACGCTCATACAGCGTGTTTTTACTGAAGAAAAAAAGCAGGCATATGACTGCTAACGGATTAAAAGACAACAGATTTTAATCCGTTAGCAGTCATATGCCTGCTTTTTTTCTTCAGTAAAAACACGCTGATAGTCACCTTTATCCGAATAGTTAACCACGTCTCTGTTTTTGAGAAAAACAACCGGTAATACACCCCGTTGTTGATGTTGTTGTGCAGGCAGTGTGTCGGGTTGTGTAGTTTGTGTAGGCGTTACACGTTTGGCTTGCTTGGTGTTTGCCCCGTAGTTGACGATGTTGTTCATGCGTGTATAATTGTTCAGAGCGCCAGCGTAGTTTAGACCATTTTCTTGGGTCATTTCTGCTGATTTTGTCTTCTTTTTTGGTCGATTTGTTGAACAGAATGTATATCAGTGGATACGTTAAGAGCATACACACTCTAATATAAAATTGTTTTAAAGATATTCGTCCAAAAACTGATATTTCGTGAAATTTGTGCGGAGCTAACTGACATGATGTTACCGTGGTTAATCGATCAGTTAGTCCTTCACTTTATAGCGTAAACGCAGCATTAGTGTTCAGCGCATGTCTGCTTTCAAAACGGCTCAAACCGCGTCTACGAAGCCGATTGCCAAAGCGATTAGACTGGCGCTGGCAGTGCCCGACAGTGAGGTTTACGTCAGCTTCCCCACGCAAACCGAATCTTTGAACATCTTGCTGTTTCTCTATGTTGTCGTCAATTGGCAATTAAACAAGTCGTCAAGGAAACCGGGAAAGTAGTATTGCTGTTTGCAACGAAAAAGAAGTTCCAAATTAACTATATTTAGTAGTCCAATTATAATGTCCTCAACTTTGTTTTGCAAATTTCAAAATGAAAGCTACATTGAGCTATATTTTGTATGACCAGCATTCAATTTATAGACAAGGTCGTGAGGGATGAAATGGAAATCTTTTCAAGCTCAAATAAATTGCATGGATTCAATAAATGTACGAGGGCATTCAATAAATATCTGCAACCATTGAAAATCTCTGAACCGTGACATGTGTCAATAAAATAAACTGATGAAACTTTAATTGTAAGTCTTACCCCTTTCTCACGGAAAATTTCAAAAATGTGGTCATTTTTATCATGTACTATAAACATCATGGTCTCTTTGACAAGAATCAGCATTATAAATCAAGCGCCAATATCAACACTGTTAACGCATGTATCTTAATGCATACCATAAACTTGGCTTTTCAAAATTAGCCGATATCAATATCGCTATCATTTCCAATACCATCAGTCACTATTATGGTCGGTACAGCAGTGTACACTATCATATTTTGCTTATTAGTATAGACCCAATATGTTCATTGTTATTTGGTTATCATGCAGTATCAAACTTATAGTGTCGTCGCATATGTAATTTGGTTTAGTTTAGTTTTATTTGGCATATAAAATAAACAGAGATACAATTCATCAGTTCAATAAACAAATCTTAAAAATTACAACAATTTACACAACATATTTATAAAAGAAACATATATTAACAAGGATAGCTCAAGAAAGCCCTAAAAAGGGCTTATTTCCATTGGAGTCCTTACAATATTAAAACAGAACATTATTAAAGCATCCTACATATATATTTGCACACAAAAATTATTGCACTTTTAATGAAACAAATGCATATAAAAAACGGATGTAAAATCAAGATAGAAAGTGGCTTTTTACTGCCTTTTTAAACTGCACGTGAGTTTGGGATGTTTTAACATGAGTTGGTAGCATGTTCCATTCCCGAATACCAGTAAAGAAAAATGTATTGCACTGCTGACCTTTAGCTTTTGGAACCAGAAACATTTGTTGCACTGTCCTTGGCATTGTACCTGTGAGTGTTGGAAAATGAGAATTCAGGTAATTTAGTGCTCATTATAGATTTTGAAAACATGATTGAGTTTAAGTTGTTTAACTTGGTCTCTAACTTTCAACATTCCAAGCTTCTTTAATTCTTCACCAATGTGGGACCTGGGCTCCAGCTTCAAAATGAAGCGAATCAACTTTGAGACTAGTAGTGGTATCTAGTCTCATGCCGGATCAATGCAGCTGATGTTCCGACTCGAAATTGTGGGCATCGCGTCAGGTAAAAAAACGGGCGCATACATTTATAGTATGCGCCAAACATGCCACCCGTGCGTACGTGTAAGCTACATAATTAGGTGCGCGAACGATTCTGTAAGTGATGCTAGTTGAGAACGTGAGCCACACTTTTTATTACAGCATGGAGCTCAGTCAAATGGGCGATCTTTCTTGATAATTACCATGAATGGATTACTATGTACGATTAAAACGACGAATTAAATGTGATAGACTTAATAAAACACAATGGGAATCGTAGTTTTAGAGCAGATTCAAGTATGACTAAATTATCTTCAGTGGATAAACAACGATTAGATAGCAACCTGCCATTACACGCTATGAAACACTTAGTCCACGCACCGTCTTAAAACTGGGGTCATGGCTATGACCATATCCATAGAAGGGTAATTTTACACTTTTTTACCTCAAAAATGTCAAATGTCAACCCTCTTTAGTGAGGTCTGTTGTACCATTATTTAGATATACATGTAGGTCTACCGCTCGTTTTGCATGATTAAAAATCAACATCGATGACAGACTTAAAACTTGGGCCTTTAATACACGAACAAACTGCGGAATCAAAACACGATATTTGTCATATAAACGTTAAGACCTGAACCCTTGTCCTCCTGAGGGAGGAAAATGATGTTCCTAACATATACAATACGATTCAGGCCCATTCAATTAAGATATTTTTCAAAATGGCGGGTATGTAAGGTGGTAATCCCCTACCCTCGGACTTTAACGGGTAATCTGTTCGTTAATTGAGAGCGCAATGGATGTATAAGCGATCATTTCTCCCTCCAACCCTCATTAAAACGGCTGTCGAATTTCAAATCCCATTATAAATGAAGTATTAAGTAAAAAGCCTTTAATTTAAGAACGAAGCGACGCAACGCAGGATTACAATGCGTACATGTTGTCGCATTACGCGACGCGGACCAGTTCTCGTTTATATAGATCGCGTACATTACGACGCTACGCCCTACAATAACGCGGTATTCATTTTGTTAAGACTTTTGAAAACAAATGCGTCCTTTTTTAAAAACTAAGTCGGTGATCCCATTTTTTTATTCAAGATTCTTTTTCATAATCGTTCAAACTTCGTTCACAGTAAATATATGAAACTCTGGTGCATCCTCCTTAAATCTAAAAATCAGTCGGTATCAAAATGGATCCATTGAGCTCTGGGCTAGATAAATCGCGTAAGTGTTGTTTGCCAGTTACTCCACGGTTGAGCTCGCTACTCATGCTAACAATCAGGAGTAAATCAACCGATTTAGGCCGCGTAACTTACTACTCCATCAGTGTCGTGATCGTCACTCCAAACCGCTTCTCTTCCTTACGCTATCGTTACTCTTCCTAGTGTGAACGTGGCTTATGTATATTAACAAGAAAACAATCAAACCAATCCTCCTTCTTCTTCTTCTTCTTCTTCTCCTCCTCCTCCTCCTCCTCCTCCTCCTCCTCCTCCTCCTCCTCCTCCTCCTCCTCCTCCTCCTCCTCCTCCTCCTCCTCCTCCTCCTCCTCCTCCTCCTCCTCCTCCTCCTCCTCCTCCTCCTCCTCCTCCCTCCTCCTCCTCCTCTCCTCCTCCTCCTCCTCCTCCTCCTCCTCCTCCTCCTCCTCCTCCTCCTTCTCCTTCTTCTTTCTTCTCTTCTTCTTCTTCTTCTTCTTCTTCTTCTTCTTCTTCTTCTTCTTCTTCTTCTTCTTCTTCTTCTTCTTCTTCTTCTTCTTCTTCTTCTTCTTCTTCTTCTTCTTCTTCTTCTTCTTCTTCTTCTTCTTCTTCTTCTTCTTCTTCTTCTTCTTCTTCTTCTTCTTCTTCTTCTTCTTCTTCTTCTTCTTCTTCTTCTTCTTCTTCTTCTTCTCCTTCTCCTCCTCTCCTCCTCCTCCTCCTCCTCATCCTCCTCCTCCTCCTCCTCCTCCTCCTCCTCCTCCTCCTCCTCCTCTCCTCCTCCTTCTTCTTCTTCTTCTTCTTCTTCTTCTTCTTCTTCTTCTTCTTCTTCTTCTTCTTCTTCTTCTTCTTCTTCTTCTTCTTCTTCTTCTTCTTCTTCTTCTTCTTCTTCTTCTTCTTCTTCTTCTTCTTCTTCTTCTTCTTCTTCTTCTTCTTCTTCTTCTTCTTCTTCTTCTTCTTCTTCTTCTTCTTCTTCTTCTTCTTCTTCTTCTTCTTCTTCTTCTTCTTCTTCTTCTTCTTCTTCTTCTTCTTCTTCTTCTTCTTCTTCTTCTTCTTCTTCTTTGCTATATTTACAAATAACTCTCATGTTCAACAATTCTTATATATATTACAGTTTTGTATGCTGAGTTAGCAGAGAAACAGATGCACGTGTTTGCTATTCCTATGACCAGTGATAAGGGAGCCAGTCATCCACCTCGTGTTCTAATCACTAGTTCTTCTCTGGACCCAGTCCTAACCACACTTAGCATTCCAGGTTTGGGGTTTGAGGTGGATACGACGATTACGAAATATAACAACGCTGACATCACATTGCCCTATGCTGCCCTTGTTAAAGATGCCGGTTTGTATGATGACAAAGCCATTATTGTAACATCCTCCTATGCAGTTAACGTACATGCATTCGATAATGATTATTACGATGGTGGCAGCTTCTCAATCTATGACAACTTGCAATTAGGCACGGACTATATAATCCCATCTTATCTCCCTTATAGTTCGTCTTACCCATCTAGTTTTACAATCACTGCACTTGATAACGATACATCTGTTGATTTCGTAACAAAAGCTGGTAAAGCACAAACTATTAATCTCGAACAATTTGAGACTTTTCGTTATAATGGAGCAATCATGGAGGACCTCACTGGGACACACATAAACTCTAACAAACACATATCTGTAACTAGTGGAATGTATACTCGGGTACCTGAAGGGGTAAACAATATGGATGGTTTACTCGTTAATGTTCCACCTGTTGAGGCATGGGGACAAATATTCGTGTTGACTCCAATCTTGAACAAATCCTGTGGATACATATATCGTGTTATTTCCGGTAACCAGACAACAACGCTCTCCATATCTAATATGGGGACCGTGGAACTACAAGGAGGAGGACAGTATCACGAGGCGGATGTCGCGACGGAGACGATGGTTACGATTCTATCAAATTATCCAGTACTGGTTGTTAAATACATGAAGGGATATTATGCTTGTAATCCCGGTGATCCTGCTATGATAGTTGCGTCCCCATTATATTTCTACTATAACAATATTACCTTCCCAGTCTTTGAAACAACACATCCAGCTACAGATTTATATTCCATAAACCTCATTACAAACTGTAGTGATGTTGACAGTCTGGTATTCGATGATACGACCTCTATGTCAAATTGGGATCAGCTAACTACTGAAGACGAATCCATGTGTTGTATCCGTGGTGAAGTGACTCCAGGTGTGCATAGCGTTGTTAATACGAATCCATTGGCGACATTCACTGTCTCTGTCTACATGATGAGTGCAGGTTATACCATTTCTTACGCTTACCAGGCTGGATTGCCATATTCAGGTGAATACCTCGTGTATGAAACATAAGCCATATGTAGTAAAATGTGTTGTCGTTATTGCAGGCGAAAAAGTTGCACATTTCCTGTATTTCTGTATAACATGCCCCTAATTTTTAACCAAATCATACCATGTTCCTTGCGGTAGTACGTTGCGGTAAGTACCCCAGACCATTCATTTGATAGACGAGCCCAGACAACATTTCAATGGCGGACCAAGATTGGACCAATATTGATCGGCTTCAATATTGAACCAATATTTGTTGCTCATGGGCTCAAGCTTGGCTCAATATTGGCATTGGCCCATTGGCATTGGCATTATGTCGACGAGGTATGTTTGGTAAGAATAATTCTATCTTTCTATTGTTTATTTCCCCCAAAGAGGAATGGGCCGATCCCGGGCCAACCCGTGGCCAGGACCAACCTTAGCAAAGAGCAAGCCCAGGCCAAGGGGTAAAACTTTCGAGGGACAGGACAAGGCACATGATCTTTTTTTAATTTTTTAAAAATTATTTTAGAGGACAGGCACAACCGGTCTGCCCTTTATGGCCCCGTATAACAAGTCATTGGGCCGTAGGCTGGACAACCCAAAGGGCAATCCAGTCTACCCCGGCTTGCCATGTACGCGGGGACTAAAAAAATGGCACTGCGAAGGTGGTTTGCAGACATGACTAGGCTACCTGATGAACCCATGAAGCTTAAGCTTAACATGGCAGATAGCTTTCGTCACCAACCGGTAGTGCAATGGTCGGCTGTCTGCTAAACACCCTCCACGTGCAGACCCAACAGTATGCGGGCTTTTCAAGTATGACAATGTCACACACACTACACATGATTTTTTTTATTTATTTATTTATTTTTTTAGAGGACAGGCACAACCGGTCTGCCCTTTATTATGGCCCCATATAGCAAATTATTTGGGACGTAGGCTGGACAACCCAAAGGGCAATCCAGTCTACCCCGACTTGCCATGTACGTGGGGACTAAAAAAATAGCACTGCGAAGGTGGTTTGCAGACATGACTAGGCTACCTGATGAACCCATGAAGCTTAAGCTTAACATGGCAGATAGCTTCGTCACCAACCGGTAGTGCAATGGTCGGCTGTCTGCTAAACACCCTCCACGTGCAGACCCAACAGTATGCGGGTTCAAGTATGACAATGTCACACACACTACACATGATCTTAGCCAAAAGGCCGAGAAGCGATTACTTTTTAGAGCGGTCGCAATTTTTATACCACGTCAGAATTTGTATATCAAATCAATGGTGTCATTGTGCCTATATTGGACCAATATAGGCTGCCAACATGATGCCAATTGAAAAGTGCTAATGGAAAGCCAATATTGCTCCAATATATGCTGCCAATATAGTGCCAATGCCATTATTGCAAAGGGGAAACCAATATTGACCCACTATTGGTCAACAAGGTAATGCCAACTCCAATATTGCCAATGGGAAACCAATATCGGACCAATACATGTATGTTGTCTTGGAATTAATAGGAACAAAATCATACGATATTATTATATTTGTGTGTGCAAATTTGCTCGAATATCTTTTGCAAAATTCAAAACGGGAATTGGCTATCTCTATATTTTACTCGATCGTCTATGACAAGTCTCTGACTCAATATATTTTGTCATATGAAAAATTTAAATGCCAAACAATAATGTTCTCTTTAACCCTAAAAGGTTCAAAGGAATGAGAAAGAGGAAATAAGTTTTTTGACCCGATATCTAAAAATATATTTTGTCAAATTGTGTCGTTCTATATTTATTATAATCGTAATAAAATTCTCTAGGAGGTTTGTTTGGTTGTTGAATATCTGATTTATTTTATGAATTATTGACCAAAAAGTGCCAAAAATGTGAATTTCATGATTTTCATATATTTTTATATTTATTTTACCCATAATCCCTATTTCACATTTTGCGACATTCGACGGGTTTTCACAGATCGCATCACATATGTATCATACTTATGAAATGGAAAAAGAATATTCCCAAGCAATTTAAAAACAAAAAAAATTATGTCAAGAACAACTTCTTTCTCAATTAAATTACAAAATCCTACTCTCAAGTGTAAAAAGAAAGTCCACACTCATTAAAAATAACTCTAATTCTAACATTACGTGATCACGTAATTTGCATATGTACTCAGGAGATATTGTTAGATGCATTATGCAATCCCTTTTGTACCAAAACTGTTCAGAGCATCAGAGATTTGCCGCATTTTATAACAAATCATGCTGTTTCAAACGTGATTTCTTTATCATAATGTAACTAACAATATTTCCTACGGTATATAGAAATCATTTTTATAATGAATTTCCCATACCAATTATTTTCCTCGTGTTTTTTCTTATTAAATTCAACTACAGTTCCACTTATTCCAAGTACTGAGGTCCCTCCTACCACTGATTTATCTCCAGTCTCGACTTTTCATGGTAAGTAGTGTTAAAATGTTTCTATTTTGCTCAAATCAATAGCAATTGGGGTTTATTAGATTATGTCAAGAACAATTTCTTTCTAAATTAAATTACCACCTAAACCCCCGTCAAATCAGCCACATCACACCACAACAACACAGCAAACTATCGAAAGTGATTGGGAAGAAATGTACAGTCGGCTGCAGAATAAATGGGAAGAAGATCGTAGCACTTTGGGACACCGGTGCGCAAGTGTCAGTGGTATCAAGGGAATGGCGGAAGAAGAATCTTCCAGACGCCCCTCTTCAAAGCCTGAACGATCTCCTCGACCATGAACTACAGTTGAATGCCGCAAATGGAACTCCAATCCCTTTTGATGGCTGGATAGAGGCAACACTTGATATCAATATCAATGGCAGACACCCCCAGCACATTGTTGTCCCCTTCCTGGTGATCCAACAAGAATTGGCTGAACCCATCATAGGTTACAACGTAATAGAACAAGTCATCAAACAACCTTCACAAATGGTTCCATTGGATGATAGTGTGCCCCTGGAATGCGCCTTTATTGGGCTCAAGAAGTCTAGTGTGAAGACTGTTATTAACATAATAAACAATAATGACCCAGATGACTTCTGCAATGTGAGTGTAGGGAAGAGGGATATATCAATTCCTAAGAAACAGACTGTACATGTGCCCTGTCGAGTTCATACGGGACCCATAGGAGAAAATATGTTCAGCTTGTTTACCCCAGATGTTGCGCAAGGTTGGACCAGTGGGCTGGAAGTTGAAGAAACAATTGTTTCACTGCGAAAAGGATCATCATGTAAAGTCCTGATCCCAATACGAAATTCAACTAGCCACAGCATCGTTCTCAACAGACGCGCAGTTCTTGGGAAATTGGAGTTGATAAGTTCAATTTATCCATTGGATACACCAGACCGAGATAATTCCAGTTATGGTGGTATGACTCACCAAGGACCATCCCTCGCCCAAGAGAAGTAGACAACGAAGCAACTGGCAACCGGTTCAATGCTGACATCAATGAACTGAGTGGTGTCAAATCAGAGAACAATTCTCAATGGGACCCCCCCAGTTGACCTGAGCTTCCTGTCGCAACAACATCAAGCCCTGGCCAAGAAGATGCTGAGAGATGAATGCAAAGCGTTCTCAACGAGTGACCATGACATCGGCTGTGCAAAGGACCTTGAAATGGACATTAATCTGACAGACCATCATCCTGTCCAGAAATCATATATCTCCATGCTAATACCATTGTATGCGGAAGTGAAGCAATACTTGGAGGACCTCATAACGAAAGGGTGGATCGAGAAATCTAAATCTCCATACTCGTTCCCCATGGTGTGTGTACGCAAGAAGGACGGCTCGCTAAGACTGTGCTGTGATTTTCGTGGATTGAACCAGAAGACGGTCCCAGATAGGCAACCAATCCCCAAAATGCAGGATGTCCTGGATGGCCTTGGCGGAAATGTGTGGTTTAGCACTCTCGACCAGGGTAAAGCCTACCATCAAGGGTTTATGTCTCCAGCGAGTCGCCCCATGACAGCCTTCGTTACACCGTGGGGTTTATATGAATGGACGAGAATCCCATTTGGCTTGAAGAACGCCCCAGCGGTTTACCAACGCTTTATGGAAACAGTATTGGACGGCCTGTCACACAAGATCTGCGAAGTCTACTTAGACGATGTCATTATCTTCAGCAAGACTTTCGAAGAACATGTACACAACATCCAAAAAGTCCTCCGCCGATTCCAAGAACATGGAGTAAAGATAAAACCAACCAAATGTAGTTTTTTTCAACACGAAGTAAGATATCTTGGGAAGATCATATCGGCAGAAGGCTATCACCCTGACCCAGTGGACACTGCGGCACTGCATGCGCTGAAGGAGAAGACACCAGAAAATGTTGGTGATGTCCGGAAGTAATTGGGGATGACTGGCTACTACCGACGGTACATCGCCGATTACTCCAAGAAAGCCATACCTCTGTTTGAACTTCTAACTGCTCCCAAACACGAGAATACACCACCAACAAGGCTCATGCCACAGCTATTGCAGTAGGCGACCGAGTTTTGGTAAAGAATCTGGCAAGGCGCGAAGGTCCGAGCAAACTCAAATCTTACTGGGAACAGACTGTTTACGTGGTCACCAAGCAACTAGACGACCTGCCGGTGTATGTGGTAAAACCAGAAATCGGCGGGGGCAGAATCAAAACACTCCATCGAAATCTGCTTTGTCCTTGTGACAGTCTGCCTCGCGTCCTACCGCCAACAGACCACCAACCTCCACTACAGAAAAGCCGACCACAGAGACCAAAGAAACGGAAGAGTTCCAGGTTGGACGATTCGAGACGTGAAGACACTGCAGACAGCAGTAGTAGTTCTAACGGGGAGGAAGAAAGGTACTATTCCTTTTGGCCTCTAGAAGCTGAGCGTCACGTGCAGTCACCGAATAGACTACAGCCATCTGTATTGGAGCCGGAAGATAATGCATCAGGTTTTCCGAAATCTGCTGGGTGGAAGACCGCAGCAGCTGACAAACATCAACTCACGGCCGGCCCTTCCATGCCAGAACCAGGTACTAGTGGCCTGGACGGTACTGAGGTCAGTACAGGAGCGACGGATAACTGTGAATGTGATGGGTTGTCAAGTAATGCCGCAGCCAAGCCGACCACTGATGACACGGCACAAGTTGGCATTGGTTCTGGCGTCGCAGATGATACCGACCAACAGGAAATCACAGATGATACGGCTACGGTTTCCCTAACCAAACTAGAGACACTGACCCTACTGGCACAACAAAAGAAACAGTTGCAGAACAAGGTGAAGCACCTGATGAGCAAACCACTACGCACGAACGCCCTACAAGACAAAGGCGACCCCCAAACCGGTTCACATATGACACTGCAGGTGAGCCAGGGGCATCATGTATGCATGTGAATGCTAATCACAACAGGGCTTCACAAAATGCGCCTACTCCATTGCAACCTGTGCCTCAGTTTATGCCTTTCCCAATGCAAATGCCGTATTTCCCACCGCCGATACCCTACGGAGCACCAATGCCATACCCAAGCGCAATATACCCACCGAGATACCAAATACCACCAGGACACTTATCGCCATTGGCTAATCCATTTGTACCTAATGTGTGGACAAATCGACCAATGTACTCAATGGGGTACGGAAATCTCGCCACAGCCACAAACTGATGGATTCATCTTGACGAATAGTGAAAAGACACTCGCTGATCGATATTGACTGGAAGTGAACAATGACGAAAGTCGCTAGAATTGCTTTCTTCTTCTTTATTCTTCATGGTTTTACATAGAAATGTGGTCTTTATTCAACGGAGCGCATAATGTAGTTACACTGGATGGCATGAGACAACGATGATTTTGATTATGGGACAATAGGAAAAGCCTACGCGTAGTATGAGCTAAAGAAGATGGAACAATTTCAACGCTAACATAATTACAGTAATGTTTTACTGACGTTAGCGCGATAAACACATGGTGTGTTCTCTTCTACTAGATTTAATCAAAATGGACTGATGCTGGTCTGCCAACTGCCGTATCTACAAATTGTCTTCAGGGATATTATGCGCTCACAGTAACTCTGAGACTGCTCATTGCGTGATATTCATGCCGCCTCACAGAACCACCATTGAGATATCAGGTGATCCTAAGATCAACAACAATTTCTATCTTTGGGAATAGGCCATTCCCATTGATGGAATCCTCTGTTTTCACGATTGAGATGGACAATATTGTGTTAACAGGTTCGAGTTATGATACTCCTCTCAATGGATACCAGGTTCCAGAGATGTTCCTAACAAGCAGGCGTACCTCAGTTTTACAACTGACCTCAAAAATGACTTTACTGTGATCTTTGTTCATACAATTTGCACTTACTTTGAAATGTGGAAATGTCGGGACGACCTTTATTTTCGGGGGGAGGGTGTTATACCCTGCAAAAAGCATGCATGAGTAAATTTGGCAAAATAAGCCACCCCTCTAATTTTTGGAACAGTCCAACAGGTCCTTGGGTATGCTGAACCTGTAATGCCATCACTTCAATGACAGCAGTACTTTGACTCAGCCTCTCCCTTACCTTTCTGCGTTTTTACAGGTATGTGCAAATGATTTTATTGTATTATATATTATTATTTTCATCATTAACTATTACAGGGATAACTATTAAGTTAATCTTGAACTCCAGAGAATTACAGGAAGTTTTATACTTTTGGAATTAATACTTTTCTTACTGTGTTTTTCGATGATCATCATTGCATTTGCAATCAAAAAATATTGAAACAAAACTAAAAGAATTAGTATCAATTTTGGAGAATCTAAAGAATATTTTAGTTATATAAAATATTATGTTTGGCGTATCGAGTAGAATACTATGATCGAATCCGAGACTTGCTCTTGAAGCAAAAGAGGTAAACACTACCCCGGTATAAGAGTTATTACGCAGGTATCATTATAAGTTTTAAAGTAGTTTGTAGATTATAATTAAGCCATTGATTAATTAACATTATAGTGTACGCTGATATACTGACTGGTGAAACAGGTATTGGATTTCAAAAGGTAGTTCATATTATGGTATCAATTTACCGAGTGCCAACCCAAGATCTTATTTAGTATACATGTCTCACAAAGTTTCATTGAGTATATGTTTCGTACTTTGAGAAGGGTCTATATTAGTAAACCCAGATGTTGAAATAATTGAACTCAAGTTCACTTGCTTTAGACACATAGCAAGATTGGTTTGACCTCTTATGATGGAACGAAATCCAGGTAGTTTCACATGTATATTCACTTGTATGGTATATCAGTTTACACACCCATGATGTGGTTCAATCCCACAAGGGTTTTGGGCTAGACTAGGTGTAATTTAGCACCCAATTGGGTGCATTCTTGGCCTAATTACTATGAAGTGCATGCACGGTCGGGTTAGAAGGTTATGCACAGATTGGGCTACTTAAGGCGTACTTACTCATAATGGTGATAAAACCCACCCAACTAGAAAGTATGTGTGCCCAAAACGGCCTATTGTAAGCAGTTAAGCTACTTTTGGAATCTCATTGAAATGGGCTTGCCTTATATAAATACTGGCTGACAAGATTTCTAAAGATGTTTTCTTCTTAGTTTGGTAGTAAAGAAGAACTCAAATAGGATTTGCATATTACTGTCCCTATGCTTTCTAATGCATAGATAGATTGGAGGATGTAGGTTTAATATTGAGCAGTAATATAATTAAAAGGGACAATTTAGTTGATATAAAATGGGGTTATTCAATTGGGTTAAATATAAAACTATTATAAACCATTCTTGAACTTTATAAAACTAATTAAAAGCAATAGGTGTTACGTCAAGGCTAAAGGATAAATTCAGAGTAAAACGAGGTTATGATTGTACTATTAGAATACAACGTTGAATTAGAGAAATAAGTACGATGACAATATAATTTAGTAGGACTTACAACATTTAATTAAACAAGTTCATGTTCATTTAATCAGATCATATTTTGGAATAAGCAGTCAGATGCCTAGATTTGTTAAAATGATTACAGTGTTAAAGGGATTAAATGAATATAAATCGAACACAATATCTTTTCCAATAGGACATATTATTAAAACAATAACAATATTATAAATTGTTATGTGATACTTTATTGTATATTATGTAAATAAATCACTTCAATGACAGCAGTACTTTGACTCAGCCTCTCCCTTACCTTTCTGCGTTTTTACAGTGACTCTTCTGGACCTCACCCCGTTTACGAATCGATAGGCGTAACACCAACACTTGATCGAATCAGAGATTTGCCGTATTTATGAGAAATCTTGCTGTTTCAGCCGCGACATTCTTATCATATTGTAACTAACAATATTTCCTTATTTTCTTATAGGAAATACAGTATTATAGGATTGTTAGAAATCCCTTATACTTGTTATGAGTGTAGACTTTCTATTTTGCGCCCATCGCCGAAATATCTTGTGAGTCTTTAGTGTGTGGGATGTAAAAACACCCCTACATTGGTAATGGTGTTGTCCATATTGGTTATTTGAATATGCATTATTAATATTTATTTGAGCCAATCAGCGCTCTCAGTGGTGATTGACCAGTGGCCAATCACGGCTGGGCGCCGGATTGATGAGCAGGCTCGCCAAGCGATTTTCTTTCTCTCTCGTGTTGTATCTTGTACCCAGCAGACGTGCTGGTATTCTGGTATTCGTCTCATCATGTTTGATTGTAAAACATTTCTATTATTTGGAGCATCGTATTATTTATTAAACGGCCAATAATGGCGAAGAAATGCATCTAATTTGTGATAAAGACT
Organism: Ophiura sarsii; assembly: GCA_035610835.1. NCBI lineage: Eukaryota > Metazoa > Echinodermata > Ophiuroidea > Amphilepidida > Ophiuridae > Ophiura > Ophiura sarsii. The sequence goes on along the minus strand of CM069449.1, from coordinate 1,668,784 downwards.
TTCCTTCTTATTGTAAGAAACCAACGAGAAACGGCTCTTACAAGTGCATACATAATCGTACCCAGGGCCGCCGTCGATGTATCTTTCTGCCAGGGGAAGAGGTGTAAATCTTAAACTTTTGAAGAAAAGAAATCCACCACAAGTCGTATGGTTGATTGAAAGCTCATTATAATATGAAGATTCTCTCCATTTTTGTGTAAGTATTGGAATTAACAGACATGTTTTAATTTTCATGCTATGCCATGTGTCGTTATAGATATCTTCATTGTTTATCATGCTACTATTTAGGGCTGAATCTACTATGTGAAGGCACCAATATGTCTGCTATATTCAACACTTCTGTACTGCCATTTGAGCATGCTAATGATGTACATCTGTGGGATGAGAATTGTACTGCATCAGCTTATAGTGATAACATGGCAATAATTACAACGGACTATCACAAGTGTAACACCGTTATGGAGGTAAGAAATACAGGGTGTCCTAGAAAAAAAGAAACACGCCAGAATATCTAAATGTAATAGCAGATACAGTTTATAACGGTAAATTCGGCAAAACACTTGTTTGGAAAGACATTAGGCCTATACCAAATCGGTTATGGAGGTAAGGAAAAATACAGGGTGTCCCATAATTATTTATAACGCGTTTAAACACATATCACCAATAATAAGACGCTATAATGACGAATATGTTTTATCAGTTGATTTCATCAAGTATCTTAATTTCTTATCTCGTGCGTGGCATGACATTAGGCCTATCGAAAATCAATGACAGCCTGTTTTTATTTATTCTAATCCGACGTAATCCTAAGGTATATAACGTCTCTCCAGCATAACAATTACTAAATACCATACAGCTATTTCTTCATAAATATTACCAATAGTTGATATCTGTCAACTTTAGTGGAAATCTAAACAATAATTGCAAATTGTGTGCATATCATTTTAACACTTTCCACGCGGTTATTAGTTTTACCATATACAAAACAGATTTTTCAGAAATCTTTCCCAAAAAGTCGATCTCAAAGATTACTGAACCAATACTAGACATGTTTGTACTTATTTTAATTAATTTTCATAGTGAATCCAAACATAGTAATGAAATTCAATAATTTGGAAATTATTGAAACATTTTGTGAATTTCGGAGTTTCGTCTGCAGACACCTGCCGCATGGAAAAGTTAATAGAGTGGAAGGATCAAGAAAATGATTAGAATTGAAGCGGATGTTGAGAACAATTTAACGCACCCGCATTGATTCAAAACACTTGATTGATTCTATGACTTATTTACGTAGTTCCACGACATTCATTTTAATAGAGCTTTGCGCAAAATATTATCTATGATTTTATTTTAGTTCCAAAGTTTAGTTGAGTTTCGAAGGAGATAATTTTGATCAAAATATTGGAATCTATACATTTTTACAAAGTTTGTAATTAATATGTATAGGCCTAAGATTAAACTGTAAAAGTAATCAAAGCCCATTTTCCCGACAAAAGGTAATAATGTCGCTAGTATCTTTTGTCAAAATATTGTCTTCCACCCATGACTTCCAATATTATATTCCCAAGTACTGTCTGTAGCTTGATGTTGAATAATTAACATCTTCGTAGAAATCGAGTAAGTGTGACCTGTCATTGAAACATCATAATGTGTTTGTCCGTAAATTCTACCTGTATTGATCTTCTTCGTTATTTAGGAATCGGAGGACCACATTGTTTTCCGCAATGCACTCATTCTTCGCCTGAACGACCCCTCATCACCAATCAAGCCACCACAAGTTGAAATTGAGTGTCGAGTAGAGCGCCGCCACATGTTGGATACTAGCTTCAAAGCTTCATTGAAGAAACATGTCTCATTCGGAAACTTTTCGTTTGAGTTAGAAATCTACAACGACGACACATATATCACCCCCTATGAGCCTGAAGACTACCCAGTGGATGTTAAGTTAGGTGATGATCTGTTTCTATCTGCAAGTGTTACCACTGTTAATGACTTGGAAATCTTCGTCGATTCATGTTGGGGGACGCCCTCTATCGATCCATGGGACGATACGAGATACTCGGTAATATCCAACGGGTAAGAATTTACATAAACATGTCTGTTGTTTATGACTCCATTTTGGTGTCTCTGAAGAATAGGGTAACAAGGCGATGACAAATATACAGGTTTTAAACAAAATCAGGAATTTTTTGTGAATTTTTAAACAATATCAAACATTTTCAACAACAAAAATCAAAATAATAACAATTAAAAACAAAATTCCACAGAAAAAAAAAAATGGTTTGATTTCGTCGCCTAACAATACTTAATCAGGTGTCATTTTAGATGACATAGTAATCATTGCTATGATGACATACATTCGAATGATCATCACCGGACAATTTCAGAGACAAAAGCTGAAACTCCTATGCTACAATCAGTGCTTATACAGGAATGTTTAGGATTTGGAACACTGTAGCCTCATCTACCGTTGTGATGCATTGAACTCTAATTAATTCGTCTCACCCAAGTGTCAGTCACATGGCCAAGTTGGCTTATATGTGTTTATAGCACAACGCCGACTCAAACAACCAGAACCAGAACCAGAACCAGAACTCGAGAGGCATTATAGTGTTACATCAGTTACCGTATGGAAACAATTAATCACGCCATACATTGTATAACCCAATGCTACTACGCGTAGTAATTAACGAGGTAATAATGTAAGAAACGAAGTGAAGACAACTTACAAGTAAAGTAACACCCCCTCCTCAAGTTGACTGTCTTTAGACAAGCTTCAGACACCTGGGTTGATAAACCACATCAACTGCTGTAATATTTTGTTGGAAAAGGATGAGTCAATAATGGGTTGGGTTACTTGATTTCTAAACCGGAATATATGTAACCATCGTTGCATTGTGTCTTATTGTGTATTACATAGATGTCCAGACGACAATTCCGTGACATTCACCGAATCTGGAGAAGATAGAACCCAACGATTTTCCCTTGAAGCATTTGCCTTTAAAGGAGACAATTGGCTGGTGAGTATCCATTAACATGATTAACACAAACATTACAATATGAGGGTGATTAAGCAATTTGTAATCCGAACAACTCGCTTTCTATTGTAACTACTTGGTAGTTCCTGCCGCTGCAGATGCTTGTTAATGTGCCCATTTTAATCATACTTTGAATTACTTGTCTTGACTCGACTCGGAATCGACTCGATCTTGGAACTCGAGTAACATGTCTAGATTCGACTCAAGACTCGACCACTTCGTGACTCACTTCAACTATGAGACTTGCCACCATTCAAGTGATTAATGACTTGTAACTCGACCTCTGTCAAAGTAAATGACTCGTAATGTAAATAAATAAAGCATTTGATGAAATCATTTTCATTTTTGAATATTCATCAGTCAACAATCCAATAATACAGCAATGGAATGCTAGTCTATACTCTGTTTGGCCATCTCGAGACAGTGACGTAACTGAACAGGCGCAGCTTTTACGCACGCGTGTGTATCTTCCGCCTTTCAACGCTCGTGTTTGTACGCCAGCGCCGCGAGTATGCGCGCGCGTTATGTGATGCAATTAGTAGAATACGCGGTTACGTCACTGTCTCGAGATGGCCAAACAGAGTATAGCTCCAGAGTCAGTTGACAATCCATGAGGCTGTTATCAGGACATGGGTGCTTCTGATGGATAATACGGGGTACTTATACAGTTTCTGTTTATTTACCTTTGTCAGAGGGAATTCCAGTTTGCGCTTTTTATGAACCTAATAATAGTAATATATAATCACGCTCATGATACACTACCAGTAGGGATTTGTCCCAGTATTGAGCACTGACCGATACTGGTACATTTGTGTTCCATAGTGAACAATTATTATGTGCCATTATCGTCCCACACACTGACTTTGTACCAGTATCGTTCAGTATCGAACGACCACCCAGTATCGGACGATACCAATACCATCCAGAATCTGTGACGTCAAGTACACTTTACCGAATCGACTTCATTGACTCGGTTATTAGTTGGATAGCTACACTGTATACATTTAAACTAATAACACTAAGGTTTGTGGCACGATGTATAGCATCAAACTGTCCCGGCAAACTGTTAACTGATCCAATGTCTTTTCCAGGTATTCTTGCACTGTTCCGTCGTAGTTTGTGACTCTACATCTCCTAATTCCATTTGCAAGGCAGATTGTGATGACCAGACATCCCGTGTTCGACGATCTAATGAAGATCTGCATACCGTCAGCAGTGGACCTTTAGTAGTACGTGGCTAGGACGAGTAAATACTGTCAGCAGATGCAGACCATAGTTCGTGGCTAGGACGTGTAAATCATCTACTCATCCATTAATAGTCACTGTTTACAGTGGTTTAAAAGTAGCATAGTTATCTTTTATTTTGTCAAAACATTAGGGTTTGAGGGATCTTTATGTATTCACGCCACACAAGTATTGTTGCCAGCGTTCGAAATAAGAAAAATAAATTGGTTATCCACCGGATAACCTAGGTTGGGATTTTGGTCATCCGCCGATATTTTTGGTTATCCGCATTTTTCAGTGGCAAATTAAGCTCAAAAATCACATTTTAAGCGAGTCATCATATGTATACACATATATTATATTTAATATATATTATACAACAACTCCACATTAACCTCTATGCTCCATGAACTACTTTCTCTTTATTTGACAATCTCCTCTCTTTTAACTACTATGTTTCTTCAGTCACTTATTTGTTCTTGTCGGCACGTTCTTTCAGTACGTCTCTCAATAGGACGACCAGCTGTAAGCCCTGAAATGCATCCTGATGATCCTCTTCTTCACTCGTATATCTCCCGACTCCCATCCAGGTCATCCTCATCTGACTGAGTCTCAGCATCAAGTTTCACAGCTGCAGGGTCGGTGTCGTCCGCTGTGTCAGTCAGTGGCGTAGCTAGGTTATTGATATTGGGGGGGCGAGAAATGATAATGACCCGACAATATTTGTGTGAGTGAAATATGCGCGCGCAGCGCGCGAAAACTTTTTCGACTTTACAGTATTTTTTGCACGATTGAGGTACATTCTTGCTCTAAACAAGCTTGTAGCAAAGAATATTGCATTTTGGGAAGACAACTGCACGCGAAATTTTTTCATCGGTGTGCTTTGACCATCATAATTCCATGGTTCCTTTGGTCAAATGAACCGACAGTGCCAATCTCAACCGACACGACGTCAATATTGGGGGGGGGGGGGGGGGGGGGGCGATCCCCCCTCTGTCTACGCCACTGGTGTCAGTGTCATTCTCATTTACAACTTCTAATGCGTCCTGATGATCCTCTTCTTCATTCTCATCTCTCAACTCCATTGGATCTGTATCCAGGTCATCCTCATCCGACTCAGCCTCAAGTTCCACAACTGCAGGATCGGTGTCGTCCGCTGTGTCAGTGTCATCCTCATTTGCATCTTCTAATGCATCCGGATGATCCTCTTCTTCACTCTTATCTCCCGACTCAATTGGATCTGTATCCAGGTCATCCTCATCTGACTCAGCATCAAGTTTCACAACTGCAGGGTCGGTGTCGTCCGCTGTGTCATTGTCATCCTCATTTACAGCTTCTAATGCATCCTGGTCCGGGTGATCCTCGTCTTCACTCTTATCTCCCGACTCCAATGGATCTGTATCTAGGTCATCCTCATCTGACTTAGCCTCAAGTTCCACAACTGCAGCTGCAGGGTCGGTGTCGCCAGCTGTGTCAGTGTCATCCTCATTCGCAGCTTCTAGGGTTGGTTCATTCGCGACCATGACTTGTTCTTTCAGTACGTCTCTCAATAGGACGGTCAGGTCTATAGCCTCTAGTGCATCCTGGTGATCCTCATCTTCACTTTCATCTCCCATCATTTTGGTCATCCGCCGGATGATCAGCGAAGACAAACTGGTCATCCGCCGGTAGATTTGGTCATTTCGGATGACCGGATGGCCGCTATTTCGAACGCTGATTGTTGCGCTCTGTACATCTATTATATTTACAAAGTTATTTAGTAGAAATGAAGCTAAAATGAAAGGTTGATATTTCCATGAGGTTATCTCTCCTCGATTTGTTGGATTAAACTTACAATTATTTTATAGAAACAGTATAACAACATCGCCTACACATTCAGACAGCAACCTGCAATTTCTATTTTAATGAAACAATTATTGAGCCCTAATTATTATCTTGTTAGACACTTAATTGTGAAAGTATTATGAATATGATGTATATCTGTAATTTAATGATTACATTTAGTTAAACATTCTAGAAATAGATATTCTTTATTCACCATTTTTGGGACGCTCTTTACGACATGTATTCTGTTCTTTTGTTTTTAGATTCTTCCAATCGTGAGAAATTAGCAAATCGAGATTATATAGGTCTGGAGCTTTTGAAACAGACTTTACATTTTTTGTGGAATTGTTTTTAATCTGTATCCACCAGGAGGAATCCCCAATTTTGATGGTTATAATAGTAATTAAGAATAAAAATGGACGATTAAAATATATACATGTAGTTGGAAAACTTAGAAAACTTAGAAAACACCTGAAACGATCCCAAACCAGAGAGAGGGGAACATTGCGATTGGTGTATGAGGATATAAAAAGGGACAATAGATACCGGAAGTACAGAGTGAGTCAGAATGATATTAAAGTGTGCATATTTTCTTCTGGCAATTCGGGTTTCCTGGATTTTTTTTTGAGGATTTCATATATGGTCAACACTTTCAACGCGGCAGTCGTCTGCAGACGACAGTTCCACAATGTCACGAAATGTTTCCAAAACGTATAAAGTATTGAATTTCATCATCATATTTGGATTCACCATATTTGGATTCACCATGAGAAATACATTAAAATAAGTACAGACATGCCTAGTGTAGGTTCAGTAATCCATGTGATAGACTTTAATATTTGGGAGAGGTTTCTGAACAATCTGTTTTGTATAATAGTTCTCCATGATATCTTCACTTGCTTTCCTCGCAATCTGTCTCCTGCTCATCTCTTTTATCAATTTGCTCTGTTGCCATGACGTTTTGAATTACGTCAAAGTCTATGCACATCTGTGCTTTTATCTTGGTGTCACTTTCATGACATCACCAGACTCACTCCAGTGTTCAATTGTAGGTTATAAGGGGACCTGTTTTCAAATTTTTATTCCGTATTACTTCTTCAGTTCTTAGTTTATTTTTTTAGGTCAAACAAAATGGAACGTTTTCTTAAAACGCAATCTTAGCTTTCCATTGATACCATATTTATATTCCAATGAGTATCACCTTTAATGGGTATTGTGGTTTCATTTAATTGTGGTTTTATTTGTTATAAAAAAGGAAGGACAAGCCATTTGCGTATTTTGCTGTACACTACAGTTAATTATATTATAGTAGCCTATTGGTGGCACAACCTACGCCCGTGTTCCTCTTTTCCCCTTTAATTTGTTCATTTTTAGTCATAGATTGATTGGAACTCACATTGAAGGTCAATTATGTATAATAATTTACAATATATTATGTTGTCTTTGTTTGTGAAAATGCATAAAAAATTCTATTACGATACATTATTACACTCTGAAACTTGCTACAATCTTATTGTTTCTCTCCGTGTGATATGTGCCAATATAAAATAGACTACTCCATAGTCCATTACTGTTAATGAAATTAAGCAGGTTCTATTATATCTACATGTCAAGTGTTTGCATCCCTCCCCCACTGGCTCAACTGCAGCGTTCTATTGACAAAAAGAGGGCGTACTAATGATTCGCCAGAACTACATTATAACACGTTTGAGAGCCCTCTTCATTCGGGGAGGAGCAGTTTTCGGAACAGTGCGGTGAGCATGAAGAGAGCCATCTTACGGCCAGATAAAAATGGTGATATGCCTTCACAAGCCGATGGTGGCGATTTTAAATAGATCGACATTACACAAAATAGTTAATGTACTCAAGTGAAAATACATGTTTATTATTGCTATGACAATCCCGTCTATAGCGTTGTCTAGATATCAAACGGATTGAAGAGAAGTTGGTAGGTTTGAGGATGCATCGCGCCCCAATAACACGCAATGAAGCGCAGTTGTACACACAGAAAAACCGCATATTGATTTAAAAGTTTCTTTGCGCGGTAATCCAATAATGTGTCATCTACGTAGATTTGATTTGACTAATAATTGTAGGCGTTGGATAGATCGATAATAATATATACATAATGCAGGTAGTTATCGAATCTTCATATAACATATTATTTTATAGTTTATTTCACGTTTACCACCTTTAAAGTGCCATTATAAGATTGCGAATCAAGGTGTTGTTTTAAGGTTACGCTGTGAATCCGTCACGCGTCGTGTCATATCGCGACACTAATTGTTTGGAGGAGGGGGGGGGGGGGGGGGGGGGGGGTGGTGGCTGAACAAAATCGGCTGGTTGTCCTAACTTTAAACAATGGCGTCACCCGTGTGATCTGACACGACGAATATATACGACAGAGGCTAAAAGCAATACCTTCATTCTGTAAGTGATCGAATTCCATGTGCTGGTTTAAATCTACATGCATGCTGCTTTCGGCAATTTTGTGTTTTTTTTCTTTCTTTCTTACTATACATTTGATTGCACCGATGATAAATCTCATTGATACGGATTGAATAAAATACAAAGCTGTACCTAAGTTAACAATACATGGTCTCCAACTCCTTGTCAGTCCCGCAAAACAACAAGCGTTCTGGCGTTCTGTTTCAAATGCTCAGCATGAGTTTTCGGACTGTGGTACTCACAAACTGGAGTCACCAGGGGTCACTTGCAAATGCCAGAAAATACGAACCTTTTACATCCGAGGCATTTTGTGGTAGAATTTGAGACAATTGTGAGCACATTTTGAGGTAAAACGGAAGTAAAATAATCCAATAAGATTGCTTTATCTGTTTTCCTCTCGGGACATCTCTTCAGCAGGTATAATAAACATGATTAAACAAAACACAAACAGTATGTTGTCGCCATTGTCGTTATTATTGTGTTATATCTATTTGTTTTACTCTATACTTTTTAAAAAAAGATTTAGGCGTAAACATTTTGTTTCTGTATAGGAATAAAATCTTTAATTTATATGGTTAACTATCGATAGTTGAAAATCGAAAATGGATCCTCAATATTGTGCGTTTAGTTCTATGTAAAGATTTCAATGACCACAATTTTTGCATCAAAACAGTTTTTTTGCGAGAATCTTTTCTATTTTTGCATCAGTATTTCTCATTTTGCGATAATTTGTCTATTTTTGCAACCTTTTTTAATTTGGCGTGATTTTTTTCTTCTAATTTAGCGAGAATTCTGTCTATTACTGCAACAATATATGTTTTTGTTTGTGAGAACGTTCCGGAAAGAGCCGAGCACCAACTTTCAAATTGTTCAAGATTGTTTTCTATTTTGCAACAATATTTTCTCACACAATCTTCCGAACCACCTTCGTTCCCCTCTCCAGAAGACCCAAAACGTTCCGGAAAGGGTTAGAGTATAGATTAGGGTATAGATTATTCTACCAAAATTGCTCGGGGTATGGGACGGGGGAAAGTGACTAGATTCAAGGTGGTCTCCATACTCGATATTAACGTAGTGTAAATAATGTCTTCTTAACTTCACACATCATAAATGATGGTTAGAGAATATGCTTCACTGACCAACCATGATTTGAACCTGGGACCTCTGATTCGCTAGACCAGCGCTCTACCGACTGACCTAATGAGCCTGATAGGGAAAAACGGTTATAATAATATTATTTATAAGCCTTAGTTCTAACCTATCCTCTAACATCTTCTAATCCAAGAAGCTTAGGAAGAGGTTTTCGTACATAAATCCATACCGGTTAATCGATATGAGTAAACAATTTAATCTTAGCTCAATTGCACATTATGAATGATGGCCAGTGGATGTTTCTGTTTTGACGTTCTAACGCAAAACCCGGGCAGTACCGGACGCGAATTTATTTACCGTAAACAACATTTAGATTGAAACTGATATACATGTATGTATACAAGTGTTTTGCACTTGTACTTACATTGCATCCTTTGTTGAAAAATATCATACAAGGTGTATACGCAAAATTCTACGACACCAGGATTCGAACCAGTAACCTTTCGTTCATGGACCCTGTTCGCTAGCCATTAGACCACGAGGAGTTGGCTGACAGCGATTGGAATTTTAATCGATATGATCTTTACAGAATAAAGCTTATCTATTTGTGATGCGATCTGTGAAAACCCGTCGGATGTCGCAAAATGTGAACTAGGGATTATGGGTGAAATTAAAATTCAAAAAAGATTTAAAGAAAATTAAATTGAATAATGTATCATTTTTGGCCTGTTTTCATGATTTCTTGTTTTGTAGCTTTTTATGACATCACAATCATCATTCACTCATAACTTTTTTTTGTAGTAATCGTAGAAAAATGATCGAAACAGTTCTGTAATCAGCACAGTTTTAGCTTTCATATGATATAAATATCTCCAATATGAAAAATGCCACCATGTGGCGGGTTCTCACAGATCGCATCACATTTTGACAATATATATAATAAATAAACTCGGACAAACTGGCGAGAATCAAATTAACAAAGACCTTAAAAAATACACTGTCTCGAACCCGGTCCCTCTCGCATTCGCGGCGATTGGTTAATCCACTAGACTACAGGGACACTGTTTACATGGATACCAGACGAACGAGCAATTATGTATACAAAGTCTTTGTTGAAAGCCTCTAGCAGATTCACGATTCATTGGAGATAGCATGTATGCCTGCCAACATTATACCGCAATTAATTAACGGTGACGTAGTACACGCTGAATAGGAGGTTATGAATCACACTACAATTACTATCTAGTAGGCCTTATTTAATAGAAATGTTCAAAGCTGGGCTTAGTTTAACTAGGCCATAAACATCACTACAATACAATATTTTCAAAAGCATTTGTGAAAATGTTCACACTACATGTGTCAAACCAATGGATGCCTGTCCTTTCCTCACATCATGACGTAGTAACTTAGTGGACGCACTCCGTCGAACTTTGTAGTCTGTTAACTGTGGAATTCGGCGACTTGAGTCCCTACATTTCGAGGACGATCACGGGGATTATACAGGGTGTCTCAAAAAACACCGTGCACGTGTTTACCCAACTTATTGACCATGAACTTCTAGAATTTGGTGTATACATATTGATAGACCAAACACTTAGCTTTCATATGCCGTTTATTTCATCTAATTTGGTTTTGTCAATCCTGAGATTAACTAAAGCTTCCTAAAATCGAAGTTGTGCCACTTTTACGGAAAGAATGCTTCAGATAAGCATTAAAACCCTCGTCCTCTTAAGGGAGGGTGATCGCCGATTGCGCTAGAACGCAAAAAACAGTGACCTAGGTGATCGCTTTTACATTCCCTGCGCTCATTTTGACGAAAAAAAAATTGAGGCTGCCACCTTACCCGGGGGTAGGGTAAGCCGTCAAAGTCCGATAGTAGGGGGGGGGGGGGGGGGGGGGGTGGTTGCCACCTTACAACTTTTCTTAAATCGCCATTTTGAAACATATTTTTATTGTATGTTCCTGAAATATTTGAGCATGGACCTATGTTAGAAACACCATTTCCATCACTTATAAGCAAAAAACCGGGTGAAATTCCGATGTTTAGAACTTTTTTGGCGAAGATTTCTATATTTCACTGTCCAGCGAATACGGCGGGATTTCGAGGTCGGCCATGTTTGGTGACGTCATTGTGACGTCATGCGTGGGATGTTTGTACTTGTTTTAGTATGTATGGATAGAGGGAACCTCTAGATATAACATGGTACCCAAATAAGCATACTCTGCATTACGGATTGGATTTTTTTAGAGGGTGGTACCCGGTGGTAACAACCCTCCTCTCCGGAGTAACCCTTTCTATTCATTGCAAACTGTAAAGTGGCACAACGTCGGCTTTAGGTAGCTTTAGTTAATTGGTCATATCTCAAGATTGACAGAACCAAATCAGATGAAATAAGCGGAATACGAAAGCTAACCGTTATGGCTATCAATATATATATAATTGTTACACCAAATTCTATAAGTTCACGGTCAATTAGCTGGGTAAACACGTGCATGGTTTTTTTTGAGACACCCTGTAATACAAATTTGTAAAAACGAAGAACACTGCTGCAAAATATGTGACGCTGCTAGCGTATTATAAGTAATACTGTTCCTTTATTGTCAAGAATGACGTGTTTCAAGCGTTTTAAAGCTGAATTTGGTAGCTTGCGTCTGGGATTTTTTAGTAATCGAGACGATATAAAGTATCAGATTTAACTTCGGTCAACTAGGATATTTATATTTCTTCCCCGGTTGTTTTATTTGTTCACAGCCCAATTATAGATCTTGCAAAAGGAAGATTACGATGATTATGAGATGACTACCAGGCTCGAATACTGTGTTTGGTAGCATGATTCTGATAGATCCATTTTTATCCATTTTTTTAGGTTTTTTTGTCCGTATGTGTTGTGTTATCACGGACCAGTTACTGCCCTATAGCGTAGTTCGTTTGTGGTACCAAAATCTTAAAAGTAAGGGTGTAGGTTGGTCGATGTTTTTGGGCCGTAACCAAGGCACGTTCTCTGTTTCACATTTAGGTATCACGCTAAGTTTTATATTATTATCGCGTTCGATATTGCGTACAGTGTTCCGGGAGCATAATAATAAGGCCAGAATCTTTTGCGTGCGATTTCACTATGTGTTAGGATGTACAGTGATAGATGTACGATAGTTTCTACGCATAAAGAAGTAGACCCCGAATTACATGGAATTAAAATGTGGTTTGTGTTTGTATTTATTGTATTTCATCAATAATTTTCCTCTCATTCTTCTCACTAGCATAATATGTTGGTGTTTGTTGTCATTTATACGCTATTTATAAGGTTATTTGCCTACGTTAATGAATGCGGATAGTTATAGTCAATTATAATTCAAGCAAATCGGCTGGCGTGAGTTCATTGATACCATGAGCTCACGTAGTCCTTTTCAGTACTTCTTCAGGCAATTGAATAAGGGGGAACCATACCAAAAAGACAAGGCTATCATGTGACTAATTTTAACATAATAATTAATGTCTAAATTCGGTTTTTCACGGACATATCGGACAGGTTTAACTTAAAAATGAGTGCTCACCTGTTTCTTGACCCATATGCATCTATTATTCGGATGAAATTCAATCCGGTAGCCTTACACAGAAAAACAAAATTACCAATGTGATTATTGGTTTTTTTAAGATGGCCGACGAAGATTTTGTCTGAGACTAGTACGTATACCACTCTCAGGATTTTGTATTAATACCACAGTTGTATACTTGCTAGTCATAAATAAAAAGATCCAATGCGACCTTTCTGAACACTTTTGCTAGCTCTTAGTTTCATAGCAATGTCATGAATTCGAAAGAGAACATTTAAGGACAAATTTGAGTCTCCAAAAAGGTGAGTGAGTCCATGGTGGGACCAAGTGGGACATAAAAATGATTCCCTTCCAACATTGTGCCTTTACCCGATACCCAAATTATAGATTTGGTACCAATCTATCGAAACTAGAGCTTACATCAGTTACGAAAATGAAAATACCCGGCGAAGAATCACATTTTAGCGAAAGAGTACAACTAATGTACAGAATAAATACAAAATAAATCAATTCAAATGAATCTCCACATTAAATGTGCATTAAATAATCGTGATTTAGCCGACAATTTTTTTAAATAAGCTTATTATTATTTTTTATTATTTTTATTTTGATGAATGAAATGATGGATAATTCCAGAATCAAATGTTTAGAGACATTTCGGGAATCACGGGTCCCAAAATGGGCCCCGGAATATCGAATTAGTCTAAAAAATGATGGATACCATGATAAAATGTGTCCCGATGTGATTTTTTGGATGATTTCACATTTTGAGCTACTTATAAAGTCTGTGTACTGTAGCCAGGGAGGTGTAATAGGAAACATCTCTCTGCTGTAGCTATTCCCTTTACGAAAATGCAATCACCAAAATGTGATTGCAGCAAGGTGGTACCAGGTTGCACAAGGTTGTCGCACGGTTGCACAAGTTTGTCGCAAGGTTGTGGATGATTGCTGCAAGGTTGCGCAACCTTCTCAGAAGAACCGAACTGGTTGCGCAAGGTTGTATTTTTCCAAATTTAACCTTGCGCAAGAATTGATTGCGATTTTCATAAGGTACGGGTAAAACTGCAACACATTTGACGCAGAAAAAAATGTCCAGCAATTTAGCCTAAAAAAATGAATGGACACCATAAAATGTGTCCCGATTTGAATTTTTGGGATTTTATTTCACATTTTGAGCTACGTATGAAAAAAATCCGACAATTTAGCCTAAAAATTGACAGACACCACAAAATGTGTCCTGATTTGATTTTTTGGACATGATTTCACATTTTGAGCTGCGTATAAAGTCTGTGTAGCTAACGGGTCAAACCGCAACACATTTGACGGAGAAAAAAAACATTCCGGCAATTTAGCCTAAATGGCGGACAACATGAAATATGTCCCGATTTGATTTTTTGGATATGATTTCACATTTTGAGCTACGTATAAAGTCTGTGTAGCTAGCCGATCATACTGCAACACATTTGACGGAAGAAAAAAAAAGCTGACAATTTAGCCTAAAAAATGACAGACACCATAAAATATGTCCTGATTTGATTTTTTGGACATGATTTCACATTTTGAGCTGCGTATAAAGTCTGTGTAGCTAACGGGTCAAACCGCAACACATTTGACGGAGAAAAAACATTCCGGTAATTTAGCCTAAAAAATGGCGCGCACCATGAAATGTGTCCCGATTTAATTTTTTGGATATGATTTCACTTTTTGAGCTACATATAAAGTCTGTGTAGCTAACGGGTCAAACCGCAACACATTTGACTGGGAGGAAAAAAAATCTGGCTATTTTGGCGTGTAGCTCCAAAAGTATGTAAGCTATTCTTCTGAGATTTGGCATGATTATCAGGATGGTTTAGGCCCGTCATCGTGTGTAATATGAATGGGAACGGTGAATGTTAAGGAATTGTTCGTACGATTGAATTGTTGAATATATCTAAATGTGTGTAAATGTAAAGGTCATTATGATTATGTATCTTGACATTTCCTTGAAATGTATAGCATTACCGACACCAAATACATAGTGAATAAATGATTGTGACTGTCAAATTCTGAGGTGTTTGTATTTAATTTAATTAATGTGACGACTTAATCCAAACACATTTCAACTTCTGAAGAGGGACGATTTAACGCTTTCCACGCGGTATACGCAAAGCAGATTTTTCAAAAACATTTCAACTTTCAAAGTCTATCTCAAGGATTACTGGACCAATACTAGGCACGTTTGTACTTATTTCAATGCATTTCAGTAAAGTAGGGCATGATCTAACAAATATAGGTCAAGAACATTGTTCATGTCAAGTGCTAACTATAACAAATTGATTGATTTCTAAACATTCAATTGATGTTTTACTATGTGTTAATTATTATATGGTTTTATCATGAGTCAGGCCTAATCGAACTTTTATTAATATGCGTAATAATTGAGCGTGTCACTACGTCTTTTCTGCAATACTATTTTCCCGACAACACATTATGGTCAGTAATCATCTCTTACATTATTAAAATAATTTTCTCTCAGAATGATGACGCAAAACTATAGCCTACATTGATCAAACGGGTTCTATTGACGAATTTGGTAAATGGTATATCGTTAACGGTTGTCCATCATCATGCTCATAGACAAACACGCATTTTGAACGATTTACCAACAAGTAAAATTATATACTATAGGTGTTTTTTTTAAAGACGGTAAATCGTTGCAGTGTGTGTTATGCCAATGAGAAATTGCCAACGGTTTACCTTTACCATCACCTTTCAGGTTCTCCACGCATTGTTTTTGTAGATATGTTGTTTGTCTCACTACACTTTGTTCAGTCTTTTAAGACTCAAGATATTCCTATCGGATGTGTATCTGATAGCCTAATCCATACAAGTCATTGATGTCATGTATCAATTCAATGGAATGTAGAATAGGTGAGTGCCAATCATGTTACAAACACCTTAGGAGTCTGTTCCGCTCTGTTTTACGGATACACTTCATATATTCCCTCGAATGCAATAGTACCTTTTCTGCAAACCTTTCACTATCAACACCTCGTTTAGCTCAGTCGATAGATCGCTCGCTTGTTACCAAACCTATATTTAATGGTAGTGGGTTCGAATCTGTCATTGGCCTATCTTACTTTTATTACTTATTCTTTCTTTTTTTAATTCTCTTCTAGATCTTATTTTCATTTATGTATATTTATTTATTCTTTTTATTCATTTCTTTTTCTTTTTTCTTTTTTCTTTTTTCTTTTTTCTTTTTTCTTTTTTCTTTTTTCTTTTTTCTTTTTTCTTTTTTCTTTTTTCTTTTTTCTTTTTTCTTTTTATGCTATGACGTGATGCTAATTAATGTTCATAACAATATATTCTATCATTGTGGCGTGGGCATTTGGTGCTATAGTGGATATTGCTATCTACCGTAGATTGCAGTTAGGGCCTATATGCTATACAGTATGTACATGACTTAAATATTACCCATGAGCTCGCATTCGAGTTTGTATCAACGTTTAGATGAAATTAGTTGTCATTAATACCAAAATATTACATGTGTGTTCCATTTATATAACCGTTACCTGTATATATACGAATTGCGCCATTCTAAATATGTTGAAATTTGAAGGAAATATTGGTTGAAAATCATCATTTTATAAAAAGTACTTTTAAATATTTATTATTAATATTGAGTGGTATATAATTATGGCGCATTATATACGCTACAAGGTGTGATTATTACATTGAAATCGATTGAGTGGTTCTCAAGTTATGATGTAAAACGTGAGGCATGACAGCGCGTGTTTTCAATAGCTCAGACAATGTTAGACAAAAGTGTTCGAACACTTAGTAGGCCTAATGTAAAGTCATCCCCCTTTCCCCCCTGATCAATGTTGAGTCGCCCAACTTGCCAAACATCAGCCCGTGGCCTAGCAACATTGATTGGTGGGGGAGGGGAGGGTTATATTGAAGGGGGGCTTTCAGGCTAGCAGATGCAAATTGGTATTTTCACATGACTCTAAAAATGCGTACTATATGGTAATTAAACGGTGCAAACAATGGTCAGTGTTCGAACACCTTTTTTCTATGATTGTAGGAACCTAACACCCTAACCCATTCTGTGCATGAGTTACACTGTGCCTAGGCTTCTGTGTTGTGTGTATGGGCCTGTAGAAAATGTGACTCGTGTGACTCGCGTGACATAGTAGCTCATTGAAGGGCAATGACATGGAGGGCAAATAAAAAGAATCATTCTTTATTTGATAAAGCACCACTAACTCAATTGCAAATATCAACCATTAGTTGAATCTCTTCATATTTTTTAGTAATCTTAAAAGATTGTTTTATTTTTTGACTCGCGTGACATATTTTTAGGGTGTTTTCGTGAAGAAATTATTGGAAAAATGCTGATAGCATTGAACAAAATACCCAATGTTTTGTCAAAGTACATGCAACAGCTATCTAATAAATGCAGACTGAGCAGCAGCTTGTGAAATTTACTCCATTTACTTCTTTGCTTGTGATTTGTACCTCTGAGCCCTGTTTTTGACTACAAGTTCAGGAGGCCGTAAATATACAGTAAAAGGGTCTAGTTTGAAAAATCTTTGAAATTTGAATGGTTTCAGTATTACTCTTATGAAATATAACTGACTGAAATGAATTCCTTTGAATCCAAAAAAGTGAATTTTGTGATTTTTTTCAAAAAATCAACATTTTGGGTCAAAATTGATGCCACATTTGGATTTTCTGATCCATTTCCTTTCCAAAAATGTATACTTTTATATGCATTTGATTAATAGTTCAATAATTACAGCACTCACAAAATTCAAAAAAAAATCAAATCAAAAACTTCCTTGAGTCCCCCCTCAATGGTGGGATACCCCTTCCTTGTTAGATTTACTGGACTATAGACTTAACCCCAAGTCTGAGGCTCACCACCCGCTCTCTCCCTATCTGGTTACGAATATTATTACACCTCATAAATATTCATGAACTAATCATGGCAATTCATTGACCAAATCATATCACAAGTACTATTTCTCTAGGGAAAGAGTTTTGATTATTTCCCTATAACATCATTCCCAGAGTCACAGTGAGGTGTAATAAAACAAATACTACATGGTATGATCGGGGCGATAGGGCACACTATTTCCCCTCGGTACTGGCTACGGGCCTATTACCCTCACCCTTTGGGTTCGGGATGATAGGCCCGTAGCCAGTACCTCGGGAAAATATGTAGAAAAAAACCATGTAGTATTTGTATATTATTTTCCATCAGAAAAGACACTGTGGTGCATGTCTTATTGACCCTATACCTATTGGACAGTGTGAGAGAGATGCTGTGCCCTGATACGCTACACCATCATTATTCATAATTATGTATTTAGTAATTGTGTTGATTATAATAATAATTGGGTTTTTTGGCAACACATAACTACACCACAGAAGCTCTTTCTTGTGACACAGATCGCATGATCGTGTAACGCTAAATATGATTCAAATAACTTGATTTGGCCAATCAGAGAGCAAAATGGCGATATTTCCTGTCATTCACGATCGTGATGTCATCACTAATACTGCTCTCGCCGTTCCCGGGTGTTTCACCTCAATACTATGACAAAACGGCATAACAGACAATTTTTTCAAAATGCATTTTTTTGGCTTTTGGTACTCAATACATCATATTACACATGTTAAACCATTTTTTATTATTTTAAAGTGTCACTGTTCATAATTAATTAGCATGTCTAAATGGTACAACAGCATGTTGGTCTTATAAACCCATGACAAAAGAGAATAACATCACAAGAAGACTAATAACCAATTAGAATTGACATTTCTGCATGAATGATCTTCACTTAAGTACTACATCCTGGATACAGTGTACTTTCTTTACAACAATCCCCATCACAAAACAGCACAACTTTCATTAGTTCATCAGTATTTAATTAAGGTGATTATTTGACAGTTCTTGATCTACTTCCATTTGAAAATATGGCAGGGTGAGCACCATTATCTTCCAATGTGGATTTAAACCCGATTTTAGTTCGGGGTATTTTGGTCACATTTGCACGATATCTCTTAATTTTGGTCCATAATTGGTTATTTTCCAGCCCAATTTCATGTACTTCATTTTAGTTATTTTCATACATAATCATGTCAGATTTATGTGACCACTCCATGAGTTTTCCTTACATATAGAATGGACGACCTACCAGTCATATATTTTTGGTCACCATCATTTTGTCCAACGGTTTATGCAACAGTAAATTATGCGATATTGATAGTTTCCATGACAGTAAGTAAAGTGATTATGCTCTATTATGAAATATCATTATGTATACATTGAAACTGTTAAAACAAAATTGAAGATATAACCGCATAAAGTGGTGATTTGTTGTTGTTGGAATTGACAACGCTCAATGAATATAAATGAATAATACGGGTTATGATTGATTTTGTAAATTTCATATAAAATCGTCAAATGTGTTTAAAAATCGTTCAAAATTGGCATAGTTCTAGGCAAACATCTACATCCATTGAACACTTTAATTCAACATGTACATAATATCAAATATCAAAGCTCATTGAAGCTAATGAAATATAGTGCAAAAAACACTAAACACAAAATTTGATAGAAATTCATGATATGTTATAAATTATTCACTACTTTAGGATAACATATGGGACCTTTGATCCTCTTTTTAATGACACGCAGAGATGTCTAAAGTCCATTAATATAGATCAATTGTTACACTTAAATTAAAAGGAACAATGTTAATAAATGAGATCCTTGGGCATCTGTTATAA
The DNA here is from genome assembly GCA_035610835.1 of Ophiura sarsii. Taxonomy (NCBI): domain Eukaryota; kingdom Metazoa; phylum Echinodermata; class Ophiuroidea; order Amphilepidida; family Ophiuridae; genus Ophiura; species Ophiura sarsii. The sequence goes on along the minus strand of CM069449.1, from coordinate 1,648,823 downwards.
GAACGGGCCGTTGAATTTACAATGGTTTCTAAACATGCTAAATGAACAACTGTGCATGTAATTAAGTGTATTGTGTATGGTTTAGAGTGTATTTTAATGATGATTAAGTTTTTTCAAACTATAGCGCACATTCGGTGTACTATTAAAATGCTCAGCGTGACACTCTGTACGCTAACAAATTCAATTGTATTTTAACAGTCAGCTTGCATGTCACGCAAACGGTCGCTATTTTCTGATCAGCCAGCGCGAGTGACCTCGCTCAACAAACGGACGTTTGTGAAAGGATGAAAATGAGGAGAGTTTTAAATTTGCTATTTTTGAACATTTCAGGCAGAAATTCCACTGTGAACACAATATTATAGAATCCAAGGCTTCAATATTAATTAATACATGTGTTTTCTTGAAAACTGTTTCGCCATATAATTATTAGCCATATCTCATTAAAGATGGTCAGGTCCTTTCTGATAATTCAGCAGCAAATACAGTGGATTCTTTGTTGCCATCAAATGTAAAACTTCGCAAGTCTTATTGCTCTACCGGTCAAGTCCACGAAAATAATATGAAAAGATGATTTTAGTTTGGCAACATTTCGCATGTTCTGTCATTCTAATGTATGTGTAGAAAACCGATCGATGTTTTTATTGTCCAATCAAGTTAAAGTAAAACAGCCGTGCGTATAGTGTCGCGGGGATTTCGAATGGATATCCATAACATGTGTAGGTCTATTCAGAGAGCTGGGGAAACTCGAAGTCTCAATTGCATGCCTGCTGAATTTAATTCTCAATTCAAGTTTTTGTAAGACTTTGGTACGGGTAAATGTAACAAATCTATCAAACCAAAATATAAAGGCATTTCGTTCTGCACTTTTAATATCAAACGAACTTTCCCCGAAATGTCCGATATACGCACACCTATCATTCCAACATAAACTGAATGTACTAAATTTGCTATCGTTTATGAAAAATCACGTAGCAAACCCACGACGCTATTGAAATTGTATCACCTCGAAAGTCTCTGGCACATCATTTAGGCTATGAAAAATGTTGAAGTTCAGTATTTCAAAAGACCGTTTTAAACTTGTGAACTCCGTGATCAATGTTTCTCGGTAAGTAGGTATTCTGTTACCTTATGAGAGGTTAAAATGTTATAGGTCCAATGTTTTTTTCTCACCATTTGTATCGAAACAAATAGAAGGTCCGAAAAGGGATACAAACGTGAAAGGCGTTATAGTGAACGGCGTTATCCTGCAAATCCTCCATCTTGTAACTTGGTCACTTTTTAATCATGTTTTATAGTTTTAGTTGATATAATTGACTCGTTTTGCTGTAAGTAATCTTTTATTGTAAACCACATAGAAGTCTTCGGGTATTGGGCGCTATATTAAGAGCTTGTTTATTATTATTATTATTATTATTATTATTATTAAATTGTTATCACCCTCATTTGCAAGAGGTCATATGTCGTGAATTGGTGTATCAAATAAGGTAGACTTGTCACACATATCAAAATAATTGTGATTATACGGTATATCAATTTATTTTTAAAGTAATTGACCTATTGAATTAAGTAGGGTGTCATTTTGTTGCTAATTATGTCCTCTTTTAAGGTTGTTTCTATGATTAATTTTTTATTTAATATTTGAATAGAGCTTGCTGAGCTCCATAATAATCTGAAATTTGAGCTTGATCGGAGGTGTGGTTTTCTAGATATGGTCATGTTTTTTATACTGGGTACAATTTGTGTTACATGTCCCTTTTTCCATAAATTAGGTTCCTTTTTCAGTTAATGCATTATATCTGAAAAAGTTTACATTTTAAGTTGGTAAAAGTATACATATTCTGAAAGCATATACTGTAACGGATGCAAATAGCATACAACCAAGTTGATTATACAGGGTGGCCCGAAATTGTACAGGGTGTAACAAGCAAAATCTTCTAAAAAAGAAGGGTTTCAATAATTACTTCCACTATGCATATGAAGTGATGAGAGAAAAGTTCAGTACAGATTTAAAGTAGTTTAATAAAATACCCATCCAGACATATGCAAATTAAATTTCATTATGAATCTGAAATTCTACATGCAGGGTGTCTAAAAATGTGTTTATTTAGTTCTGGAAAAATGCTTCTATTACTACATACATACAAAGACTAGTATTTTAACAAAATTCAAGTAGATTTCAAATACAAATGCATCAATTACATGTACACAAAGATTGATTGATTTTAATTTTAAACATATAGGGTGTTTAAAACATTAATTTAGGTATACGTGATTATCCACAAATCATTCATTAAATTGAATGAATTTAAATTTGCATCAGAAACATGATTTAACATTCCAATTTGAAGTGACAAATGCTTAAAGTGGTATGAGTTTCAAATAATGTTCAATAAAAGGGGCCCTTTAACTACAGGGTGACTCAAATTTTCCCAATGGCACATGTTTAGTGGCATACAATCAATTGCATTCATCCTTCTTGCACCTTCATGATGTGCAAAGCACATTCAAATGAACAAATTAGGTTAGTTTCCATAATGTTTGAACCCAGTATTCAAATTTCAAGAGTCTGATTTAAGATTGAATTATAAAATGTTATCGTTTTAAGTTGTATTCAACATATAGGGTGATCCAATGTTGATTGGCAAACTAGTAGTCACTAGTATCGTATCAACTTACTTTTCAGTTGCATTCCTAAGAATTTAATAATTCTCCTGAGTTTACAAGCTTGATGAAAACCAGCAGTGTTTTACTTATTTGGTAACACAGTTAAAAACAAGTAATAACACCACACAAACACATTTAACAAAATGTGCTAATTAACATCCAGACAATACAGAATACATGAGGTTAATTACATATCTTCTTTTAATTTTTAATTCAATAGTTAAATTTATTTATTCAAAAGGGTACCTCAACCTTTCTATACTTTTAAAATGGACAGTTTGGTGCAGGCAAATGTTTGCATACATTTGCAGACTGCGACCAACTTACGTTTCTTAACAATTTTTTGAGCTTCTTAATGCTAATTAATGATTCCTTAAGAGAGCACCACACCAAATCAATGCGCAATTCGTGTAATCCTGCAGTAGTTCCGGAAAAGCACGAAGACTAGATTTGTTAATGTGTGGTTTTCGGGCAATTTGTTTCTCCGGGGATGGTATGTTTGTACTTAAATGAACAAGTGGGACCTATCCGTTGGACCTACAATGATAAAATACGATATTTTTTTAATTTATTGACCTAAATAGTGCCCAGGGCGTAAGCACCTGCCTAAATAGTGAACAGGCATGCCAGAAAAAGTGAAAAAGTGAGGGCGCTGTGTGCACGTCCGTAGCGGAAAATTTAGCTTAATAACCGCTCATGAAACAAGGCTTAAATTAAAGTTGAGATGTTACTGAAAAATGGTCATAGGTGACAAGTATGCAATAAATGTAACCGGAGGGTAGAAAAGGTGTCTTGAAATATGGCACTTTTACACGTATTTCAATGAGAAAGATATTTGGTGTGGTGCGCCCTTAATTAACTAATTATATTTTTAATTCAAATATGCTTCAATAATGTTATGTTTTCAATATAGAATTGTACCAAGAGTGAAACAAGTGCATTTTATGTTTGCCCAATGTATATTGCACCATACTTGTTCAACTATGCACTCCTCCTCCTCCACATACTCCTCCTCCACATACTCTTCCACCCCTGACTAATGAGGTTTAACGAACTATTGTAATTAACAGAACCATGGTAGTTTATATTTTTCTTTTTAAAATAAAGGCCAAATACTTTCTCATCAAAATAAGACCAAATTTGAGTATGTGTGATAAAGAATAGCCAAAATATATGCATGCAAAGTAATAATATGTAGTGCAAATGTAACAGATCCACCTTTTTTGGGTACCCAGTATAAAAAACATGACCATATGACAATTTAATCGTAAAAAATGAAGCAAAATTGAAGCGTTCATTTCTTTTGTTTCTTATGTTTTTTTTTACCCCCTAGCAAAATAAATAATCCATGCAAAAATGTTTAATTAATTTTTACAAGAAAAGTATAAAAGCTACAAACCTGAAATTTTGTGAGCTTGTTAATTATAGCCTTTAAAAGATTTCCTGTGCTGTGGGAAGCTGTAAGACATCTGCATAATTAACCATACTTACTTATCCAAGGAAGCTTTAGGTCATTAAAAAATGAGGCTTTTTAATGCACTTGGTGTACCTCTCCTTATTTCCTGTGCTGCGGCAATCTACTGGAGTATTCAATAAACATTTAGAGCAAAAACAAAAAACTAAATCTTCATAGAAAATTTTACCTAGGGAGTCAACAAAACAATATAAAACAAGAAAATATACTGCCCTCTGTTGGCCGAAAAACAATACAAAACAAAAGAATTCAAAATGACTTCAAATGGTTATATCTGGTGAACCGTGCACCCAATTCACCTCTAGTAAAATACTTTTTTTGTTGAACTCAACCAGCTCTACCTTATACTTGAATATCAAGATGTGTTTGCTAGTCACCAATAATCTAATTAATGAATTGCTTAATTAAGTGCTAATTAGTTCAGTTTTGAAGGTAAATTTAACAGGTTTCTGTGTGTTAAAACATATTTAAGTATTTTTATTCCACATCGGTTATCAGATTAAATGTCGTTTCTGAACTAACTATAATTGAATGCAACAATTATATTGTATTCTTATTAATTATGACTATTGATTAATTAATCAACTAATTAATTAAGGGGGATTCGAGGAAGTTTTTGACTTGATTTTTAAAATGTTGTGAGTGCTGTAATTATTGAACTATTAATCAAATGCATATAAAATCAACATAACTTTTATTGTATACATCCGATCTACACGGAGTAAAGATATTTGGAACCTATTACTACAAGGATACCATATGATATGATATGATATGATTTTATTGGCACAAAATCGCGACCCGAAGGCCTAATTACATTGTACAGGAAAGCAAGGAATACATATAAAACAATTCAATACACAAATAGCCAACTTACTGGGCAGGAACATGGCACACAACAAGAGACAAGGCCAAATACAGGATATGCGAGCATGATAAAGAAAGACGGAGCACGCAAAGCAAATTATGGGAGATCACTGTTGATCAGCTTCACATAATAAGGAATGGGGCTTTCAGCATATCTGTTTGTGCGAGCACGAGGCTGGGTGAGTTCGGCATTGTTTCTCAATTGTCTACCATGAACCTGACCTCTGCATGCAGGGAGCAACCTTTTAGTCCTACTGCATTCGGCTAGTGACTGAGCAAACTTCAGAGAATGTTGCTCCCTCCGGGCAGACAAATAATCAAAGTTACATACATCTAAAGCATTACCATAGGAAATAAAACTAGGACCAAGGATAATTCTTAAAGCTCTTTTTTGGACTCTCTCAAGTTTTAGAGCTAGTTTGGATGTGAGGGCACAATGCCAGATGACGTCAGAATATTCAAGCAGAGGGCGAATGTACCCCCTGTACACCGTCACTAACTCGGATGTATGAAAACCAAAACGTTTAAGAGATCGCAACATAAAAAGTCTTTTGTTGGCATTCTTGCACATGTGGTCAATTTGTGTGTCCCATTTAAGATCCTCGTGTAATCAAATGCCCAACATTTTGGCAGAGCTAGCAAAAGAAAGCTGCGATGGACCAATTTTAAAGTCAGGTTGGGGAGGGGGATCTTGCATAAAACACATCTGCATGGCTTGGCATTTGGCAGGGTTGAGTTTGAGTTGATTAGTAACAGACCAATCCAGAGAGCCATCAAGATCAGCTTGCAAGTTGCTACTCTCACTAGAGGAACGATTTTCGCGGAACGTAAGATCGTCCACATATTTCCAATGGTGGGAATAACAACTCTCAGCCGCATCATTGATAACGGCCTGAAAGGTTATGGGTCCAAGTTTAGTTCCTTGAGGAACACCAGCACAAAGGGGCAAATAATTGGACACGGTTTGGTTATAGCGCACGCATTGGCGACGATCATTGAGAAAACTACATATCCATGGAACAATAGTCCCCCGGACCCCCAAGGCAATTAACTTCTGAATAGCAATAGAATGATTTACTAGATCAAATGCCTTCGAAAAATCAGTGAGGACTACCTGTTCCGATATTTTTTGGCTTGTCAGCACCCTGGAACAAGAAATGAGTAAGATTCAAAAGATAGTGCGCAGTTGAAACACCTTGAATGTTACCAAACTGATTGATGTCAATAGAACTTGAATATCTTGCACCACCCATTTAGCAATAAACCCTTCAGCAATCTTGGCAAATATATCTGTCAGTGATATTGGTCTCATTTTATCAATGAAGGGGGGAAATTGTTTAGGAATGGGAACAACATATATGTAAATACCAAGTGATATTATACAGGGTGTGCATTAATTATGCAGGGTGTAACATAAGAAAAAACACATTATTATACTAGATTTGATATACCCAGGTTGTTGTTTTTTACTAACGTATTACATTAAAAACAAGTATAGTAGTAAAAAGCAGGATATAGGGCTTTCAGTAAAAAAAAAGTAAATCGACTAATCGTCCTCCGTTAAAATATGCAGGGTTGCCAAAATCATGTATATAAAATAATGGAAAACAATGCTTTATAGAGACAAAATAAATTCTATTTTGAGTTTTGCGATAGTAATTTTGTTTTGAACCATTGGGTTAGATACCTAGATCAAGAAAGACAATTATAGCAGAATTTATTTGCCAAAAAAGTGAAAACAATTGGAAGAAATCACTTTTTTGGTCAACATTTCAAAAAATATCAGATTAGGTTAAAAAATCAATAATCGTCCCATAATCTAGCGATTTTGGCATTTTTTACTCAAATTCATTTTTGTTAGCTTTGTTGAAAAATGTTGGGTCCAAAAATGTATACTTTTATATGCATTTGATTAATAGTTCAATAATTACAGCACTCACAAAATTTGGATTTGAATCAAAATTGTTGAATGTTCTCACAATTGACAGAGCGTAACTTTGTTTACACCAACTTTTGACATATGACCAAAGCACAATCTTTCTTTATTGGATAATTTTTGAGAAGTCTAATTACAGCAGCGAAACATTGAAAATAGTGAGTTTGCTTCTTCTTTCGTGTTTTATATAACGCATATCACTTCGTGTATCAAACAGTTTCTTCTGGAATATGCTGTAAGTGTAAACACATGGCTCATAATCCACATATATAAGAGTGTTTTCTACCGCGCTGCACATTGAGTGAGATCCATTGGATATTAACGAAATTAGCTAAAAGTATTCTGACAGAAAATGTTAAAAGTTTACCCATACACACCTTTCTTGGTGGAACTAGAAGCCCAACGTCTTACTTTTGAAAGTTGTTGTGATGAGAAATTCACACTTTAACTTGCTATTTCAGATTTGGTAAAATCAAAAGTTAAAAAATCGAGAAAAAAAATCACAATATATAATCCCCGGAGCAGATTTTTGTTTTAAAACTAGCCTTAATGTGGCTGAAAGTCACCCCGTGTGTCAATTCATGAGGCGAGATTGTAGATAGACTGCCTGTTCACACCCAATTAATAGAGTGATGGCCAGTTCAACCTGTCAGCCCCTGTCAGACAATAACTCATGCTCAAACTATACAGGACACTGGAACGTAATGTAAAATGTTCATTATCAATAAATAAGAAAACAACTTTACAGTATGCGATGCAGTGTGCATGTAATTTAATAGAAACGTTACTGTAATAGTACATCAAAGTGAAAATTACATATTTGACCACTGTTTGACGGTCAATATTGGGAAATTTAGGCAAAATATTTGGTTTAAATCATATTTTAGTATTAAAATTGATAAAACAAATACAAGTTCTGCAACAGCTACACGATGTGTGTAAGTTACAGTTGTTTTATCTATGTTTCATTCCAATAACTATCATACACGTGAAGTGTAATACCATTACAAATAGCAAATAAAGTTTCTTTATCTAATGAAATACAATGTCAATGTTAACAATTGATGCATTACAGAATGGAAATATTCTTCAACTTGACTAAATTTGACAAAATAAGTTTTGGAAAAGGTACAAAATTGAAATCATATAGTTGTCAAAAGCGTTGAATCATCGGATTTGTTAGGGCTACAAAATCATGAAAATGAAATTCATTCTTCTGTCGCATAGCTTGTCAACTATTGTTACGTGGAGACCTTTCAACGACAAAAACAAGAATTGTTATATCATATTCGGACTTAGTTAGGGATGTAATGACACTAGCAATGCAATATGACACTATATAACGCCGTTCATCGAGTGAAAAAACATATAAAGTGACCGGAATTGCATGGTTTCGTGCGTAAAAATATGAGCAGTGGTGTTCGCAAACATTGTTGTTTTAGTACATTTTGAATATTGGGTCATCAAAAGTAATCAAAGTAAGCACATTTGAAACATTTTTCCAGAGCTGAAATGATCCCATTTCTGTAGAATGTCACATACACTGACATGATACTAATCATGTGATGCTGTATTAATTTCCCATTTTGCATCTTCTACTACATTGATTTGGTGGATAAACACTTCTATTTTTTACTACACCTAGCACAAAAAGTCCCTCATCAGTTGCTTTGATGTTGGCTAATTCAAAATAGATAATCGATACCAAAAATGTGAGATATACATTTAATGGGCAAATGTTTTCTCCCCAGTTAGTTTGATACCGCATTCAAAAAAAAATCGAATGGATACTTTTTAAGTTATGGCGATTTCAATGACCGCGCATCACAACAGCAAAGCTGCAATAGAAATGGTTTTCATTGATTTGTGTGTGATTACGCTGTGAAAATGTGTGTATAAAGAATCACAGCTAATCAGCAAAAGAAGACCACACCTTTTATACCGCAATCACTCCAGACCCATTGATCCAGATACCTAGGTGGCTGGTTCAGATAGCACACAGTTATGACAGTAATCACACACAAATCATGATATCCCATAGAAAACCATTTCTAGTGCAACTTTGCTGTTGTGATGCGTGTTCATTGAAATCGCTATAACTTTAAAAGTTTCCATTCGATTTTTTGAATGAGGTATTAAACTGCGGAAAGAAATGTACTCATTTATTGAATGTCTTATATTTTTGGTACCGATTATCTATTTTGAATTAGCCAACATCTTGTCAGGGACTTGTTGTGCTAGGTGTATATGAACGACCAATGCCTTACAATGAAGTGTATGTTGGCAAACAGTTATTCTGAAGTTGTAAACGGTCACGTCGTACCACACAATTGTGAACATTTTACCACATTTTCTTAATCAAGAATCAAGAATTACGCCATAGTCATAAAGCAACACTATTTGATATAAGGGTTGCTGGGAATATAAATCAAATAACAGTGAATGGACCAGTCTTCCTACATACGATGGTTTACAAAGCGGTCTAAATTGAGCTCTTCTTTCGGAAAATGTCGGAGCTTGCATGAAGCAGCACCATCCCGTGAAAAGAAAAATGACCTTGCAGTGCGCAGAGCGTGACCAGCTGGCTGACGACTGTTAACAACAGAAGCCATTATAACGGTGTACTGCCAATTGAAATGTGTATGAAAGTAATGTTAGACCTAAATTGGACCACACGGTGTTTTTTCTGATACTTATCATGGATACAATGACAAATCCTCCTCAACATTGTTATTTAATTATGGCATGATCGGTATTGGTACTTATGAATTAAATGACTAAATATATTATGAAACACTTGATTAATTGTCCATTGTTAATATATACAATAACAAAACAAGTGTCTGATAATTATTAGTGCCCTTATATCTCAATCGCAAAGCAGATGGTCCCGAGAGAGAACATACAATATAAGAACGTCAACTGATGGAGAGAGCATTATTCATTTAGCATCTGTATGTATCAATCGAATTTGGTATGTTTGTCAGTATGAAGAGGATTCGGTTACTCCTGTTATTGTCTGTGGTATTAGCCAACACTATTCCATCACAGGTAAGTGAATTTAATGCGGGTGTGGTGTTGAATATTATTATGGCAGTTTTGTTTATGAAGTTGGAAAGTGGCCTATCAACAAACAAAAAATCTAGTTTTTTATGTGTCAAAATTCAAATATGCATTTGCTGACATCGGTCTTATCAGGTATTATATGGAAACCATTTATATAATTACAGGATTATATCATCAGCTGAATACGAAATTTAGTGAAGTTACAGACATTTGTTATTAATCTATGATAACGGAAAAGTCTGAATAATAATAAAGAATAATACACGTTCTTCAAGCTCCCCATACAGCGTGTCCCAAAAAACTGGGTTCAAAAGTTTGCGAGCTTATGAATAAGTAGGAATCATGGATAGTTTATATTTAAGGATATCAAACAAAATATACCTGACCTTTATTGGGTTAATTCGGAGACCAATCCAATATAAACTGTTTGAAATACAAAGATTTGACTAGAGCGTGGTCAGAACCCATTTGTCCCAATTTAAGGAATAAACCATCCGTGCGTTGCACGTTACACGCTAGCAAACGTTCGACATTGGAAGAGTGCGATGACTGTTTTGAGTCTGATATATCCCGGGATGGGGTTTATTCTCCGAAAGAACTTAACAATAACTCGGACTATAACAAAGAACATTTTTTGTAATGTTTATGTAAATAATGAACTTGTATTATTGCAATATGACCAAGATAATTTTGTTTACTGCCCAAGTATATGTAAAGAATGAATGCAAAGGCAAAACTTGGATGAAGTCACAACAATACGCAATTGCAACAACACATCGGGGTGTTCCTTGAAAAGTGGCACAAATGGGTTTTGACCATGCTCTTATTACAATCTTTGTATTTCAAAAAGCTTATATTGGATTAATTACAGAATTTAACCAATTAAGGTCAAGTATATTTTGTTTAATATTCCTAAATATAAACTATCCATGTTTCCTACCTTTTTTAGTTATAAGCTCGCAAACGTTTGAACCCAGTTTTTTGGGACACGCTGTATAGTTTACTGTTACCATTCATTCAGAATGCACATTAGCCAAAAATATACTATTATAGTACGGTATCAACTTCACAGAGTGCATCAATACCAGAGAATGAGAACAAATTACACGCTAGCAAACGTTCGACATTGGACGAGTGCGATGACTGTTTTGAGTCTGATATGAAGTTGACCCCCGCACAGCAAGCTGTTATCGGTGCTGCTATTGAAGAGGAATCCACTGGGTTCTCCAGGACGCCACAGAAGCGGGTACCGGACGTCATTGAAAAAAAATCAAGTAAGTTTTTTGTATGTAGCATTTCTGAGAGGTTGAATATGAGACACGGAATACGCGTACAATACTTTATAGAATAAACTCGCACCTATCTCTCACCTTGCATTTAACAGAATAAATTACATGGTGACAGATAAGGTAATATTCATTTCATTTCACATCCGAGTGACTGTTGGTATGAGGTTGTGGAGAAATTGGCAATACTATTTCCTATTAGTACTTTCGGACGGTAGGGATTGGCCAATGAACTAACGTGCAATGATATGCTATACACCTAACAAAGTCAGTTCCTAACCAGGTGCTTTAATGTTACCTGATTGAAATCAGATACCGATGTATCTTAGATAGCCTATACATTAAACTAGCAATTTGAGACCTAAAAAAGAGGTTAAAATGACTTAAGTAACCAGACCAACCGAAAACAAAGTTGTAGTTAATTGTTTTTCTATGGGATATAGAATGCCTAGTGTGGGATCAGCAGTGACAATTTGTGTGAAATCAATCACAGCTCTCCATTCATACATAAATGCCTGACCGGTTTCAAGAGTAGACATCCATATAAAAAACCACCTTTTTGCTAGGTATGGTTGCTAAAAGCATCATAATGTCATATTGTAAAGAGGAAGTTTACTCGTTTTAGTATATAACTTCGATTTTTGATACTGACAAGGTACCTTTTCAGGAACCTTAAACCATTTTTAAATTATCGACCAAGGCTATTGCAAATGCGAATCCAACTTGGTGTTGGTTTGATCGTTTAGGTGTAACGCAATTCATATGTTGATTCAAAATTCTCCTATCTTGATGCTATTTAGGGCTTTTATCTGATGATTTGTAAAGAAAGATGTATTTTTACTACAATTTGACACACCAATTTACTCTCCGTGGTCTTCGTTATCTCCAAGAAATTGGTGGTTTGTGACGTTGTTTTGTTTTGTCTGATTTTTCAAATGAGGATATTTATTTTTTGCTAGGATTGATTTTAAAACAGTAATTTGATTTCAAATGTAGACCAAAATAGTCAACAAATGTTGAGTTTCCTCCATATTCTCGCCCTGTGTCTGTTTCACTGTGATATCATAATCCTCTAGTCACCAAGTATGTAACGCTCGGTTAACGACTTGTAAAGCCGGAGAGACAATGTTCGATCCCCGTATTTTTTATCTTTTAAATTTATTAATCACCATTCATTCATCAGTTATTATTAAATTATTCATGATTACAAAATCGTCACTCTTTTCTATCACAATCACATTTCATGGTATGGGATGCTGAGTGATTCTGTTGAGGGATAATGTGATCAATACAAAGTATGAACCTTTGTCTTTCAAACAATACCCTTTTGGATTGTTAGATACCTTTGGTTATGTAACGTCATTAACATAAACACAATAGGTTTCAGACACTGACTGAAATCTGTCAATTATTTGGCTGGATATGTAATATGTTGAATATGGGTTGATTGATACATTTGCGTATATCTCGGCAATGCAAGCATAAAAACAGATAACACTTGGCACATAGTTAGAACACACACTTATCTCTGTTTGACACTCTTTTTTAGATCTGAATTCCTTAATACAAACAAGTAGGGACCATCTCAAATACACTTTTATTTAGCAACATCTGCAATAATATACCTTATAAAACAACAAAGGATAAAGAACAATGAAGGGATTATAATTTAGTAAATTGTTGTGGGATAGTGGGAATTTCAAGAGGAGCTGTTCATAAAATTTCCTCAAACCATTGAAATTATGTGACGATTACACAATACATATATAGTAGCTCTAAGATAATAGTAATAAGAGAGGTTGTGGCAGCCATCTTTGATTGATAAATTCATGTATATCTTCATTTTGACTATCACAATATTTTTACACATTGATTTAAGCATTTTTCATTATTTCTGATTATAATTTGAAGGCACAGTAAGCTTTTATCTGGTAAATTTCTTGATTTTAGCCATTTTTGGCCCAGTTCAAAATGATCTGCCGTCTGCGCATGTGCATATATTCTGCAGGTTTCATGCGAATAAGTTCAGATAATAAGTTAACTATCATATGGAATCTCCCAAACTGGTTAATTGCTTGGATTTTTCCTAAATTGTTTGATTTTCCGCAATATTAGTGATTAACTGACTGGGAATTTTTCAATGAAAATGGCAATTTGAAATACTGATATTTGTATACTTTTTATTCGATTGCCTCTTCTTACTTTTTCCTCTTATACTACATATCAACTTACACAGGGATTAAAATTATTGTCTTTTTAAAAAAACCACCTTTTTATCTTACTTAGGATTCACCTGCTTCTGGTGTCATGTTATGCAATCTTCTTACCACATATTATTTCATACAAACAATTCAAATTTTCCGCCAAATAACTGATTTAGCAGTGTCACAAGTGTAATTACTTTGAGACAATGCTATGACGTCATAGTTCACACTTAGAAATCCAAAACTATATTGTTTGAAAGAAAAAGGGTTCATACTTTGTATTGATCACACTATCCCTCAATAGAATCACGCATGCATCCCATACCATGATCACTTTCATATATAACTTACTGACTGACCCTCGTAGATTACATTTTCAAGGATTTTGTCCTACAATTTAAAACAGAGTTAGTACCCATCAGACGAAAGTCTGATGACCTCAAGGTGAAACTTGATCGAAGGGTATTATAGCACTGACACGGATCATGTAGCAGGTCACTATTTGAGGGTCAGCAGTTGTTACGGCACAATGACGTGCAAATCAATACGTGCAAAAGCCCATTTGCACGTCTTGGGCACAAATAGAAAAAAAGACCAACAATTTTATTCTTTGGCCCAATACGTGCTTAACAAAATGTGAACTCTAAATTCGAATATATTCGATTTGAATCGACCCAATATGAAAAGTCTAAATTTGAAACGATGGGAGAGATATATTTCATTTAGTAATCGGCCTCTCTGAAAGCTTCGAACAATATCTAAGCTAATTTTGACCCATATTGACTCGATCCAATATAATTTTGTCCAAACAGTAAAAGTCATAAATAAGCAAAACGGGTTTTCTAGATCATTTTTCGATTTTGTTTTTGATTTTTTGTTGCATGTTTGTTTCGACAGATAGTAGGTAGTAAGTCATAGAAGTAAAAAATAAGCAAAACAGGTATTTCTAGATAATTTTAAATTTTGTTTGCACGTATTTGAGAGCACGTGTGGTCTAGTGGATAGCATGCCGGTTCTAGCCCCGCTGTGGCCAACTTGTTTGTGTCCTTGGGCAAGGTACTTAGTCTCAATTGCCTCGTTCACCCAAGCGAAATTGGGTAGCTGTTAAAAAAGGGTGATATTAAAATCTAAGTGCTGATATGGATGTGCGCCTAGCCAGCAGCCGGCGTAGATGAAGCGAAATGATTGTGACGATTTCCCAACAACAGCGTCATAATAAATAGGCTACAGCGCCATGAGCGTCGCTTTGCGACGGATACCGGCGCTATATAAATGTCCTTTATTATTATTATTATCATTATTATTGGGCTCAGGTTGATTTGATCTTAAAAATATCCATACTAAGACGATTTTTCGACAGATAGTAGGTAATAAGACATAATAGAAGTCATACATAAACTAAACAGGTGTTTCTAGATCGTTTTTCAACAAAAAAAAACAGTTTTTGTTTGCACGTATTGGGCACGTATTGGGCTCAGGTTGATTTTTTCTTAAATATCCATATTAAGACGATTTTTAAATTATGCACATTTTGAATGAGACCATCAAACATTCACATGCAGGTGGCTAAGCACTGAAACAGGTGATTTCTACGAATGAGAAAGAAGAACACATCAGCTTTTCATTGATATGAAACACAATATTATGAATATATCAATTTTGATTTCTGTAGACAAGTACCCCCTTTTGGTGTGACGTGTCATAAATAGTGTTCCATGTGTCGTTATCGGTATCGTCATTGTTTATCATGCTACTATTTAGGGCTGAATCTACTATGTGAAGGCACCAATATGTCTGCTATATTCAACACTTCTTTAATGTCATTTGATCATGTAAGTGATGTACATCTGTGGGATGAGAATTGCACTGCATCAGCTTATAGTGATAACATGGCAATCATAACGACGGACTATCACCGTGATCTTCACCTTGATTTTCTTGTTCTTGTTCTTATTCTTATTCTTGTTCTTGTTCTTGTTCTTGTTCCTGTTCTTGTTTTTGTTTTTGTTCATGTTCATGTTCTTGTTCTTGTTCTTGTTCTTGTTCTCGTTTTCGTTCTTGTTCTTGTTCTTGTTCTAGTTCTGGTTCTGGTTCTTATTCATATTCTCTTCCTTCTTGTTCTTGTTCTCGTTCTTGTTCTTGTTCTTGTTCTAGTGGTTGTTCTTGTTCTTGTTCTAGTTCTTCTCCTTGTTCTTCTTGTTGCTTTTCTTGTTCTTTCTTTTTAAATTCTTGTTCTTCTCCTTTGTTCTTCTCCTTGTTCTTCTTGTTCTTGGTTTTGCTCTGTTCTTATTCTTTTTGCTATTGTTCTTGATCTTCTTGTAATTGTTCTTGTTCTGGTTATTATTGTTCGTGTTCTTGTCCTTGTTCTTATTGTTGCTGTTTTTGGTTTTTGTTCTTCTACATCTTGCTCTTGTTCTTCTTTGTGTTCTTGTTTTGTTCTTGATCGTGTTCTTGTTCTTTTTGGTTCTTCTCCTTGTTCTTGATGTTCTTTTGTTCTGGTATTTCATCTTGTTCTTTTGTACTTGTTGTTGTTGTTGTTGTTGTTGTTGTTGTTGTTGTTGTTGTTGTTGTTGTTGTTGTTGTTGTTGTTGTTGATGTTGTTGTTGTTGTTGTTGTTGTTGTTGTTGTTTTTGTTGTTGTTCTTCCTGTTGTTGTTGTTGTTGTTCTTGCTGTTCTTGTCCTTGTTCTTCTCCTCGTTCTTCCTGGCCAACCTGGTCCTTATTCTTGTTTTTTATCTTCTTCATTGTCTTGTTCTTGTTCTTTACTTTGTTCATGTTCTTCTCCTTGTTCTACTTGTTCTTGTTCTTGTTTTTCTTCATCTTGTTTTTGTTCTTGTCCCTGGTTTTTTCTTCATCTTGTTTTTGTTCTTGTTCCTGGTTTTTTATTCTTGTTTTTGTTCTTGTTATTGTCAGTGTTCGTGTAGGCCTACTTGTTCTTGGTCTTGCGTATATTCTTGTACTTGCTTCTTTATTGATTTTGTTCTCGTTATTGTTCTAGTTCCTGTTACTGTACTGGCTCTTGTTCTTGTTCGTGTCCGTGTTCGTGTTTTTGTTCCTGTTCTTGTTGGTATTCTTTTACGTGTTCATGTTATTGTTCTTGCTCTTGTTCCCGTCTTGTTCTTGTTCTTGTTCTTTTTCGTGTTCGTGTTCTTGTTCTTGTTCCTGTTATTGTTCGTGTCTGTGTTCGTGTTCTTGTTCCTGTTCCTGTTTCTGTACGTGTTCGTGTTCGTGTTCTTGTTCTTGTTCTTGTTCTTGTTCTTGTTCTTGTTCTTGTTCTTGTTCTTGTTCTTGTTCATGTTCTTGTTTGTGTTACTGTTCTTATTTTTGTTCTTGAACTTGTTCTTGTTCGTGTTCGAGTTCTTGGATTTGAACGTGTTCGTGTTTTTATTTAAGTTCGTGTTCGTGTTCACGTCCGTGTTCCTGTTTGTGTTCTTGTTAATGTTCCTGTACGTGTTCGTGTTCGTGTTCTTGTCCTTGTTTTAGTTCTCGTTCTTCTTCCTGTTGTTGTTGTTGTTCTTCTTCTTCTTCTTGTTTTTGTTCATGTTCGTGTTCGTGTTCTTGATCTTGATACTCTATTCATATATCACAACAAATGATGTTTGTGATGTTTATCCAATTAGGGACCGTTCATTATTATGGTGGGGGGCGGGGGCAGTTGGGACAAATTTGAGACTCGTATGTTAAAATTACCTACCCCCCTACGGCTGAAACTGAAAATTACATGACCCCCTGCTAACCAATAGCTTTTTACACACCCCCCTTCCCGAAAGAAATCAACTTGTCATACTTTAGGGGCTGTCTTTGCTTTTGGAATTTTGTTCATGGATACGTTGGACAATTTTGTTTGTGCCCTATCTGAACGGCCAATAATGTTATGATGCCCCTTCTTTTTATTTTGTGAAATTAGTAATGGCGAGCGTATCGAGTTGGATTTTTTTCTTCATATTTATACATTTTGGGTGGTTTTGTGAGTCTTTATAACCCGAACAAGTTAGAACATTCTGAGCAGAAACGTATAATCCAGTGAAACGTTCTACTTTTGTGAGCATTGGTGCAAAGCAGAGATGAGGTGAAAAGCATGCAATAAATCACATATTTAAATCATGATATTGGATTTTGTAACATCATACACCCTGTGGCTCTAATGTCTCGACCGTTGATGATTATATAGAGGTTTTTCCACCATATCGTCGATTTGCTGTGAGAAGTTGTCTCATAGTAAAAGTTTTTTAAGTCGACAGGTTTTAAGAAAATATGCGCGAAGCGCAGAAAAAAATGGCATTTACACTCCAAAATAGTCTCTAAAATCACTCCAATCACCACCATCTTTATAGTTTAAACAAATTTACACAACCCACCCTGTTCAAGAATAAAAAGTTACATAACCCCCCTATAGTTTACCCAACCCCCCCTCCACCATAAATAATGAACGGTCCCTTATTTGAATTATTGAAATACGCATTATGTATCAAACGAGATAGAGATTAGAACTGTTTTAAATTGTTGCAACATTTACAATAACAACTGTCATGTTCAACAATCGTTTTACTTATATTTCAGTTCTGTATCCTGAGTTAGCAGATAATCAAATGCACGTGTTTGCTATTCCTGTAACCATAGATAGGGGACCCTATTATTCGCCTCGTGTTCTGATCACTACGTCTTCGATGAACCCAGTCCTCACTACACTTAGCATTCCAGGTTCGGGGTTTGAGGTGAATACGACTATTACGAGATATAACAACGCTGACATCACATTGCTCTATGATGCCCTTGTTACAAATGCCGGTGTGTATAATGACAAAGCCACTATTGTAACCTCCTCCTACGCAGTTAACATACATGCATTCGATAATGACTATTATGATGGTGCTGGCTTCTCAGTCCTTGACAGCCACCAATTGGGCACGGAGTATATAATCCCGTCTTATCTGCCATATGATTCGTATTTTCCATCTTGTTTCACAATCACTGCACTTGATAACGAGACATCTGTTGATTTCGTAACAAAAGCTGGTATAGAACAAAGTATCAATCTCGGTCAATTCGAGACTTTTCGTTTTAATGGCGATACCTTGGAGGATTTGACTGGAACATTCATAACATCTAACAAACACATATCTGTAACTAGTGGAATGTATACTAACATGCCTAAAGACATAATCGGGGCGGAAGGTTTACTCGTTAATGTTCCACCTGTTAAGACGTGGGGACAAAGATTCGTGTTGGCTCCAATCTTAAAATCCTGTGGATACATATATCGTGTTATTTCCGGGAATCAGACAACGACACTCTCCATATATAATATCGGGACCGTGGAACTACAAGGAGGAGGACACTATTATGAGGCGGATGTCGCGACGGAGACGATGGTTACGATTCTATCAAATTATCCAGTACTGGTTGTTAAATACATGAAGGGAAGGCAAACTTGTAATGGTGGTCGTGGCGACCCTGCAATGATAGTTGTTACCCCATTAGAATCCTACTATAACAACGTTACCTTCCCAGTCTTTGAAACAACACATCCACATGCAAAATTCCATTCCATAAACGTCATTACAAACTGTAGTGATGTTGACACCCTGGTATTCGATGATACGACCTCCATGTCAGATTGGGCTAAGCTAACTACTGAAGACGAATCCATGTGTTGCATCCGTGGTGAAGTGACAACAGGTGTGCATAGTGTTTTAAATACGAATCCGTTGGCGACATTTACTGTCTCTGTCTACATGATGATGGTACAGTCTTATTCTTCCTATGCTTATCAGGCTGTATCTCATTATACAGGTGAGTACGTCGTGTATGAACAAATGAATCATATGTAGTAAAATGTTTTGTCGTCATTGTAGGCAAAAAGGTTGTATTTTCTGTATGTCTGGATAACATCCCTCTAATTTTAAACCACATTTTGCCATGTTCGTTGCGGTTGTTTGAATAAGTAGCCTACAGACTTCATTTCATGGACGAATTAATAAGAAAACAAGATAAATCATATGAAATATTATTATTTCTGTGCGTTCAAACTTGCCGAATATCGTTCGCAAAATTCAACAAGGGAATTGGCTATCTCTATTTGTCACTAGATTGCCTAGAACAAGCATGTGGTTCACTGTTTTTGTTCATATCACAAATGTAAATGGCACTAAAGATTCTGTTTACTTAAATTAAACTACTCATTAAAACGCTCTCTTCCAAAAGTCCAAAGGATGAGATGAAGAAATTAGTTTATCGTATGAATAAAAGAAATCATCCTTTTATAAAGAATTTCACGTACAAATGATATTCCTTATGTTTCATTAAATTCAACTACAGTTCCACTTATTTCAAGTACTACCACTGATTTATCTCCGGTCTCGACTTCTGATGGTAAGCATGTGTTGAAATATCACTGTTTTGCCAAAATAAATAATATGGGTATTCTCTGTTGAAATTTACTGACGCGCCGTCAATGCTAATTATCCATGTCTAAATCCATCGTGAGTCCTTACGGACTAAACAATGAAAACAACCAAAGAAACAAATACGTGCAATACGTGCAAAAGCCCAATGCACATTTGCACGATTTGGGCTCAAATAGAAGAAAAAAATGACCAACAATTTTATTCTTTGGCCCAATACGTGCTAAACTCTAACGTTATTGCTGGCGTAAAAGTTGCATTTTCTGTATTTCTGTATAAAATGCCCCTAATTGTGAACCACATGTTACCATGTTCGTTGCGGTTGTTTGAGTAAGTAGCCTACACCATTCATTTGATGGACGAATTAATTAGAAAATAAGAAAATTCGTATGAAATATGATTATTTCTGTGTGTGCAAATTGGCCCGAATATCGTTTGCAAACAGTCAGAAAGTGAATTGGCTACCTATAGTTTTCACTCGATTGTCTAGAACAAGCCTCTGGCTCGATGTCAAATTGAAATGTCTGTAAGTATTGAGTTTGTTTGGTAATCTACTTAAGGGGGGGGGGGGGGGTATGGGGTGGTCGGATTTCAAAATGTAGTTACTTTGCAAAAAATGAGATAAAAGCACCTTGGAAACCTGCAATGTCTAAGCTTATTATTTGAGCCAGATCGGACATTCGGTTCACTATATGTTATGAACAATTTAGTTTACGGAGTTTCGAAAATCGGAGGTGATTTGTATTCGTTTGTGCGTAGAAAACGCTCACCCTGTGTTTTTTAGCAAATTCACTTTAAATTACATTTAAATAAACCATTGTAACTTTCTATAGTTTTTTGTGTGTAATAATATTAAATTAATTAATTGCGCATAATTATTCATCAAATCTTTAGGTCAACGGCATTTCTTATGAGATTTCTTTATTTTGTCTCACCCCGCTATATTTAAGCCCTTATATTTAAAAAATGCGATAAAAATTCTCATATACATGCGATATTCGCAAAAATGGACTCAAAATGTGTCTAAATTCAAGCTCAATATATGAACAATTATTTTAATCTCAAATATCAATGTATAATTTTTAAAGCAATTTTAATATTTTTGAATACGTTTCGCTCGATATCTCAAAACAAGAAAACACGCAAACGTGCGAAACGACTACGAACGTAACTCAATAACGCAATGATGAAATTTTATGAAATTTGAAATTCATGTTGCAAATAAGTAGATCTGTGCTTTAATGAAGCCGGTTTTTTTTAAATTTCGGCCTCAAATTTGAATTGCGTCGCAAAATTACGTGATTGGTCGGTTACCGGTTGCCATGGCAACCGTATCAAAATTCCGGCACCATTAAAGCGTGCGGAATATCATTATACATCATTATCCTAAGAATGGGTACAATAGAAGTTTGCGTTATTGAGTTACACTTGTAGTAGTTTTTAGCCAATCAGAGCTCCTGTATGGTTACCATAGCAACCAGAACAACAAAAACCCGTAATTTTGAAGCGTCTTGTTATAAGCTATATTATGATATATAATACTTGTATATTGAGTTTTAGGAAGGTTGTGAAAATTGATTATCAATATTGGACTTAAAAAACCCATACTCCCCCCTTAAATGATATGCTCAAAAAGTGCAAATGCATGAGAAAAGAAACTAGTTTATCGTATAAAAATCACCCATTTTAAATAAATTTTCCATACAAATGATTTATTTATGTTTTATTATATTTAACTGCAGTTCCACTCATCGCAAGTACTGAGGTCCCTCCTACCACCGATTTATCCCTGGTCTCGACTAGTGATGGTAAGTATGTGTTGAAATGTTTCTATTTTGCCAAAATTTATAGCCTTTTTACTCTTTCTTTGATGAAATTACTGACGCGCCGTCAATGCTAATTATTCAGGTCCAAATCCAGCGTGAGTCCGTACGGACTAAACAAGTAAAAAAACACCAAAGAAACAAACTAAAAAAAACCACCTCTCCAACACCAAATACAGAAATAAATAAATAAACAAACGTTGCAACAAATATCCCAACAAACAAACAAAAACAGCAATACAGGCTAATTTTAGGCGCCGTGTTTTAGAGGGCATACCGACCGTCGTGTTTAGCCTGAGCATGTCCTCCTTAGTTAATACTTCTTGATCAAACTTTAAATTTCACATCGCTCTTCACTTTATAGCGTAAATGTAGCATTAATGTTCAGCATGTATCTACTTATAGACCGGCGATGAAAGTTCTTGCTCTTGTTCTTGTTTTCCTTGTTCCTGTTCTCGTTCTTGTTCTTTTTTGTTCTGTTCTTGTTCTCGTTTTCGGTCTTGTTCTTATTTTCACTTGTTTTTGGTCTTGTTCTTATGCTTGTTGTTGTTATTTTTGTTCTTGTTCGTATTTGCGTTCTTGTTCTTGTTCTTGTTCTTATTCTTATTCTTATTCTTATTCTTATTCTTATTCTTATTCTTATTCTTATTCTTATTCTTATTCTTATTCTTATTCTTATTCTTATTCTTGTCTTTGTCCTTGTTCTTGTTCTTGTTCTTGTTCTTGTTTTTGTTTTTGTTTTTGTTCTTGTTCTTGTTCTTGTTCTTGTTCTTTATTTTGCTCTTGTTCTTGTTCTTGTTCTTGTTCTGTTTGTACTTGTTGTTGTTATTGTCCTTGTTCTTGTTCTTCTTGTCCTTGTTCTTGTCCTTGTTTTCGTTCTCGTTCTTGATTTTGCACTCGTTCTTGTTCTTGTTTTTGTCCATGTTCCTGCTCTTGTTCTTGTTCTTGTTCTTGTTCTTTGTGTTCTTGTTCTTGTTCTTGTTCTTTGTGTTCTTGTTCTTGTTCTTGTTCTTTGTGTTCTTGTTCTT
This sequence comes from Ophiura sarsii, assembly GCA_035610835.1. Classification (NCBI taxonomy): domain Eukaryota; kingdom Metazoa; phylum Echinodermata; class Ophiuroidea; order Amphilepidida; family Ophiuridae; genus Ophiura; species Ophiura sarsii. The sequence continues at coordinate 1,626,072 of CM069449.1, read as the reverse complement.
GTTCTTGTTCTTTGTGTTCTTGTTCTTGTTCTTGTTCGTTTTCGTGTTTTTGTTCTTATTCTTGTTCGTGTTCGTATTATTGTTCATGTTCTTGATCGTGTTTTTGTTCCTGTTCTTGTTCTTTTTGTTCTTGTTCGTGTTCTTGTTCATGTTCGTGTTCATATTCGTGTTCGTGTTCGCGTTTGTGTTCTTGTTCTTGTTCTTGGTCTTGTTATGGATCTTGTTCTTGTTCCTGTTCTTGTTCTTGTCCTTTTTCTCGTTCTCGTTCTCGTTTTTGTTCTTGTTTTGTACTTGTTATTGTTCTTGTCTTTTTTCTTCTTGTTCTTGTTCTAATACTTGGTCTTATTCGCGTTCTCGGTCTTGTTCTTTCTTTTTGCACTTGTTCTGTTCTAGTGTAAGTTTTTCTCCTATTTGTCCTTTGATGTTTTTCTTGTTCTTGTTCTTGTTCTTGTCTTGCTCTTGTTCTAGTTATTGTACTTGTTCTTGTTCTTGATGTTGATCTTGTTCTTGTTCTTAATCTTGTTCATGTTTGTTTTTGTTCTTATTCTTGTAGTTATTAGTGTTCTTGTCCTTGTTCCTCTCCTTGTTCTTCTTGTCCTGTCACTGTTCTTGTTCTCGGACTTGTTTTTCTCGTTCTTGTTTTTTTTTGTACTTGTCCTTGTTCATGTTCTTCGTGTTCTTGTTCGTGTTCGTGTTCTTGTTCGTGTTCGTATTATTGTTCTTGTTCTTAATCTTCGTCTTTCTTGATCTAGTTCTTGTTCTTGTTCATGTTCATGTTCGTGTTGCGTTTGTGTTCTTGTTCTTTGTCTTGTTATTGATCTTGTTTCTTCTTGTTGTTCTTGTTCTTGTTATTGTTCTTGTTCTCGTTCTTGTTCTTGTTCTTGCTTTGTACTTGTTAATGTTCTTGTTTTTTGTTATTCTTGTTCTTGTTTTTGTTCTAATACTTGGTCTTGTTCTCGGTCTTGTTCCATTTTGCACTTGTTCTTGTTCTAGTTTTAGTTGTTCTCCTGGTTGTCCTTATTCTTTTTGTCTTTGTTCTTGTTCTTGTTCTTGTTCGTTCTTGTTGTTGTTATTGTCCTTGTTCTCGTTCTCTATCTCGTTTTTGTTTTGTACCTGTTCTTGTTCTTTTTCTTGTTCTTCTTGTTCTTCTTGTTCTTGTTCTTGCACTTGTTCTTGTTCATGTCCTGTTCTTGTTCCTTTTTTCGTGTTCGTGTTCCTTTATCGTGTTCGTGTTTGGTTTCCTGGTCTTTTTTTGTGTTCGTGTCTGTGTTCGTGTTCTTGTTCTTGTCCTTGTTTTTGGTCTTGTACTTTTTGTAAATGTTCGTGTTCGTGTTCGTGTTCTTGTTCTTGTTCTTGTTTTTGTTCTTGTTCTTGATCTTGTTCTTGTTCTTGTTCTGTGTTTTTGTTCTTGTTCTTGTTCTTGATCTTGTTCTTGTTCTTGATCTTGTTCTTGTTCTTGGTCTTGTTCTTGATCTTGTTCTTGTTCTTGTCCTTGCTTTTGTTCTTGTTCTTGTTCTTGTTCTTGTTTTTATTGTTCTTGTAAATGTTCGTGTTCTTGTTCTTGTTCTTGTTCTTGTTCTTGTTCTTGTTCTTGTTCTTGTTCTTGTTCTTGTTCTTGTTCTTGTTCGTGTTCGTGTTCTTGTTTTTGTTTTTGTTTTTGTTCTTGTTCTTGTTCTTGTTCGTGTTCGTGTTCTTGTTCTTGTTCTTGTTCTTGTTCTTGTTCTTGTTCTTGTTCTTATTCTTGTTCTTGTTCTTGTTCTTGTTCTTGTTCTTGTTCTTGTTCTTGTCCTTGCTTTTGTTATTGTTCTTGTGCTTGTTCTTGTTTTTATTGTTCTTGTAAATGTTTGTGTTCGTGTTTGTGTTCTTGTTCTTGTTTTTGTCTTGTTCTTGATCTTGTTCTTGTTCTTGTTCTTGATCTTGTTCTTGTTCTTGGTCTTGTTCTTGATCTTGCTCTTGTTCTTGTCCTTGCTTTTGTTATTGTTCTTGTTCTTGTTCTTGTTTTTATTGTTCTTGTTATTTTTGTTATTGTCCTTCTCGTTCTCGGTCTTGTCATTGTTTTGTTCTTGGTCTTGATCTTGTTCTTGTTCTTGTTCTTGTTCTTGTTCTTGTACTTGTTCTTGTTCTTGTTCTTGTTCTTGTTCTTGTACTTGTACTTGTTCTTGTTCTTGTTCTTGTTCTTGTTCTTGTACTTGTTCTTGTTCTTGTTCTTGTTCTTGTTCTTGTTCTTGTACTTGTTCTTGTTCTTGTTCTTGTTCTTGTTCTTGAACTTGTACTTGTACTTGTACTTGTACTTGTACTTGTTCTTGTTCTTGTTCTTGTTCTTGTACTTGTACTTGTACTTGTTCTTGTCCTTGTTCTTGTTCTTGTTCTTGTTCTTGTTCTTGTTCTTGTTCTTGTTCTTGTTCTTGTTCTTGTTCTTGTTTTTGTTCTTGTTCTTGATCTCGATGTTGATGTTGATGTTGATGTTGATGTTGATGTTGATGTTGTTCTTGTTCTTGTTCTTGTTCTTGTTCTTGTTATTGTTCTTGATGTTGATCTTGATCTCGATCTTGATCTTCATCGTGTCTTGTTCTTTTTCTTCGTCTGCTTCTTCGATTTTGTTTACCAATTCAATGGATTATGTTTAAACAATTCATATACATGTATCTCAACAAATTATTATAGTGTATTATATGCTTGTAATGTTTCTCCTGTTGCCTATATGTTAGTCGGTCAGTGGTAGCCAACATCGTGTCGTGATTTTTTATTGGTTACGTTAGTGTTATCAATTTGGTTCTATGTTCTTATGATAATGAAGACAAAAATGAACTATTTTTATCCTGAAATATGCATTATGCATTAAACGTGATAGAGATTATACTGTTGTGAAATATTTGCAACATTTACAATAATAACTCTCATGTTCAACAATTGGTTTAATTATATTTCAGTTCTGTATGCTGAGTTGGCAGACAAACAAATACACGTGTTTGCTATTCCTGGGACCTATCCTGGATCCAGTGATCCACCTCATGTTCTAATCACTACATCTTCATTGGACCCAGTCCTAACCACAATTACCATTCCAGGTTTGGGATTTGAGGTGAATACAACGATTACGAGATATAACAACGCTGATATTACATTGCCCTATACTGCCCTTGTTACAGATGCCGGTTTGTATGATGACAAAGCAATTATTGTAACATCCTCCTATGTAGTCAACATACATGCATTCGATAATGGTTACTATGGTGGTGACGGATTCGCAGTCTATGACATCTTACAATTAGGCATGACGTATATAATACCATCTTATCTGCCATTTAGTTCATTTTACCCATCTAGTTTTACAATCACTGCACTCGATAACGAGACATCTGTTGATTTTGTAACCAAAGCTGGTAAAGCACAAACTATTAATCTCGAACAATTCGAGACTTTTCGGTATAATGGAGCAAGCATGGAGGACCTCACTGGGACACACATAAACTCTAACAAACACATATCTGTAACTAGTGGAATGTATACTAAGGTACATAGAGGGGTAAGCGGTTCCGAAGGATTACTCGTTAATGTTCCACCTGTTGAGACATGGGGACAAAGATTCGTGTTGGCTCCAATCTTGACAAAATCCTGTGGATACATATATCGTGTTATTTCCGGTAATCAGACAACGACGCTCTCCATATCTAATATCGGGACCGTGGAACTTCAAGGAGGAGGACAGTATTACGAGGCGGATGTTGCGATGGAGACGATGGTTACGATTCAATCGAGCTATCCAGTACTGGTTGTTAAATACATGAAGGGGTATACTGCTTGTGATAATCGTGGAGATCCTGCAATGATAGTTGTTACCCCATTAAAATCCTACTATAACAACGTTACCTTCCCAGTCTTTGAAACAACATATACCTATGCACCAAAATTCTATTCCATAAACGTCATTACAAACTGTAGTGATGTTGACAGTCTGGTATTCGATGATACGACCTCCATGTCAGATTGGGATCAGCTAACTACTGAAGACGAATCCATGTGTTGTATCCGTGGTGAAATGACACCAGGTGTGCATAGCGTTGTAAATACGAATCCGTTGGCGACATTCACCGTCTCTGTTTACATGATGTGTGTAGGAGGCTATACTTCCTATGCTTACCAGGCTGGATCCCATTATACAGGTGAGTACCTCGTGTATGAAAACATATATCATATGTAGTAAAATGTTTTGTCATGATTGCAGGCGAAAAGTCGCATTTTCTATATTTCTGTATAACATACCCCTAATCTTAAACCACATGTTACGATGTTCGTTGCGATTTGAATATGTAGCCTACATCATTCATTTAATGGACGAATTAAAAAAACCACCCAATTATGTGATGTTATTATGTTTGTGTGTGCATATTTCCCCGAATATCTTTTGCAAAAATTCAAAAAGGGAATTGGCTATCGCTAAATTTCATTTGAGTGCATAGAACAAGTCTCTGGCTCACTATACTTTATCATATTTAAATGGCAATAAATATTCAGTTTATTTTATTAAATCACTCACACGATATGCTCTCTTTAATCCTCCAAAAGTCCAAAGGCACGAGAAAGAGGATCCTTTTAAAAAGAATTTCACATACAAATGATTTTCCTTATGTTTTATTATTTTCAACTACAGTTTCACTTATAGCATGTTTATTCTTTGTGTTGAAATTACTGATGCGCAATCAATGCTAATTATCCAGGTCCAAATCCAATGTGAGTTCGTGGAGACTAAACAATGAAAACACCCAAAATAAACAACCACAAAAGAAGAAGAAAAAAACCAAAGAAAAAAACCACCCACACTACTACTTCTTATCCCGGGTTCGAGACAGTGTATTTGTAAGGTCTTTGTTAATTTAATTCACGCCAGTTTGTCCGAGTCTATATATTATTTGTTTACAAATTATTTTCCTTATGTTTTATTATATTCAAATGCAGTTCCACTTATTCCAAGTACTGAGGCCCCCCGTACAACTAATTTATCCCCGGTTTCAACTATTGGTGGTAAGTAGCGTTGAAATGTTTCTATTTTGCCAAATTTAAATAGCATGTTTAGTCTTTATTGACATTACTGACGCGTCGTAAAGGCTAATTATCCAGGTCCAAATCCAGCGTTATTCCGTATGGACTAAACAATGAAACAGAAACAAGCACAAAAGAAGAAACAACCCACTAACCATACAAATAAACAGACCTACAAAAAAAGAACACACAAAAGAAAGAAAGAAACACCAAAGAAACACCCCAACAAACAAACAAACAAACAGATGTTTGACAAATGCGCTTCGCACGCAATAAACCTCACACTTATTCACAGGTATAACGCATTATGTATACAAAATAATCCAATAATTGTCGGGGGGAAATATATCAAAAAGTTCCTTTTTCTTTACATACATATGTTGGCTAAAATGATACTTTTTTAAACCCCAACAAGTCCACAGGCATCGTGTGAACTTAAAAGAAAATCCTTTTAAAAACACTTTTTCATACAAATTACTTTCCTTATGTTTAATTTTATTCAACTGCAGTTTCACTTATTCCAAGTACTGAGGTCCCTCCTACCACTGATTTATCTCCGGTCTCGACTATTGATGGTAAGTATGTGTTGAAATGTTTATATTTTACAAAAATTAATTGCATGTTTATTCTCTGTTGACGCGTACAATACTTTATAGAATAAATTCGCACCTATCTCTCACCTTGCATTTAACAGAATAAATTACATGGTGTCAGATAAGGTAATATTCGTTTCGTTTCACCTCCGAGTGACTGTTGTTATGAGGTTGTGGAGAAATAGGCAGGCAAAACTATTTCCCATTAGTACTTTCGGACCACGGTAGAGATTGCCAATGAACTAACGTGTAATCATATGCTATACACCTAACAAAGTCAGTTCCTAACCAGGTGCTTTAATGTTACCTGATTTGAAATCAGATAACGATGTATCTTAGATAGCCTATACATTAAACTAGCAATTTGAGACCTAAAAAAGAGGTTAAAATGACTTAAGTAACCAGACCAACCAAAACAAAGTTGTAGTTGATTGTTTTTCTATGGGATATAGAATGCCTAGTGTGGGATCAGCAGTGACAATTTGTGTGAAATCAATCACAGCTCTCCATTCATACATAAATGCCTGACCGGTTTCAAGAGTAGACATCCATATATAAAAACCACCTTTTTGCTAGGTATGGTTGCTAAAAGCATCATAATGTCATATTGTAGAGAGGAAGTTTACTCGTTTTAGTATATAACTTCGATTTTTGATACTGACAAGGTACCTGGTCAGGAACCTTAAACCATTTTTTAATTATCGACCAAGGCATACTGTTTTGACGGACGAAATCCGCATGACACTTTTTCCTTCTCTCAATGTATATCGATAACGATGTGAGCTATTTAGACAACTACAAACATGCTTTGCCAAACTTCGTTGAACAAAATAAGAAGTGGACATTAATAGTAGTTTGCAATGTTATGATGCATGTTACTGTATCTAAACAAACATACAAGGCTATTGCGAATGCGAATCCAACTTGGTGTTGGCTTGATCGTTTAGGTGTACGCAATTCCTATGTTGATTCAAAATCTTGATGCTATTTAGGGCTTTGATTGGATGATTTGTAAAAAAAAATCATGTATTTTTACTACAATTTGACACACCATTTTACTCTCCGTGGTCTTCGTTATCTCCAAGAAATTGGTGGTTTGCGACGTTGATTTGTTTTGTCTGATTTGTCAAATGAGGATATCTATTTTTTGCTAGGATCGATTTTCCATTATTTAAAGTATTATTATTATTGGGCTCAGGTTGATTTGATCTTAAAAATATCCATACTAAGACGATTTTTCGACAGATAGTAGGTAATAAGACATAATAGAAGTCATACATAAACTAAACAGGTGTTTCTAGATCATTTTTCATTTTTGTTTGTTTTTTGTTTGCACGTATTGGGCACGTATTGGGCTCTGGTTGATTTTTTTCTTAAATATCTATATTAAGACGATTTTTTTCGACAAATTGTAGATAGTAAGACATAATAGAAGTCATATATAAACTAAACAGGTGTTTCTAGATTATTTTTCATTTATTTTAGTGTTTGCACGTTTTGGGCTCAGGTTGATTATTTTCTTGAATATGCATAAAATAAGACGATTTTCCCGACAGATTGTAGGTAATAATACATAATAGAAGTCATACATAAACTAAACAGGTGTTTCTAGATCATTTTTCATTTTAGTGTTTGCACGTTTTGGGCTCAGGTTGATTATTTTCTTAAATATGCATAGAATAAGATGATTTTTTCGACAGATTGTAGGTAGTAAGACATTATAGAAGTCATACATAAACTAAACAGGTGTTTCTAGATCATTTGTCAACAAGAACCTGTTCCAGTGCGCAACCACGTGCTTGAGAATATGAGGATGTCTCAATCTGAATGTGCCAACATCATCGCTATTTTTGCCAAAAACGTCAAAAGAGCATCTCTCTGCAACACAACAAAAATGTTGTTTAACACTTTTAAACAACGGGTTTCTTCGAGTACCTTGCTTAAACAAGTTTCGCGTATTCGAACATTCATTTGAGCAGAATACTTGAACAACAGCAGTTGCTAAACAGTTTAATACAGCGTTGTTCATGTTGTTACACTGTCGCTGTCGATGTAACACTTCATTGAACAGATGACAGACTTGTTCTTTTGAGCAAGAAATAGTGGTGAATTATGCACATTTTGAATGAGACCTCACATGCAGGTGGCTAAGCTCTGAAACAGGTGATTTCTACGAATGAGATAGCGTTAGAAAGAAGAACACATCAGCTTTTCATTGATATGAAACACAATATTATGAATATATCAATTTTGATTTTTGTAGCCAAGTACCCCCTTTTGGTGTGACGTGTCATAAATAGTGTTCCATGTGTCGTTATCGGTATCGTCAATGTTTATCATCCTACTATATAGGGCTGAATCTACTATGTGAAGGCACTAATATGTCTGATATATTCAATGCATACTGCCATTTGATCATGCAAGTGATGTACATCTGTGGGATGAGAATTGTACTGCATCAGCTTATAGTGATAACATGGCAATCATAACGACGGACTATCACCGTGTTCTTCACCTTGATTTTCTTGTTCTTGTTCTTGTTCTTGTTCTTGTTCTTGTTCTTGTTCTTGTTCTTCTTGTTCTTGTTCTTGTTCTTGTTCTTCTTCTTCTTCTTCTTCTTCTTCTTCTTCTTCTGTTCCTGGTCTTGTTCTTGTTCTTGTTATTGATCTTGATCTTCTATTCATATATCGCAACAAGTGATGTTTGTAATGTTTCTCCAATTATTTGTATTATTGAAATACGCATTATGTATTAAACGAGATAGAAATTAGAACTGTTTTAAAATTGTTGCATAATTTAAAATAATAACTGTCATGTTCAACAATTGTTTTACTTATATTTCAGTTCTGTATCCTGAGTTAGCAGACAATCAAATGCACGTGTTTGCTATCCCTGTGACCGTAGATAGGAGACCCCATTCGCCTCGTGTTCTTATCACTACGTCTTCACTGAACCCAGTCCGCACCACACTAAGGATTCCAGGTTCGGGGTTTGAGGTGAATACGACGATTACGAGATATAACAACGCTGACATCACATTGCCCGATGCTGCCCTTGTTAAAGATGCCGGTGTGTATAATGACAAAGCCATTATTGTAACCTCCTCCTACGCAGTTAACATACATGCATTCGACAATGACTATAACGATGGTGCTGGCTTCTCAGTCCTTGACAGCCACCAATTGAGCACGGAGTATATAATCCCGTCTTATCTGCCACATAGTTCGTATTTTCCATCTTGTTTTACAATCACTGCACTTGACAATGAGACATCTGTTGATTTCATAACAAAAGCTGGTACAGAACAAAGTATCAATCTCGGTCAATTCGAGACTTTTCGTTTTGATGGCGATACCTTGGAGGATTTGACTGGAACATTCATAACATCTAACAAATACATATCTGTAACTAGTGGAATGAATACTAACATACCTAAAGACATATACGGGCCGGAAGGTTTACTCGTTAATGTTCCACCTGTTAAGACATGGGGACAAAGATTCGTGTTGGCTCCAATCTTGAAATCCTGTGGATACATATATCGGGTTATTTCCGGGAATCAGACAACGACACTCTCCATATCTAATATCGGGACCGTGGGACTTCAAGGAGGAGGACAGTATTACGAGGCGGATGTCGCGAATAATAAGAAAATGGTTACAATTCTATCAAATTATCCAGTACTGGTTGTTAAATACATGAAGGGAAGGCGTGCTTGTAATGGTCTTGGCGACCCTGCAATGATAGTTGTTACCCCATTAGAATCCTACTATAACAACGTTACCTTCCCAGTCTTTGAAACAACACATCCCTCTGCAAAATTCCATTCCATAAACGTCATTACAAACTGCAGTGACGTTGACACCTTGGTATTCGATGATACGACCTCCATGTCAGATTGGGCAAAGCTAACTACTGAAGATGGATCTATGTGTTGTATCCGTGGTGAAGTGACACCAGGTGTGCATAGCGTTGTAAATACGAATCCGTTGGCGACATTCACTGTCTCTGTCTACATGATGGTGGTAGGTTCTACTACTTCCTATGCTTACCAGGCTGTATCCCATTATACAGGTGAGTACGTCGTGTATGAACAAATAAATCATTTGTAGTAAAATGTTTTATCGTCATTGTAGGCAAAAATGTTGCATTTTATGTATGTCTGGATAACATCCCTCTAATTTTAAACCACATGTTCGTTGCGGTTGTTTTAATAAGTAGCCTACAGACTTCATTTGATGGACGAATTAATAAGAAAACAAGACAAATCATATGAAATATTATTATTTCTGTGCGATCAAATTTGCCCGAATATCGTTTACAAAATTCAACAAGGGAATTGGCTATCTCTATTTGTCACTAGATTGCCTAGAACAAGCATGTGGTTCCCTGTATTTGTTCATATCACAAATGTAAATGGCACTAAAGATTCTGTTTACTTAATTAAACTACTCATTAATATGCTCTCTTCCAAAAGACCAAAGGATGAGAAGAAGAAATTAGTTTATCCTATGAATAAAAGAAATCATACTTTTATAAAGAATTTCACGTACAAATGATATTCCTTATGTTTTATTAAATTCAACTACAGTTCCACTTATTCCAAGTACTACCACTGATTTATCTCCGGTCTTGACTTCTGCTAATGTTAATTATCCATGTCTGAATCCATCGTGAGTCCTTACGGACTAAACAATGAAAACAACCAAAGAAACAAACTAAAAAACCCACAAATACCACAAATTCGCAGCAAGAAAGAAAGAAACAAACTGTGCAACAAAAACCCCAACAAACAAACAAACATATGGTTGGCAAATTGCGTTTCGCAAGAAATAAATCTCACACTTATCACAAGTATAACCACGCATATGCATACAAAATAGTCCAATTGTTGGCAGAAAAAAAAAATCAACATTTTCATTTTTTTAAACATAGAATGGATCGAATGGTAGAGCAGGTGCCTGTATTGGCCAACATGATGATCGGGATTGGCAACGAATATGTTACCAACCTATGCAAATTACAAAGGATGCTAAACTCCATTGGTTCCAGTACAGAATACTAAACAACATACTGGGCACAAACAGCCTGCTTTATAAAATGAAAATAAAAGACAGTGATCATTGCAGTTTTTGCAACTCAAAAACGCACACCTTTTTTCACCTACTATACCAAAGTGATTTTGTTGCACGTTGCTGGGAACAAATTCAACTACATATAAGCTGGAAACTAGCCACATCTATAAGAAATATAACATCACGTGATCATGTAATTCGCATTTATACATTCCCCTAATTTTAAATCACAGTTTACCATATTCGTGGCGGTAGTTTGAATCAGTTTCCCAGAAAGACGAACTAATTAGAAAAAATATAAATACATCATTATTTGTGTGTGTTTGCAAATTTGCCCGAATGTATTTTCCAAAAAGGGAATGGCTATATCTATATTCTCTAGATTAGACAAAGCCTCTGACTTAATATAATTATATTTTCATACTCATACAACAAATGTAAATGGCAATCAATATTCGGCTTATTTTATTAAATTTCTCACAAAATATGCTCTCTATAACCCCAAAGGTCCAAAGGAATGAGAAAGCGGAAACAAGTTTATCGTATGAATAAAATAAATCATCCTTTTATAAAGAATTTCCCATACAAATAAATGTCCTTATGTTTTTATTGAATTCAACTGCAGTTCCATTCATTCCAAGTACTGATGTCTCTCCTACCACTGATTTATCTCCGGTCTCGTCTACTAATGGTAAGTATGTGTGGAAATATCTGTGTTTTGCCAATATTAATAGCATGTTTATTTTTTGTTGAAATTACTAACGCGCCGTCAATGCTATTTATCCATGTCCAAATCCGTACGAACTAAACAATAACCCCCTACTACAAAACAACAAATACAAAAGAAAACAAACACCCCAACAAACAAACAAACAAACACACCCTCACCCTACAAACAAACACCCCTGCAAACAAACAGACCTATAAACAAACACAAAACAGAGACAAAATGAAAGAAACAAACAAACGTTGCAACAAACAAATAAACATATGTTTGACAAAATGCGCTATGTACACTTTAAACCTCACACTTATCAACTAGTATAATGAACGCATATGCATACAAAATAGTGCAATTGTTGGCGAGGAAAATCAATCAAAATTTGAATTTTTCTTTACATAACATTATGCATCGTATGATTCAACAAATTCATCTTTTCAAAAAAACCCTTCAAATACAAATGATTTTCTTTATGTTTTATTATATTCAAATGCAGTTCTACTTATTCCAAGTACTGAGGTCTCTCCTACCACTGGTAAGTATGTGTTGAAATAATCAACATTTTTATTTTTACTCACATAAAATTATAGATCGAATGGTAAAGCAGGTACCTGCGTGAATTTAACAAATTCAACCTTTGAAAAACCCTTCTCATACAAATGATTTTCCTAATGTCTTATTATATTAAACTGCAGTTCCACTTATTTCAAGTACTGAGCCTCCTACCACTGATTTTTCTCCGGTCTCGACTATTGGTGGTAAGTATTGTTGACATGTTTCTATTTTACAAATTAATATTAATATCATGTTTGGAGCGGATATGTGAAAAAGTCTATTTGGCCATTACGAGACAGTGACGTAACCGCGCGCGCCTACTCGCGGTGCTGGCATATACGCACGGGCGTTGAAAGGTGGAAGATACATACGCGTGCGTAAACACTGCGCCTGTTAAGTTACGTCACTGTCCAGAGGAAGCCAAATAGAGTATAGCAATAAAGCCGGAGAGACAATGTTCGATCCCCGTTTTTTTTTTTATCTTTTAAGTTTATTAATTCCCAGTTACAAATTATTCATGATTACAAAATCGTCACTTTTCTATCACAATCACATACATTATAATCAAATCAAACATGTTCAGTTTAAAAATAACAAACCTATTAAATATTCTTACTATTACTTGTATCTTCAATATGAAGCTTCAAAATATGATATTATTTCAATTTACACATCTCATTGTTACGCACAATCAATTAATTTCCCCCGGAGTTGTCATTTTTAGAATATATTTTCTTTAATTTAACCTGCCGAAGATAATAGATTTTTGTTTCAAATCAGCCAATAGTTGGACCATGTTGGTGGGCATCTTTTTTTAATAAACGTTAGATATTTTTTATTAATGGTTAGAAAAATAAAATAATTGTTATAGTAAATACCTATTATTAGCTTTCTATGAAGTACATGAGGTATATGGGGGTTGTATCGTCGTAAGCAAAATGTGATCTTCGGTAATTCCAACATGTCTTTAAGACCAATTTATGGCAGGAAACATATGTATTAACAAACAATATGACACGTATACATTTCCTACGTTTTGTACTTACTCTAAGTGAAGATAGTGTTTAAAACACTTGTAAACACTGACAGACATCGGGATGAAACTGTGACAACATTCAGTGGAAAATGTCCGTAAATACATATTTTTGAGCGTTGTAAAAAATCAGTTAACATGATGGATGGTAGATTGTAAAACGATTTCATTTTCCCCCTTTGAGTGTTTTTTTTGTGGTGTTTAAGACAATTGTTGCCGCATCATTTTGAGATCTTAACCAACGATCACAATTCGGACCCCTTGACAAATCCACTTCAGCAAACCAAAACGGAGGAATGTCGCTCACCCGATACCGTCCGCCACTCCGTCTGGATGCGGTTTTGCTCCATCCATTCACTCACTCAAATACTAGTCTCAAAAGACACATCATACAAAATGAAGCAGGTGTAAATAGTATAGATTACATTTTCAAGGATTTTGTCCTACAATAAAACAGAGTTAGTACCCATCAGACGAAAGTCTGATGACCTCAAGGTGAAACTTGATCGAAGGGTATAGCACTGACATGTTGCAGGTCACCATTTGAGGGTCAGCAGTTGTTACGGCCCAATACGTGCAAAAGCCCAATGCGTGCACATTTGCACGATTTGGGCTCAAATAGAAAAAATGACCAACAATTTTATTCTTTGGCCCAATACGTGCTAAACAAAATGTGAATTCTAAATTCGAATATATTCGATTTGGCAACCACTCTCCCTCTGAAAGCTTCAAATGATACCTTACTTTCTACTTGGTTCGTCTAGACGGAATTTGGTCCAAATGTTAAATGTCTTTACATGGTCAATAATATTATTCTTAAGCTATTCTAGTAATAAAGCACCCTCCCTCTGAAATATTTAAATCATAAGCTACTGAACTCGACCTACGTCCATTTCGACCCGACATAACCATGCCCCCATCATTAGTGATATAAATATCTTCTTTTTACTTACACTGAAATATCATACCCTACTAACTCGACCTAAGTCCACTTTTTCCCGACTTAACCCCTATCAGTGATATTATATTAAGCAATACAAATCTCTTATTTAACTTACACCCCTCTAATAATATGAATCGTTCAACAATTGACTCGATCCAAGATGAAAAGTCTAAATTTGAAACGATGGGAGAGATATATTTCATTTTGCGATCGGCCTATGAAAGCTTCGAACAATATCATAGCTAATTTTGACCCATATTGACTCGATCCAATGTCATTTTGTCCAAACAGTAAAAGTCATAAATAAGCAAAACATTTTTTTCTAGATCATTTTTCGATTTTGTTTTTGATCTTTTGTTGCATGTTGGTTTCGACAGATAGTCGAATAGATAGTAAGTGAAAAAGTAATAAAATAAGCAAAACAGGTGTTTCTAGATAATTTTTCATTTTGTTTGCACGTATTGGGCTCAGGTTGATTTGATCTTAAACATATCCTTACTAAGACGATTTTTTTGGACAGATTGTATGTAATAAGACATAATAGAAGTCATAAATAAACTATAAACAGGTGTTTCTAGATCTTTTTTCAAAAAAAGAATATCTTTTTGCACTCAGGTTGATTTTTTTCGACAAATTGTAGGTACATGTAGTAAGACATCAATGAAGTCATTAATACACTATACTTGTGTTTCTAGATTATTTTTCATGTTAGTGTTTGCACGTATTGGGCTCAGGTTTATTTTTTTCTTAAATATGCATAAAATAAGACGATTTTTTTCTACAGATTGTAGGTATAATATGACATAATAGAGGTTTAGTTAACTTTGTTCTGCAAATTTCAAAACAAAAGCCACATTGGGCTATATTTCGCATGACCAGCATTCAATTTACAGACAAGGTCGTGAGGGACGAAATTGATATCTCTTCAAGCTCAAAACACTTGCATGGATTCAATAAATGTATTCCTAAGATTTTTTATTTTGTAGGCCTACATGTATGATGCATGTTACTGTTGTTTTCCGTAGGGATACAAAGGCCAGAGCTTTGTAACCGGTCCGGGAATACTACTAGAGAGGGGATTCATAAAATTCATTTGTCACTTTCACCCTTAATATTATAAGCTTGGTTGCCCAGTTATTGTAAAACATTAGCCGATATCAATATCGTTATCATTTCCTATACCATCAGTCTTTATTCTCATGGTCGGTACAACAGTGTACAATATCAAATTTTGCTTATCCGTATATAGAACCAATATTTTCATTGTTATTTGATTATCATACAGTATCAAACTGTGTCGCCGCACATGTAGTTTAGTTTAGTTTAGTTTTATTTAGCATATCAAAAAACAGAGATACAGTTCATCAGTTCAATAAACAAATCTTTAAAAATAACAACAATTTACAAGAATAATTCATTGGTAGATTACCAGTGTAGTCACCTTCGGAGCCGTAATTTCACCCTTATTAAGATGAGCACTCCTGATGTAATTCTCGTTGAAAATGACTATTGGGAAAAATCACCGTGTTGCATAATATAGCTTTTCTTCATCATCTTCATCTGGGTACATGAAGATAATTTTATGCTCTGAGGTCTCTGGGCTGCGGACCAGACTTTGGCGGGTTAAACCGGTTTTGTGAGCGCTCAACCCTCCCACTTCCCTCATGGCATATGGTTGGAGGTGGAATCAACTCCGCTTGTCTGAACGCCTTGGTGCTTCTGCAAAGCCAGATAATGTAGCTTGCTCGCAAGGCTGTTTTGGCTGCGGTGTCTAAGATTGGTTTTCTCTTCCCGCTGGGGATTCCTAGTAAGGCCAGACATTTGCTGATCGTGGTACTATAAATCCCCCTGCTTCCGACTTCAACGGGAAAGTAGTTTACAGACCATCCGTTATTTTCACATTCTGCTACAAGGTCTTGGTATTTACATTTCTTCCTGGCGAAAGCATTTGCAAGATTTTCCTCCGCTGGGACTGTCAATTCAATGATGATGACAGTTTTAGTCTGAGTTGAGAAAATAGTAATGTCAGGTCGCTTGGCCGTCTCAACAATTTCTGGAGGAAATACTATCTGCGAGTGCTCTTCATCCACCAGGAGTTTCCAGTCACTGGCATTTTTCAGGATGTCTGTCTCTTTTGGCTTTCTGTACGGCAAGACTGGATTACGGTATTTTGTGCCATCTGCTGTTTGGAATGCTATGGTAGGACTGACACTTTGAGACTGGGATGTTGATGGTCTGTTGTTGTATGCTTCATCGACATATGGTATCAGTCCTGATACAATTGCTCTCAAAGTTTGGCCATGGCGCCAATTGTACCTTCCATTTTCTAAGGAAAAGCTGCAACAGTTCAGGATGTGGAGCAGAGTACAATTTCGGTGGTGACATAACTGGCACAATCCCATATTTGTCTTGCCCCAGAGTCTCAGGTTAGTTGGTGTCGGGAGTTGGTCATGGATGGCATTTATCTGGAATAACAGGAGTTCTGGTGTCCAAACATCTATAAAAGAAAATATATAATGCCAAGGATAGCCCAAGAAAGCCCTAAGAAGGGCTGATTTCTATTGGGGTCCTTTAAATATTAAAACAGCACATTATTAAAACATCATTTATATATATTTGCACACAAAAATTATTGCACTTTTGATGAAACAACTGCATATAAAAAATGGATGTTTTAACATGAGTTGGTAGAAAGTTCCATTCCCGTAAAGAAAAATGTATTGCACTGCACTGCTGACCTTAAGCTTTTTGGTGGGACCAGAACCATTTGTTGCACTGTCCTTAGTACTGTACCTGAGTGTTGGAAAATGAGAATTCAGGTATTCTGGTGCTATTTCATTATATGTATATTTAAAGACATGATTGAGTTTAATTTTTTAACTTGGTCTCTAACTTTCAACATTCATTGCATAACTTTCAGCTTTTTTTTCTGCAGAAATTGATGTTTATATTGATTTTAATCTAGATATTGTTCTTATTCTTGTTCTTGTTCTTGATTTTGATCTTTACCTTGATCTTGATCTTGATCTTGATCTTGATCTTGTTCTTGTTCTCGTTCTTGTTCTTGTTTTGGACTTGTTATCGTTCTTGTTCTTCTTGTTCTTGATCTTGTTCTTGTTCTTGTTCTTGTTCTTGTTCTTGTTCTTGTTCTTGTTCTTGATCTTGCTCTTGCTCTTGCTCTTGCTCATGTTCTTGTTCTTGTTCTTGTTCTTGTTCTTGTTCTTGATCTTGATGTTCATCTCGTTCTTGATCTTCATCGTGACTTGTCCTTGTTTTCTTCTTTTTCTTCGTTTGCTTCTTTTTTACCAGTTGATATGCATGTATCTCAACAAATTATTATAGTGTATTATATGCTTGTAATGTTTCTCCTGTTGCCTGTATGTTGGTCAGTGCTGGTCATAGACGGCCAACACCATGTCGTGGTTGTTTTGCTTACGTTAGTTTTATCAAGTTGGTTCTATTTTGTAATGAGTAAATGAAGAAAAAACTAAAATATTTTGATCCTGAAATATGCATAATGCATTAAACTAGATAGAGATTATACTTTTGTGAAATGTTGCAACATTTGGTATAATAGCTTTCACGTAATTACAACAATTGTTTCAATTATATTTCAGTTCTGTATGCTGAGTTAGCAAAACAACACATGCACGTGTTTGCTATTCCCATGCCACGTGATAGGGGTATCAGTAATCCACCTCATGTTCTAATCACTACGTCTTCGTTGAACACAGTCATCACCACACTTAGCATTCCAGGTTTGGGGTTTGAGGTGAATGCGACGATTACGAGATATAACAACGCTGACATCACACTGCCATATGATGTCCTTGTTAAAGATGCCGGTTTATATGATGATAAGGCCATTATTGTGACATCCTCCGATGCAGTCAACATACATGCATTCGATAATGAATACGCTGATGGTGCTGGCTTCTCAGTCTATGACAACTACCAATTAGGCATGGAGTATGTTATTCCATCTTATCTGCCACATAGCTCGTCTTACCCATCTAGTTTTACAATCACTGCACTTGATAACGAGACATCTGTCGATTTCGTAACAATAGCTGGTAAATCACAAACTATTATTCTCGAACAATTTGAGACTTTTCGTTATAATGGAGCAAGAATGGAGGACCACACTGGGACACACATAAGCTCTAACAAACACATATCTGTAACTAGTGGAATGTATACTTACGTACCTAAAGGTGTCGGCAAATACGAAGCATTACTCGTTAATGTTCCACCTGTTGACACATGGGGACAAAGATTCGTGTTGGCTCCAATCTTGACAAAATCATGTGGATACATATATCGTGTTATTTCCGGTAATCAGACAACGACGCTCTCCATATCTAATAACGGGACCGTGGAACTACAAGGAGGAGGACACTACTATGAGGCGGATGTCTCGGCGGAGACGATGGTTACGATTCAAGGGAATTACCCAGTGCTGGTTGTTAAATACATGAAGGGGAGATATGCTTGTGATAATCGTGGAGATCCTGCAATGATAGTTGTTGTCCCACAAGATTCGTACTACAACAACGTTACCTTTCCAGTTTTTGAAACAACATATTCATATTCAAAATTCTATTCCATAAACGTCATTACAAACTGTAGTGATGTTGCCACCCTGGTATTCGATGATACGACCTCTATGTCAAATTGGGATCAGCTAACTACTGAAGACGAATCCATGTGTTGTATCCGTGGTGAAGTGACTCCAGGTGTGCATAGTGTTGTAAATACAAATCCATTAGCGACATTCACCGTATCTGTCTACATGATGTGTATAGGTGGCAGTACTTCCTATGCTTACCAGGCTGGATTCCCCTATTCAGGTGAGTACCTCCTGTATGAAAAAAAAATCATATGCAGTAAACTTTTGTTGTCGTCATTGCAGGCGAAAACTGGCTTTTTCTGTATTTCTGTAAAGCATACCCCTAGTTATAACCACATTATACAATTTAAGTTGCGGTTGTCTGACTAAGTAGCCTACCCAATTCATTTGATAGACGAATTTCATATGATTTTATAATTTTTGTGTGTGCAAATTTGCCCGAATATATTTTCCAAAAAGGGAATGGCTATATCTATATTCGCTCGATTAAACCAAGCCTCCGACTAAATCTTTTTTCATATGACAAATGTATATGGCAAAACCTATTTGGTTTATTTTATTAAATTACTCACAGAGTAAAGTATACTTTAACCCCAAAGGTCCAAAGGAATGAGAACAGGAAATAAGTTTATCGTATGAATAAAATAAATTATATTTTATAAAGAAATACCCATACAAATTATTGTCTTTATGTTTTATTCAACTACAGTTCCACTTATTCCAAGTACTGAGGTCCCTCCTACCACTGATTTATCTCCGGTTTCGTCTACTGATGGTAAGTATGTGTTGAAATAGCTCTGTTTTGCCAACATTAATAGCATGTTTATTCTTTGTTGAAATTACGGACGCGCCGTCGCCGTCAATGCTAATTATCCAGAACCCGTACGGACTAAACAATGAAGGTAATATCTATATTCGCTCGATTAAACCAAGCCTCCGACAAAATGTATTTTTATATGACAAATGTAAATGGCAAAACCTATTTGAGATATTTTATTAAATTACTCACACAGTAAAGTATACTTTAACCCCAAAATGTCCAAAGGAATGAGAACAGGAAATACGTTTATCGTATGAATAAAATAAATCATATTTCATAAAGAATTTCCCATACAAATTATTGTCTTTATGTTTTATTCAACTACAGTTCCACTTATTCCAAGTACTGAGGTCCCTCCTACCACTGATTTATCTCCGGTTTCGTCTACTGATGGTAAGTATGTGTTTAAAAACCTCTGTTTTGCCAACATTAATAGCATGTTTATTCTTTGTTGAAATTACGGACGCGCCGTCGCCGTCAATGCTAATTATCCAGAACCCGTACGGACTAAACAATGAAGGCTATATCTATATTCGCTCGATTAAACCAAGCCTCCGACTAAATATATTTTCATATGACAAATGTAAATGGCAAAACCTATTTGGTTTATTTTATTAAATTACTCACACAATAAATTTAACTTTAACCCCAAAAGCTCCAAAGGAATGAGAACAGGAAATAGGTTTATCGTATGAAAAAAATAAATCATATTTTATAAAGAATTTCCCATACAAATTATTGTCTTTATGTTTATTCAACTACAGTTCCACTTATTCCAAGTACTGAGGTCCCTCCTACCACTGATTTATCTCCGGTCTCGTCTACTGATGGTAAGTATGTGTTGAAATAGCTCTGGTTTCCCAACATCAATAGCATGTTTATTTTTTGTTGAAATTACGAACGCGCCGTCGCCGTCAATGCTAATTATCCAGAACCCGTACAGACTAAACAATGATGGCTATATCTATATTCGCTCGATTATTAAAACCAAGCCTCCGACTAAATATATTTTCATATGACATATGTAAATGGCAAAACATATATGGTTTATTTTATTAAATTACTCACACAGTAAAGTATACTTTAACCCCAAGGGAATGATAACAGGAAATAAGTTTATCGTATGAATAAAATAAATCATATATTATAAAGAATTTCCCATACAAATTATTGTCTTTATGTTTTATTCAACTTAAGTTCCACTTATTCCAAGTACTGAGGTCCCTCCTATCACTGATTTATCTCCGGTCTCGTCTACTGATGGTAAGTTTGTGTTGAAATTGCTCTGTTTTGCCAACATTAATAGCATGTTTATTCTTCGTTGAAATTACGGATGCGCCGTCGCCGTCAATGCTAATTATCCAGAACCCGTACGGACTAAACAATGAAGGTTATATCTATATTCGCTCGATTAAACCAAGCCTCCGACTAAATATATTTTCATATGACAATTTAAATTGCAAAACCTATTTGGTTTATTTTATTAATTACTCACACAGTAAAGTATACTTTAACCCCAAAAGGTCCAAAGGAATGACAACAGGAAATAAGTTTATCGTATGAATAAAATAAATCATATTTTATAAAGAATTTCCCATACAAATTATTGTCTTTATGTTTTATTCAACTACAGTTCCACTTATTCCAAGTACTGAGGTCCCTCCTACCACTGATTTATCTCCGGTCACGTCTACTGATGGTAAGTATGTGTTGAAATAGCTCTGGTTTGCCAACATTAATAGCATATTTATTCTTTGTTGAAATTACGGACGCACCGTTGCCGATAATGCTAATTATCCAGAACCCGTACGGACTAAACAATGAAGGCTATATCTATATTCGCTCGATTAAACCAAGCCTCCGACAAAATGTATTTTCATATGACAAATGTAAATGGCAAAACCTATTTGATTTATTTTATTAAATTACTCACACAGTAAAGTATACTTTAACCCCAAAAGGACCAAAGGAATGAGAACAGGAAATAAGTTTATCGTATGAATAACATAAATCATATTTCATAAAGAATTTCCCATACAAATTATTTTCTTTATGTTTTATTCAACTACAGTTCCACTTATTCCAAGTACTGAGGTCCCTCCTACCACTGATTTATCTCCGGTTCCGTCTACTGATGGTAAGTATGTGTTGAAATAGCTCTGTTTTGCCAACATTAATAGCGTTTATTCTTTGCTGAAATTACGGTCGCGCCGTCGCCGTCAATGCTAATTATCCAGAACCCGTACGGACTAAACAATGAAGGCTATATCTATATTCGCTCGATTAAACCAAGCCTCCGACTAAATATATTTTCATATGACATATGTAAATGGCAAAACATATATGGTTTATTTTAATAAATTACTCACACAGTAAAGTAAACTTTAACCCCAAAGGAATGAGAACAGGAAATAAGTTTATCGTATGAATAAAATAAATCATATATTATAAAGAATTTCCCATACAAATTATTGTCTTTATGTTTTATTCAACTTAAGTTCCACTTATTCCAAGTACTGAGGTCCCTCCTACCACTGATTTATCTCCGGTCTCGTCTACTGATGGTAAGTTTGTGTTGAAATTGCTCTGTTTTGCCAACATTAATAGCATGTTTATTCTTCGTTGAAATTACGGATGCGCTGTCGCCGTCAATGCTAATTATCCAGAACCCGTACGGACTAAACAATCAAGGTTATATCTATATTCGCTCGATTAAACCAAACCTCCGACTAAACATTTTTTCATATGACAATTACGGTAAATGGCAAAACCTATTTGGTTTATTTTATTAATTACTCAAACAGTAAAGTATACTTTAACCCCAAAAGGTCCAAAGGAATGAGAACAGGAAATATGTTTATCGTATGAATAAAATAAATCATATTTTATAAAGAAATTCCCGATCGAATCATTGTCTTTATGTTTTATTCAACTACAGTTCCACTTATTCCAAGTACTGAGGTCCCTCCTACCACTGATTTATCTCCGGTCTCGTCTACTGATGGTAAGTATGAGTTAAAAAACCTCTGTTTTGCCAACATTAATAGCATGTTTATTCTTTGTTGAAATTACGGACGCGCCGTCGCCGTCAATGCTATTTATCCAGAACCCGTACGGACTAAATTATCAAGGCTATATCTATATTTGCTCGATTAAACCAAGCCTCCGACTTAATATATTTTCATATGACAAATGTGAATGGCAAAACCTATTTAGTTTATATTATTAAATTACTCACACAGTAAAGTATACTTTAACCTCAAAAGGCTAAGGGTCCATATCCAAACTCTCAGTGCTTTTAAATCGTTTTTCTAGCGATTTAAAAGCGCTTTTCCAACGGTATTTCGTTCTATTGTTAAAAGCATCGGAAAAAGATCGGTGATTAACTAGAAACCTCTCTACTTATCTGGCGTTAACAATAGAACTATTGTAGTACTCTTGATGGCCCAATTAGTGAAGCAGACACATGAAAGCGCGAGGAAGATTGTGTTATTAAGCTGACCAGTGTTCACCCGACCCCTGTTGTGACGTAGAGAGCGACCCATTTGCCAGATTGTACACCTATCGGGTTTCTAGTACAAGTCCCGGGGGGGGGGGGGGGGGCACTGACATTTGAAAAGGGTATAGTTAGGTGCCGCGCTGAAGACCCCCTTTTCACCCTCTGCTGCTAGTTCTTATGACCCCCCCCCCTTTCGAGCCTGCATCAGTTCTTAAGACCCCGTTTTCATTGAAAATTCAAAAATCGCGAAATTTTGCGTTCCAAAGCACCAATTTTGTGTTCCAAAGCCCCAATTTTTCGAAAATTG
This sequence comes from Ophiura sarsii, assembly GCA_035610835.1. Lineage (NCBI taxonomy): Eukaryota > Metazoa > Echinodermata > Ophiuroidea > Amphilepidida > Ophiuridae > Ophiura > Ophiura sarsii. Next base: position 1,602,856 of record CM069449.1, on the reverse strand, counting down.
TGCGTTCTTAAACCAAAATAAATCGAAAATTGAACTATAGGCCAGTTCTCAAGACCTATTTTTTTGGGAAAAAAATCTGTTCCTAAGACCCTATTTTTACGTCATAAAATCCACTCAGTTCAGTTCTTTAGCCCCCTTTTTGAGACCCTGGGCGGCACACCCCTACCCAAAAAAAAAGTTGAGTGCCCCCCCCCTCCCCCCGGGTACAAGTGCCAGGTTTTATCATGGCAGGTGATAGAGGCTAATCGCGACACTCCTCAAACCCCGACTCAAACGATATGTTTGTAGCCGCCTATTCATTGCTAGGCTTATCGTAATCCACTCGTTAACGTCATAAGAATAATCCTCCTTGAAGTGGCCTTTAAAGACTATTGTTCAGCCGTAGATGATTTTAGAGTAAGCAGGGAGGTGTCAATGACACCTCCCTGGTACAAGCATGGATACTGTTATCATTCAATACTAAACAATATGGGAGCCATTAAACATACAACGTGTTATTGTTTTCTGGTATAGGCATAATGTGTGTAATCAAGTAGCATTATGAATCTTTCTCCCCTAAATAGTGTCATTTTTCTGCGTTTTTAGACTATTTAAGAATGTTGCATACACTCTGAACGTGACCTAATAAATAATAAATAAATAATAAATATGAAGAAATTAAGTAATTAATGTAAATAAATAATATATAGATTAATAATTATATCAATAAAATAGTATATTAAGGCCTATTTATAATTAATTGATTGATAAATAATTAAATAAACATCAACAATTAAGAAAGTAAATACAAAATAAATAAATAACGTTAAAATTATGTCAATATAAACGAAAACCCCGAACGGACGTATAATGAGAGAACAATAATAAATATTATATTTCGGCATACTTAAAACCCTAACCGACCTCTACCCAGACTCGACCGCTCTAAGCATAGAGCACAAGGAATATAAACCGCCACAAAGATTCGAACGTACGGCCTGCTGATTGAGAGTCCAAATCTTTACCAACTGAGCTATTTCGATTTTCCTGAAATCCTCAGCGCTTTATACCCAAATATAGTTCTCATTCAACTATTCCCTAAATACACACGGGTTTTTCAACACGGTGTTGTTGTCTATAAAATGAGTCTATGATTTATTAGATTTAACGAATGACAAATCCCGTACTTTGTGAACCGATTCTTAAAGGGGCGTGTACATCTCAAGTGTTTGTCCTGGACAAAAATCACATGACTCGCTTCGCTCCCAAGTCCTCGCGTGCCCGGCAAAAAGCCCATGATGCAATACTAAGTCGTAAAAGTGTGCACATAAATCGACAAAATGCTGTACAAACGAAATATAATATATCTAGAATTGTTTCAAAAAGTAGTGTTATTCGTTACATTTAAATCAGAATTACTTTCTTTAACAGTAAATAATCAACTTTTGAGCGAGAAACTATCTTAAAACTACAAAGATTAAGAAATATAAAGCATTTTAAACATCTAATTTAGAGAAGAGTGGTATGTTGAACCATATTACTTTTGTTTGTTATTGCGTTCACATAGCGCATAGTTGGCTCAGCGGTAGAGCATTGGACTAGTAAACCGGAGGTCGTGGGTTCGAATCCTATCACGTTTTGAAATTTTATTTTAATCGTTTATATACATTTGTTTAAAATTAGTTTTCGATATCGTTTATCATTTCGTATAATTATTCATTATTGTTCAATTATAGTTTATTTTGGAATGTGGAATTATTTACGATTTCATTTTAATTTTCCACTGAATGTTTAGTGTGCATGGCATCATGAAATGTGAATGAACCGCGGTATACCACCGAACTGTCCTAGTCCTATGCAACAGGCCAATACAATAGAAACTCGTTGTGTGTTATTATCGATTGAGCTAAACTTGTAAAGTAAATGCCAGCCGTTATGTAATACAAATCAATTTGCCTGTATTATTATTATTGAAATAATGTTGCGGTGGTGTAGGAAATAGGAAAATCGATTCAAGGACATGAGCCGACTGGCTTCTTATTTACATAACAATTGGCCTTTGCAGATCATGTTCATAGACTAGCTAGGGGCCATTCAATGTAAGCCTAGGAGTAGTGAACACAATTATATTTACAGGACATTCTTTATCGCAGTGAAATTGCAAAAGAATTCAACATTCAATAAATATAGCGAACGATAAGCAATCCTGTCAATTTATAAAAACAAACAGTGTAATAACAAAACAGAAAAGAAAACCATCCCCATCCGCAGGATTCGAACCACTGACCTCATGATTGTGAAGCCGGCGCTTTGACGTTTGAGCTAATGAAGGCTATACATAAACGTTTTGAAGAAAAACATTACATAGGGTTCAAAATACAAATATCTCTTAAATCGGAGGCTAAAATCGAAAGGACAAAAGTCGGAAACAATATCCTCTCTAAACTAATGACTTGGATTATATATTGTATAATACATAGGTATTATATTGTATAATACTTCCAAACACGATGGTCAATATATTACGCCCCTCCGTCATCACCCATCCATTGTACAAATATGTTACGTGACCTATCGCCAAAATGTTTTCAGCATTGATTTCAATGGAATGAAGGGGGAAATGGGCTACTTTCACAATATCTTGGCAATACTGCGCCAAACAATAGATGAATAGAGTGATGGAGCGGTAGCTTAATTCATATTTCTAGACGACCAGATACATTGATCGGCGGTGAACGTAAACATTTTATGATCGGATTTAAAAAGCTTATAAATAGTATTTCTTAAAGAATATAACACAACCTTCCTCGCGCTTTGATGTGTCTGCTTCACTAATTGAGTCATCCAGAGTACTACAATAGTTCTATTGTTAACGCCAGATAAGTAGAGAGGTTTCTAGTTAATCACCGATCTTTTTCCGATGCTTTTAACAATAGAACGAAATACCGTTGGAAAAGCGCTTTTAAATCGCTAGAAAAACGATTTAAAAGCACTGAGAGTTTGGATATGGACCCTAAAGGAATGAGAACAAGAAATAAGTTTATCGTATCAATAAAATAAATCCTATTTTATAAAGAAATTCCCATACAAATTATTGTCTTCATGTTTTATTCAACTACAGTTCCACTTATTCCAAGTACTGAGGTCCCTCCTACCACTGATTTATCTCCAGTCTCATCTACTGATGGTAAGTTAGCTCTGCTGGCATCGCCTAGAATTCCCATAATTCCCATTAATAGTACTGTATTTTAATCCAATTTCTAGAAACACTTCAGCAGGTCAATTATCTACCAACACTGTCTCTATGCAGTTCACCAGATGGTCTATACTGCTGTGTGTGATGTGTTTTGATACTAGGCTCTGCTAAATACACTAGTTTACCCCCGGCGACCTTGGGGGGTAACATGACACTTTAGTCTCTTCCTCATCACTTGAATAGATTCAACACTAGTACGCGACTCCATAGTGTCTGTTACATGGGTTGATATCCACCAGACTTGCTCCTTGGGCTATAGTTATATAATAACAGGTCGTAAAAGTTTTGGTGTAATTTGCAGAGCTCTCGGATTTAGCAGCAGGCTACGCCTGCTGCTAAATCCTCGCTGATCACTGCCTTGGCATCAATTAGTAATATGAGCAGTTTATCATTATTAGTCTGATCACTGTAGTAGCAATACCGGTGATGTATACATGCACTAGTAGTATACATGTAGTCTGTACATGCTGTAGTTCCATGGTGCAGGCAAGGCAGTGTATGGTTGGTGAGGGGATGGGGTGGGTTGATATGTAATAATGGTTGGTGAGGGGATGGGGTGGGTTGATGCATAGATCCTATGGTTGATGAAGGGGTGGGACTAAGAGAGCTCTGTAGCAGAGCTAATGGTAAGTATGTGTTGAAATAGCTCTGGTTTGCCAACATTAATAGCATGTTTATTCTTTATTGAAATTACGGACGCGCCGTCGCCGTCAATGCTAATTATACAGAACCCGTACGGACTATCAAGGCTATATCTATATTCACTCGATTAAACGAAGCCTCCGACGAAATATATTTTTATATGACAAATGTAAATGGCAAAACCTATTTGGTTTATTTTATTAAATTACTCACACAGTAAAGTATACTTTAACCCCAAAAGGTTTAAAGGAATGAGAACAGGAAATAATTTTATCGTATGAATAAAATAAATCATATTTTATAAAGAAATTCCCAATCAAATTATTGTCTTTATGTTTAATTCAACTACAGTTCCACTTATTCCAAGCTCTGAGGTCCCTCCTACCACTGATTTATCTCCGGTCACGTCTACTGATGGTAAGTATGTGTTGAAATAGCTCTGGTTTGCCAACATTAATAGCACGTTTATTCTTTATTGAAATTACGGACGCGCCGTCGCCGTCAATGCTAACTATCCAGAACCCGTAAGGACTAAACAATCAAGGCTATATCTATATTCGCTCGATTAAACCAAGCCTCCGACTAAATATATTTTTATATGACAATTGTAAATGGCAAAACCTATTTGGTTTATTTTATTAAATTACTCACACAGTAAAGTATACTTTAACCCCAAAAGGTCCAAAGGAATGAGAACAGGAAATAAGTTTATCGTATGAATAAAATAAATCATATTTTATAAAGAAATTCCCATACAAATTATTGTCTTAATGTTTTATTCAACTACAGTTCCACTTATTCCAAGTACTGAGGTCCCTCCTACCACTGATTTATCTCCGGTCTCGTCTACTGATGGTAAGTATGTGTTGAAATAGCTCTGGTTTGCCAACATCAATAGCATGTTTATTCTTTGTTGAAATTACGGACGCGCCGTCGCCGTCAATGCTAATTATCCAGAACCCGTACGGACTAAACAATCAAGGCCATATCTATATTCGCTCGATTTAACCAAGCCTCCGACTAAATATATTTTTATACGACAAATGTAAATGGCAAAACCTATTTGGTTTATTTTATTAAATTACTCACACACTAAAGTATACTTTAACCGCAAAGGGTCCAAAGGAACGAGAACAGGAAATAAGTTTATCGTATGAATAAAATGAATCATATTTTATAAAGAAATTCCCATACAAATTATTGTCTTAATGTTTTATTCAACTGCAGTTCCACTTATTCCAAGTACTGAGGTCCCTCCTACCACTGATTTATCTCCGGTCTCGTCTACTGATGGTAAGTATGTGTTGAAATAGCTCTGGTTTGCCAACATTAATAGCATGTTTATTCTTTGTTGAAATTACGGACGCGCCGTCGCCGTCAATGCTAATTATCCAGAACCCGTACGGACTATCAAGGCTATATCTATATTCACTCGATTAAACCAAGCCTCCGACTAAATATATTTTTATATGACAAATGTATATGGCAAAACCTATTTGGTTTATTTTATTAAATTACTCACACAGTAAAGTATACTTTAACCCTAAAAGGTCCAAAGGAATGAGAACAGGAAATAATGTTATCGTATGAATAAAATAAATCATATTTTATAAAGAAATTCCCAATCAAATTATTGTCTTTATGTTTTATTCAACTACAGTTCCACCTATTCCAAGCACTGAGGTCCCTCCTACCACTGATTTATCACCGGTCACGTCTACTGATGGTAAGTATGTGTTGAAATAGCTCTGGTTTGCCAACATTAATAGCATGTTTATTCTTTGTTGAAATTACGAACGCGCCGTCGCCGTCAATGCTAATTATCCAGAACCCGTAAGGACTAAACAATCAAGGCTATATCTATATTCGCTCGATTAAACCAAGCCTCCGACTAAATATATTTTTATATGACAATCGTAAATGGCAAAAACTATTTGTTTATTTTATTTAATTACTCACACAGTAAAGTATACTTTAACCCCAAAAGGTTTAAAGGAATGAGAACAGGAAATAATTTTATCGTATGAATAAAATAAATCATATTTTATATCGCCGTCAATGCTAATTATACAGAACCCGTACGGACTATCAAGGCTATATCTATATTCACTCGATTAAACCAAGCCTCCGACGAAATATATTTTTATATGACAAATGTAAATGGCAAAACCTATTTGGTTTATTTTATTAAATTACTCACACAGTAAAGTATACTTTAACCCCAAAAGGTTTAAAGGAATGAGAACAGGAAATAATTTTATCGTATGAATAAAATAAATCATATTTTATAAAGAAATTCCCAATCAAATTATTGTCTTTATGTTTAATTCAACTACAGTTCCACTTATTCCAAGCACTGAGGTCCCTCCTACCACTGATTTATCTCCGGTCACGTCTACTGATGGTAAGTATGTGTTGAAATAGCTCTGGTTTGCCAACATTAATAGCACGTTTATTCTTTATTGAAATTACGGACGCGCCGTCGCCGTCAATGCTAACTATCCAGAACCCGTAAGGACTAAACAATCAAGGCTATATCTATATTCGCTCGATTTAACCAAGCCTCCGACTAAATATATTTTTATACGACAAATGTAAATGGCAAAACCTATTTGGTTTATTTTATTAAATTACTCACACACTAAAGTATACTTTAACCGCAAAGGGTCCAAAGGAACGAGAACAGGAAATAAGTTTATCGTATGAATAAAATGAATCATATTTTATAAAGAAATTCCCATACAAATTATTGTCTTAATGTTTTATTCAACTGCAGTTCCACTTATTCCAAGTACTGAGGTCCCTCCTACCACTGATTTATCTCCGGTCTCGTCTACTGATGGTAAGTATGTGTTGAAATAGCTCTGGTTTGCCAACATTAATAGCATGTTTATTCTTTGTTGAAATTACGGACGCGTCGTCGCCGTCAATGCTAATTATCCAGAACCCGTACGGACTATCAAGGCTATATCTATATTCACTCGATTAAACCAAGCCTCCGACTAAATATATTTTTATATGACAAATGTATATGGCAAAACCTATTTGGTTTATTTTATTAAATTACTCACACAGTAAAGTATACTTTAACCCCAAAAGGTTTAAAGGAATGAGAACAGGAAATAATTTTATCGTATGAATAAAATAAATCATATTTTATAAAGAAATTCCCAATCAAATTATTGTCTTTATGTTTAATTCAACTACAGTTCCACTTATTCCAAGCACTGAGGTCCCTCCTACCACTGATTTATCTCCGGTCACGTCTACTGATGGTAAGTATGTGTTGAAATAGCTCTGGTTTGCCAACATTAATAGCACGTTTATTCTTTATTGAAATTACGGACGCGCCGTCGCCGTCAATGCTAACTATCCAGAACCCGTAAGGACTAAACAATCAAGGCTATATCTATATTCGCTCGATTTAACCAAGCCTCCGACTAAATATATTTTTATACGACAAATGTAAATGGCAAAACCTATTTGGTTTATTTTATTAAATTACTCACACACTAAAGTATACTTTAACCGCAAAGGGTCCAAAGGAACGAGAACAGGAAATAAGTTTATCGTATGAATAAAATGAATCATATTTTATAAAGAAATTCCCATACAAATTATTGTCTTAATGTTTTATTCAACTGCAGTTCCACTTATTCCAAGTACTGAGGTCCCTCCTACCACTGATTTATCTCCGGTCTCGTCTACTGATGGTAAGTATGTGTTGAAATAGCTCTGGTTTGCCAACATTAATAGCATGTTTATTCTTTGTTGAAATTACGGACGCGTCGTCGCCGTCAATGCTAATTATCCAGAACCCGTACGGACTATCAAGGCTATATCTATATTCACTCGATTAAACCAAGCCTCCGACTAAATATATTTTTATATGACAAATGTATATGGCAAAACCTATTTGGTTTATTTTATTAAATTACTCACACAGTAAAGTATACTTTAACCCTAAAAGGTCCAAAGGAATGAGAACAGGAAATAATGTTATCGTATGAATAAAATAAATCATATTTTATAAAGAAATTCCCAATCAAATTATTGTCTTTATGTTTTATTCAACTACAGTTCCACCTATTCCAAGCACTGAGGTCCCTCCTACCACTGATTTATCACCGGTCACGTCTACTGATGGTAAGTATGTGTTGAAATAGCTCTGGTTTGCCAACATTAATAGCATGTTTATTCTTTGTTGAAATCACGAACGCGCCGTCGCCGTCAATGCTAATTATCCAGAACCCGTAAGGACTAAACAATCAAGGCTATATCTATATTCGCTCGATTAAACCAAGCCTCCGACTAAATATATTTTTATATGACAATCGTAAATGGCAAAAACTATTTGTTTATTTTATTAAATTACTCACACAGTAAAGTATACTTTAACCGCAAAAGGTCCAAAGGAATGAGAACAAGAAATAAGTTTATCGTATGAATAAAATAAATCATATTTTATAAAGAAATTCCCATACAAATTATTGTCTTTATGTTTAATTCAACTACAGTTCCACTTATTCCAAGTACTGAGGTCCCTCCTACCACTGGTTTATCTCCGGTCTCGTCTACTGATGGTAAGTATGTGTTGAAATAGCTCTGGTTTGCCAACATTAATAGCATGTTTATTCTTTGTTGAAATTACGGACGCGCCGTCGCCGTCAATGCTAATTATCCAGAACCCGTACGGACTAAACAATCAAGGCTTTATCTATATTTGCTCGATTAAACCAAGCCTCCGACTTAATATGTTTTCATATGACAAATGTGAATGGCAAAACCTATTTAGTTTATTTTATTAAATTACTCACACTGTAAAGTATACTTTAACCCCAAAAGGCTAAAGGAATGAGAACAGGAAATAAGTTTATCGTATGAATAAAATTAATCCTATTTTATAAAGAAATTCCCATACAAATTATTGTCTTAATGTGTTATTCAACTACAGTTCCACTTATTCCAAGTACTGAGGTCCCTCCTACCACTGATTTATCTCCAGTCTCATCTACTGATGGTAAGTATGTGTTGAAATAGCTCTGTTTTGCCAACATTAATAGCATGTTTATTCTTTATTGAAATTACGGACGCGCCGTCGCCGTCAATGCTAATTATACAGAACCCGTACGGACTATCAAGGCTATATCTATATTCACTCGATTAAACCAAGCCTCCGACGAAATATAATTTCATATGACATATGTAAATGGCAAAACATATATGGTTTATTTTATTAAATTACTTACACAGTAAAGTATACTTTAACCCCAAAAGATCTAAAGGAATGAGAACAGGAAATAATTTTATCGTATGAATAAAATAAATCATATTTTATAAAGAAATTCCCAATCAAATTATTGTCTTTATGTTTAATTCAACTACAGTTCCACTTATTCCAAGCACTGAGGTCCCTCCTACCACTGATTTATCTCCGGTCACGTCGTCTGATGGTAAGTATGTGTTGAAATAGCTCTGGTTTGCCAACATTAATAGCACGTTTATTCTTTGTTGAAATTACGGACGCGCCGTCGCCGTCAATGCTAATTATCCAGAACCCGTAAGGACTAAACAATCAAGGCTATATCTATATTCGCTCGATTAAACCAAGCCTCCGACTAAATATATTTTTATATGACAATTGTAAATGGCAAAACCTATTTGGTTTATTTTATTAAATTACTCACACAGTAAAGTATACTTTAACCGTAAAAGGTCCAAAGGAATGAGAACAGGAAATAAGTTTATCGTATGAATAAAATAAATCATATTTTATAAAGAAATTCCCAATCAAATTATTGTCTTTATGTTTAATTCAACTACAGTTCCACTTATTCCAAGCACTGAGGTCCCTCCTACCACTGATTTATCTCCGGTCACGTCTACTGATGGTAAGTATGTGTTGAAATAGCTCTGGTTTGCCAACATTAATAGCACGTTTATTCTTTGTTGAAATTACGGACGCGCCGTCGCCGTCAATGCTAATTATCCAGAACCCGTAAGGACTAAACAATCAAGGCTGTATCTATATTCGCTCGATTAAACCAAGCCTCCGACTAAATATATTTTTATATGACAATTGTAAATGGCAAAACCTATTTGGTTTATTTTATTAAATTATTCACACACTAAAGTATACTTTAACCGCAAAAGGTCCAAAGGAATGAGAACAGGAAATAGGTTTATCGTATGAATAAAATAAATCATATTTTATAAAGAAATTCCCATACAAATTATTGTCTTAATGTTTTATTCAACTACAGTTCCACTTATTCCAAGTACTGAGGTCCCTCCTACCACTGATTTATCTCCGGTCTCGTCTACTGATGGTAAGTATGTGTTGAAATAGCTCTGGTTTGCCAACATTAATAGCATGTTTATTCTTTGATGAAATTACGGACGCGCCATCGCCGTCAATGCTAATTATCCAGAACCCGTACGGACTAAACAATCAAGGCCATATCTATATTCGCTCGATTTAACCAAGCCTCCGACTAAATATATTTTTATATGACAAATGTAAATGGCAAAACCTATTTGGTTCATTTTATTAAATTACTCACACAGTAAAGTATACTTTAACCCCAAAAGGTCCAAAGGAATGAGAACAGGAAATAAGTTTATCGTATGAATAAAATAAATCATATTTTATAAAGAAATTCCCAATCAAATTATTGTCTTTATGTTTTATTCAACTACAGTTCCACTCATTCCAAGTACTGAGGTCCCTCCTACCACTGGTTTATCTCCGGTCTCGTCTACTGATGGTAAGTATGTGTTGAAATAGCTCTGGTTTCCCAACATCAATAGCATGTTTATTTTTTGTTGAAATTACGGACGCGCCGTCGCCGTCAATGCTAATTATCCAGAACCCGTACGGACTAAACAATCAAGGCAAAATCTATATTCGCTCGATTAAACCAATGAATTTCTAGTACAGGGATACTTATGTGCGCCAAGTCGTTTGAAGCTATGTGTGTTTCGGACCAAGATAAAGAATGTGTAGTATTTAGCCCTGTCATGAAATAACTCAACACTAAGTCATCAATGAATATTAACTCTCGTTCCCTGAACGATTGCATCTATTAGTATCGATATGAACAATATGCACACAATATCCATTGTGCGCGTGGGTTCGAGTTTAGTTCTATAACAACACTGGGTGGAGAAGTTATGTACAATTATCACACATATAGTAAAATCAATCGGACACGGTGAATGTATGGGATAATTTAATATGTTGAAATTGTTAGAAGTATTTACACTTTCACCGTGCCATCTCGTTTTTATCGTTAGTCTTGTGTCACAACAGCCACTACAAGAGCCATGTTGTTGTCGCAAGAGACTACCAATGCCCATACTAATAACCGCTCTATTCAAACATGCCATGTCATACAGGTGCTATGAAACACACATAGTATCAATTCTTATTCGACATTTCAATAGAGATCATAATCCCTGTACTAGAAAATCTTTGATTAAACCAAGCCTCCGACTAAATATATTTTTATATGACAAATGTAAATGGCAAAATGTATTTGGTTAATTTTATTAAATTACTCACACAGTAAAGTATACTTTAACCCTAAAAGGTCCAAAGGAATGAGAATAGGAAATAAGTTTATCGTATGAATAAAATAAATCATATTTTATAAAGAAATTTCCATACACATTATTGTCTTTATGTTTTATTCAACTACAGTTCCACTTATTCCAAGTACTGAGGTCCCTCCTACAACTGGTTTATCTCCGGTCACGTCTACTGATGGTAAGTATGTGTTGAAATAGCTCTGGTTTGCCAACATTAATAGCATGTTTATTCTTTGTTGAAATTACGGACGCGCCGTCGCCGTCAATGCTTATTATCCAGAACCCGTACGGACTATTAAAACAATCAAGGCCATATCTGTATTCGCTCGATTTAACCAAGCCTCCGACTAAATATATTTATATATGACAAATGTAAATGGCAAAACCTATTTGGTTTATTTTATTAAATTACACACACAGTAAAATATACTTTAACCCCAAAAGGTCCAAAGGAATGAGAACAGGAAATAAGTTTATCGTATGAATAAAATGAATCATATTTTATAAAGAAATTCCCAATCAAATTATTGTCTTTATGTTTTATTCAACTACAGTTGCACTTATTCCAAGTACTGAGGTCCCTCCTACCACTGATTTATCTCCAGTCTCATCTACTGATGGTAAGTATGTGTTGAAATAGCTCTGGTTTGCCAACATTAATAGCATGTTTATTCTTTGTTGAAATTACGGACGCGCCGTCGCCGTCAATGCTAATGATCCAGAACCCGTACGGACTATCAAGGCTATATCTATATTCACTCGATTAAACCAAGCCTCCGACTAAATATATTTTTATATGACAAATGTAAATGGCAAAACCTATTTGGTTTATTTTATTAAATTACTCACACAGTAAAGTATACTTTAACCCCAAAATGTCCAAAGGAATGAGAACAGGAAATAATTTTATCGTATGAATAAAATAAATCATATTTTATAAAGAAATTCCCAATCAAATTATTGTCTTTATGTTTTATTCAACTACAGTTCCACTTATTCCAAGCACGGAGGTCCCTCCTACCACTGATTTATCTCCGGTCACGTCTACTGATGGTAAGTATGTGTTGAAATAGCTCTGGTTTGCCAACATTAATACCATGTTTATTCTTTGTTGAAATTACGGACGCGCCGTCGCCGTCAATGCTAATTATCCAGAACCTGTACGGACTAAACAATCAAGGCTATATCTATATTCGCTCGATTAAACCAAGCCTCCGACTAAATATATTTTTATATGACAATTGTAAATGGCAAAACCTATTTGGTTTATTTTATTAAACTACTCACACACTAAAGTATACTTTAACCGCAAAAGGTCCAAAGGAATGAGAACAGGAAATAAGTTTATCGTATGAATAAAATAAATCATATTTTATAAAGAAATTCCCATACAAATTATTGTCTTTATGTTTAATTCAACTACAGTTCCACTTATTCCAAGTACTGAGGTCCCTCCTACCACTGATTTATCTCCGGTCTCGTCTACTGATGGTAAGTATGTGTTGAAATATCTCTGTTTTGCCAACATTAATAGCATGTTTATTCTTTATTGAAATTACGGACGTGCCGTCGCCGTCAATGCTAATTATACAGAACCCGTACGGACTATCAAGGCTATATCTATATTCACTCGATTAAACCAAGCCTCCGACGAAATATATTTTTATATGACAAATGTAAATGGCAAAACCTATTTGGTTTATTTTATTAAATTACTCACACAGTAAAGTATACTTTAACCCCAAAATGTCCAAAGGAATGAGAACAGGAAATAATTTTATCGTATGAATAAAATAAATCATATTTTATAAAGAAATTCCCAATCAAATTATTGTCTTTATGTTTTATTCAACTACAGTTCCACTTATTCCAAGCACGGAGGTCCCTCCTACCACTGATTTATCTCCGGTCACGTCTACTGATGGTAAGTATGTGTTGAAATAGCTCTGGTTTGCCAACATTAATAGCATGTTTATTCTTTGTTGAAATTACGGACGCGCCGTCGCCGTCAATGCTAATTATCCAGAACCTGTACGGACTAAACAATCAAGGCTATATCTATATTCGCTCGATTAAACCAAGCTTCCGACTAAATATATTTTTATATGACAATTGTAAATGGCAAAACCTATTTGGTTTATTTTATTAAACTACTCACACACTAAAGTATACTTTAACCGCAAAAGGTCCAAAGGAATGAGAACAGGAAATAAGTTTATCGTATAAATAAAATAAATCATATTTTATAAAGAAATTCCCATACAAATTATTGTCTTTATGTTTAATTCAACTACAGTTCCACTTATTCCAAGTACTGAGGTCCCTCCTACCACTGATTTATCTCCGGTCTCGTCTACTGATGGTAAGTATGTGTTGAAATATCTCTGTTTTGCCAACATTAATAGCATGTTTATTCTTTATTGAAATTACGGACGTGCCGTCGCCGTCAATGCTAATTATACAGAACCCGTACGGACTATCAAGGCTATATCTATATTCACTCGATTAAACCAAGCCTCCGACGAAATATATTTTTATATGACAAATGTAAATGGCAAAACCTATTTGGTTTATTTTATTAAATTACTCACACAGTAAAGTATACTTTAACCCCAAAATGTCCAAAGGAATGAGAACAGGAAATAATTTTATCGTATGAATAAAATAAATCATATTTTATAAAGAAATTCCCAATCAAATTATTGTCTTTATGTTTTATTCAACTACAGTTCCACTTATTCCAAGCACGGAGGTCCCTCCTACCACTGATTTATCTCCCGTCACGTCTACTGATGGTAAGTATGTGTTGAAATAGCTCTGGTTTGCCAACATTAATAGCATGTTTATTCTTTGTTGAAATTACGGCAAGCCGTCGCCGTCAATGCTAATTATCCAGAACCTGTACGGACTAAACAATCAAGGCTATATCTATATTCGCTCGATTAAACCAAGCCTCCGACTAAATATATTTTTATATGACAATTGTAAATGGCAAAACCTATTTGGTTTATTTTATTAAACTACTCACACACTAAAGTATACTTTAACCGCAAAAGGTCCAAAGGAATGAGAACAGGAAATAAGTTTATCGTATAAATAAAATAAATCATATTTTATAAAGAAATTCCCATACAAATTATTGTCTTTATGTTTAATTCAACTACAGTTCCACTTATTCCAAGTACTGAGGTCCCTCCTACCACTGATTTATCTCCGGTCTCGTCTACTGATGGTAAGTATGTGTTGAAATATCTCTGTTTTGCCAACATTAATAGCATGTTTATTCTTTATTGAAATTACGGACGTGCCGTCGCCGTCAATGCTAATTATACAGAACCCGTACGGACTATCAAGGCTATATCTATATTCACTCGATTAAACCAAGCCTCCGACGAAATATATTTTTATATGACAAATGTAAATGGCAAAACCTATTTGGTTTATTTTATTAAATTACTCACACAGTAAAGTATACTTTAACCCCAAAATGTCCAAAGGAATGAGAACAGGAAATAATTTTATCGTATGAATAAAATAAATCATATTTTATAAAGAAATTCCCAATCAAATTATTGTCTTTATGTTTTATTCAACTACAGTTCCACTTATTCCAAGCACGGAGGTCCCTCCTACCACTGATTTATCTCCGGTCACGTCTACTGATGGTAAGTATGTGTTGAAATAGCTCTGGTTTGCCAACATTAATAGCATGTTTATTCTTTGTTGAAATTACGGCAAGCCGTCGCCGTCAATGCTAATTATCCAGAACCTGTACGGACTAAACAATCAAGGCTATATCTATATTCGCTCGATTAAACCAAGCCTCCGACTAAATATATTTTTATATGACAATTGTAAATGGCAAAACCTATTTGGTTTATTTTATTAAACTACTCACACACTAAAGTATACTTTAACCGCAAAAGGTCCAAAGGAATGAGAACAGGAAATAAGTTTATCGTATGAATAAAATAAATCATATTTTATAAAGAAATTCCCATACAAATTATTGTCTTTATGTTTAATTCAACTACAGTTCCACTTATTCCAAGTACTGAGGTCCCTCCTACCACTAATTTATCTCCGGTCTCGTCTACTGATGGTAAGTATGTGTTGAAATAGCTCTGTTTTGCCAACATTAATAGCATGTTTATTCTTTATTGAAATTACGGACGCGCCGTCGCCGTCAATGCTAATTATACAGAACCCGTACATACTATCAAGGCTATATCTATATTCACTCGATTAAACCAAGCCTCCGACGAAATATATTTTTATATGACAAATGTAAATGGCAAAACCTATTTGGTTTATTTTATTAAATTACTCACACAGTAAAGTATACTTTAACCCCAAAAGGTCTAAAGGAATGAGAACAGGAAATAATTTTATCGTATGAATAAAATAAATCATATTTTATAAAGAAATTCCCAATCAAATTATTGTCTTTATGTTTAATTCAACTACAGTTCCACTTATTCCAAGTACTGAGGTCCCTCCTACCACTGATTTATCTCCGGTCTCGTCTACTGATGGTAAGTATGTGTTGAAATAGCTCTGGTTTGCCAACATTAATAGCATGTTTATTCTTTGTTGAAATTACGGATGCGCCGTCGCCGTCAATGCTAATTATCCAGAACCCGTCCGGACTAAGCAATGAAGGCTATATCTATATTCGTGATTGACAAAATGCGCTTCGAACGCAATAAACCCCACCCTTACCTATACACAAGTATAACTCATATGCATACACAATGATATTGTCCAATTATCGGCGGGGAAACAAAATCAAAATTTTCATTTGTTTAAACTTTATTATGGATCGAATGGTAAACCAGGTACCTGTGTGAATTTAAAATCATTAATTGATAAAACCCCTTCTCATACAAATAAATGCTCTTATGTTTTATTATTTTCAATTACAGTTCCACTTATTTCAAGTACTGAGGTCCCTCCTACCACTGATTTATCTCTGGTCTCGACTATTGATGGTAACTATGTGTTGAAATGTTTCTATTTATAGCAATTGGAGTTTTATCTATTATGTCAAGACAATTTCTTTATCAATTAAATTACCAAATCATACTCCCAATCGAAAAAGAAAGTAAAGAACAATGTTGTTCTCAATTAAAATTAACGAATCATGCTCCCAAGTGTAAACGAGAAAGTCCACACTCATAAAACATATCATAACTCAAATCCTAACCATCATGTGAGCATGTAATGTGCATCCATTCTGTGTATATTGTTAACTACTATATGCCATCCCATTTGTACCAAAACTGTAATGCATTGGAGATTTGCCGCATTTTATGTAAAATCATGCTGCTACAAACGTGATAGTTATATCATAATGTAACTTACAAACAAATATCATATGATTGTTAGAAATTAATCTATAGCCTTTCCTTTCTGCATCCATCACCAAACTATCTTGTGATACATATAATCGTATTCAGGGCTGCCGTCGATAGAACTTCATGCCAGGGACAGGGGTGTCAATCTTGTACATTTTGACAAAAAACAAATCACCACACTTGCATAGGAAGCAGGTCGTATGGATGATTCTTGTCATTATTTTTTGTTTAAGTCTCGGATTCACCTGAAATGTTTAAATTTTCATTTTATACCATGTATCGTTATCGATATCTTCATTGTTTAGGACTGAATCTTCTATGCGAAGACACCAATATGTCTGCTATATTCAACACTTCTTTACTGCCATTTGAATTTGCCAATGACGTACATCTGTGGGATGAGAATTGTACTGCATCAGCTTATAGTGATAACATGGCAATCATTACAACGGACTATCATAAGTGTAATACCGTTATGGAGGTAAGAAAAAATACCGGTTGTCCCAGAAAACATATTAGAAATTTAAAAAAGAACCGCCTCAAAATTTCCTAATGTAAGTTTGGACAGGATGTCCACAATTCTGGGATTAGTATAACATCCTTTCTTCTGTGCACGTCAAATAAAGGCGTCGATGCAGACCAGGCCAGGAAGCGGCTGTACATGGCCATGGAGTTTGATGACCAAATACAGTTTGTAACGGTAAATTCGGCAAAACTCTTGTCAAAATGTGCTCAGTGGTGTTTAGACGAGACCGAGTATACTATTTCGTTTCTGGCGTGGTATGACATTGGGCCTATCGCAAATTGGTTGTAAAGGTAACACAAATTACAGGGTGTACCAAGTATTTATAACGTGTTTGAACACATATCACCAGTAGAAGAACATGTGCTTCTCGGTTGAGTCCATCACGTATCTTTATTTCTTATCCGGCGGCGTGGCATGACATTAGGTCAATCGAAAATCCATGACAGCCTGTTTTTAATAATTCTAATCCGACGTCTAATGTATAAAGGTCTCTCCAGCTCAACACTTACCATACACCATACAGATATTGCTTCTTGAATATTACGAATAATTGATATCTGTCAATTTAATTCGACTCGACCAAACAATAATTGCAAATTAACACTTTCCACGCGGTTATTAGACATTAATGAAAAGAACACGACTCTTCACCTGAGCTATCAATTTTGATATTGTATTATTCTTGTGAAAGAGAAGATTGTAAGTACTTTCCACGCGGTTATTAGATTTACCATATAAAAAACAGATTTTTCAGAAACCTTTCCCAACTTTCACAGTCTATTTCAAGGATTACTGAACCAATACTAGGCATGTTTGTACTTATTTTAATGCATTTCTCATGGTACATACAAATATGGTAATGAAATTCAATTGGACATTTTGAAACATTTGTGAAATTTGAAGTGCCGTCTGCAGACGCCTGTCGCATGTAAAGGGTTAATAGAGTGGAAGAATCAAGAATCAAGAAAGTGCTTTGAATTCACGCGGGTGTTGAGATCAGTTTATTGCACCCGCATTGATTCAAAACATTTGATTGATTCTACGACTTTATAATTGGAAGCGCAGTGCCACGGCATTAATTTCAATAGAGCTTAATAAAGCGTTTAGTTTAATTCCAAAACATATCATTTTGATCAAAATCGGAATCTATCAATTTTCACAAAGTTTGTAATGTAATATCTATAAGATAAAACTTTTAAAGTAAATAAATCCCATTTTACCGACAAAATGTAATAATATCGCTATTATCTTTTGTCAAGATATTGTCTTCCACCCATGACTTCCAATATTATATAAATGTGGAATAATTAACATCTGCGTAGAAATCGAGTAAGTGTCACCTGTCATTCAAACATCATAATGTAGTTTGTTCGTATATTCTACCTGTATCGAAATTCTTCGCTGTTTAGGAATCGGAGGACCATATCATTTTCCGCAATGCACTCATTCTACGCTCGAACGACGCCTCATCACTAATGATTGAGTGTCGAGTAGAGCGCCGCTTGAAGAAACTTGTCTCATTCGGAAAATTTTCATTTGAGTTGGAAATCTACCACGATAGTACATATAGCGCCCCCTATGAGCCTGAAGAGTACCCAATAGATGTAAAATTAGATGATGACCTGTTTCTATCTGCAAGTGTTACTACTGTCAATGCCTTGGAAATCTTCGTCGATTCATGTTGGGGGACGCCCTCTATCAATCCATGGGACGATACGAGATACTCTGTAATATCCAATGGGTAAGATTTTGCATCAACATGTTTGTGGTTTATAACTCCATGTTGGTGTCCTTGAAGAATAGTGTGATAAGGTGACGAAAAATAACTCACCCGTTGCACGTGCAAGCAAACCCGAAAGATTTGAAAAACATTCGTGAACTTTTGGTGATTTGGCATCATTTTTCGAAATGTTTAAACAATGTCAAACATTATCAAAATATTTCAAAAATGGTCAATTAAGAAAAAAACTCAACGTTTTTTCAAAACATTTCACTAATATTTTTTCTAAAGATTTCTGAACATTTGAAGAAAAAATGGTGTTGTTCAGGCCCGTAGACTAGGTATCAGTATGACATTGTAAATTATTCGCTGTTACATAAATTTGAAAGATCATGACCGAACAATTTCAGATTCAAAAGCTGAAACTCATATGCTACAATCAGTGCTCAAACCTGTTCGCGTATATACGAAAACGTCTCATTTACAGGGCGACCTCAGTTTTCACCTTACTCTTTTGGTTCGCCATATTTGGAAGTGATATCGCCATATTTGGAAGTGATATCCAAATTGATCGATATCAGCGTAACGAAACTCCATTTGGGCGCGCTTCTAAAATGGCGACGGCTGTGCACTGAATTTTGTTTCTGGCGCGGCGCACGGCTGTTTGATCGCTGTTTTATAGATAAAAGGGATTATGCACCAGTTTATAATAGACGGGGGACTTTTAAAAACATTTTATCACTGCTAGATCCCTTTTCTTATTTGATTTGATTTTGATTTATTTCGGTATCTCCACATAACAATGACAATGATAAAATGTAAAGAATCTTAAGCTACTACAAAACCACACTAAATTTGGGGAAATACAAGCAGGGCCCGAAGGCTTATTTCCGAAAGGGGTCCTAAGGAAAACGATAAATACTTCAAATAACATTAAAAAACACAACAATTACGTCAACAGACACTGTAGCTGTATACATATTTAAAATTGATACAAAATATTAAAATATGTTTAGCTATTAAGAAAATGTATGACATGAAAAAAAGGATAATTTTGAGGGACACTTCTTTTTGCATAGAATTGGCGGTACCATTTCAAATCGAGAGAAATTTTAGTCGTCAAATATGTTTCCGTTTCACCGATTCGTCATAATAATGTGATACGTAACTCAAAATCTGATATCGCATCCAAATAAAAATAATGTGAGCACAATTCTGGATTTGGCCTAGGCCGGACCTGGAATATCGGTTATCCCTACCATTTCAACACGAGAGAAATTTTAGTCGTCAAATATGTTTCCGTTTCACCGAATCGTCATGATAATGTGATACGTAACTCAAAATCTGATATCGCATCCAAATAAAAATAATGTGAGCACAATTCTGGATTTGGCCTAGGCCGGACCTGGAATATCGGTTATCCCTACCATTTCAACGCGAGAGAAATTTTAGTCGTCAAATATGTTTCTGTTTCACCGATTTGTCATGATAATGTGATACGTAACTCAAAATCTGATATCGCATCCAAATAAAAATAATGTGAGCACAATTCTGGATTTGGCCTAGGCCGGACCTGGAATATCGGTTATCCCTACCATTTCAATGCGAGAGAAATTTTAGTCGTCAAATATGTTTCCGTTTCACCGATTCGTCATAATAATGTGATATGTAACTCAAAATCTGATATCGCATCCAAATAAAAATAATGTGAGCACAATTCTGGATTTGGCCTAGGCCGGACCTGGAATATCGGTTATCCCTACCATTTCAACGCGAGAGAAATTTTAGTCGTCAAATATGTTTCCGTTTCCGTTTCCCTGATTCGTCATAATAATGTGATACGTCACTCAAAATCTGATATCGCATCCAAATAAAAATAATGTGAGCACAATTCTGGATTTGGCCTAGGCCGGACCTGGAATATCGGTTATCCCTACCATTTCAACGCGAGAGAAATTTTAGTCGTCAAATATGTTTCGGTGATACGGAACTCAAAATCTGATATCGCATCCAAATAAAAATAATGTGAGCACAATTCTGGATTTGGCCTAGGCCGGACCTGGAATATCGGTTATCCCTACCATTTCAACGCGAGAGAAATTTTAGTCGTCAAATAGGTTTCCGTTTCACCGAATCGTCATGATAATGTGATACGTAACTCAAAATCTGATATCGCATCCAAATAAAAATAATGTGAGCACAATTCTGGATTTGGCCTAGGCCGGACCTGGAATATCGGTTATCCCTACCATTTCAACGCGAGAGAAATTTTAGTCGTCAAATATGTTTCAGTTTCACCGATTCGTCATATTAATGTGATACGTAACTCAAAATCTGATATCGCATCCAAAAAAAAATAACGTGAGTACAAATATCGGTTATCCCTCCCATTTCAATCAACGCGAGAGAAATTTTAGTCGTCAAATATGTTTCCGTTTCACCGGTTCGTCATAATAATGTTATACGTACGAAAATGAACAAAGAACATAGGCTAATTCCTTCTAAGGCAATTTTTTTTAGAAATCTGTAAAAACGCATCATCTCAAACAAATCAATTGTTAAAGTGGAATCTTAATTAGGCTTCTATAGTAGGCTACTATTTCAATATTCTCATGTTAAAAAATGATATAATAAAAAAAACCTTTTTTTTCTTGTAGAATTAATTAATTTGCTTTTACACAGAATTCAATACGAACACGCGTTTAGACTTCATCAACCTTACGTCTGCCGACGCTAGTCTTTTGCCATGGCGTATGTATTGTGTGCACAAATATTCGCAATACGCAAAGTTGTTGTAAAAGACTAGCAGTCGACAGTACGTTCAGCGATGAAGTGTGAAACGATCTGCGTGGTTAAGTGAGCTACGTAGCTCGAGCAGAACAGAATAATTTCTTACTTGGGCGGAATCAATATTGGTTATTTCGATACATCACTTCCAAATATGGCGAACAAAAGAGTAAGGTGAAAACTGAGGTCGTCCTGTTAATAATAACACGCGAACAGGTGTGTGCTTATACAGGAATATTTAGGATTTGGCACAATATAGCCTCATCTACCGTTGTCACCCATTTAACTCGAGATTCCTTATAGTAGTATACACTTATTCACATCATACTTTGTATAACCACATGCGTCATAACGCGTAGTAATTAACGATGTAATAATATGTACGAAACAACCTACACTTAAGTTAATGAGATATTAAGCTTCAGACACCCGGATTGATAAGCCACATCAGCTGCTGTAATATTTTGTGAGACGGGTCAATATGGGTTGGGTTACTTGATTTCTAAACCGGAATATATGTAACCGTCGTTGTATTGTGTCTTATTGTGTGTTACACAGATGTCCAGACGATAATTCAGTGACATTCATTGAATCTGGAGAAGATAGAACCCAACGATTTTCCCTTTCAGCATTCGCCTTTAAAGGAGACAATTGGCTGGTGAGTACCCATTAACACATACAGTACTATATGAGGGTGATATGCAAACAATTTATCACCCGAGCAATTGGCTATTCATTGTAACTACTTGGTGCAGATGCCTGTGCCCATTTTTATCAGACTTTGACTGACTGACTTGTCTTGATTCAACTTGGAATCGACTCGATTTTGGGACTCAAGTAACATATGACTCAATTCGACGCAAGACTCGACCACTTCGTGATTCACTTCAGCTATGAGACTTACAACCATTATTCAAGTAATTCATGAATTCTAACTCGACCTCTGTCAAAGTAAATGACTCGTATGGAAATAAATAAAGCATTTTATGAAATCATTTTCCTTTTACATATTCATCAGTCAACAATCCAACAATACAGCAATATAATGTCCAACATTATTGAGAAAGCTGTTTTGTCACGTGTAAATAAACATGTTAGTGAGAATGATCTACGCCAGAAGATGCAGTCAGATTATAGGCCCAAGCACAGCACGAAGACAGCATAGTTAAAAGTCAAATGTAATATTGTGTGCGAAATTGACAATCGGCGAGCTATTTTTCTGGTATTGTTAGACCTATCAGCAGCTTTTGACACGATTGATCATGATATACTAATTAACAGATTGTCCAATGATTTTGGATTTAGAGAAAATGCTGTGAGCTGGTTTCATTCCTATCTCTATCGACGCACATGCAAGGTTAGAATTGCCAATGAGTTTTCTGACTCGCACGTTCTCAACTTCGGTTTGCCTCAAGGATCTTGTGTTGGCCCACAAATGTTCTCTTCCTACACACATCCGATTGTTGATATAATAAAACGTTACAAACACATAAAGTTCAATTTTTACGCTGATGATGCACAACTGTACATCTCATTTGACCCAAATAAGTCAGGGGATGCTGACCATGCTCTTGTTATGTTATCTGCGTGCATTGAGGATACCAAATCTTGGATGTCGCAAAATATGCTTTGCTTGAATAGTGATACAACAGATTGCATTGCAGCCAACACAAGAGCCTTAAAGTCACTATGCAACATCTCACTTCGTGTCGGTGATATTGAGATCAGACCGTCCCCCCCATGTCCGCAATCTTGGTGTTGAATTTGACTGCAATTTAAATGTCTCATCATGCTACTCACATTTGTCGCAGATTGAATTTTCAACTTACGAATATTTCTCGTATTCGGATGTTTATTGATGAAAAAGCATGTCATCACGCCATACGCGCACTTGTTACATCGCGGCTCGACTATTCCAACTCTCTATTGTAGGGATCTTCTGTGAAAGATATTAAACGGCTACAACGTCTCCAAAATCGAGCAGCCAAACTCAATTATAATGCTAAAAGACGTGATCATGCAACTCCTCTTCTCCACAAGTTACATTGGCTGCCTGCTAAAACGCGCATTGAGTTCAAGATATTGATTATTGTATATAAATGTTTCAATGATGGCGAGCCTTCTTATCTTAAGGACTTTACTAGTACCTATGTGCCAATAAAAAGAAGTGGTCTTCGTTCTGTCTCTGACACTCGGATTCTCACTATACCTAAAACTCGTCTCACTACCGCCAAGAAAGGATTTTATGCCCATTTTTGTGGAACAATTTACCGCGTCACATCATCATCATCATCATCATCCTTCGGCTGCAGAGCAGGCGACCACAAGTTTCTTCCATGCACGACGGTCTTGAGCAAGAATGACAATCTGTCGATCTTCAATCATGCCTTCATTGTCCCCTAGTAAGCGTTGTATATATGTCAGATATGTTGTGCAAGGACGACCAGGTCTCCTTCGGCCATGTGTTGGTGCATAGGTGGCATACTTTTTAGCTGGCTCTTCATCAGGGAGACGGAGTATATGGCCAAGGAATCTCAGCTGGCGGCGCTTTACACGGTGGATAAGAGGCTCTGTCTTGGTCATGTCATAAATTGTGGTGTTTGGGACATGATCCATGCGCTTGATGTTTAGCATTATCCTGATGCAAGAGGTAGCGAAGGCATTTATTTTGCATTCCATATCTTGGGATATCACCCAGGATTCACATCCATACAGTAAGATAGTCACACAGGTGGTATTGAATAATTTCATCTTTGTTGTGATACCTATTTGAGGGCTCCTCCAGAGGCGTTCTAACTTCCAAAATGCGCACCATGCTAATGCTTTGCGTCTTTTAAGATCACTTGCACCGGATGCCATCATAGAACCAAGATACCTGAAATCAGTCACATGGTTGATGATATCCCCATAGACCTGAAGTGTCGGGGAAGGATTGCAGTTGGCAGTCATGTACTCTGTTTTAGATACGCTAATGTAGAGGCCAAGGTCTTTTGCTGCTGCAGCAGTTCTGTCAGCTGCGTCTGGGCTCGTGGAATTGTTGTCTCGAGTAAGGCAATGTCATCAGCAAAGTCTAAGTCATTGAGAACAATGGCAGGATGACGCCTCGAACGACGTGGATGTGTCACAACTCCTGAGTCAAGATCAGATGTGGCCTTCGTCAATAGGTAGTCTACCAATATCACAAATAGGAATGGAGCCAGAACGTCACACTGTAGCACTCCAGTGGAGACAACGAAAGGATCAAAGATACTGCCATCGACCATAACAGCACTTCTCGAGTTGTTGTACAGTACACCTATAGCGTCGACTAAAGCTTTTGGGATTCCGTAATGTCGCAGTACTGCAAACATAACTTTCCTGTTTATGGAGTCGAAGGCTTTCTTGAAGTCTATGAATGTGACTGTGAGAGGTAGCTGCTGGTCTTTAAACCCTTCCATGATCCTCCTCAGTATGTGGATTTGCTGAGCACAGCTTCTGCCAGGGCGAAAGCCAGCCTGGTTATTCCTCAAGATGGGGTCGACATGATCTCTAATTCTGTTCGAGCAGGATCTTGTTGTATACTTTAGCTGCAATTGACAGAAGAGATATTCCTCTATAGTTGATCATAAGAGAGAGGTCCCCCTTTTTAGGTAGAGGCACAATAACACTGGTGGTCCACTGGTTGGGTGGTTTCAGGGTAGTGTAAACTTCCATGCAGAACCCATGGACAACTTGTACCAATACGTCACCGCCATTTTGGAGTGCTTCTGATGTGATTGCACAGTCAAGACCTGCAGCTTTCTTGGGCTTCATTTAATGAATGGCTTCCTGTGTTTCCTCAAGTGTGGGAGGATCAATGTGGATGAGCGAGTCCTGAGTAGCAGTTGATGGTAGATCGGATGGGATTTGACCACTGTCATTGTTTAGCAGTGAGCTGAAATACTTTCTCCATTCTGCAAGCAGGTCTTTGTCATTCTTTGGGATGGTACCATCTCTTTTCTTGACCTTGACGCTGGACTTCCTATCTTTCACAGAGAGATCATGGATGATTTTACATGTGGTGGAATAGTCGCATTTTTGGTCAGCCTGATGGAGATCTTCCATCTGTTTGTTGAGCATGGACGATTCATATGCCTTGTAAGACTCATTCAAACAGGTGTTGAGCTTTCTCCATCTGTCTCTGGATTGTCGTGACTTTGAGACAAGGTAACGTCTTTTGGCCGCGTCCCTCTCAGACTTGTGAATGGTCTTGTCTGTAACCCAGGTTGGCATGCCATGAGATTTGCGTTTTCCAACAACTTTTTCGGCTGCTTCTGAAACGGCTTCTTCAAACTGTTCGTATCTCTTAGTTATTGGTGTGGAGGTGTCGTTACACTTGAGGATTTCGAATCCGTTTGACAGCTCAATCTGGAATAGCTCTTTAGTGTCCGCGTTATGCAGCTTTTCCCAGTCAAACCTCGGTCTTGTGCAGGGTTTCCCTTTGGAAGATCTTAGGCTACACACGAGCTTGATGCTGACAATCCGGTGGTCTGAGTCTAGTTCAACAGAGTTGTATGCTCTACAGTTCCTTAGGGAGTTTGTCCACTTGCTTTTAATTAGGATGTGGTCGAGCTGGTGTTTAGACCCTGCTGGGTGCATCCATGTCCACAGACGGCGTCTGGGTTGAGGGAATCTTGACTGCGCTGGGCGGAGTTTATATTTTTCGCACATACTCACTAGCTTCTCTCCATTGTTGTTTGTCATGTCATAGAAACAGTTACGTCCAATAACCTCAGGGTGTGATGAGTGGCTGTCTAATCCAACTCGGGCATTAAAGTCTCCCAAAATCAAGTGGATGTTGTGAGTTTTCACCTGCTCAAAATGGTTCTCCAAGTTGTTGTAGAACTCATTTTTGTCTTCAGGAGTAGCACTTTCAGTTGGAGCATAGATGGACGTAATGGTGAGTTTGGGATTACCATGGAATGTGGCAGTGATGATTCTGTTGCTGATGGAATTTACACTCTGTAGGCATCTGTGTCTGTATTTTGACACTATAATACCAACACCTCCCTGACGCTGATTTGTAGCCGAGCTATACATTAGGACCCATTTTCTGTCATCAGACCATAACTCGTCGGTGTTGTTGGAAGTAATCAAGCGATGTTCCTGTATGCCAATCATGTCAATACCTGCATCTGCACAGCCTGCAAATAGTTGTATGTCGATACAACAAGAGGTTTGAAGGCAGATAGACGACGCTTCTCGGGACCAACAGTTCGTGGTGTTGTGCCGATTTCCCGCTGGCCCGTCATAGAGTCATTTGTCGACAGCCGCCCAGCTACCTCGAGTTTGTAGTACTTGTTTTTTTCATTGTGGTTTTCGTAATCGAATTTGGTGCCAGAATTATTTTTGGCCGGTCTGGCAAGCTATACGGGTGATTAGCCCTGATTAGCTTAGGTCCGGGTGCACTATTTAATCCATAGTTGGGAACTATTTAACCCATCATGGAACTATTTAACCCATAGTTGGGAACTATTTAACCCATAGATGGGAAGCTATTTAACCCATAGTTGGGACTATTTTACACCATAGCTGGTAAGACAATGATCAGTAGAGCCATGGAAGTAACAGTTACTTCCATGGTACATGTAGTACCCTGAGCTACTCCAATAGCCCAAAGCCTACTGGTCAGATGTCCCCCCCCCAGGGCTCCGTCTGTTAGCACTAGCCGCGAGGCTTGGCTATCCAGGTGGCACGGGATTGACATGCACTACATTTGTAATGCATCTCAGTCATCTAGGACGTGGAGATGAGTAACTGCAGGGTAGCGTATAAAGGCAAGAGGGCTGATGGAATGCCTCTTGAATCTACAACCTTAATAACAGTAAAAGCAAAGCATGAAGATGCATCACATCAGGTATGCCTCATCACTGACTCAAATGTAGAAGATGTTAAAAACTCACTTATTCCACCGTCATCATGTCATAGTGCGAGTGATGTTTAACACTGTTTTTTAATTTTATGTTTTAATTTTGTTGGGGGTGGTACCATTGTGTAAGAGCGCTATATTTATTTATTTATTTATTTGAACATACGCTTTTAAAACAGCGGCACCCGTCTACCCGACGGTGCGTTCATATACAGAAAATCACAAGATTAATACACAATTATATACACAAATTACAAAGTTTTACCATGAGATAGATACATATTATATACAGACACAAAGTCAATCATACAAAATTGATCTGAAATTATGTCAGGCACACGTGGAAAATGGCACTATATATGTATATACATGAACAATATTAAATTCAGTCGTCATTGTTTGCGCATTTCGTCTCTAATCGTGCCTTCCATGCACGCTTGGAGAAGGACTTACAAAATTTGTCAAATACATGATAAAAGTCGTTAACATTGCTTATATTACAAAATGTGGTGTATGTACTACCTAGCATTAATTTATATTTTACATCAAGATCGCTAGAGATAAATAGCACCCATACATCAATACCATTTAAGTCAATTAGAGCCTTTTCTAGATTATTATATTCATTAGTTCTTATAGCATTAAGTGACATGCAAGTGAAAAGAAAGTGCTTTGTATCCTCAATACCATTATTACATAATTGACAGGTGCCATTATTATCAGGGGTCCATTTACTCACTTTGTACTCTAATGGTAGTGTATTTGAACGAATCTTGAATTTAAGACAAGCCCCATCAAAATCAATGTTATCTAACAAGTATGTCTCCATGCCTGGAGTGTACTTAATACTCAAATAATCTGTAAGAGAGGATTTGGATTTGACATCTTCTTCCCATTCAATGTTAGATATATTATTGATCGCGCGTTTAACTGAATTGGCCCAATGAGGATTCAATGGAGCTCTACCAGACTTCGCTGAATCAATGATGTCAATTAGGTCACACCTGTGCAAAATATTATGAATACAATATAAGAATTTGTATCGAAGTTTAATTGGCTCAATATCCAAACTTAGCATTGTGTTAATAAGTAATTTTGGCCAGCGATGTTGCTCCATGTCAATGATACGTGCGAAATATTTTGCTCTAAAGCCATCTTGAATTGTGGAAATTGGTGCCCATCCGAGTTCACCATAAAGTACAGCGCAAGGTGTGTTACGAGGGGCTTTCAAAATGTAACGTGCCATTTCAAGCTGAAGATTTTCAATTTTCTTTACATCTGCTTGACTACCAGGAAACCACACCGAACTTGCATAATTTATCGATGGAAGAGCTATTGTTTTCCATAGGACATCACCATAATGTACACGATTAAAGTTATCAAAATTATTAATAATAGACTTAATATATGCAATGAGTCTGTTACCCTTTTTAACTACTTCCTGAATATGACAATGAGCAGAGAGGTTGCGTGATATGTGAACACCTAAATACTTATATGAATCAACCTCAGATATATATTTATCACCCAAGCTCCATAACTTATTCTTATTTATGCGTTGCCCGACAATCAGAACATTAGATTTATCATTGTTAAAATTCAATTTCCAATCAATAGCAAATTTAGCAGCTAATTCGAGCATCCTTTTTAATTCATTCTCATCATTTGCAAGAAGAACCACATCGTCTGCCCAGAAAAGGCTACCAACACATACGTTATGAATTCTTACACCAACTTCATGTTCCTTTAACAGCTTTGTGAATTCATTAATAAAAATAGAGAACAAAACTGGCGATAAAACACAGCCTTGCTTAACACCTTCTGTCACTTCAAAGAAATCAGTTTCTATATTGCCAAATTTAACCCGAGCTTGAACATTATCATATAAGGCATCAATTAATCTCCAAATTCGACCTCTTAACCCCGAGTTCCAGGCTGCTAAAAGTAAGCCCTCCCTCCAAACGGTATCAAAAGCTTTGCGAAAATCCAAAAATGCCATATAAGTTTTTTTACCCTCTGCTAATCGACATGCAGCAATACTTTTTAGATTAAAAATGTGGTCTTCGCATCTATGTAATGGACGAAATCCTCCTTGGACTTCTGATAGAGTATTAGAGTCTTCAAGGAATTTTGATACAGACATTGCAATTATACGGTTAAATATTTTAGATACACACGAAGTAAGTGAAATTCCCCTGTAATTATCTAAATCCTTGCGGTCACCCTTCTTAAAAATTGGAATAATGATGCCACTTTTCCATTCCGTAGGTGTTTTCTCAAGATCAATGAGTTTCTTGAACATCTTAAAGATAGACTTGTGTAAGCTATCCCCACCATTTTTAAGAAGTTCATTTGTGATGCCATCAAGACCTGGGGATTTGTTATTCTTAGCAAGATTTAAGGCTTCAATAACAATATCCATATTGATTTTAACATCATACAAATAATGATCATCATTTAAATTCTTATTTGATTGACACCTGATAGAATTAACCATTCCATTCACTAAGTTACCTCTGTCATCACCATTATTGACTCTATTTACATCACCATTCAAGTTCATATTCATTTTACCTAAAGTACTCCAATATTGAAGAATAGTCTGATTCATCTTAGACTTATCATAGATTATTTCTTTAGATTGTGGTGCTTTAATACAATGAACCTGAGGATTACGACTAATCCCTTTGAGAATTCTCCAAAAATCTTTGCAAGCAGGACCCCCTTGCTTGGCAATATCAATAGATTTATTGACACGCATTTCCGTAATTTTACTTTTCACAAGATTCTTAGCATGAGTGCGCTTATCTTGGTAAGATTTCCATAGATCATCACCTAAATCTATATTACTTTGATTACTTTTTGACCACCTCCTGTGCTGCTTAGCAGCATTTTTACGGTCTTTAATCGCATAATCAATATCTTTATCAAACCAAGAGTTATATTTCCCCTTAATCTCTTTAGTGCCCAGACCATCAATTGCACTTGATAATACCTTACTCTTCCAAGAATCCCAAATTGTATCTGGGTCATTATAAGAATCAATATCCCAATTACCAAAGTCAAAATGTAAATTGGTTTGATAATCCATATAATTTGTATCTTGATCAATATCCCAAATAACCTTTTTCTTCTTGCTAGAGCACTTATTGTAAGAGCTGTTCTTAACATTCATTGTCAAAGATAGGACATTATGGTCACTTCCTAATCCATACTTGCGATCCTCATCAATAATCAATTCAGAAACTCTATTCATACAATTATTAGTGCATAACATATAATCAATAGTACTTTTTAAACTACCACGAGCCCAAGTAAACTTGCCCTAACATAATTTAGTACAGTTTAACATTATTAAGTCAGAATCGTTATGAAAGTTAAGAAGACGTTTACCATTACTGTTTAAAACAGGATCACCAAAACAAATTTTGTTACCAATTCTAGCATTCATATCACCCATTATTAAAATGCATGGATCATCATCTTCATCCTCAATACGTATGACTTCAGATAGTAACTGAGTATATAATTGATAAATGCTCATTGTTATGTTGTTATGTTATGTTAATGCTAATCTAGCTCCAGAGTCAGGAGACTGTTATCATGGTTATCAGGACATGGTGTTTCTGATTGATAATACGGGGAACTTGTACAGTTTCTATTTATTTACCTTTGTCAGAGGGAATTCCAGTTTGCGCTTTTTATCAACCTAATAATCACACTCATGAAACACACGCTACCAGTATTGAACACACAGTATTGAACGATACTGATGCGATTATATATGTGCCATGTCCGGCGCCATGTCCGCTAATGGAACACTAACTTTGTACCAGTATCGAGCTCCAATGTCGGACGATACTAGACCATTCAGTTTATCGGACGTAAAGTACCCTTTTATCCCGAATCGACTTCCTTGACTCGGTTACAAGTTGAATAGCTACACTGTACACATACATGTAAACTAATAACACTAATTCTTGTGGCATGAGGTATAGCATCAATTCATCAACTTATCCAATGTATTTTTCAGGTATTCTTGCACTGTTCCGTCGTAGTGTGTGACTCTACATCTCCTAATTCCATTTGCATGGCAGATTGTAATGACCAGACATCCCGTGTTCGACGATCTAATGAAGATCTACATACCGTCAGCAGTGGACCTTTAGTAGTAGGTGGCTAGGACGTGTAAATACTGTCAGCAGCTGCAGACCATTAGTTCATGGCTAGGACGTGTAACTCATCTACTCATCCATTAATAGTCACTGTTTACAGTGGTTTAAAAGTAGCATATTAACTTGATAGATATCTTTTATTTTGCGAAGCATTAGGGTTTGAGGGATCTTTATGTATTCACGCCACATAATAAATGTTGCACTCTGTACATCTACTATAAAGTTATTTAATATAAATGAAGCTAATAATGAAAGGTTGATGTTTCCATAGGTTACCTCCCCTCGATGTGTTGGATTAAGGGGGGGGTGTCTAGGTTGATCAAATATTAAAATTCAGTGCTTCGGACAAAAATGAGATATTAGCGCAGTAGAAAACTGCTAAATCTCTGCTTTAAAATGCTTTTTGTTTGAGGTAAATTGGATTTTCGGTTCTGACGTTATGGTCAATTAAGTTTCGGGTGTCTCAAAAAATCGGTGGTGTTTTGTATACATTTGTATGTAAAAACGCTCACCCTGCGATTTTTAGCATATTCAGTTTTAATTGTTTTTTTATCAAATGATTGTAACATTATTTGATCAAATTTATTTATTAAAATATTGAAATAATAATTGCACATCATAAATCATCAAAATTTCAAGGTCAACGCAATTTCTTATGTATTTCTTTATTTTTCTCACCCAGCAATTTTTAAACCATTTATCTTTAAAAATCAATAAAAATGCTAATATAATTGCGATTTTCACCCGAAATGTTCTTTCATAATTGAACAACTATTTTTATCCCAAATATAAACTTATTCCTTTCTCGCCAATTTTAATATTTTTCAATACGTTTTGCACGATATCTCAAAACTATAAAACACGCAAACTTGCAATATGGGAACAAACGTAACTCAAAAACGAAAGCTCATATAACCATGGGATTTGGACCAGATGTTGAGCACACAAGGGGCTATGAAGACATGAAGCCCGATTTTTAATATCTGTTTTTAAATTTGAGTTACGATACAAAATATCCTGATTGGTCGGTTCACGGTTGTCATGGCAACCGTATAAAAAATCTGGCTTCATGGTTTCATGCGCACTATACCGATACATCATCTACCCAAGTATGGTGTATATGCAACATTTTATTTCTAGTTACGTTTGTTCCCGTGTTTAACCAATCAGAGGCCTTGCATGGTAACCATGGCAACCAGATCAAAATAACAGGCATTTTCTGAAACGTCTTGACCTTTAATTTGATATATAACACTAAGCGGTAGGTCCACGTTAATATTGAGAATATGTGTTTCCAAATTTGGGTCAACCTAGACCCCCCCCTTAAACTTAAAAATATTTCATAAAAACAGTAACAACATATTCGTCTACAGATTCAAACAGCAACCTGCAATTTCTATTTAAATTAAACATCATTGAGCCCTAATTATTATCTTGTTAGACAATTGATTTTGAAAATATTTGAATATGATGTATATCTATAATTTAATGATTACATTTAGTTAAACATTCTAGAAATAGGTATTCTTTATTCACCATTTTAGGGACAATTTTTACGACATGTATTCTGTTCTTTTTTATAGATGATTCCAATCGGTAGAAATCCGCAGATCTAGATTCTTATCTGGAGCTGCTGCTACTTTTGAAACAGACTTGACATTTTATGTGGAATTGTTTTTAATCTGTATCCACCAGGAGAAATCCCCAATTTTAAAGGTTATAGTAATTTAGAATTAAAAAAAACAATTAAAATATATAATTGTAAAAACGGTCTCCTTGTCCACAAAAAAACAATAATACAAATCATTAGTGCGAACGCTTTATGAGATCATAGAAGTGACGAGATATATCGTGAGTCAAAAAACTCAAAATGATTTTTCTTCTGGCAATTCGAGTTTCCTAGAAAAACAATTGAGGATTTCATATATGGTCAAGACTTTCGACGCGGCGATCGTCTGCAGACGACAATTCAAAAATGTAACGAAATGTTTCCAAAATGTATAAAGTATTGAATTTCATCACCATATTTGGATTCACTATATTTGGAATCACCATTACAATAAGTACATACATGTCTAGTATAGGTTCAGTAATCCATGTGATAGACTTTAATATTTGGAGAGGTTCCTGAACAATTTGTTTTGTACAATAGTCCCATGATCTATTCACTTACTTTCCTCGCAATCTGTCTCTTGCGCTCATCTCTTTTATCAATTTTGCTCTGTTGCCATGACGTTTTGAATTACGTCAAAGTCTATGCACATCTGTGCTTTTATCTTGGTGTCACTTTCATGACATCACCAGACTCACTCCAGTGTTCAATTGTAGGTTATAAGGGGACCTGTTTTCAAATTTTTATTCCGTATTACTTCTTCAGTTCTTAGTTTATTTTTTGAGGTCAAATAAAATGGAACGTTTCTACGCAATCTTAATTTTCCATTGATACTGTATTTATATTCCAATGAGTATCACCTTTAATACATCCCTGGATATTGTGGTTTTATTTTTTGTTATAAAAAGGAAGGACAAGCCATTGGGTATTTTGCTGTACACTACATATAATAATATTACAGCGTGTATCAAAAAGAACGCAACACTTTTTGTCGAGAGCTGTACGGTTACAGTAAAAGGCAAAATCACTCTAAAACTTATATATTCTGTTAGGTCTACTTATTGGCTATCACATAGTCAAATTATAACGATATCGATTATTTATTCGCTGAGATATTAAGAGCAACTTTGCGTACCAATCAAAGAAAATCAAAAAATGTTGGCAGACTTCAATTTTTTTTTAATTTTTTTTTTTAATGTCAGTGTGCAGCATTGGTCAAAGTCTATAAAAATCCAAATTAGGTCACCGCTGGACGTTCGTTACCATAGCAACGGCCAAAATATCAAAATGACACGTTTTGGCCTATTTCAGCACTTTTATAAGGCTAAAATATTTCAAACTTTTAAGATTCACCATATGTAGGGAAAGTAAAGGTAGAACTTGACAGTCACACCACATGATTTACAACACATAAGCTTTCTAGAAATGCAGTTCTCAAACAACCATCATGGCCTACTTGGGTTATACCATTGTTTGAAATAGGGGTGTTTTTTGTAAATATTTATTTCCTGAAATATAGCAATGTTCAACGAGCTGTAAACCCCAAAGTGGTGCTTTTAAAAAAAATTCTATTATCAATGTGGCTAGACTAGGTAGTACTTTACCTAAAAAAAAAAAAAAAGTTTCGGTAATTTTGACAGAGGCGAACAGTGTTGCCTGAAAGTTTGACATTTTCCCATAAAATAACAGTGGTTTTTTTGGGGAAATGAGCCCCTACGAATGTTTTAACAGGAAACCAAGCATCACAAAGTACCTTTAAACACTTATTCTCAAGCAATGACCCATTCTTAAGACTATTCTGCAGCATATGTTTTGTAGCAATATCCAAAATGGCCCCCAGAAGCCATCTTGGAATTTAGAAAATCACATAACTTCTGGACACATTAACCCAGAGACAAGATTGAGGTATCTCTTTTGACTAATTTTATGACTAGGAATCTAATACGGTGGTTATTTTATGATTTGGAAGCTGTATTCAGCATGAAATACAAGATGGCTGCCAGCGGCCATCTTGGAATTGATAAAATCACATAACATTTGAACACCTTAACCAGGACACGTTATTTAGGTGTCTGTTTTGACTAACGTTATGCCTTGGAATCCTATTACAGTAGTTATTTTATTATTCTGAAGTTGTTTCCAGCATGAAATATAACCTAGAAACATAATGTAGATGTTGCTCTCATCTTATTTATATGAAATTATTCTAAAACCTACTAGTATTTAATGACATGTATGGGTTAATTGTACTCATTATGAAAGATTCAAGATGGCTACTTGACGACTATTTTAGAAATGTTATGATGTTCTTAAATATGATAAAGGGACATTTCTTCAATAATTCCACAATGCTAAATACATTCCAGAGGCAAGTTTTTCAATAATTTTCAGTATAAAAGCCCCAAAAGCATGGGTGGATTTCAGTTACAAAATCCTGTACTGTTGTTGACCACGAATAATTGTTGCAAATGTTATAAGGACAAATAAAAAGTATGATAAAACACGGTAGCTGCTTTATTTAACAAATTTTACTTTGCAAATTTTAGTTTTTAACGATAAAAAACTTTAGAAGAATGCAATACAATGCGTCACTCTAGTTTCGTTTTTGGTCTTTAACCCTTACCCCGGCGGAGATATTTTGGTGTGGATCAGGAGGAGGGGAAACATTGAGGGATTTTGAATAAACAAACCACCGCGGTCCGACCCTGATTCGATCCGCGGACCTTCTGCACGCCCCACGCGCGCTCCTAACTGAGCTAACAGTTTGCCCGGGTAGCAATTTGGTGCCTACATTTTAGCTCGATCGATGACGTCATCCAAAATCAATGGGTGAAAGCATGCGCTTGGGGAGAGGATTTTGCGTAATAATTCGTAGTATTTAGGACTGTTAGGGTTAAGAATATAGTGTTTCAACCATCCAGAACATTGGTGTGTGTGCCAAATTAAACCAACGTTGCATACAAAATGTGGTGATCTTCTACTGGTTCACGTAGTGATCCTCATTAATGATCCCAAAGTATATTCCCTCGTTGAATTGTCTTGTGATACTGAATAAGGATCGCATTCTGTCAGTGTTGGTATATTGAAAGCCAAACCATACTGACCAATTACAGTTTGCATCCACCCATCTTCTTTATAAGAAAGTGTGTGGTAGAATACTTAAAATAGCTACTATGTTTTAATAATAGTATAATAACAAGCATTTAAAAAGCGCTCTACAACGAACACAATACAGCGCTTAACAATATCAAACAACATTATATACAAGAAAAATGCAAAGAAAATAATATACACAAGTCATG
Source organism: Ophiura sarsii (assembly GCA_035610835.1). Lineage (NCBI taxonomy): Eukaryota > Metazoa > Echinodermata > Ophiuroidea > Amphilepidida > Ophiuridae > Ophiura > Ophiura sarsii. Next base: position 1,566,023 of record CM069449.1, on the reverse strand, counting down.
CAAAGATAAGAAATCAGTACTTGGGAAACAAATTCGTTTTTAACCGGCATTTGAAGATACAGACGGACGGGCCTCTCTGATGCTGACCGGGAGCTGATTCCAAAGTCGGGGCCACATAATAATGATAATAATAAACAGACATTTAAAGGACGCATTTCAAACCGCAAGGAAACTCAATGCGCCGCACAAAGATAAAATCAATAAATTAAAAATTAAAAATTAAGAAAACGCACAACATTTACAACCATAAAATACCATAACAAATTAAAAAACTATATAAATGAGTAAAAGGTAAAACACAATTGAAGCGCAAAAGTCAATATAGAAACAGATTTGCCAAATTACGATCTAGTGAAAAGACATGAACGGAATTAACACCAGCTTGATGTTTCAATAGAGGCACAAAAATCCTGGTAGCATCAGAAGAGGGGCGAATTCGGGGTCTGCTATCTTCATTTAACACACATGATTTTTCTTTCTGTTTTGCCTTGCTACATTTTAAACTTGCCAAGACAATTCAAGTTTGCTAGCAACAGCTGACTTCTGTAACTTGAATCCACCCATGGATGCTTTTATACTAAACATGATCTCAAAATGATTGACACCCGTTTGCCTCTGTAATGGATTTCTCATAGTCCATTATGATACCCTTTCATCATCACTAAGTTAGTTTGGCTCAAAAGAAATGCACCATAAATGTTCTAAAATGGTTGTTGGTGGCTTTCTTTGATATCCATGGTGAGAATAATTAACTCTTACAGGGAATCTTAGACAGATTTCATGAACATTAAATTATTCAAGAGCAACATCTATTGTGTTTCTAGGTTGAATGGTTCGGCCGATATGGTCCCACACCACCAAATAAGTACCCTATTGCTTTGTGTGGTTTAGAGGTCAAGTTCGTGTTAATTTGTCTCACCTTAAAGAGCTAACTGGTTCATTCAAATCATTGTTTTTGTTGAAGATCAAGATGTCTTCTGCTTAAAAACAATCCCTTTTGTGGGGTTAACCAGCATTTTCCCCCGCTACGGGCCAATGATCTATCTTAGGTACGATAGGCTGCCTATATTCTAAGATCCGGGATTTGTTTTGCTCTAAATTGGTGGAAACAGTGACATCATGTAAAACAATAACATTCATGAAAAAGCTAGAGATTTCGGGCCTAATATGGAAGAAATAACCTACAAATGCCAAATTATGAAACATTAAGGTACATTTACAGCAATTTTTACCTTTTCTAGGATGTTAAATTTAGACTTGGTGGGGTCTTTCTTGATTTCAAACACTGCCGGATTTTGCCAGAACGCAAAAATATGATTTGGTGGTGTGCACTCATATGAAAATCTATATACAAGTGTCAGTCTTCTTGGAATTATAATGTTGAAGGCATACCATAATAATACAATAATCACTGTTTTGGATTCCAGGGCATAAAGTTAGTCAAAAAAGACACAGAAATTATAGGATTTCATCAATTACAAGATGGCTGCCAGCAGCCATCTTGGATTTCATGCTGAATTATAAAAATTATAAACTATCCACCGTAATAGATTCATAGGCATAATTAACATACACATATCTCTATCAATCATGTCTCCAGGTTTATGTCTAGAAGTCATAACATTTTCTACATTTCAAAATGGCCTCTGGCAGCCATTTTGGATATTGCTGTATCCCAGCTGTCTGCAGTTGCCCAAACTTTTGCGAGGGGAATAGGAGCTAATTTTGTTTCTAAATACCCTATAGTATCAAAACCCACCCTTAACCTATCTTTGCTTTCCCTGGATCACTGAATATGACCCTACTAATGGTTATGAGCAACAGCTTCATTGAGGGCGTTTAATCTGGCAACGCTGTTGTTTAAATACTATCAAATCATGTCCAACTTAATGCTGAATTGATACAAATATCATTTGAATGCATATCAATCCTCATCAGAATTTTCTATGAAAGTAAATCCTAAAAATCCCTATTTTTCACAATGAATTAAATGTCAATAAACCGAAAAAGTGCAAAGTTCCTGGCAACACTGCTCTCCGGTACAACAATTACCGAAACTTTTTTTTCTTGAAACATGTAGACCAACATCCTGTCTATTGACCCTGAACAGGCTAATTTAAAAAAAGCACCACTTTAGGGGTTATGTCATTTTTACAACCTTCACTTTTTGCATAATTAAAATTAATCAAAACACCCCTATTCTACAAAATGGTTCAACCCACATTAAAAAATTGAAAGTTAATGTTGACATCATTTTTGGAAAGGACAAGGATGGCTACTTCACTGTATAAAAGAAGGGGACTGTAATGCATGTTCTTCATACAGAAATATGACCTAATACTTACGCTTTTTTAAAGTTGTGAAATGGGTAAAATAGTGAAAATTGGGTAATTTCATATATTGGCCGTTGCCATGGCAACCAAAGGTATATTGGTAATTTTTTCACCAAATATACATGTTGACCAAAGGTCTAAACATGTGCAAAGTATAAAGGAAATTGATATTTTAAAGTCTGCCACCACTTCTTTGATTTTTACACACAAGGTCTCTTAAAGGTATAAGTAGAGAAGTGCAAAACACGTTTTACAACGTTCGTTCTAAAAACTTGGATTTTCCTGTCCGATTAGTGTTATGGGTTAACAGTTTAATAACTATGTAACCTTAATGTCTGGAATGGTTAATCTTAATTTCCTTTTTTTGAGTAAGGTGGTACATAAAACCATTGAATCGTGTAATCTGATAATCATTCGACCATTTGAATACGTCAATCACCCTTTTAAATTTCTGAACCACCGATTTTATTTTTTGTTATAAAAAGGAAGGACAAGCCATTGGGTATGTTGGTGTACAAAACAATTACAAATTATAATGGTGGCACAACCTACGCCCGTGTTCCTCTTTCCCCCCTTTTTTAGTCATAGATTGATTGGAACTCACATTGAAGGTCAATTGTGTATAATAATTTACAATATATTATTTTGTCTTTGTTTGTGAAAATGCATAGAGGATTCTATTACGATACATTATTACACTCTGAAACTTGCTACAATATAATTGTTTCTCTCCGTGTGATATGTGCCAATATCAAATAGACTACTCCATAGTCCATTACTGTTAATGAAATTAAGCATGTTCTATTATATCTGCATATACTATCAAGTGTTTGCATCCCTCCCCCACTGGCTCCTCTGCAGCGTTCTATTGGCAAATAGAGGGCGTACTAATGAATCACAAGAACTACATTAAAACACGTTTGAGAGCCCTCTTCATTCGGGGCGGAGCAGTTTTCGGAACGGTGCGGTGAGCATGAAGATTGAAGAGAGCCCTCTTACGGCCAAATGAAAATGTTGATATACCTTCACAAGCCGCTGGTGGCGATTTTTTAAATAGATCGACATTACACAAAATAGGTTAATGTACTAAAGTGAAAATACATTTTTATTATTGCTCTGACAATCCCATCTATGGCGGTGTCTAGATATTAAACGGATTGAAGAAAAGTTGGTAGGTTTGAGGATGCATTGCGCCCCAATAACACGCAATGAGGCGCAGTCGCACACACAGAAAAACCGCATAATGAATTAACAGTTTCTTTGCGCGGTAAACCAATAACGTGTCATCTACCTAGATTTGATATGACTAATAATTGTAGGCTATGGATAGATCGATAATAACATGTACATAATGCAGGTAGTTAATGAATCTTTATATTACATATTATTTCATAGTTTATTTCACGTTTACGAACTTTAAAGCGTTATGATAAGATTGCGAATAAGGTGCTGTTGTTAGGTAATGATGTGAATCCGTCGTGTCATACCGCGACACTAATTGGGAGTAAAGAAATCGGCTGGTTGTCCTAACTTTAAATAATGGCGTCACCCGTATGATCTGACACGACGAATATATACGACAGAGGCTAAAAGCAATACCTTCATTTTGCAACTGATCGAAATTGAGGTTCTGGTTTAAATCTGCATGCATGCTGCTTTCGGCAATTTTGAGGGTGTTTTCTTTCTTACTTTACATTTTAGTGCACCGATGATAAATCTAATTGATACGGATTGAATAAAATGCAAAGTATTTTAAGTTAACATGGTCTCAAACTCTTTGTCAGTCCAGCAAAACAACAAGCATTCTGTTTCAAAAGCTCAGCAGAGTTTACGGACTGTGGTACTCAAACTCAAAAGGGGTCACTTGCAAATGCCAGAAAATACGAACCTTTAACATCCGTTGCATTTTTTGGTTTTTATTAATGGTGAGAAGAATTTGAGACAATTGTGAGCTATTTTTGAGGTAAAACGGAAGTAAAATAATCCAATAAGATTGCTTGATTTATTTTCATCTCTATACAACTCTTCAGCAGGTATAATAAACATGATAAAACAAAACACAAACAGTATGTTGTCGCCATTGTCGTCATTGTTGTGTTATATCTATTTGTTTCACTCTATACATTAAGATAAATTATTAATTTTAAGGCGCAAACAGTTTGTTTATGTATATGAATACAATTTTTAATTTATATGGTTAACTATCGATAGTTGAACATCGAACATTTATCCTCAATGTTGTGCGTAAAGTTTTATCTAAAGATTTCAATGACACATTAAAAGACAAACCCTTTCAGGTTGCGTACAATTAAAGTATTTGTTGTTATTTGCACATAATGTGTTAAGGCATGAACTACGGTGTCCTGGGAGCGCCAATTTTGCATCAAAAATAATTTGCTGCGAGAATGTTTTCTATTTTTGCATCAATATTTCTTATTTTGCGAGAATTTGTCTATTTTTTCAACAATTTTTTTTAAATTGGCGTGATTTCTTTCTTATTTATCGAGAATTCGGTCTATTTTTGCAACAATATTTTCTTTTTTTTGTGAGAACGTTCCAGAAAGAACCGAACACCAATTCTAAAAATGTACGAGATTGTTTTCTATTTTGCAACAATATTTAGAGAATAAAACATAGTTCTTAGCTGTTTTGCTATAGACGATGGTCTTATAATGTATAGGCTGTACCATATTTGGAGTCGTGTATGGTCGCCGCAGGCGGCCATACACGACGACAGCTAAGAACTATGTTTTATTCTCATTCTTATTTAGTTTATTGGTTATTTTGATCTTTTATCATAAAATAACGCAGTTTGTTAGATTTATTTTAAACAAACAACAACAAATTTCCCCCTTTATAAAATCGGCGAATCCAGCGAGCAGTTTTCCAACATCCTGCTTCAAATTAATCGCGTTCTTTAGCAAACACGCATCTGTCATCGCTGCGTTATACCCACAACGCATACGGCGGCGACTTTGTGAAGGGCACGCTAACGCGATGACGCGTTGATAATACGCGCTGAAGGTTTTATTTTTCGAATGAATTAAACCCCGCCCCAAACTATGCACCATTGTCTCATAATGCATGGGCGTGTCGGCTGAAAATCGGCCAAAAACCAATCAAATTGCCCACTATATAAGAATTTCTAATTTAGCATCACAATTTTCCGAACCACCTTCGTTCCCCTCTCCAGAAGACCCAACACGTTCCTGAAAGAGTATAGAGTAGGGTATAGATTATTCTACCAAAATTGCCAGGGGTGTAAGATGGGGAAAGCCCTGACTAGATTCAAGGTGGTCTCCCTACTCGGTATTAACATAGTGTCAACTAGGGATGGGCAATAAACATAAATTTCCTTACAGTTACACAGTACCAATGTGTGTGTAATGAATCACAGTTAATCATCCAAGTCCGACTGCTTACGATTTATCTAATCAATGATATCCCAAAGAAAAAATCATTTGCTACAACCTTTCGTTGGGATTGATCACTTCAAACCATCACAACTTTAAAAGTATCCATTCAAATGTTATGAATGAGGTATCAAATTACGGCAAGAAATTTGTGGAAAAGTGCACTTTAGGTCCCAGATTCTGGACTGTACTAGTATCGTCCACTGGAACACCCAATATCGCTCGATATTGGTACAAAATCAGTGTTCCAGTATCGGGTGATACTGGGACATATAAAATGTACTAGTATGGAACCAAATTGTGTACCAGTATCGCCCAATACTGGAACATAAAACGTTCCAGTATCGCTCGATACCAGTGTTCCAGTATCAGCCGATATTGGAACAGTAACATCACACCAGTATCGAGCGATACTGGAAACTTTTATGTTCCAGTACTTGATCGATACTGGTATACCAGTATCTAGGACCTAAAGTATACCTTTTTCGAAATTTGCTCACATAACCCTTACACTACCAAATTCAGCAAAATCCAACGGAAGCACCGCGCAGAGGAAACCCATCTCCCAGTCTCATTGCGCAATAACGTAAATGTATAATATAGGCTCCGGAAAGTTATTTTGGGAGCGCGACCTCATTATCGTAATATAATTGACGATCACCTGGACTCCGATTAAGGCTGCCCTTTCCGGGTTCGAGCCCCAGGGCGGTACACATCATCTGTTATTAGTCCCACAAACCGCCTGTCGCGTTAGGGCTATTGAACCAATTTAATAACCCTTACACTGTCAAATCCAACAGAATTCACAAGAAGCTCTGCGCCGATGGGCCCTTATCTCTCAGTAACACAAACCGCCTGTCTGGTAAGGATTCATGAGGTACCGATTATTGATTTAGCTTTAGATAACATATATAGCACGTGGTCAGGGACTTTTTATGTTACGTGTATATTTCTTCAAATTAAAATATGGCTACACAAACAAAGCAGGAATGCCCTTCATATTCATCAAAATACCTATGAACGGGACAGACTGCAATAAAATCGCCACTTCAAACAAGAGACATTCACGATACTTAATGACAATAGTATATAATAACAAGAGCCTATGGGATTTCAACTTTAAAATATGCCCTATACAACATGGTCGCCAAATGGTATGACAAATCACACAACTAAACTGCTCAAACAAAGTTCGAATATTTGTTTTCAATCGCCAATTTCTTGATCTATTCATATCATGTTTTATATAAACAAAAAGCTGACGTATTCTTCTTTTCAATGATACCTCATTCGTGACAATCACCTGTTTCAGTGCTTATAGCTACCTGCTTGTGAATGTGGGGAGGTCTCATTCAAAATGTGCCAAATTCACTACTATTTCGTGCTCAAAAGAACAACTCTGTCATCTGTTCAATGATGTGTTACACCAAAAACTACAGTGTAAACACATTGTTTAAAACTTTTTAACAATTGCTGTTGTTAGTATTAGTATCCTGCTCAAACGAATGTTTAAATACGAACAACTTGTTAAAGCAGAGTACATTAAGAACATTTTTGCTGTGTTGTAGAGAAATGCTCTACAAAATAGCGATGATTTTAGCACATTCAGATTGAGACCTCCCCTATTCTCAAGCACGTTGCTGAGCCCTGGGATATGTTCATATTGTGTTGCATATCAATTTAAAGCTGATTTGTTCATCTTTCCATCTGTACCCATTTTACACAATACAATAAGCGTATTATTGCCACACGTGACCACTTACACACACCGCACAACTCAGATCAATCAATTAGTCTAGCGTACCGAATCTGAGGTTTATTTACACCCGTAAAACAACACGCGTATTGTTGCAACTCGTGACCTCCTAAGCAAAGTGCGCAACTCAGATCAATCAATTAACACTTTCAAGGTTAATGTGAAACTATTAAATTTGAAAAACAAAAACAGAAAAGGGTATTCCTTTAACTTACTAAAGAGACCCACATTTGTTTTGTTTTTACTGGGACACCCTGTATGTATATACAAATTGTGACTTAGGGTACAAGGGTCATAGTACATGGTATATCGATGTAATTAATTAGCTTTGTTCACGTATTACTGTATCCCGTTGGCGCGTGTTTTCCCCACCGTTTATTTTTAGTTGTCTGTTTCATGTACAGTATGAATAATACGTCAGTAAATATTATTAGCTTATAGTACCACATTACGGAAAAACAGACAAAGATGTACCATATGGCTTGAATCTCTCCGAAGTCATCTTTAGTTGATAAAATGGCAAGTTATTCTAAAATTGATATTGATTGAATGCGTTTAATCTATTAGAAAGGTTTTCTAGGCTTATAATTAGAAAAGGTGCTTTGTTCAGGGCGAAGCTACCAGTACCAAGGTATATGTGAATAGAGCCTTTTCTAAAAATGATTTTTGTGGCGTCCATGTTGGATACTGCACTCGCTTAATTAAAACTTTACCGTGCATTCCATGTAAACAATTCTTTAAATCAAGTATGGTACTTTTTAAGATTTAAGTTTGTGACCAAATGCAGCCATGAAATTTAATAGCGAAATAAACCCGAAATATATGTTTTGTTTTCAGCGTTTTTAAATTAATAAATTGAATGATTTTCTTGTGGTTTTTGTCGGTAATTACTTACTTGGAATCGATATAAATATTGTGAATCCCCCATTGCAGAAATCGTCGGGTGGTGGCAAGTTGATTCTTGCTTCCCTTCCAACTATACCCTGGTTAAGTAATTCCAACATTCAAATTGGCAGAAGGGGATTTTAACATGGCTCTGTGATTTTACCCAACACCTACCCTAAGAAAACAACAACAACAACAAACCACAGGCATATGCCTAAATTCTGTTTTCATTTTAATATTTCAAATGTCATAAGTTTTGTTGTGTTCCCTTATTATTCAATGATTAGAAATAATTTATATCAACATTTGCAGTGTTTCGCGTTCATTTTGGACCAAATTAGTACAACGTTTAATAACTATAACTATAACTATAACTATAACTATAATGTATGTAACTGTTAATATAATTTGTCATCGCGGTGTTTTATTCTAGAAAGAAAGTAACTATACCGTGACAAGTCAATCTGAATTCCGGTATGGCTGAGGCGAGTCAAACTCGCTATTCATAAGGGTCACTAGTCATAAGGGTCACTAGTCATAAGGGTCTCTAGTCATAAACCCTAACCCTAACCCTAACCCTAACCCTAACCCTACCCTAACCCTAACCCTAACCATACCCTACCCTAACCCTAACCCTAAACCTAACCCTAAACCTAACTCTAAACCTGAACCTAACCCTAAACCTAACCCTAAACCTACCCTAAACCTACCCTAAACCTAACCCTAACCCTAAGATACTTTTATGACTAGCGCACTCGTGGTAAAGGAAAATACACGTTATGACTAGCGTCCCTTATGACTAGCGGGTATACCCCGCTGATGAAACTGCTCTATACTCTTTGGGTTCAGTTTATAAAGAAGGCGGAAGTTAGGGCACAACATACTATGATAAGGTAGGTGAATGTAAGAGATCTAGAAACATGTCATATCACTTTCAATTGGAACATTACTTGTACAGAGTTTTCCCAAAATGATGTTCAGGTCAATCATTTCAAGAAGAAGTGAGGATGCGGAGTTCAATAGACATATTCAGTGCACTTTACGTGTTTCAGTTTCTGGATTTCAGATTATTTCGTGGCCACTTCGAGTGTATTAATTAATGGTCAATAGATGCTTCGTCCGAATGGAAACACTGCCAGGCGGTAACAGGAAGACATAGTTGCCAGTCTGACAAAGCTGCTAAGATAGTAGTGAAACGTAACTAAAACCGTAGGTAAATTATTCACCTTTTATTGGATTTGTAAATCAAATCACATATGAATAAATTCAATATATATAATAATAGGCAGTGTCCAAACCCACGGTGTGTACAATTTGACAATAACAACACCTATTAAAGGTATAGTGTGTGATCTTTCCAGGGAACGCCCTCAACATCGAAAAAAATGGAAAGCAGATTTTCTTGCTGATTTACATTTCTGATCATAAATCGTGGTAATATCTTAATACACGCACATGACAACGTAAGATTAGTATCAGGGTAGCAAATAATATGTAATGGTTTATCGTTGTTTTTAAATAGACATGATAGAGGTCAAAAGTTATACCTGAACATTTTGTGGTGACTAATAAGAAAACGGCGAGCAACCTGTAAAAAAAAAAAAAAAAAAAAAAAAAAAAAAAAAAAAAAATAAATAAAATCGTACACACATGTTACAGGGCGATACGATTCTTAATTACTTCAAAATCATGGTTTAAGAGTGAAAATAATATATTTTCACTCTAAATTCACTCTAAAACCATGATTTTGAGGTAATTAGGAATTGTATCGCTCTGTAACTTGGAATGTAGGTGTGATTTATGATCAGAAATGTAAATCTGCAATAAAATCTACCTCCTAAAACAAATCATGAATAGAGGGCGCTCTCTGGAAAAGATCACATGATATGCCTTTAACAAACACCGGTGAATGTCTGAACCAGAAATAAGCAAGAACATGCACCGACGGGGACTTGAAACCAAGTCTCCTGAACTCTGGACAGGCGCCTCGACCATTAGGCTACCGGGTTTTCAAATATTGACCGCTGCACCCCCAAGAGAGGGTGTCAGCACAATGTAATAATAACAGAAGTGTTTGGACACAAACGTTATTGGACGCGATCAGCAGCTTTTCGTCATCAAAACCAGAATCCCCTGTGAATTTATGTAACACATACTTATGTATGTAGAAAGCCTGTAACTGTGAATTGTGATACAAGAAAGAAATAATCTGCTTCGATCTGGCAGTATTCTGTGATGTCACATTCAGGGCAGAATTCTACACTGTTTGTGTCCTAACGCTTCTGATATTATAACATCCTCTTGGGCGTTCAGCTGTCGCTGTTACTAAAAACTAAATAGATATTTGAAAGACATAAACATAAAATTTTGACCAAGCACTTCTGTCATCCACATATCGTTCATCTGTTTTGTGAAGTACAAGAGGGTCCAAACTCTGTAATCATTATGGACCTCGCCAGTAATGGATAGCTTGGTAAACATGTGAAGTCATCGGAAGATGATCTTTCGGAAGAGTTATCTCTTGGAAGTATGAAACAGTCTGCCGCTGTTGTTGGCTATCTGCATGGTCAGGAAATTGTACACAGGGATATCAAATCGCTATATTTTCTAATAACAGGTAAAACAAATCGTGAGCGGCGAATTACAAGGTTCTTATTAACATTTTAATGTTTTTTTGGAGTTATTCATATTTTTGAAACCGTCATTTTGTAAGTAATCTAATGATATACAACTTGGTGAGGTGTTTATAAGATATATATGCTTTTATAGACGCAACTCCCGGTTAAATATTTTTTTCTGTGAACTTACAATGGCCATATTTCAAAATGACGATAAGAAAAAACCGGTTAGAACCTTGCAATTCTCAGCTCACGAAATCTGGTTAGGTATTGGCGTGTCGCAAAGGCGTATGTGTAGATAACGGTATTTCGCAAAGGTGTTCTGTTAAAAAAAAACCAAGCAAAACACGAAAACCCAAACATTGACGCACCGTAAGGAAAGAGCACGATGAATCGTAGAGACACGTCAATATCTGGCGTTACGTCGACAAAAAAGAAACCTGTTGTACAGGCTAACGAGCCTCTCAGGTCGGATAGGGCTGTAGGTTTCTTTTTTTCCTACTCCTTATTTTCCCTGAACATGACCTTAAATTTTACAAATCTGTAAAAATGCAAACAAGTCTGTAAACAAATTGCCGCCTTTTGATAAGCAAACAGAATATTTTGGGTCGGTATTCATTTGCACGTGCATTTTCTTCCCACCGATTTCTAAGAAAAATGGGTCGGTCGGGCCAGTACAATAGGGTTTCTTCTTTCCTCGCCTAAACGCAAAGTATTATTTCTTTACTTGGACATCACACACTATAAGCCAATATTATAGAAATGTTTCTCAGTGTTGAACCAACTTTCCATTGCCTTCTGCCTTATTATTGTTTGATAATATTTCAACTTTCCATTATTATCATGATTATACCTATTTATATACACACAGGTGAGAAGACACTCAAGCTGTGTAACTTTGGTCTGGCACGACATCTTGACGCTACTATTACAACAACTACACGGGGATCCCTTCCATGGACGGCACCTGAAGTGATGATAGAGCATGAAGTCTCAAAACCCGGTTATATACGCATTGGCAACTGTCATTTGAGAGATAACACCAGAGAGGTTCCCTATCTAGATTTTCTGCAGATACAAACACAGGTGTGTATGATTAAGTAACACTATTGGTTTGAATTAACGATCTCGAATTACAGTTCCAATGTTTCTTCAAATCCTGTTGGATATTTGATTCTGAAAGGCGCAATAGAAAACAACAGAGGCCATTTTCTTGTACTAAACACTGCTTTAGCGATCAGGCCAGCGACTTCACTGCGCTACAAAATATCAAAATATGAATAACTACGGCGATCAGGCCAGCGATTCACTGCGCTACAAAATATCCAAATATGAATAACACGCAGGAAGAGCGCGGAAAAACTATCCGAAATTGTCAATTTTTGAATCAAGGTCACTAAAACCCTTTCACGTTCTGTTGCGATCAGACCAGCGCGTTCTTAGCTCTGAAAGATTATCAAAACGCCAATTCAAACGCATCAAGGTCTCCAAGAACGAAACGGTGGCGCAGTGGGCATTTGCTAGGACAGGAGAGGGTCCCGTGGTTTACCGCTGAGCGCCAGTGCACCACGCTTGTTTTATGCATGCATAAACAAGCGCGTAGGTTCGGTGTTCTGACCAGCGCTGTAATAATAAAAGTCATTCGAGGACTCCCCGCATCTCTTCATATGACTCAGTAGTGTCGCAGTGGGAGCAACGTGACATCCCATGGACGTAGCAAGGATGCATACAAGCTGCATGAGGTCGTAGCATCTACTTGAGATCGCAGCAAATAACTCAATCTCATTCTCTGCGTAGGACAGGTGTGATGTGGTCTTCTTCTTCCACTCCCTCTGCCTTTGGGTGCTGAATCATGCATTTTGTTTTACCTTGTTTTCGATGTTGTTTAATGTTGATAACTAGTCAAGCCCTGAAAACAAGACTGAGCATGCAGTATGCTCTGTTTATACGCTCTTTGGAGGGTCAATAGACGGATCCGTCCGGCGCGAGGGAAATATTCCTAATGGAATCAGATTGCATCATTGCCCAATGGCTCACTGCATTTCCAACCATGTATTACCAGTTCGTGGCTCTCCTCACAAATAGCGGACCGTGCAAAAGAGCGAATAGGTCGATTGCAGGGTCATAAGTTCACAATATAAAACACCTGTTACTTGATATTTATTCAAGTGAGACTTGAAACTAGAAATGCAATGGTTCGTACTAAGAGCGCAATATAAACATGATAAGCGGGATATAAACAAACCAAGAGCTACTTTTTTTTACAGATTTGACAATTGTGGACATGTCAAAACTGTCAAGCAATAATTTGCTAAAAACAGGCTGTAGCGACTATGTCCACTGTTGCTAGAACCATCAATAACTCAATATTGTGTTGGTGCAGAGAAGTGATTACTGTGCATGCATCGGTGTGCACTCAAGCTGATCTCGTAGTAACCAGTGTGATGGCCTAAGATCAGCGCACGATATTCTAGTCCGGTAAAGCGAGTAAAACACTGCACGTTGAGTTCGTAATGCTATTCACATGTTGATATTTTTTAGCGCAATGCAATCGCTGGCTTGATCGCAGCAGAGTGAGAACAAGCGCGACGCTCTATTTGGCGCTCAGGGGCGAACATTGGAACCCTCTTTCGTCCTATCCCGTGTCCACTGCGTCACCGATCGGTTGAGAGACCTTAATGCGTTTGGCTTGGAGCTTTGATTATTTGTTGATCCTTTTTTTTAGTTCGTGACTAAATTAAACGCGGTTTTATCTTTAAACGACGTGTTTAACATAACCCGATTTTAAACTACCCTTATTTCCATTTTTAAAGTTAGACCATTTTTAATGAGTCAGACGCGTGTTTAAGTTAAACAAATGTTCGAAAATTACGTTAAGTTAAATCTAACTTTTGTCTAACGCACTGAAAAATGTATAACTTTAAACTTGGAATGTTGGCTATAGGGGTAGCTTAATTAAACTCATACACCAACTGTATGGCATGAATGCTTACCCAACCGTGCCCGCAAGCATTCGGTCGATATATATTGCACCCATTCGGGTCACAATATATTTAATATCTGTATACAGTGAAAGTTGACCAGTCTGGGGACGAGATTCACAGTGTTAAAAGTAGGTTTTGTAAACACATCGTTTAAAAAATACCAGGAGTTTAGTTAGTCACGATTAGCTTAAAACCGCGTTTAAATACGTACGAGAATACGGCCCCAGATGTTTAAATATAAATTATTATAGGGCCGTATTCTCGTACTACACGCGGTTTAAGCTCAAAACAGTGACTTGTGTTTAAGTAAAACGCGAGCGAGTTTATCTTTTAAACGACGTGTTAGACACTTTTCAGTGAATTAGACGCGTGTTTAAGTTAAACCAAATTTCGAAAATATTGTTTAGTTATCCGATAATATGTTTAAAGTCAAAAGTCAAACACGTGTTTTGCTTAAAACCGTGTTTAATTACGACGAGAATACGGTCCAGTACCTTTATTCTCATCTTTTAAGATATGATAACGGTATACAATTATATGTCAAAAAGCAACTTCCATTCCCATCAGAATAAACCCTGTTTACTATACGTCGATCGACACTTCCTTCAATTTTCGACTTCATGTTGACGTCAGTTCGCTGTTTATAACGTTTTTAACAGAGGTTAGAATCTCTCTTTTAAGATAATCTTCGTGTATGGTAATAACGTTACCCTGACTCAATTGACTATTACATTATATTTTTTACGCCAGGTTGTAAGCAAAGAAAGACGCCTAGATATTACATATGGACTGTCCAGACACACGACGAATCTTCTAAAGTAATGCTGGATGGCTGTAGGGAACAAACGACCTACAATTACCGAAGTCCAATCTCTGATCAACCGAATGGCATTTGAAGCAGCAAACAGTTCACACAGAACACGAACGACTTCTTCAGGTGGGTTGTTTCTTTCCGGGTTTTCTTCTTCTTCTTTTTCTGTCATCCATCATCTGTTTTCACATTAGGGGCATTACGTAAACTAAAACAACGTCATACTCTCACCTAATTGTTAATCATTAATCTTTCCCACGTGGTGGTCGAGAAATGAAAACAAAATCATTTCTCGACCGGGATTTGAACCCGGGAACTTCTAAACTCCAGACAGACGCTCTTACAACTGAGCTTTCAAGACCAATTTAGTATCGAAACGTCAAAAATACATCTAAAGGCTTAGGGTTCAATTTCCAATATTTTCCCGTATCTCTACCGACAAGCATGATGGAGAAATAATATTAATTCTATCGAATTAAACACGAAATCAAAGTTATTTATTTCACGAGTTGGAAGTGATGATAATGATTTATCTTTCCTTCGTGGTGACGAGAAATTAGAAATTACTTATTCCACCTAACTCGTCAAAACATGGAATACATCCACTAATGATCTTCTACAAAACCGCGAAGTGTTTTAGGAAACCTTTTTGTCATTGAAGGAATAACCATCATCATAATTTCCAACAAACCCTATTGAACTTATTTACCTCACTTTACGGCTAATCACTGCGAAGTGCAGCAACCAACATCAATGCTTACATTTAAAGGAGGTGTCCCGCATGCACAACATCGTGCATTATATGTTAGAAAAATGATTATCGAGTCCAAATCGCGTAGTTATATAGAACAAAACATCATTACTGCCATCTCTCAACATGCAATTTTTAAAATTCGCGACGATCGAAAGTCCCGGTGTTGATGAATTCATAATTATACAATGCAGTGCACTTGTGCTAATTTGAGTACCAATAACCATGACGTCATCGACACCGGGACTTTCGATCGCCACTAATTTTAATAATTGTATGTTGAGAGATGGCAGTTTGTATTTGTTTTTGTGTTAAGTGCAAGACCACTCCTTTAATAGTCATGTGTAAACCATAATAGTATGTTTATAGAGGTTATCCATGGTACATATTAGATGCTGTGTTCTAGATTTTCAGAAATAAGACACACCTGTCTTATAATCAGTTTGCCAATTTGGTAACACGGTTCGGTCACGCAATCAATTGGACGTACATCGATTCGATAGAATGTAAAATAGGCCTGGTGCGATTCCCCTTGCAGTCCATTGCGCATGGCAATATGGATTACCTCTATAGCGGTGCTCAATCTAAAACTAAATATGCATTGCGCCTTCGTAAAGTTGTGTGTCAGTTAACTACCGCTTAATGTCGATTATGTTGACGGAGTGTGGTTCGTGAATAATTTGTATTGTCATTATTTCTTGTTCTCTCTCATGATAGAGGAAACATCGGCAAGTATGGAATTCGGTTACGATGAACTCCACGGGGCAAGATGTGTTACATGTTTCAATGAGTATGCTGTTGCTGTCGCAAATCGTGAGAACAACTCGGTTTATGTCTCTACGATTGTACAACCGCCAGCAAAATGTTTGGACTTGGAGAGGAGAATTTGCAGCTTTACAAACCCTATGACGTAACAGTGACGTCAGAGCAAACCTTTCTGGTCATTGAACATAGCAGATGATCTATCATTGAATTCAGTCGTGAAGGAAAGTTCTGTCGTAAGATCAACCACAACGGGAGCTGTAAACCCTACTTGAGTATAGCAACAGATTGCAAATACATTGGCAAGCTCTGCTCTGATTTAAGTTGGCCAGCGCACCAATGTCTGAACTTATTGTATGTGTATTGTTGGTAAATAAAACTGAAACTGAAACTGAGCTTGCTTTACAAGATCGCTGTGACATAAACTTGTCCCATCTTTACTGATACTGCTCATGCGTAGTGGATTACACTCCCCGAGCATATATGCCTTTCCATCATGCATTTTTCAAAAGTGTCAACCTAGATGATATTGAATGAAACCGTGATCAAACTGTAGGAAGTGGAACAGGGATCTGCTCGGGAGCACTGGAACAATTCTCCAGCACTGTCCAGGGTGTGGAGCAACTGATCGGTGGGGACCATTCCCTGATTGGTTTCCCGCTTCGTTGGGACCGGAAAGGATTGCTTGGTAGGAATTTGGAGCATAGATATATGTATAAAGAATGACTATAGTGTGCATTGGTATACTTTTGCAGCTGTAGTTGGTTTTTTGATTTTTGATATTTGTTGTATTATGTAATACCTTTTATATCATAATCAAGACAAATAAATACATTAATAATGATATTTTGCTTCCTTGGGTCATTTTATCATCGGTCCGTCTGATCCCTTGATTATCCATTTTATTTAGGTTTAGAATAACGTGTCACAGATATTTTAAGTCGTAGACATTTGTTGGCACTATTTAAAAGTGTACTTTAGGCCCCAGACACTGGTATACCAGTATCGTTTGTATCGTTTGTGTTCCAGTATCGGACGATACAGGTACACATGTTACCAGTAGGGTTTTGTTCCAGTATTAAACGATACTGGTACATAATTATGTTCCAGTATCGCCCGATACTGGAATCGGCGATACTGGAACATTTTATATATGTCAGTATCGTCCGATGCTGGAACACTGACTTGTACCAGTATCAAACGATACTGAGTGTTCCAGTACCGGACGATACTAGTACAGTCCAGAATCTGGGACCTAAAGTACATGTGCACTCTTTCCTGATGATAATGTAGTGTTTACATTTCCATATAAGTAGTCAAACATGGCATAATGTGCTGATAACTCCAACGGTATAACTCGTACACGAGAAATTTCTCCTCTTTAATTTGATATATTGCATGCTAAGAATATTTGAATATTATTGAAGTTACAATCCCAATCGTATGGTAAAGTATGATATTCATTTCACATTTTCTTTTCAAGAATGACAGTTGAAGGTGTGTGCTGTATTGATCCATCGGAACAATGCGGTCGACCGACTATCCAACCTGGGCATCGACCAGTGAATCAGCACTACCACTACCAGTAATCAGTGATTTGCCCGTAACTGAGTCCGCGTGTAGAAAAGCAAAATGCGAAAATGGAAATCACATTTTACATTTAGGAATGTAACTTCCTTGATATCAAACATTTTTTCACATGCAGTATCTCAAATTAAAGAGAAGAGATTTCTTATTAACTTTTTTAAATTTGATATTTCCAAGTAGTAGTAATACACTTTATAAGCTTATTCATTACCTGTAATACTTGTTGTGATGGTTGTACATGTATATCCGCGTTGTATTCATCGATGGTAGGTGAAAGTCAGCGCTAGGTGGGCATGTATCAAGGTTACACGTAGAGCGTGTAAGATTAGACATCTAAGTCCCATCTTTTTTCGTTAACAATTTTGACACTTTGGATTTAATATTTGCGAAAAACAACCCCGGTGGAGTGGAGGGTGGGGGAGGATCAAAACACGAGGTCAAAACCATATTGGATATCCAACAAATTTATGGTATTTACGGAATAAACCATACTTGTAAACTGTATTTGCTCATCTTCGATGGGTAGGATGTTATCTTAGACGTTCAACCTTACACGTACTACGTGATACTTTAGACTAATTTTCATCTTCGATGGGTAAGATGTTATCTTCGACGTTCAACCTTACACGTACTACGTGATACCTTAGACTAATTTTCATCTTCGATGGGTAAGATGTTATCTTCGACGTTCAACCTTACACGTACTACGTGATACCTTAGACGAATTTTCATCTTCGATGGGTAAGATGTTATCTTAGACGTTCAACCTTACACGTACTACGTGATACCGTAGACGGATTATCTTACACGTTTTGATTATACTATGGCCACTCATATATATAATACACGACGGTCGTCCAGCCAACGCATTCGCAGTAGGAAATTGAGTGCAACACATCGACAGAAAATCGTACAGCGAAATCTTAGTTATTTAAGCCCCTATTTCACAACATGACCAATATATTAAGAACTTCGGAGCATCTGCTCAACGTAAACCCAATTAGCCCGCTAAGCAAGTAATTTTGAGCTCGTCCCTTACAACACCGAAACTAATTTCAATCATTATGGACCATAGGAAAACGTAGCTTAACAACTACGCTCGGGATATTTAAGTTAATACCAAACACTAACAATTTTAATTTTGAGATCGACCTGCGTTTTCCGAAATAAAAGTTACCATTTCAGCCGAAACTGATAAACTGATAAACCACACTGATAAACGCCCGATTACGTCAAGTGCGATGACGAGTACTAGTAAATTCCCGAAAGATTGATATAAGATATAATGTGATTGGTTGAAAGGAAATACCCACGTTTTCCCCGGCCCCACTAATAAGGATTCTTTAGGCAAATTGTTGGCTAGGCGGTTTCACTCCGTTATTAAGGCCCGCATTATAATTTATAGCATTGTTAAATGCTACTATATACGTGGGCCTTATTCTCACAGGGGGCGACACAATTGCTTCACTCCGTTAAGGCCCACATTGTAGCATTTAATTCTCACCATTTTAGCAGCTGCAATTGTTTGACCTATTTCACACAATATAAGTGATAATTAATGTAAATAGTTTAACACAATTTCAGTTATAGTGGTGTTTGAGTAATATTATTTGCTAAAGTCCGTCATAACTGACACTATCTTATCAGACTGGCACTATCTTGACACTATCTTGTCTGGCATTGGGTCGGCTTCGGTATACACGCCTAGGTCGCCGAACTATCACTACATGGGTGTATATTCATCACATTTTCTATTCAGCTATAGTTCGTCATTAATGAATTGTTCACTGTACCTCACTTTAATCGTTTTATCAACATTTGATGTTGCAATATTGTGTATTTCTTTATACGAATAAATAATTATTGTGAACAAATTAGTCTTTCAATAGTTATTATTGTGTGTACTATGTATGTACGTCACCCCGTTGAGTGTAATGGAAGAGTCCCGTAGTCTTCTGATAGTGCACACAGTCCAGTGTTGTAAATTAGGCTCGCTGAAGCGTAGGTTGGTTTTATGTGAGACTTTCTGCATTTAATACTATCAAAGTTTTAATTCGAATTTGTCAAATATTTAGAAAAATGTTTGTGTGATTGTGATCGTATTTTAATTGTTTGACGCACTATAACACCCCAGGAGAGGTGCGTCATATACCACCACATTCTTGACGCAGGGTACGTCATGGGCAACCTTTGGTCCGTCACAATGTTGACGAATGGGTGCGTCAATATCAGTAATTTTGGTGCTTCACAGGGTACGTCATTATGCGTACAACAAAATGCGAACATCATATGTTGGCCCTACACACCAGCAACCAGGCTTTAAGTTTTAGATATGAAACTCCCTAAATGCAAAGATCACTATTCCGATACTCTCACCGCGTGTTCAGTTAAACATTTCATGCGTAAAATCACCGATCGTCATTATGAACTTTTAAATACCCATAACTGAAATGCATATATCAATTGTTTGACGCACTATGGACGATGGTACTCATGTATACGCCTATAGGACTGGTATGTGCCGCTATTGAAGAAATCAAATTATCTGAATATAGCAATGTTTCCGAACTGTGAACTTTCTGGCAACAAGAGTAGAAGTATAGGCCCTATATTACCACCTGCTTTACTTAACGGGTATCTATGGAAGTCCCTGGAACATCTGGTATATACTAAATCCAATTTGTTGTAATAAAATGGCTTCAGTATCAAAATGAATGTCATTATTTGTAACAAACGAAATATTGTAATTTTCCCAAAATGCGTCATTATCTGGCAACACTGCCGTTAAAGTATATAATACCCCAAGCTGTTTTCATTAGATATGAGTAGGGTAAAGTCATCTCTCCCTCCTCCTATGAGGACAATATCCTGAGTGCCCTGGCAAGTTTTTACGAGGTGCAAAGATAGGCTAAAATATCAATTGTCTTAATATGTCAAAACTAGCAGTGTTGCCAGGTCAGAAAATACATCAACACATTTTTTTAATTTTTTTAAAATTTATTTGTGTCTAAAGTATTAAGATGTGTCTTTATCAAGTAAGCTACTTTTGAAAAAAAAATCTTGCATATTGCTGCAATAAGATAACAAATGTGCGGTAAATTTCAACTATTTGTAACTGATATTGACCCAAAAATGGCTAAAATCTAAATTAGGCTGTTGCCATGGCAACGAGTAAAAGATTAACAAACTAATCTCGTTTTTCTGATATGCTACCAAAGTACTTCAACCTGGCCAGGAAAAAAAAATAAAAATCGGCGAGCTTTGCCACCCATACTCGATATTTACCTGAGATGACAATTAATATCCGGAAACTGTCTATTTCATCAGTTCTATTTTGGTTTACCATTAAAACTAGTACGTATAAGTGACTTGTACGTAAGATTTATACGATAGTCGCGTAATTACAAAGTAGTATTTTGAACCACCAATGTCAGTAGAACTTAACCAGCGCAAATATTTCCATTATAATATAGACATATTTACAATGCCTCATCAGTTCAATTATTAAAATTAAGGTTGTTTGTACGCAAGCTGATGCAAAAATATCACTTTGTTGAGTAACGTATAAGTGTTACGTACATGTCACTTATACGTATGAGCCATACGTACTATTTGTGCAGTGCTTCCTAATACACAAGGGTGTAAACGATAACAGCACAGGGCGATAATATCATCATACTGCGTCCAGGGGTGTACCTTCATTTTTTCTCCAACCAGCCAGCCGGGCTGGTAGCATGTTAAAGTTATCAGCCCGACTGTAAACTTACCAGCCAAACAGGTAGGGGAATATGGGGCAACTGGACCGTGGGGCAAGTAGTCCGAAATGAAGGATTTTGTAATTGTAGGGGCATACTGCTTTCTTTTGAACAGTGCGACTTTCGTTGATACTTGACATATATCCTTACCTTCTATAATCCAAAACATTTGGAACTTTAGTGTATTTGCACATGTGATTTTCTCCAGATCTTTGAAGCCAACTCCTTGAGTGACTGATTGAAAATTCACAGATAGTATGGGCGATATATGAAGATGGGTTTAGATCATGTTTAATGTACTTTATATGATTGACAGATATGCAACAGTAAATATATACATGCAGTACTGTCGTAACAGTCGTCATAAGATGCTAGGTGCATATTGCATTTGATGGGTGCTATATTGTAGTGTGCTTAGGGACTTTCCGAAATATGATTAAAACCATAGGTTGTGGTTGAAATGACCGTAAAATGGCGCATATTGCTATACTTGGAATATTGGTGGTTTGGATTTCCGATCAATATTATCATTTAAAGAATGCTTCAACTTAAATCATTATCACGGGTATTCATTTGGTAGAGTTATTAGTTTATGAATTTGCAAATAACAAAGTACACCATTTCTTATTTTATCTAAAGACACTCGTCTACTTGTAGGACCCGAACGCCGTAATATTTGCGAATTCAAAGATACTCGCTGGCTACAAAAATCTGTGTAATGGCTAAAAACAAAAATGTAGTTTTGCCTTTTTTTCTGAAATGTATTGGAGTTGTTGATTATTATGATGAATGGTGGTATGTTTTAAAACATTTTGGCGTAAAATTTATTACGTCACAGGCGTGTTTGAATAATGTTTCATCACGACAAAGTGCTACGTCATGTGTTGGGGCAAGTGGTCCGAAGGGGTATGGGGCAACTGGTCCGCCTGCAAAAACTGAATCAAAATTGTAAAATTCATTTTGAAAAATAGTTGTTAGTGTCAATAAAACATGACTCAGTATTGAAATGTGAATAGAATATGAAATAATTCACATTTTTTCTAGTTCTTAGACATTTTGGGGCATTTCGGGTCTAATACCACTATTTATGATATTGAAAGATTACAATGTGACATGAAATTGCTTTAGAATGGTTTAAAACCTCGGTATTATGCATTACATCTTTATTATATTTTGAATGATGTCTGTAAAGGTATTTGCTATGACGAAATATCATGATTTATGTATTTTATCCACTGCTGTTTGTGTATATTAACCGTTGCGTCATCATTGTCATATTGACTAACTTCCCCTGTAACATGAAAAGCTGGCTAAATATCAAGATGGTTTATTATAGGTACTAAATGATGATTATATGAAGTAAATAAAATCATTAAAGAAAGGGGTATATATAGACAATTCAACAACTCCCCCATACCTTAAGTACAGTAACAAAGCGTTGTTGATTTGAGATAAACCCACTCTTCATATGCAAATTAATAGGATGGCGAACCTTATTTGGAAACCATGCATCGATGCAAAATTGTAAACAAACAACAAATGTTCGCAAAATGTGTTCATTTTTTCGGCGGTTTTTTCGGCGTATAAATGCATTTCGCCATGCGATCCTTAAAGTTAGCAAACAGCTTTATATACCAAAATGTAGCTATATCCCTGAGGAAAATATTTTTGGCGAGGGCCATATGTCACGGATCATTCCTAAAGCCACAAGTTTAACCGAAACGGTCGCTACCCAGCGCAAGAGAATCGCCATTTTGTATCATCGCGCGGTGAAATGACATTCCTCAGATCTATTTGGACCGTACCACTATTGAAATGGAGGGGTGTGTTTAATTTGATACAAATATTCTGTAAACATATATCAAAATGTGTTATGTAAATTAAACGCATTCTTGATTTAATTTGTCTCTGAATGTGAAAGGTGATGTGTGAATAAAATGTTATTTACAAAACATTTTAAATTCCACAATTACTTGCGCAATAATTTGTCTTCTCTAATGTTTACCTTTTGTAACCCATCCCATTCAGAAGTTTCCTCGCCCATTTACAGGGAACGGACGATGTCCAAATAAGGGTCTAATTATAATAAAGCGTAAACATTTTGTTCCGTTTTTTAAAGAGTAGCTATTTTTTATGTCAAATTAATCCTATTAAACCACGTTTTTTACTTGTTTTCATCAATTTTCCAAAACGCTATTCACATATGAATGATGTAAATATGTTTGGACGTTGTTGAACGGGGTTTATTTAACAAGGTCTTCGTCGTTGTTTATCTTGAATCGACAACGGTAAGACGGGTTTATTTTGCTCGGGCTGCCCTCGCAAAATAAACCCGTCTTACCGTTGTCGATTCAAGATAAACAACTCCGAAACCTTATTGAACCCCTAAATGTATGGGGCGTCTGAATATCACAACCATGTAACCATTTAACTAGGTTCATACTGTTTTATCTAATAAACGTGCAGTCGAAAATTCCATTTGCTTTGTACACCATTAGTATTACTGCTTTTTACACGTTAACCACGAAAACTGTATAAAACATGGGTTTCATGAGACCTGTATCCTTTTTACACGTTAAATAATATGGAAATGAGTTTGTAAAGAAAATACTGCCTAGTTACCGTGTTGTCAATCAATGAATTCTGTGTATTCTAACCATTGGAACATATAGGACCAGTTGCCCCAAGTAAAGTTTTTAGTTAGTGGTAATTGGCCATTTGTTTGGATATTTTTTAACATTGATTATATGTTATATTTAAACAGTTACATGATTGATATTTCCATAGTAATTCCATAAATATTTACACGAGCTTTAAGCTTTTATATCATGAAATATGCTTAACCGGACCAGTTGCCCCATCCTCCCCTAATGGTAATTTACCAACAGCAAAATTCTTACCGGCCAGCCGGGCGTGTATATTTGAAAAGTTACCCGTCCGACGCAAAAGTTACCCGCTACGGGCGTGCGGGCGGGTACTAAGTACAGCCCTGACTGCGTCATTGAGAACCTCAGAACAAATTTGGTCTAAAATTTATGTTTGAATAAATGCTTCTACCTCCGTAGCACGCATTTATTGACCTATACTCAATGTTGGTGTTTAAAACGCGCGAGATATCCTCTCAATCATGATCGGTTACCATATTGTCGTACGGCTTTGTGACGTCATGCGTGAGATGATTGTACTTGTTTTGGTATTTATGTAGCTATACCATGGTACAAAAACAAGTATACGCTGCATCTCGGTTCCCCATCCACTTAGTAAACAATCTTAGTAGGACGAGGGTTGCACAATGAATTATATGGCATTTGGCAATTCAAATGAAAAGATGGAATCGGCATGGACGTTTCTTTTTTCAGTCCGAATTTGTATCAGCTCACTGATGTTCCCGAATCCATCAAAAACGAAAACGAAAGCCGTATTTGGTTGTCTCTTCCTGCCCGACTAATAATGTGGCAAATCACCATACTGTACAGGTCTAAACCAAACGCAAAATGATCCTCAAAAATTGATTAATTTGGGTTTATAAAGTAATAACTACTTAATTAAAAGTTTATCGAGAAAAGACAAGAATTATAGGGCATTTGGCCATTCAAATGAAAAGATGGAATCGGTATATGGACGTTTCTTTTTTCAGTCACTGATGTTCCCGAATCAATAAAAAGGAGACGAAAAACGTATTTGTTGTCTCTTCCTTCCCGACTAATAATATGGCACATCACCATACTGTATGTACGGGCCTAAACCAAACGCAAAATGATCCTCAAAAAATGATTCATTTGGTTATATCTACTTAATTAAAAGTTGATCGAGAAAAGACAATGATTGGTTGAACGCATTCCATTAGAAATGACCAGCATAAACGAGATGCCTATTTTGAAGGAAACCAATGTCTGACACCGATGTTTTTAAACTAGTTTTGTTTTTCGCGGGCAATGGGTGTTCGTCATTTTTGGGCGTGCGGGTGGATCTGCAGACGACACTCGAAAAATTGCACACAATCGACAAAATGTCAAGATTATTTAAATTTCATAATTTTGAAATCATGTTGCCAAATGCATTACAATAAATACAAACATGTGAAGTATGGCTTCGGTTATTTTTAAGATAATTGGGAAAGGTTTTTCTAAAAAAGTGTTAAATTCTGGTCTCTGGATCCATTGGCTTACGAGAAGAGAAGCAGACTGCTGAAGTGGATAATCGCGAAAAGCAGATAATACGATGAACTTGGAGACCCAAAGAAGATTTTAAAGACGCCACTACAATGCATTGCATTTTTTTGCAAAATGCCCTAATTCTGGTCTTCAATTTTTTTCGGTTCTCATTGACATATGCACACATTCATGGCTTCGTAGCGCGTTATTTGTTGGAGCTCTTGGGTTCTAGAGGGGTAATCCCGAGGTATCAAAACAAAGTCAGCGATTTCAAACAAGAACCTTAGAATAGTCGGTACAAAGTCACCAATCTTATTCATAACTATCATTTAATGTTGATTAGCATCCAAATTGTAAATATTAGGTTATTCAAGTTTATATTTTGACTTTCTTGTGTCATTTCCACCCGAGGTAAATGTACACCACTCCATTGAATAATGGAGCAATCTATATTTAATCTAGGGATTCTCCACTACGTCATTGTTTTTTATCCGGATTGACCAATAGCAGAGAAGCTTTTATAAAGGAAGACTATGCGATAGACCAATCACAGTTCACAGTTCCCCAGGTCATTGATGCGCGTACAAGTCTTACCATATACTAAACAGAATTGTCATGGTGATTCCAAATATAGTGATCAAATTCAACAATTTTGAGATTTTTAAAGAAGTGTTAATATAAATATTTAATTCATGGGACATCAACATGATCAACGTCATTCATTTGTGATTCACCTGTGTATGTCGAGTTAGTGTCCCTTTAAAGTTAGAATACAAACTTGTAGTTTTTAAGGTTTTGTATAGTATTTCCCATTTGTATCTCCCCCCCCCCTACTGTTGTTTTATGTATTTTTGTAAAGCGCTTTGAGGACAGTTTACTGTCATAGGGCGCTTAACAAACACCTTATTATTATATTCTCTGTTGTTATCATCAATTGATAATTTTGTGATAACACGGGACAATTAATTACATGTCTTGTTGCTTGTAATAAGTGTAATATTGCTTATTTTATATATTCTTAAAATTAGTATAATATTATTTTATAATTTGTCTGATTTCTAAATTACCATGAACTTGAGAAATTGTCATTTTGGCTATTCTGTTAGTTAGCACTCACACTAAAGTCATGCTAAAGTACAGCAAAATCTAATTGAAGCAATATTGAAACATTAAAAGTGTCGCAATTTATTTGCTTCATTCGATGCAGTTTTAATTTACCGGCCTAAATGCAAACAGCCACGTAGACCTACAGCGTGTCCCAAAAAAACTGGGTTCAAAAGTTTGCGAGCTTATAGCCTTGACCAGGCTTCTAAAATTATTTAAAATGACGCAGTCCGTAACCATCTGGCGCTGACACTGTAAACTGGGGAGTGATCGCCATTGAGTACCATCACGGGAGAACGAAGTTCGACTGAGGCCGCTTGCGGCCGAAAGCCTTGTATAATCTGTTATGACTGGTGAAGTAATTTATGCTAATTGCATAAACATGTTGACCCGCCTCCACTAGTGTCGTAATAGCGCAATTTAATGAATATTTACGAGGTTTACCGGTCAAAGGCTGCTTGTCTTTTCTGATTGGATGTTATACCTTATGAATAATACATATTCGCCATATTTGGGAATATTGCCCCCCACGAAAAAACCATTGGATTTCCATCGCTTTTATAAGGTGAAACATTAGATTGGCATTGCAGAATGTGCAAGGCTTCGTGTTAGCATAGCTCTCAGTTCGTAAATCCTATGTCACTTGTCTTAGCACGCTGTATTCAGCTTAATAGAGAAGGGGTGATTTTTGGGTGGGATTTCCGTGTTACAGTGTCAGCGCCAGGCATGTTGAACGCTCTTGTTAGATAATGATTCATTTGAAGTGGATTTTATAGGAGACTCCGACATGCATAGTGGTTATCTTGGCGTCGGGGATGATTTATGCGGGATATTTGCAATGGATACGAAGCACTATTTCCTATGGATAGCATAGTGAACACCAGTCTCATTAGCCATTATGCGCACAGGAATACACCCAATACGCCCACATAACAGGCAAACTGCTTGTTTGGGCAAGACTCTTTGGTGATTAGACTTTGATTGGACCTATCTTCATAGACGGGACCATGATTGCTTAACGCTACCTTGATCTGATCAATAACCACTAAGGTGAGGGATCGTACACTATCGCAAATAGCCGTGTAAATAGCAAATTAGCGAAGGCTAATGTATAGTGTATAATTGATAGGGATAATGAAGCTATTAAGGTGTATACTTGGCAAATTCGCTAATAGAAAGCAAAATAGCCCGATAGCGTTATAACGTGCAAATAGCCTAATATCTTATGATTAGCGACGGCTATTGTATAATGCATTTTTCAAGTAGCTTGCGCTAATGTATAATGTATAATTCAAGGTGCTAATGTGGCTAATTCCTTTTTCAAAATTGATATATCGCAATAGCGTAATTAGCCTAAATATATTACTATTAGCGTCGGCAATTGTATAATGCATTTTGCGAGTAGCTTTTGCTAATGTATAATGTATATTTCAAGGTGCTAATGTGGCTAATTCTCTTTTTAAAATCCAAATATCGCAATAGCGTAAATAGTCTAAATATATTACTATTAGCGGAAGCTATTGTATAATCGATATTTACATTAGCGTTAGCTATTGTAGAATGTATAATTCAAGGGGCTAATGTGGATAATTTGCTATCAAGAGCTAATACGCTATAGTGATAATGAAGCTATTAAGGTGTATAATTGGCAAATTCGCTAATAGAAAGCAAAATAGCCCGATAGCGTTATTGCGTGCAAATAGCCTAATATCTTATGATTAGCGGCGGCTATTGTATAATGCATTTTTCAAGTAGCTTGTGCTAATGTATAATGTATAATTCAAGGTGCTAATGTGGCTAATTCCTTTTTCAAGATTGATATATTGCAATAGCGTAAGTAGC
This sequence comes from Ophiura sarsii, assembly GCA_035610835.1. Classification (NCBI taxonomy): domain Eukaryota; kingdom Metazoa; phylum Echinodermata; class Ophiuroidea; order Amphilepidida; family Ophiuridae; genus Ophiura; species Ophiura sarsii. The sequence goes on along the minus strand of CM069449.1, from coordinate 1,537,268 downwards.
CTAAATATATTACTATTAGCGTCGGCAATTGTATAATGCATTTTGGGAGTAGCTTTTGCTAATGTATAATGTATATTTCAAGGTGCTAATGTGGCTAATTCTCTTTTTAAAATTCAAATATCGCAATTTAAAATCCAAATATCGCAATAGCGTAAATAGCCTAAATATATTACTATTAGCGGAAGCTATAGTATAATCGATATTTACATTAGCGTTAGTTATTGTATAATGTATAATTCAACGGGCTAATGTGGATAATTTGCTATCAAGAGCTAATACGCTAATTTGCTTTTTGGTAAGTATTATCTGAATATCCTCGACCAGGGAGATAATGTACAGCAAATTCGCTATTTTAAAAATTATAGCGAAGGCTAATGTATAGTGTATAATTGAGAGTGATAATGAAGCTATTAATGATTAAGGTGTATAATTGGCAAATTCGCTAATAGAAACCTAAAAATACCTTGATAGCGTTATAGCGTGGATATAGCCTAATATCTTACGATTAGCGGCGGCTAATTGTATAATGCATTTTTCAAGTAGCTTGTATTAATGTATAATGTATAATTCAAGGTGCTAATGTGGCTAATTCCCTTTTAAAATTCATATATGGGTTAATGTGGCTAATTTGCTATCAAGAGCTAATACGCTAATTTGCTTTTTGGCAAGTATTATCTGAATATCCTCGACCAGAGAGATAATGTGGCAAATTCGCTATTTCAAAATTTATATCGTAATTGCGTAATTGCGTAAATAACAAGATATCAACAGCTATTTACGCTAATTTGCTTGTTGGCCTGTAAGCCTAATATCTAATTACCACGAACATGGAGATAATGTAGCTAATTCGCTATCAAAATATCATTATTTCAGAATGAAAAAAGTGGGTTTTTAACTACGGGGGCATCCGGCTATTTGGCTAATTGGCTATTTAGCTAATTCGCTATTTGGCTAAGGCTTATTGGCTATTTTGGTCTGCTACCGTTAATTTCTAATTTGTTCTAGGTGGCGCAAATTAGCCAACATTTTACCAAACGTTGGTAATTATTTACCCAACAACGGGGTTGTTCATAGATGAACCAACGTTGGGTAAATTGTTTGCCCAACGTTCTCTTAATGTTAAAGGATCTTTATAGAACCTTAAGAACTCTTAGGGTTCTACATACAGGACAGAAAAGGGTTCTAAGTGGAACCCTTTTTCTTAGAGTGTAGGATGCGTCGTTATTAAAGGCGCCCGCCCCTTCTTAAAAGCGTAAATTTAAGAATATTCCAAGGGCCCGCCCCGACTTTTTTTTAGAATAAATTATTAAGGGCCTAAGAATATTCCAAGGCCCCGCCCCGACTTTTTTTTAGAATAAATTATTAAGGACCTTTGTATCTTTGAGGTATTGGCTAAGGAATTTGTAGAATACATCCGAGGGGTTGGGGTTGTTGAACTTAAAAGGCGGTAAAACCGGTCATTTTTAGTGTTTTATCCGAGGGGGGGGGGGGGGGGGGGGGGGGGGGGGGGGAGGGGGGGGGGTCCTTTACCTGCTTTACTAAATGATATGACAGAGGATGTTGCGTCGTTCTTAAAAGCGTAAATTTAAGAATATTCAAAGCGGGTTGGGGTTGTTGAACTTAAAAGGCGGTAAAACCGGTCATTTTTAGTGTTTTATCCGAGGGGGGGGGGGGGGGGGGGGGGGGGGGGGTGGGTCCTTTACCTGCTTTACTAAAATACATGACAGAGGATGTTGCGTCGTTCTTAAAAGCGTAAATTTAAGAATATTCCAAGGCCCCTCCGACTTTTTTTTAGAATAAATTAATATAGGGCCTTTGTATGATTGAGGTATATGCTAAGGAATTTAACCCATAGGCCTAAAGAAAGTCCCTAGAGAACAAAATGCACCAACACCCAAGATATTTATTTTCAGTTCATAAATCATAATAATCCAAATTCACCTACTTTACTAAATGACATGACAGAGGATGTTGCGTCGTTCTTGAAAGCGTAAATTTAAGAATATTCCAAGGCCCCTCCCCCGACTTTTTTTTAGAATAAATTAATATAGGGCCTTTGTATGTTTGAGGTATAGGCTAAGGAATTTGTAGGTTACATCCGATGGGTGGGGTTGTTGAACTTAAAATGCGGTAAAACAGGTCTTGTTTATTGTTCAGTGAACAAGAATTTGTTGATCCGAGGGGGGGGGGGGGGGGGGGGGGGTTCTTTACCTACTTTACTAAATGACTAAAAGCGTAAATTAATGAATATTCCACGAACAAGAATTTGTTGATCCGAGGTGTGGGGGGGGGGGGGGGGGGTCCTTTACCTACTTTACTTTACTAAATGACATGACAGAAGATGTTGCGTCGTTCTGAATATTCAAAAAAGGGTTTGTATGTTTGAGAGGTTTTTTTTGCTTAGGTGGTAAAAACAGATTTTCGGGATGGTTTGCATAGGCGGTAAATGTAGAACAAAAAATGGTTCTCAAGCCAAGAAAATGGTTCTTTGTATAACCTTAAGTATAGTGAAGAACCTTTTTGGGAAACTAGTAAATAACCTTTTAAGGTTCTTGAAAAAAGTTTCTTTAGCCAGAAAATAATTATGTAAAACCAAAACACATTAATGCTGTTGACACTGTTTTTCACTCTTATAAACTTTATGACGAGCCCATAATAAAGTGATGGACTTAAAAGGCGGTAAAACCGGTCGTGTTTAGTGTTTACTGAACCAGAACTTATTGATCCGGGGAGGGGGGTCCTTTTCCTACTTTTTTACTAAATGACGTCACATGACGGAGGATGTGTGTCGTTCTTAAAAGCGTTAATTTAAGAATATTCCAAGGCCCCTCCGACTTTTTTTTTAGAATAAATTAATATAGGACCTTTGTATGTTTGAGGTATATGCTAAGGAATTTAACCCATAAAGAAAGTCCCTAGAGAACAGAATGCACCAACACCCAAGATATTTATTTTCAGTTCATAAATCATAATAATCCAAATAATGATATAAAAAATCCGGAGGGGGGGGGGGGGGGGGGTGGGGGGGTTGGCGTTGTTGTAAAAGGCCCTCCCCCGTCTTTCTGGTCTTGTTTAGTGTTTTAGTTAACATGGTGAACCAGCACTTGTTGATCCGGGGGGGGGGGGGGGGGGCAATTACCTACTTTGTTAAATGACATGACAGAGGATGTTGCGTCGTTCTTAAAAGCGTAAATTTAAGAATATTCAAGGCCCCTCCCCCGACTTTTTTTTTAGAATAAATTAATATAGGGCCTATGTATGTTTGAGGTATAGGCTAAGGAATTTGTTGGTTACATCCGATTGGTGGGGGTTGTTGAACTAAAAATGCGGTAAAACAGGTTCTGTTTAGTGTTTTAGTGAACAAGGATTTGTTGATCCGAAGGGGGGGGGGGGGGGGGGGTCCTTTACCTACTTTACTAAATGACATGACAGATGATGTTAAAGCGTAAATTTATGAATATTCCAATTACAAGAATGTGTTGATCAGGGGGGGGGGGGGGGGGTCCTTTACCTACTTTACTAAATGACATGACAGAGGATGTTGCGTTGTTCTTAAAAGCGTAAATTTATGAATATTCCAAAAAAGGGTTTATTAGATGTTTGGAGGTTTTTTTACTTAGGTGGTAAAAACATATATGTTCGGGATGGTTTGCAATGGCGGTGTTACTTAATGACATGACAGATGATGTTGCGGGGGGGGGGGGGGGGGGGGGGGTGGGGGGTGGGGGGGGGGGTCCTTTACCTGCTTTACTAAATGACTTCACAGAGGATGTTGCGTCGTTCTTAAAAGCGTAAATTTATGAATATTCCTTTACCTACTTTACTAAATGACAAGACAGAGGATGTTGCGTCGTTCTTAAAAGCGTAAATTTTACTTAGGTGGTAAAAACAAATATGTTCGGATGGTTTGCAAAGGCGGTGTGGCGTCGTTGTACATCTACATCTACATCTACAGTAATACTCAGCAAAGTTGCATACATGCAATATCTGGCTGAGATATATAATGGCGCCGGTTGAATCAACACGGCAAAAAGGAATTAAATGATATGAATACTATTTTTAAAGCAATTAAGGGTGGTGCTGTACACAGATGGTGACAGGGCATTCCAATCAGTGATGGTACGAGGAAAAAAACTATATTTGTACACATTTGAGGATGCTTTCATGACTCTGAACCTTTTGGGGTGGTATTGCCGGGTCTGTGCTGTTTGTCTTTGCAAGTATTCAGGAATTGGAATTGCTATTTTTGTGTGCTGTATCTTATACATGGTAGTTAAACGGATCTCTTTCCTTCGTTGTTCTAAGGAAGGCCATTTAAGGCGTTGAAGTATATTTGTAACGGTGCCTTCTGCTCTTCTGTAATCTTTAGCCACAAATCGAGCTGCCCTGCGCTGTATTGCTTCTAGTGTTTGAATGCCAGATGTCATATGGGGATCCCACACAGCGCAGGCGAACTCGAGATGTGGTCGGACCAGGGCAAAGTACATTTGTTGTTTCACGGACTGTGGGCACCTCCAGAGATTTCTGCGGATAAACCAGAGTGACTTATTAGCTTTTGCTGCAATTGTGTTAATATGATGTGACCATTTAAGATTATGGCTCAGTTCAACTCCGAGATATGGATGATGCGAGACGGTTTCTAGGTCATCACTGCCCATGACATACGTGTTTAAGATGGGGTTTTTCTTTGTAGTCACGCATAGGGTCTTGCATTTACCTGTGTTAAATGACATCTGCCATTTTTTGGACCATTTTTGTAAAAGGCCCCTCCCCCTGTCTTTCTGGTCTTGTTTAGTGTTTTAGTTCTTAGGTGGTAAAAACAGATATGTTCGGGATGGTTTGCAAAGGCGGTGTTACTAAATGACATGTCAGATGATGTAGCGGGGGGGGGGGGGGGGGGGGGGGGGTCCTTTACCTGCTTTACTAAATGACTTGACAGAGGATGTTGCGTCGTTCTTAAAAGCGTAAATTTATGAATATTCCAAGAACAAGAATTTGTTGATCGGGGGGTGGGGGCGGTCCTTTACCTACTTTACTAAATGACATGACAGAGGATGTTGCGTCGTTCTTAAAAGCGTAAATTTATGAATATTCCAAAAAAGGGTTTATTGTATGTTTGAGAGGTTTTTTTTTACTTAGGTGGTAAAAACAGTTATGTTCGGATGGTTTGCAAAGGCGGTGTGGCGTCGTTGTAAAAGGCCACTCCCCCGTCTTTCTGGTTTTGTTTATTGTTTTAGTTAACATGGTGAACCGGTACTTATTGATCCGGGGGGGGGGGGGGGAATTACCTACTTTACTAAATGACATGACAGAGGATGTTTCGACGTTCTTAAAAGCGTAAATTTAAGAATATTCCAAGGCCCCTCCCCCGACTTTTTTTTTAGAATAAATTTATATAGGGCCTTTGTATGTTTGAGGTATATGCTAAGGAATTTGTAGGTTACATCAGAGGGGTGGGGGTTGTTGAACTTAAAAGGCGGTGAAACCGGTCTTTTTTAGTATTTTAGTGAACAAGAATTTGTTGAATGTTTTTCACTCTTTTAAACTTTATGTCGAGCCCATAAAGAAAGTCCCTAGAGAACAGAATGCACCAACACCCAAGATATTTATTTTCAGTTCATAAATCATAATAATCCAAATTCACCTACTTTACTAAATGACATGACAGTGGAATTTTTATGCTCGTTCTGGTTCTTGTTGGGACGCGTTTATTTTGTCAAACATTTCGATACAAATGCTGCAATATCATATTATATTTTCTTTGGTATCCTAAACAACTAATAGAGTATACAATTGTTTCAATTGATAGCTGCAATAAACGTGGATTAAAAAGCTGATAGACAAAAACTATATTAACAAGTTGTATGCTCGTTCTGGTACGGGTTTGGAACGTATTGTTTATTAATAAACAATTAGATACAGAGTATATTTCTTCATTTGTTGACATGAATTTGCCAAACATTAAATGTTTATCGCACTACATTTGAAAGTATCTATTTTGTTGATTTTGTATGCATAAATATGTATTCCTGGTGCGTTGACGTATTGGTTTAAATGCGTATGATTCCTTAAAATGAAAAGACGATAGATACAAACTATATGCACAATTTTTATGCGCGTTCTGGTTCGGGATTGGAACGTGTTTTTTATTGTCATCATTTCGATACAAATTATACAAATGCTGCAATATCATATCATATTTTCTTTGTATCTTAAACAACTAATTGAGTATACAATTGTTTCGATTGATAGCTGCAATAAACGTGATGATCAATGGATAGTGTAGGCCTACACTAAAACCAGTAATATTTAAATGTTGATATACCACACTACATAGCATACTCTCTAAACGTAAAAGAGGTAAAACTCACTCTTTTGATAGCTCTAGGAGGGACAGCTCTTTTTGGAGTGAAGTTCAGTTGTTTTTGGAGTGAAGTTCACTATTTTTAGATTGTTTGTCACTCTTTTCAGAGTAAAAAAAATACTCTAAAAATACAGCGAACAATTACTCCGAAAAGAGCGAACTTCACTCCTACAACGAGCCGTCCCTCCTATAGCGCTCTGGAAAGAGTAAGTTTTAGCTCTTTTACATTTAGAGAGTAGACTGTCACTTTTAATGACTTTATGTTAATATAAATATAGTTAGTACAAATCATGGAAGATTTCAATACATGTAAAATTTGCGCATGTCTTAAAAAGCTAGAAAATATAAATAAAATATCTTAGAAAGAGGATGATACAGCCAGCACTGCAGGAAGTTCTTGTGAGTTTTCAAAACACTTTGCATATAGGTTTTATGGGTGAGCGTTTCCTTATTCAATATTTGTCTTTTAATGTTGGATTACAAATGGCTAACTATTTCAATAGAGATCTACATTATCGCGCGCAAAAGTTGTATCTGTAAAATGGAATGCTAGATGTTTTTATTAAAAACCATAACCATGTTCGAATGAAAACTTCACTTAACAATTTTCTTCACTAACTAAATTTGACCTTTATTGAACCTAAACATTGCTGTGGAGTTGTCTCTGTTTTTGGTTGGCGGGGCAACCGCCAACCTTATAGCACCAGATTGCATATTCTTGGACATTTAGGTCTTTCTACATATACATGGAGGCTGCCATTTTGTTTTTAGTATATGGAAAATTGTCTAAATTATTTTGCAGTCTTTGTAAATTACATGTACCTATGCAGTTTATTTTAACAGTCCTGCAGTCTGTGATGGAGTCAAAGCTATATTTGTTTAGCCTTGATGATTCAATCAGAGAGTAATTATTAGACTCCCAACAGAGAGACATAATAGCTTATCTTGTTTACTGTGTCATAAAACATGGTCAAGGTTTGCATGAAATATCTATGTGTATGAAAAATTTCGTTACTGGCTAGGATTGGTGAAATTGTCATGCTCACAAGCTTTTAGTATTCTTATTAGACATTATTAGAAATGTGTACATTTGTAAACATTTCATGATGAAAATGTTGGCACAAAATGGCAGAAACAGATGTCATCCTTTTTAATAACTGACATTGTCCTTCCACTTGAGGGTTGTATAACTCTTCTGTAATTATTAATCAGAATAAGGGCACTCGGATTGGTATTGAATTGATTTTTTTTTTTTTTTTTTTCAAGCGTCATAAACGTCATATCGATGCTATGTTTGTTTAGTGAACATGTTTTAAAAGCTTTATATCTTTGGCAAAGAAATGATCTTGAAAAACATGCTTGTCGCTGTTAAGGAAAAGTAATGTTTAATGTGTAACTATAACGTTTAGTATTAGTAATGTTTACTTTGTAACTATTAAAGGTTAATAAAAGTTGTGATAAAAACAAATTGGAAACGCTGGACACTGTTCAAAATCTTAGTGATTAATGTGATACTATTTCATAATTTAATATGTGACTTATATATTACAATTTCCATCTCAATGTTTTTGTAATACTACATTTAGAGTCATGCATTAATTGAATCGATAAATATGTATTTCCTTCTGTTCATACCTCATAAAGCTCATATACTTAAAACACTACGGAGTCAAAAACAATCATGTTCTGAACATTTTTTGCTTATGATTTTTCCCTACACCACATAATAATATGTTATCTGAAGGATCCCCATATTTTTCACAATGGCTGTAAAATCTTAGGGATCAGAATATTCCATTTAGAAATGTATAGCCTACAATGTGATAAATTACTGCCAAAGGAGGTTAGACACCAGCCAGTTTGTGTACTACTCAATGGACGATATTCTTTTGACCTTCCGACTATTTTCAAAAAATAACCTGTCATGTAAAATACAAAACACCAATTTCAAAATAGAACCAGCAATCTACTTTTAATAACTGGCCTTTTAACCATGCACCTATTAAACATGACTTTCAAAAGGCGTCAAAATGTATATCGGAAGAAGTTCCATGACATATCCAATTTTGTTTTCATCGTTTGATATTGTCATGAGTATGTAAGATAGTATTAGTTACCATTCAACTGCATTAAGATTCAAGCTTTTATAATATATAATGTGATATTTAATATTGTTTTTGAAATTAACCGAATAATGCTGTTAATATCGATATTTGAACCATGTTTGAACTAAAATAAATGTAAATATATCACGGAAATTGTCAGATTGTATTATTGTGTAGTTAATTAAGATAAATATAATAGATAACATGTTGATCTCCCCAACACTCACCGATTTGTGATGAATTTGACAAATACGAGGGAACAATATGATATTTAAACACTTGTTTATGACTTAACATTTTCTTCGCTACGAACACCAAGTCAAAAAGATTAGGTATTTTTAAGACCGACACATGTGTTTTTGGGTATTTGATTGCTATCCCACATTTGAGGATATAAAACAATGCCATACACGGGCGCCATTAACGAACGTTGAGATTAAAATATGCGAACGAAGTTACGTGATCAAGTGAATGCGAGGAAAACGCTTAACGAATTAAATTAAAAATAATACTGACACTGGAGAAGGTATTAACACGCAATGTTCAATAATGTCAACATTATTGAATGTCATTACCCTGTATAAAATCACTATGAGAACAACATCAAAGTAAATACAAACATGCCGAATGTTGGTACAGTAAACCTTGATATAGACCCTGCATGTTAGGAGAGGTTAATGATTGATCTGTTTGTAGCCCAGTTAAAAGTGATAAACATGCCAACTCTAAAAACAAGTAATTTGAACATGCTGCCCCAAGTTGAAATGTATTCATTTTTCTATTCGTCATTATTTCACCAACAAATATTCACCATTCCAAAATATAGATTACCTCAACATTCAACATTTAACAAAATAATGAACGTCCAAAAAAGGTGGCTATTCCATTAACTAAACTTACCCCCTCTAAAATAAAAGGTTCTTCCATCAAATAAGCTTACCCCTAAAATGGCTATTCCATCAATAAAACTTACCCCTCCTTTATTTCAGAGGTAGTAAGATTATTAAATGGAATTTCAAAGGGAGTAAGTTTATTTCATGTAACATCCTTTTACTTCAGAGGGAGTAAGTGTAGAACAGCCTTTTATTTCAGAGCGAGTAAATGCTTTTAAGAGAAAGCCTTTTTAATCCAATCAATAAACTTACCCCTCTGAAATAGAAGGCTGTATAATCAAACAAACTTCCCCCCTCTGAAATGACTATTCAATCAATTAAAGTTACTTCCTCTGTAATAAAAGGCTTCCCCATCAAATAAACTTATCCCCTCCTTTATTTCGGCTATAGACATTTCAATAGATGGAATTTCAGAGGGAGTAAGTTTATTTGGTGTCACCTCCTTTTATTTCAGAGGGAGTAAGTGTGGAACAGCCTTTTATTTGAGAGGGGGTAAGTTTATTTGATGGAAATAAAAAGCTGTTCCATCAAAACCCCTCTGAAGTAGAGCTGTTACATCAAATAAAATTACTCCCTCTGAAATGCCATCAAATAAACTTACTTCCCCTGAAATAAAAAAGAGGGTAAGTTTATTTAATGACATAGCCATTTCAGGGGTCAGTTAATATGGTGGCATATACTTTTATTACAGAGGGGGTAAGTTTATGTGATGGAATAGCCATTTCATGAAGTAAGTTAATTTCAGGAGTTCATCAAACGACTACAATAATTGAGTCAGATGAAAGTGTGTCAATATGTCAGATAAAGTATGTTAGATTACGGAAACACCCGCCTAATAGCGCGCTAGCAATGCGTCCCTGTGCAATGACATCAGCTATAAGTATATTCATTCAAAAGCTAAATAGCCTAATAGCGCGATGACCACGTAACCCTGTACAATAATATCATCATTTGATCAATCCTACAATAGCAAAATAGCCTCACAGCGCAGTAGCCACGCGACCCAATATATAATATTATCATTTGTTAAATTCCTTCAACAGCTAAATAGCAAAATAGCGCATTAGCCACGCGACCCAGTGCAATGATATAATCATTTGTTAAATTCCTTCAATAGCTAAAAAACCTAATAGCGCGCTAGCCACGCAACCCAAAGCAATGATAGGACCATTTCAAAAAGGCCTTCAATAGCTAAATAGCCTAATAGCGCGGTACACACCCGACCCAGTGCAATTATATCATCAATTGTTAAAATCAGTCAATAGCTACACAGCCAAATAACGCGTTAGCCACGCTACCCTGTGCCATAATAATCATCATATGTTAAATTCTTTAAATAGCTAAATAGCTAAATAACCCTGTGCAATGATATCATCATTTGATAAAAATCCTTCAATAGCTCAATAGCCAAATAGCGCGTTAGCCACGGGACCCTGTGCCATAATATTAGAAATTATTAAATGCCTTAAATAGCTAAATAGCCTAATAGCGCGGTAGCCACGCAACCCTGTGAAATAATATCATCATTTGTTAAACTCAACACCAAAATAGCCTAATAGCGCATTAGCCACGCGACCCTGTGCAATAATATCATCATTTGATAAATTCCTTCTATAGCTAAATAGCGCGGTAGCCACGCGACCCGGTGCAATATACTATCATTCGATAATTTCCTTAAATAGCTAAATAGCCTAATAGCGCGATAACCACGCGACTCTGTGCAATTATATTCACATTCGATAAATTCCTTCAATAGCTAAATATCCTAATAGCTCGGTAGCCCCGCGACCCTGTGTAATAATACAATTATTGGTTAAACTTCTACAATAGCTAAATAGCCTAATAGCGCGTTAGCCACGGGACCATGTCCAATTTATCATCATTTGATAAATTCCTTCAATAGCTGAATATCCTAATAGCGCGGTAGCCACGCGACCCTGTCCAATTGATAAATTCTTCAATAGCTAAATATCCTAATAGCGTAATAGCCCCGTGACCCTGTGTAATAATACAACCACTGGTTAAACTTCTTCAATAGCTAAATAGCCTAATAGCGCGTTAGCCACGGGACCCAGTCCAATAATATCATCATTTGTTAAATTCCTTCAATAGCTAAATATCCTAATAGCGTAATAGCCCCGCGACCCTGTGTAATAATACAACCATTGGTTACACTTCTTCAATAGCTAAATAGCCTAATAGCGCGTTAGCCACGGGACCCTGTCCAATAATATCATCATTTGTTAAATTCCTTCAATAGCTAAATAGCCTAATAGCGCGATAGACACGCGACTCTGTGCAAAATATTATCATTTGATAAATTCCTTCAATAGCTAAATATCCTAATAGCGTAATAGCCCCGCGACCCTGTGTAATAATACAATCATTGGTTAACTTCTTCAATAGCTAAATAGCCTAATAGCGCGTTAGCTACAGGACCCTGTCCAATAATATCTTCATTTGTTAAATTCCTTCAATAGCTAAATAGCCTAATAGCGCGATAGACACGCGACTCTGTGCAAAATATTATCATTTGATAAATTCCTTCAATAGCTAAATATCCAAATAGCGCGTTAGCCACGGGACCCTGTCCAATAATATCATCATTTGTTAAATTCCTTCAATAGCTAAATAGCCTAATAGCGCGATAGCAACGCGACTCTGAGCAACATTTTATCAATTGATAAATTCCTTCAATAGCTAAATATCCAAATAGCGTAATAGCCCCGCGACCCTGTGTAATAATACAATCATTGGTTAACTTCTTCAATAGCTAAATAGCCTAATAGCGCGTTAGCTACAGGACCCTGTCCAATAATATCTTCATTTGTTAAATTCCTTCAATAGCTAAATAGCCTAATAGCGCGATAGACACGCGACTCTGTGCAAAATATTATCATTTGATAAATTCCTTCAATAGCTAAATATCCAAATAGCGCGTTAGCCACGGGACCCTGTCCAATAATATCATCATTTGTTAAATTCCTTCAATAGCTAAATAGCCTAATAGCGCGATAGCCACGCGACTCTGTGCAAAATTTTATGATTTTATAAATTCCTTCAATAGCTAAATATCCAAATAGCGCGGTAGCCACGCGACCCTGTCCAATTGATAAATCCATTCAATAGCTAAATATCCTAATAGCGCGATAGCTCCGCGACCCTGTGCAATAATGCAATGATTGGTTACACTCCATCAATAGCCAGATAGCGTAATAGCGCAATAGCCACGCGACCCTATGCAACTATATCATCCTTTGATAAAATCCATCAGTAGCTAAATAGCCTAATAGCGCAATAGCCTAATAGCGCGATAGCCCCGCGACACAGTGCAATAACACCATTATTTGTAAAATTCCTTTAATAGCTTAATAGCCTAATAGCGCGGTAGCATCGCGACCACAATTAAATATAAACACAGACTAACAACACATAAACAAAAAATACACAAAACCCTCTAAGTACCAAATTAGCAACTAGCGACCTAGTCTCCGATAATTAGGATATTGCTCTTACGAATAGCGAATTAGCCATGGTAACTGTTGGAAAAGGAATTTCCCTCCATAGGCGAAGTACAGTAGATAGCGTCGATATATTGCAAATAGCTCTAAAAGTGTCAATCCCGCACCATACTCCACTTCAATAACTTGATGGTACCTACATGCAAAGCTGGTAACACATTTTTGATACCCGTTGCTCCACAATGGATCGATATCCCGTCTATAGCGGTTTCGGAATATGGGTACCATGTCAGGAGAAATATAGAGTTATTTTATTTATGAATTCCAAACAATTTATCAATGTAAATTATTTATTCATTTAATTTATGAATCTATTTATTGAATTAAAATACAAACTATTTGTAAAAGAATTATGTTTGTTCTCTGTGATCCTTCTATTAATACCCTAATCATTTAATTTCGATAAACACGATTGTATGCTATGCTGAAAGTAGCCTAAACTGATTTCTAGACGGCTTAGTAGATTGATCATAATTGTTAAGCAAAATCAGTTAACAAATATAAAATAAAATTCTTCTGATAGTCAATACATTACTTATCACCGAGTGTAAAAGAGTTGACGTTGCATCAATTTAATATTGGGTTAAGAATAATATTATAATTGTACATATTTGTTTGTTACAGTCTGTATTTCAGCATATCTGTAACATCCCTTTTCTCAGGAAATGGCAGCTCCCTTTCTTGTTCAGATGCGTGCATTATATACACACACAAGCCTACCCCTACGGATAACAGCCCACACATACATTTCACATACATTACGTTCATTTGGATAACGGTCTAGCATTATACACGTTTAGTACTTACATACATAAGATGACAAGTATGTATACCAATACACAAAGTGTTATTCTATGACCAGTCCTATATTTACCTCACTCGATCCCAATAACAAATTACATTCAAAACCGTACGATGAAGTTATAGTGGACAGTCGTATAAAAGAAGTGTTTTTGTAATACAGATCGCTGTATAATTTGACAACTCACCAGAACAGCACACCTCGCTATACGAGAGAATTCCCCTCCCCGTTTTAGTCATAGTTAAACAAGATGTTACTCACTGTGCACTAGAGAAAATGAACATGTGTGGCACACCTACATTATGTACGTTACATGAGAGAACCCCCACCCCCGGTTTAGTCATAGTTAAACAAGAGGTTACTCTCCGCACAACTGAACATGTGTTGCACACCTACACTACACGAGAGAACCCCCGGTTAGTGATAGTGAAGAGGTTACTTACCGCACCAGAGAAACTGAACATGTGTTGCAAAAAGATAACTATATCATGCAAACTATTATCGTAATGACGCATATAGAAGTAACAGATAACGTATCATTGGTACAGCGCTGTGTCAGCATATTTCAGAACTATGCCTGCATGTAGAATATGGGGTGTTTTGAAACGGCATTGTATATTCGAAGGAAAATATAATTATATTTATCGAGATCAAGAATAGAGTGTGTTCCAAGATGAAGAAGATGGTCATTTATTGAGCTGAACAAAAACAAACCCACCATCAATTCCGATGATTGCAGAAGTCCAGAGTCTGAATTTTTGTGAGACCGCTGAAAGAGAGAAATTTACAATAGTGTGTGATCTTTTGTTGGAGCGTTGACATAGGAATACGTAATGTACGTCAGTGTATGATTTTTAATGGGGGCGCTGAAGAGTGAAAACCAGAGATGAAACGCAAGGATGCGTCGTCGAAAATCGTCATGCTATACAGATGAATTGTTACGCGAGGTTTGTAAACGACGCGTGTTATACGATAATAATATAATAATATAATAATAATATACATGTAGGCTGCAATGTTCCGTGAAGCTGCTTTGTCGAGACCCAAGAATAATCTTGGCCAAGATTATTAAACAGGTTTGGAAATATTGCAGTGACGGTTGTAGGTTTTATTTTGATTGAAAGCATATTCAGTTTGGGAGGAACTAGCGATCTGTGACAAACAGTTGTGTAATTTGAGGGACAGAATTTAGGTTGTTGCGAAAACTATGAATGAATTTGACTCTCGTATTGCAGGATTTGGAGTTAGTCACACATTTCCATTTATATTTCCATTTATATCTAGATGTACATTATGTTGAAAAACAATAGATGTATATGTATATCTAGGGCAAATTGTCGGCGTGGTCTTTGTTGATGATTACATTAATGATGGAATAGCCAATGTTTACTATTTCGTGATTTTCGATGTAGAAAAAAAAGAAAAACCTGATATTTCTATATAGCTATTTGTCATGGTTTGTAATATCTGGTGCGTGGTATTGATTAGAGACGGTACAACATTGACAGTAATATAGTAATAGAGGTTATCCGTGTTTTGGATTAAGTGCCATCTTGTTGGAAATAATAATGTTTAAAACTTCAGAAAGAGGACATACCTGTTTAATGATATGTAGGACAATTTTGTAGCACGGTTCATCCAATGAATTGGACGTCATACACCGATTCAATTGAATGTAGAATAGGCCGGGTGCGATTCCACCAATATAGTCGGCTGCTCATGGCCACGTGGATAACCTCTATATTCATTGGTTCATGTTGAGTTCTTCGCTTACTCTAATAGAACTGTGTCTACAGCGTGTTCCAAAAAGTAGGTCCAAAATGGTAAACCGATAATTTGGTTGATAATGTAATTTTCCTCTTGATATTTGTATGATTGAAAGTGCATGTCCGTGTTCTTTCACAGTCTTCATTCCGTGTAAATCCAACGCAAAGCCGTTGAGAGACACGATGTTTAAGAAGGACTTTCTGAGAGAATCAGGCACTATGGGAAAATCTGTGCAGATGGGGGTCAGCCAATTTTAATCATATTTTGGTGATTTAACATGTTTGGTCAAATATTCTCAAAAATCAGTATTAAAAATTCTGGCATACACCCTCACAGAAAATAGGAACCCCCCCTGGAATGGTCCCCTTGAACACTCTTCTCAGACCTGAAAAATACAGTTTTGTGTCAAATTTAGACTAGGGTTTCATACCTAAGATGAGGATCTACGAACTTCATCTTTTCTGCATAGGATGTTTTATCCTTTGTCTTTATCATGCATGCAGAAAAAAAATGTTATCATTTGGAATATTCCATTTCTGAACAGGGGGGTGAGCCTATTTTTGATAATTTTCAAAAATTCAAAAAAATGTAATTTAGGTCTATTTTACTCTTGCATTGTACCAATCCCAGCAAAGTTAGAATATTGATCTTTGCTGGGAACTATGCCTCATCCAAGGTGATTGATAAAATGCATTCAAAACGACGGAGACTTTTACACTCTTAATAACTCCCAACCATTTATTACCCTAACTTTCAACATTAGTCAAATTCACCTGTGTCAAACCAATGGTAAAATCGTTGTATTTTCTCTCTATTACTCACTATTTCTTCAGTGAATTATCATGATATTGATTGCAAAATGTATGCAATACATTATAAAAGTATAATGATGTTGGATTGTTCCACTTTTGCCACAGGGGTACCATTAAAATATTCAAAAATCAGATGAAAATTCATGTTTTTGTAGGCATGTCAATCATTTTCAATGTGAAGGCAACACAGAATATAGGAAGTAAAGATCCTGTTATTGCCTGTTGTTTATTGTTTCTTTTCAAATGTAAACGTTGTTGAGTGCCCTTGAATTGTTCCATTATATTCCGTAGGGGTGTGTTTTTGAATAGCAAATTGTGTTTTGCGACACTTTTAAGCAGATATCTGAGAAAATCAGGCACTATGGGAAAATGTGTACAGATGGGGGTCAGCCAGTTTCAAACATATTTTGGTGATTTAACATGTTTGGTCCAATATTCACAAAAAATGACTTTTACAAAATCTGACATAGCCCCCTCCCAGAAAACTCGACCCCCCCTTAAAATGGTTCCCAAGAACCTACTTTTCAGACCTGAAAAATACTGTTTCATACCAAATCTAGACTAGGGTTTGATACCTAAGATGAAGATCTATGAACACTATCTTTTGTACATATGATGTTTCATCCCTTGTCTTTATCACGCACACAGAAAAAAGTTGTTATCATTGGAATATTCCATTATCGTACAGGGGGGGGGGGGGGGGGGGGTGAGCTTATTTTCGAAAGTGTTTAAAATTTCGAAAACTCTGAAATGTAGGTATATTTTACAATGCCACTGTACCTTTCCTAGTGTAGTTAGAAGATTGATCTTTATCTTTACTGGAAGCAACCTCTCATCTAATAAAATTAATAAAATGCATTCAAAACGAAGGAGACTCAACTTTTTATTACTCACAACCACTTATTACCCCCCAACTTTTATATAACATTGGTCCAATTTCACCCGTATCATACAGGAAGTACAATCGTTGTATTTTTTCAGTATTACTCACTATTTCTTCAGTGAAATATCATGATATTGATTGCAAAAGACTACAAAATATATGAAATACATTTTAAAAGTATAATGATGTTTGATTGTTCCATTCTCACAGGGGTACTATTCAAATGTTCAAAATCAGATAACAATTCATGTTTTTGTAGGTGTGGCAATTCGTTCAATGAGAAGGCAACACACTGTATGTATTCAATATGTGGAAGTCTTGGTATTACTTGTTCTTTATTGTTTGTTTTAAACTGTGAACGTCCTGTAGTTTTATCAAATGGTGTTTTGCGAAACTTACAGGTAGGCCTTGGCAGGCCTTCTTTAGATGATCGATATTGGCTAACATTTAGCCTAAATTGAATCTCACTGAAATTAAAGTGTGAATGTCGTTAAGTACTCTTGGATTATTCCATTATATTAAATAGGGGTGTAGGTTTGACTAGCAAATGGTGTTTTTCAACACTTACAGATACTTTAGATGATCGATATATTGGCTAATATTTAGCCTAAAGTGAATCTCTAACTGAAAGTATATGTTTGTTCAAACATAGATCAGAACTTCCTTTCTCTATATAAAAAACGATAAATAACATATTGTGAAATAAGTTAAAAATGTCAAAATTGTCAAACTCTAACCATAAAGTGACTGATGAAATAGTAACAACTTTTTTTAAAAGAAATCTTTGAAAAGGGTATCATATTTGAGCAAACGTTTCGTTCCTGCATTAATTCATGTTGGGTAGTAAAACAGACTCGCTGTGCGGGAAAAGTGGCGAACCCCCCACAGCCATATATGGGGAGTCTGGCCCAAACGCTAATGAAAGAGAGATGCTCGGCGCGAGTCTTTACTTTTACTTTTTTTTAATGGAAATACTTCATGACTGTCAACCCGGAGTTGACGCTCATGTGTGTCGCAGCTCTATTAACAACATTATGTGCAGTGATCATAACAGAAGTCTAAATATAGACAGAGTAGTTTTGAATAGGCATTTTATGTCTTTGTAAATGAAAAACAAACAAACACCCCAACAAATTTATTTATAACAAAAACACAGCTATCAAACCAGCCATCAAATCAAAGTTATATTATCAATTCTAAATCTTTTGGCGTATGTTAATAGCTTACAGTATATTATCAACAAAATATGTATTGTATTGATATACATACTACACTATTTTGATAGTTGGGAGATTGAACCAACATGTCAGATAGTCATACATGGAAATAACTATTTCTGTAACTATAAATTCTCCTAGAAAACTATGGCATAGCATGAACAGTGCTGTCTTAATAATATAAATTGTACAAAGACATCATTGGAACTGATTGGTCAAACGTATTGCAAATTCATACTGCCCCGGATATAACCAAAACACCCCCTCTTTAATGAGTGGAATAGTCTCATTTGGGCTATTCCTGATATTAATGGTACCCCCCCCCCCCCACATGGAAGGTGTGTGAATTCTTCCAACTACTTTTTCGCTAGTGGGAATTCCCCAGAAAACATCCATGTCCCTTCAGAATGGTATAGAAGGCATGGGAATTCCCAGAATTGTCTGTTAACAAATGTTTGCCTTCTATATGGGGGGTGGGGGGGGGGGGGGTACCATTAACTTATGGAATAGCACATTTCTATCGCACTATTGTAAGTACATTTAAAGAATATTATTGTCATTTGCATCATCATCACAAAACCTGACTTTTCACATATTCAGGATTTTTTTTGTAGGAATTACCCATGAAAATAATGGAACAGTCCAATTTTATTTTATCTTATTAACTTTATTTGTAGAAATGAACAATATTGGTCTTGTTTGTAAGAAATAATTATTTTAACCGCAACATTCATTCAGTTGAGAGAACTAATTTACTAAATTAACGCCAAGTATGAAAATACTAAAATCTGTATTTTCAGAAAATGGCCCGAGTATATGGTGTGAATATATTAATAATGAACAAGTCTCCGTCGTTTTTATTTGTTGAATTGTTTCATCTATGTCTATTGGTGCTCTGAGGAAAACAACAATAAAAAAAAATCACTGGCAATTTTGCTATGCTATTGCAAACTTGACCTTTATTTTGTCTTTTCTCCATTTAATGAAAACCCTGAAAATGCCATTATACCCCCTCTAAAAATGGAACAATCCAATATCTTAAAAAAGAATTTATTATTGCATTGTAAAGACAAAAGATAAATGTTTGATGGAAAGCATAATTGATATGATATTATAATGTTGTCAGTAATAGGCACTAGTCTGAAAATTGTGAAAAATTACTTTTTTCACTTCTGAAAATGTACTATTAAGGGTCATTTTTAGGGGGGTCATATATCTCCCAGTAGGGGGGTACCCAGAATTTTTTATTACCATCATTGTAAATCTTCATGGACATGTATCTTATCCCCAAAGTACAAAAAAAATTGGCCGACCCCCATCTGCACACCTCTGCCTGACTCTCTCAGAAAGTCCTTCTTAAATGCTTCGTATTGGTTAGAGAGGGAGAAAACTGCTTTCTTCAAATAAACCGGCCATTCTTGTTGTTCTTAAGACTGTGTATTTTTAAAACCCAGCCGCATCTCGGGGATGAAGGTTGGAGAAATCATTTCATACTTGGTCCACACATCAGTTATGATGAACCATCTCATATTATGATGATAAATCTTTCATCGCGAGTCCCAGTGTTTCTAGATCAAAACACCCTAAATTTGCCAATTTCGACCATTTTAGCCTATATTCAGAAATGGGTAGTTTTAGTTTAAACCCTCCAACTGCAAAACGATTTTGCACAAGACACTTACACTGCAGTATCATCTTAAGATACCTATAGAGTATATAACATACGCATTACATTTAGTTTAGCTTCTGTAACTTTTGTTTTATAATGGGATCAAACTTGTGTTTTTCATGAAAAATAGCTCAAATTATGTGTCAAATTAAAAACGGGAATTATTTTACGTCAAGCAACCAATTTTAAAAATTCACATATTAATGCAATCTATACATATTAATCTTCAACATATAAAAAATCACCGTTGGCTTTTTATTCCTACAAGTCGCTGTGTGACGTCAAAGTTACGTGTGTATATCACTCTATATAAATTGTTGGAAAATGAATGACGCATAGTATATCAACCATCTCGGTCATATGAGGGATGAAATGTTGTGTTTACGACGTGCATCTAAATATTTGATATATCCCATCTTGATAACAATCTTCAAATCCAAGATGGCCTCCAAAATGGCCGCCATAATTGCCAAAATACATAGAATGCTCATATTTAATTCCATACACTAAATTATGCAGTTTCAATGCCTATGATCGAAATGCCTGAAAGGAGACACTAATTTAAGACGTTCTTGAGGATTCTTTACCTTCCATGATGGCCGCCGATCATGTCAAAATGGACATTAAATGGATGGAACAATGATTCTTTATTTGTTATAACTATCTTCTTTAAGACTAGGGTTTAACAAAACGTAGTACGATATCGTTATTATGTATCAAATTAAGAACAGGAATTAGTTTACGTCATTTAACCAATTTTAATAATCTACAAATCAATGCTGTCTATACATATTAACCTTTAAAATAAACATAATCATTATTAGCTTTTTATTCCTACATGTCGTTGTATGTACGGTAAGTCCTAAAAAAATCATGGTACCATACAGACACATGTGGCTGAATTGGAATCACCGATTGATATACTTAATTTTCATTTCTCATTTTTTTTGCTAGACATATTTAATTTTCCAATGTATCTTTATAGCAATGTAGGCCTATGCAGAAATTCGTTTTGGGGGTACCGTTCACTATTTAGACATTTTAAACGGTGAATCTGTGCCTTCAATGATCCTTACCATACACACATTATGTAACTGCTAGCAATGTATTGGCCATTTTGTTTTGTTTGTTTGTTTATACACGGTGGGGTCCGCACGACACACGCTTGGGTCCTGATTTTAATGTCCGTTTTAATGGCAAGCAGAAACGTTTGACTATTCTGTGGTCATTAATCACTTGCCATGCTTAAATCACAATATCTCTCCCAGTTCATATCATAAACCAATTTTTTTTCCCCAATGGACAATGGACAGCTTACACTAAAAGCAATGGATATTATACCGGTATGTCATTAACATGTCACCGAAGACATTTCAAGCATTTCATGGCCACATTCAGCATTTGGTGGTCAACATAGTTATTTCAAGATACTCATGATTAGTTATATGGTGCCTTAATATTATACTGTAATAACGATATTATATGATCTTTTTTTTAAAAAACCTCGTCTTACAGAAGATAGGTATGACAAATAAAGAAGCTTTGTTTCAGCCATTTAATGTCCAATTTGACATATCGGCGGCCATTATGGAAGCTAAAGAATCCTCCAAGAATGTCTCAAATGTGTGTCTCCTTTCAGGCATTTCGAGCATATATAGGCATTGAAACTGCATAATTTAGTGTATGGAATTTAATACACGCGTTCTTTATGTATTTTGGTGATTATGGCGGCCATTTTGGAGGCATCTTGGATTTGAAGATTGTTATCAAGATGGGATATATTATTTATTTAGATGCACGTCGTAAACACGACATTTCATCCCTCATATGACGGAGATGGTTGATACACTACATAATATGACATGTATGCGTCATTCATTTTCCAACATTTCATGTAGAGTGATATACACGCGTTACTTTGACGTCACACAGCGACTTGTAGGAATAAAAAGCCAACGGTGATTTTTTATATGTTGAAGACTAATATGTATAGATTGCATTAATATATGAATTTTTAAAATTGGTTACTTGACATAAAATAATTCCCGTTTTTAATTTGACACATCATTTGAGCTATTTTTCATGAAAAACACAAGTTTGATCCCGTTATAAAACAAAAGTTACAGAAGCTAAACAAAATGTAATGCACATGTGATATACTCTATAGGTATCTTAAGATGATACTGCAGTGTAAGTGTCTTGTGCAAAATCGTTTTGCGGTTGGAGGGTTTAAACTAAAACTACCCGTTTCTGAATATAGGCTAAAATGGTCGAAATTGGCAAATTTAGGGTGTTTTGATCTAGAAACACTGGGACTCGTGATGAAAGATTTATCACCATAATATGAGATGGTTCATCATAACTGATGTGTGGACCAAGTATGAAATGATTTCTCCAACCTTCATCCCCGAGATGCGGCTGGGTTTTAAAAATACACAGTCTTAAATGCGTATTGCACATTCTCTTCAGTCACCTTATCAATTTAGTTTAAGAGTTCCTCAACAAAAATGTTATGATGTAAAATCTGCGTACGTTTTATATTAATAGATGCTACTTTTTCAGATAATTTCTTGATTTCGTTTGTTCTAAATGTGCACATTTTAATTTAATTTTTCAGGATTTGTAACAGATACCTGGTTTCTCTGATTATTTGCTTACGTTAGTGCGCTGAATTGTTGGATTTTTAATTGTTTCAATAATTATGACATCAATATTTATGTTACAGATGTATTTTTGTTTTGTTACACTCTGTATCTGTGATATCTGTATAGTCGTTGAGGTCTGTAATAAAGAGGTGATGCTATATTAATGGATCGTGATTGGTCAAATTATGTTGCTACGTGAAATTGATTGGAATAAAGTCATTGTCTCATACTGGTAGCAAATGGTATATTCCCATCCATATCAAACTATTGTAGATAAAATATTCTTATCCTGGGCGTTAGCCAACTATAAAAGCTGCTGTTTAGAAAATTAATCCGCACATCGAATTGTATTTTCCGATTAACATACAACTTTAGTTGGACATCTTTTTACGACAATGGCTCGCATTATCAGCATTATGCTAGCAGTTTGTTTGTGGTACTTTGTGCCCGGTAAGTATTAATGTATACATTTGTTTGGCTACATTTACTTAATTATACGTCTTTTGCTATTTTAAAGTCACTTCAAGTCTTTTTTTTCAGAACTGGTTTGGTGTAACGTTGTTGAAAATATCGTCATTGTTGATATTCTTAAATAAAATGTATTTAGTTCTGTTGCGCTAAGCAAAACAATGTTTCCATATTGTAGACTCGCTACGACCCGGTGTCACAAATTGGCGAATCATAACTTAGACTCTTAGGCCTACCTAAACTGTCATCCAATACACGTAGAATCACATGGTATTAACATGTATGCTTGACCTCAATCCTATGATAATTACCATGCTCAGACTATATCCTCGTATTCAACCCGTTAACATGGGATTCTGTAAGATTCTGTATTCTAGAATACAGAATGTCCATAGCCTCGGCACGCATGTTACTACAATGTCACTCTAGTTGTATTGGTGAAATTGTACGTGTTTTATATTGCACGCACCAGTAGTTTGTGTTAGCTTCGTCTACGGCAGTGGTTCTCAACCTTTTTGCCCCACAACCCCGTTTGACATTCCTGGTCAGTATCGTGACCCCCAAACCAAAAGTTGAATAAAAACACCAGCCGGATATCATGAATGATACTGCTCAGTTTGGTTGCGAGCGCAGCGAGCAGGAAATTTTGCATATTTGAACGTTTCTTTTGGATGTTTCTAAGCTTTTTTAAAGCGAAATGTAACACGGTTCCCCAAAACCTATATTTATGAGCCCTTCATGACCCCCTGGAAAACCCCAAACGACCCATGGGGGTCACGACCCCCAGGTTGAGAACCCCTGGTCTACGGGGATTCGGTGTGAATTAGGGAGCTAGAACGCACGTCAAATCAGGCCTAAGACACGGTAATCTCCGTCGGTTTTACACTCCAATACAACATGCAAACCCCCTTTGAAACATTTGACGAACCGCCGAAATCCACGGGCAACATTGGATTGGGAAACGGCTAATGAAAAATGGCATCGTAATAATGTCATCGTACATAGACCGTATGTTTCTTCGTAACTAAAACTGAAAGTCGCACTATTAGAGAATAAAATATAGTTCGTAGCTGTTTTGCTATACAGGGTGAATCAAAAAGAATTGTGAACGATTTTAAACGGCCATTTGACCTTGATGCGTGCATTAAACCATGGAATTATTGTTGTCTGTTTATATAAGCGTTGTTAATCTAGTTCATCCTCCCCCAAAATAAAATAAATCGACTAAAAAATAAACAAACTGTGATACGTTTTGTAAACTGTCTGCATTTTTCGCCATTCCAATGGGATGTACATGTACACAGTTAAGACATGAATATTACTGCAGCATGATGACATGGAGTGAGAATCTACAAGCAAGACATTGTTGTGCCTGTAATTTATTACAGGTTCCTGGTATACCGGTATTAAATGAGCCAAAGGTGGTGTGAAACATTGTAGAAATAAATAATACTTAACAAACAAATAAATATCAATAATCAATAAATATTGCACAAATAACATGTTCTGAAGACCCTTTGTTTCTTGATAATTGCACTGAAAAGCCATTTACATTTGCCTTTAGGTTCACAAATAATTCGGTGTGAGTCAAAGACACGGGTTGATTTACTCAATATAAAGACATTGGCCTTAAATCACTAGCGAGATAGGTGGTGCTGTAAGACATACATACTACTACTAATAATAATAAATAACAGGCATTTAAAAGACGCATTTCAAACGACAAGGAAACTCAATGCGCCGCACAAAGATAAAATCAATAAAATTTAAAAAATAAAATTAAAATTAAAATTGAAAATTAAGAAAACGCACAACCTTTACAACCATAAAATACCATCATAAAATTAACAAAATATATACATGAGTAAAAGGTAAAACACAATTGAAGCGCAAAAGTCAATATAGATACAGATTCGCGAAAAGGTAGTGCTTCAACCTGCACTTAAACTGTTCGAGAGTGGTAGCAGACCGAACCTTAGTGGGAAGCGCATTCCACAGTTTCGGGGCAGCCGTTGAAAACGCACGCTCGCCATACGTACGGTTATGAATTGCACGTGGTGGATCCAGCAGGTCCATGGATGAAGATCTAAGGGTCCGAGGAGGATCGTATTTCTTCAAGAGTTCTGTCAGGTAAGAAAGAGCCAGACCATGAACGCATTTGTAAGTTATAAGCAGCATCTTTTATTCAATGCGTTCGGTGATTGGCAACCAGTAAAGGTCCCTAAATATGTCACTGACGTGGTTGCGTTTCATCGCAGTGAGCCTAGCCGCAGTATTTTGTACACGCTGAAGCTTACCAAGGAGATATTGTGGTAAGGCATAAAGTAGACAGTTATAGTAGTCAAGGCGCGACGTAACAAATGCGTGGATGAGTCTTTCAGTGGTTTTCATATCAAGATATATCCGAATTTGACCAATTCTATAAATGGCTAATGCTGCGGAATGACAGATGCTGTTCACTTGCTGTGTCAATCTGGGATCGTTGTCAAAGGCGACACCAAGATTACGGGCAACTGCAGAAGGAATTACAGATGATGATCCGATAGTAACTGTCGGCACAGGATCCGAGGGCACAAAACGGGAAGCAAAGCATAAAGCTTCTGTCTTGCTATCATAGAGATTTAATTTGTTAAAGACCGACCTCGTTTTAATGTCATCAACACATCGTTGCAGTTTCTGAAGAGCGATGGTTTTGTCAGAAGGATGGAAAAGCACATACAGCTGGGTGTCATCAGCATACATAACACAGTATAGCTCACGTGCCTTGATGATATCCTGCAAATCCGCACTGTATAAGGTGAACAAAATCGGTCCAATAACGGAGCCCTGAGGAACACCGTAGCGAAGTGGATGAGCGTCAGAGAGCGTTCTGCAAATAGAGACAGCTTGGACACGCCCAGACAAATATGAAGCAAAAACCATGACTGTGCAGTGTCAGATAACCCGTATCTAGTCCTTAATCGTTGGATAATAATCTTGTGATCGATGGTGTCAAAAGCTGATGACAGATCTAATAACACCAGAACAGCTTCCTGATGTTGGTCAACAGCACGCAAAAGATCATTGTTCACTCGGAGAAGGGCAGTCTCTGTGCAGTGGTATAGACGGTAGGCTGACTGCATACTAGCACTAAGATCCTGAAGGTCAAGGTAATTCTGTAACTGCTTTGTGACCTTTTCCAAAAGAGGCAAATTATATATTGGTCGATAGTTCGGCAGGGTCTCAGGATCTTATTTAGCTTTCTTCAGTAGAGGGATGATGCGAGAGGACTTCAGTGCAGATGGCACATACATAATTTAAGCCCTTGGAAAGTTATCGTAAGCTTCCGACAGAAGGAATAACAAAAACGACTAACAAACAGACGGGATAAAAGATTACATATGCTATGAGCAATCGAGACCTCCAGTATTTGTATGGTTCATGAGATATGGTAGGAGATAAGAATCATCTTTAAAGGTATAAGTGTACTTTATGTCTCAGATACTGGCATTCTATAGTTCGGTCAGTTCCAAATTGGCGAAACCTGTTCACAGCAGCGAATGAATTCAAAAGAGCGTCGCATAGCGCAATATAGCGCGCAATGTCGTAGTGTCATCGTATGTGTGACGCTTGCGTATGCTAAAATCTCGCTTATACGCTTGGATTACTTTTGGGCGCGGATAGAGAAAAACCGAATATTTCTCGCCAATTTGGAACTGATTGAACTATCGTATCGCACGATACTGACACATGACATAATTGCCATTATCGCTCCATAACCTACTACTACTAAAGGGTTCAACAAAAGAAAGTATACCACTTTGTTTATGTCATTTTGAGTAACATTCAATTTTTTGTTGACCATACAGGCTAGATAGGCATTTAGATGAATCTTTTAAGCACAATTTGATACCAACATTTGGGGTCTCTGTGTGTGTGTATATAGCCAGTATTGACGGGGCTATCGATCGCACAGTGCAAATGCGTTGGGTCGTACGACATTGTGCGGGATATTTAATTGGTCCTTTTTTCTCGTGCTGTGTATTGGAAATGAGACTTTTGAAAATAAGAATTATTTTCTTTAAATGGTGCTAATCATGGTTTATCTTTGTTGTTTGGGGGCAAATTTGGTATCAAATTATGCCTAAAAGATTCATCTAAATGCCTATCTAGCCTGTTTGGCAAAAACATAATTGAATGTTACTCAAAATGACATAAACAAAGTGGTACACTTTCTTTTGTTGAACCCTTTATTATTATTGTTCCAGTATCGTCCGATTCTGAAACACCAAATTGTGTGTTTGATGTTCCCGAATCGGGCAATACTGGTACACATGTACCAATAGTGATTTTCTCAGTATCGGGCGATACTGGAGCATTTTATATGTGCCAGTATCATCCGATACGGGAACAATGACATGGTACATGAGATGCATCGCATCTTATATAGATTCCAGGACTAGATGACTGCAAAAGGTATCATGTAATGCTCGAAGAAAAGGTGTTTACTCGCTATCATTGTGTGTATAATAATAAACGGTGCTTATATATGGATAACAATAATACAAAGCAAAATTAATTATACAAATACAACATCAGCAAGAGGAATCACAATAATAAATTAGTTTTGATGCTGCGTTTGAATGCATCAATACTGGGTGATAAGCGAATTGAACTGTGGCAACTTGTTCCAGAGGGTTGGGCCACAGACTCCGAAAGATCCATCGCCAATTTGTCTTTTAGTTTTTGGAATAATAAGACGAGTCTTGTCAAGGTTGGAGCGAGAAGAGACATGAATGGTAATGCAGTCGGACAGGTAAATCGGCGATAGACCATTCAGAGCCTTATAGATATAAAGAAGAGTCTTAAACTTGATACGCCTGTCAACCGGCAACCAGTGCAGTGAGTTCAACAGGGGAGATGAAGGATGACGACGTGGAACCTGGAATACAATGCGCGCTGCACGGTTTTGAAGGCGTTGTAAACGAACAATGTCTTTGGCTCTGCAACCAGTTAATAAGGCATTGGCATAGTATCATTTGGATAAAACAAGAGCCCGCATTGCATTATAAGAAGCATCATGGTCAATAATTTTTCGTATTCTGGCAAGGTTCCACAAGAGAAAATTAATAGATTTACACAGTGATGTGACATGATGCGACATGGTCATAGTACTGTCAAATGTAACCCCTAAGTTTTTTATACTGAGCGATGGACTTATTTCCGCTGAACCAACTTGCAATGTGATGTTGGACAGTCTTGGCATGTTGTGACTAGAAGCAGCTATACAAAACTCAGTCTTGGAATCATTCAATTTCAGCATATTGTTTGTTAGCCAGGAACGGAGCTGCGAAGCACAAGAGATGAGTTTAAACATAGTACATGAAGCATCACAAGGAACTTTAGGGTTGAAAAACATGTATATCTGAACATCGTCAGCGTAAATGTGGAAGTTAAGGTTATGACTAATTATACAAGCAACATGTTGAGCATACATAGTGAACACTTTAGGGCCAATGAATGATCTTTGTGGAACACCACAGTTAAGATCAAATTTATCAGACATTACACCACCAGCAGAAACACAAAATTTACGACCAGTAATATAAGAGTGAAACCATTTTAAGGCTGTGCCCTTGGCCCTTGGCTATTAAGATAATATCTAATTAGCCGCTAATATCTTAAACTAAGCAGGGAATGGTCCCGGTTCTCCAGACCCACCACCCTCCCTTCTTTGTCCCAACCAAGCAGTTCCGCACAGCCTGGGGAACGGTCCTAGTGCTCCCGATCCCCTAGAAGCAGTTGCCTCCCTCTTCCACTTCCAACAGATTGATCATGGTTTAATCTAATATTATCTAGGTTGACACTTTTGAAAAATGCATGATGGCAAGGCATAATATGCTCGGGGATATATGTAGGCCACTACACATGCGCAGTAAAGATGTGGAAATTGGATGTCACAATTTGCAGCGATCTTGTAAAGCAAGCTCACTTTCAGTTTCAGTTTTATTTACCAACAATACATACAATAATTTTAAGTACAGACATTGGTGGGCTGACCAAAATTAGAGCAGAACTCGTGAATATATTTGGCTACCCTTAATAAATCATTAAACTGAAAGAGTTCTTGAAAGAACCTAAAAAGGTTCTTCAGTTTTGGCATGTATGCCGAACCCTTAAGGTTCTATTAAATGATGAACAAACTGATTGTAAATCTGACTAGATATTATTTACAAAATACAGAATCAATGGTGTTAAATTAATAAAAGTCAGCAAGTCAAAGTCTTAAGTCATTGATTATACTTGGTTATAATCATATCAATAAAGAAATAAAAGTAGAAAGTAAATATTTGTATTTTTTTACACAGTACCGTTTATTAACAGGGTTACAAAACAATTATTACATTGCGAACTCATTTATTAAGATGTACGTATGCAAATTTCAGCATTTGCGATAAGTCTACCAAGAACCCCATTTTCCCAAATAAGGGTTCTTTCTGGAACCATCTCACTACATAGAACCTTTTTGCGGTGTTAAAGAACCACTAACAAACCTTTTTAGAACCTTTAAAGGCTCTTTAGAGAAACATGGTTCTGCCAAGAACCATTTGCCATTTCAAGAACCCCCGCTAGAACCCTTTTTTCTTAGAGTGTATGCATTTTTGTTTCTATGACTTTGTGGACTTACGATTATGACTTACGTACTCTCTAATTGCGCCGAATCTATATACAAGATTGTCGTGTAGCGAAATTGCACTGACTATATTCACGACAATCGTCAATGCGACGCATGCGCAAAAGCAAATCGAGTGCTACACCACGACTAACAGCCGTACAGCGGAATCGAAGCGCAGATGGTGCCCTGTCACGATTGTTTTCCCGTAGTTTGAATAGAAGGTGAAGGCATCGGAGTCGGGGACATATAGGCCTATTTGGCGACGGGTAGGCTATGTGCGACAGTCAAGTTCCCTTTTCAAAGCCTCCCCTTCCCCTCTTCGAGACCCCCATTTTAAGCTTACTTCAGTTCTTTTAGCCCCCATTCCAAAACATGACCAACATATTATTAACTTCAGCGCATCTGCTCAATGCAAACAAAAAAATTAGCTAGCTAAGCACACAATTTTGAGCTCATCGGGTTATTTAAGTAAAAAAATGATAACTTTGATTTAATACCAACACTAACAATTTGAAATTTGACATAGATCCGCGTTTTCCGAAATGAAAGTTACACTTTTAGCTGAAAATATGCCACACACTGACAAATTAGCCTCAGTACGTCAATTACGATGACTAAAGGATACTAGACAACATTCCCGACAGATTGATATAAGATAATATAATATGATTGGTTGATAGGAAATACCCTCGGTGTTTTCTCCACCAATCAGGATTCTTTTAGGCAAAAAATCTTGGATAGGCGGATGTCGAGGGTGGGTGTTGTGGTCAGTAATCAATACGAAACAATTGTTTCACTCCTGTATTAACGCCTACGTTGTAGCATTTAATTATCATCATTTTAGGAGTTGTTTGACCTATTTCACACAATATGTCGAGAGTTGAGCGCCAGAAGGCCGTAACTTGATTGTTGGGCAAATTTATATTTTGGTATAAAAATAATCCGAATAACCTAGATTTTCAGAACCATATAGAGATAACTCATATACACTCTGAATTTGACTTGAATTAGAGTTATATTGTAATGAGTTCCAAATATTGAAAGTTGAATATCTCAAACTAGCATTTTATTGAGTTAAGGCCTAAATATGGTTCAACACAATTTCTGGTGTATTTATAGTGGCGTTTGAGTAATACTACAATATATCGATTTGAGCCGACAAACGTGATAAAAGACGGCTAGAGCTTCGTATGATAAAATCAGGCCTGGAGGTTGACAAGCAAGCTTATAAGGTCAAATGCAAGGAATACCGAGTCTGCTTGAGGATGCAAAAACAGAGCATCACATTTCACTAATTGCTAAATGTAACTCTAAGCAACTATTTCGTACCATCGACAAATTATGTGGCTTTAAGCCCAGCTTGGTTCTTCCTTCTGGAGAGAAGAGTGTTGTGGCTGATAAATTTGGTGACTACTTTACGGATAAGATCACAAAAATCAGAACAGAATTAGACAAAAACTCACACTCTGCTGGCAGTTTTAGTGATTCTTCAATATGCTCTAAGCGCCTCAACCACTTCAACAATATTTCAGAACAAGAGATAAGAAAGCTTGTTATGGACATGCCAACTAAATCATGTGCCTTAGACCCCATCCCAACTTGGCTACTTAAACAATGCCTGCACTATCTCACGCCTGTTCTCAAGTCTATCATAAATGACTCCTTGAAAACAGGGCATGTACAAGATTGCTTAAAGTCTGCTCGGATAACTCCCATCATCAAGAAGGCTAACCTTAACCCTGAAATATTATCAAATTACCGACCGGTTTCTAATCTCAGCTTCCTATCAAAGATGGAGGAACGGGCTGTCTGTAATCAGCTCCACCAGCATTTGGCATCCAATGATCTATACGCGTCCCACCAATCAGCTTACAGACCAAATTGCAGTACAGAAACAGCACTTTTACGACTCCAAAATGACCTTCTTTATTCATTGGACTGCAGAAAAGAAGTGGTTGTTGTTCTCCTTGACCTATCCGCTGCATTTGACACTATCGACCACAACTTGCTCCTTAACCGAATGGACTCCAGATACGGTATTTCTGGCACTGCTCGAAAGTGGTTTGAATCATACCTATCTAACCGCGAACAGTCAGTTGCAGTTGGTCGTCATGTGTCCAATGAAAAACCACTTAAATATGGTTTGCCACAAGGATCAGTTGTTGGTCCTATGAACTTCAGTATGTACAGCGCTCCACTTGAAGATGTGATCTCTGACCATGAGATAAATAATTTATCTTACGCGGACGACACACAGCTATACTGTTCATTTGATGCCTCTGATAGGGCTGACAAAATTAAGCGATTGGAACGTTGTCTCACGGATGTTAAAAGCTGGATGCTGGCCAATAAACTAAAACTTAATGACCAGAAAACAGAGGTCATTCATATCACCTCTCGTTTTTCCAAAACCGCTCCAGTCGATGCAATCACAATCGGGGATTGTGGAATACCCCCCTCAGAAAAAGTGCGCAACCTTGGAGTCGTCTTTGACCGCCACCTAACTATGACGTCTCATGTCAACAGGGTATGCCAGAATGCAACATATGCTTTACGTGCCATCGGACAGGTCCGAAAGTATCTTGACCGTGGATCAGCTGAGAGGCTAGTCCACGCGTTTGTAACATCACGGCTAGACTACTGCAATAGTCTACAATATGGACTCCCTGACAAACTCATTAACAAACTGCAAAGAGTTCAAAATTCGGCCGCGAGACTTGTCACTGGTGTTAATAAACGCACACATATGACCCAGATTCTCAAAGACCTTCACTGGCTAACTATTAAAAAACCGCATCATTTTTAAAATTCTTCTAACTGTATATAAAGCTCTCAACAACTCTGCACCCAATTACATCAATGAGCTTCTCACCCCATATTGTCCGTCTGCAAATCTCCGTTCTGGCAGCCGTAAACTCCTCGTAGTTCCAAAAAGTACCACTGCAACATACGGAGATAGGGCTTTTTGTGTTGCAGGACCAACACTCTGGAACAATCT
Source organism: Ophiura sarsii (assembly GCA_035610835.1). Taxonomy (NCBI): domain Eukaryota; kingdom Metazoa; phylum Echinodermata; class Ophiuroidea; order Amphilepidida; family Ophiuridae; genus Ophiura; species Ophiura sarsii. The sequence goes on along the minus strand of CM069449.1, from coordinate 1,504,469 downwards.
TCCTTTACATATCCGCAACTCTAGGACTGTTACAATTTTTAAATCGTCTGTAAAAACTCATCTTTTTAATCAGACAATATGTGTGGTGGCATGGGAAAACCCTTCACATGGTCTTTTTCTAGCAACTTGGTTTTTTCTATGGCAGAGAGCTTCATACTCTACCGAGTATAGGACTGTTTAAATTTTTCAGAAATTCCATCTAGAACTACAGTTATAGTATTTTAAAGTCGGCAAGTTTAAACGCAATACTAAAAATTGAAACTGGCAATTCAAAGGTGTACACAAAATCTTTTAAATGCTCTAATAATAATAAAACTACATGTATATCACACAGAATAGCTTGTCATATGAGAAGGACTTTTGATATGAACCTATAGTTTTTTGCGATATTATTAACAATTGTGAGTTCTTCACTTTCAAAATCTTTACAATGCATTGTCGGAATTCACAAGTGGTTACCATGGTAACAATGTCATTTTACGTAAAAATAGCATTTTACATATAAAATTTGATAAACAAGGTTCAGAAAAGTACTAAAATTAACTTAACATCTGGAATTTTGCATAAAGAACTCCTGGAGACTAAAGTTCAAGGTTGATCTATCTTGGGACCAAAGTTGGAAATTTGACTTGGAACTCATTGTATTAGGAATATTTTGGTATGACCCAGATATCTCAATATTAAGACTAGCGACTTCCGACGGGTTTTCCCATACCACCACACATATAGTTATGTCTATTATGTGCAGCATTATTGATTTACATACTATAACTATTGTATCTTGATTTGTGCATATTCGCTGTAACACTGTATAGTGTATTTTGTAGGCCATATTTGTTTATTATTTGCGCCTTTGTATTTTGTATGCTCTCGCTTTATATTGCTCTGTAAAGCGCTTTGTGATCTTTTTGATGTAAGGCGCTATATAAATACCTATTATTATTATTATTATTATTATACTAATATAATTGATACAGCCCATCATTACTGACACTATCTAATCGGACTGACAAGTCCGTCATTACTGACACTATTTAATCGGACTGATAAGTCCGTCATTACTGACACTATTTAATCGGACTGATAAGTCCGTCATTACTGACACTATTTAATCGGACTGATAAGTCCGTCATTACTGACACTATTTAATCGGACTGATAAGTCAGTCATTACTGACATTATCCAATCGGACTGACAAGTCCGTCATTACTGACACTATTCTAATCAGTCTGACACTAGTCCGACATTACTGACACTATTCTAATCAGTCTGACACTATCTTGACACTATCTTGTCGGGCTGCCGTACAGTTTCGGATACACGCAGGGGTCACGGAACTATTGTTCACAGTACCTCACTTTAATTGTTGTATCATTTCACGTTGTGATATTTTGTATATCGCTTTATACGAATAAATAATTATTGTGAGCAAATTAATCTTTCAAAGAGTTCATTAGTGTGTGTATTATGTACTTCACCCCCGTTGAGTGTAATGGAAGAGTCCCGTAGTCCAGTGTTTGTACTCGAATTTGTCATTTATCTTTAAGAATGTGTGATTTTAAACCGATTTTCTGTCACTTTGTTAGCTATTATGTTCGTATTTCTATTTGAAAAATCATTTCCTAAGGCCTTCTGAATAGTGAAAAAGAAGAAGTTTGCAATACCTTCGGCCGAGTGCATTACATTGGCGTTACTAGAGACATGAGAGATGTAAGCTACATCGATAGTACATGCCTTAACTGCATCGTAAATTACAGTGGCGATGTTATTTTGAGAGCAAAACTGGAGAGTAAGATCAGAATAGTAACTAGAGAGGTTAATTTATATGGATATTAAAATATCCATATAAATTAACACCGTCCTACTTAAAGAATAGTTGTCGCATGCGCCAAATGTTAACCATACAATAAGAGAGAATAATGCCGTTATTAGTTTTCCGTAAACAACAAATAATTTGACGTCACTCCCGGGGTCAAATATTAAAAAAACACGGTTGATTTATATAATGAGCAAAGTAGAGCTGTCTGGGACAGATACAATGGCGAAATGTTTAGTCCGACAATGTCAACGGGATTTTTACAATTCTCTGAAAAATAAGGACATGAAGGACCATCATTTCATTACAAGTATATATTTTTATTCGAGAGGCACATGCAAATATTGCACTTAAAAGGTACAATTTTTATGATGAAAAGTCGTTCTTTGTAAATAAATAGTTCAATGGTTTTTAAAATAATAACATAATGCGTCTTCTACAGTCCAACCTCTGTTGCATGATACTGTGATACTTGATTTTATAATCTGAAACCACGGGTTCAATTCCCGTGATTCCCTTGTTTTTGTATTTTATTTTCAAAACGTGATGGTGCCATTTTTTTTAATGAAATCATTCATGTCAATTTCTATAAACTACAGTATGATGACCCAGGTATTGACATCCATTAGTATTTATTGATTAATAATCAATTGATGTATTGATAAATATGTATGTAGTTATTATTATGTATTGATCTTTTGTATTTACTTTTAATGTATATATTTCTTGATTTATTTAAAGTATTTAATTAATTATTTATTCATTCATTTATATAAATAGGCATACAATGTATCTGTTGTATAATTTATTTATTTATTCGTTTATTTATTTGATGTCATGTCATGTCATGTTATTTAATTAATTAATGAATAATGTGCTTATTTATTTATGTATTGATTGGTTGATTGATTGTTTACAATTATCTCTACACTTTTGTATGAATGATTGTAAAATAAAAATTATCATTTAGTTACAGCATACACTTTTATGCTTCAACTTACTCTTGGGTCCGGTCAGGTGTAAGAGTTAACGTACATTATTCGGGGGTTTACTAGTCTAGTAGCTTATTCCGATTTGGTGCTCTCAAAATTGTGATGACCATTAAATGACATTTTAATGACCCCTTAAATCATGTGATGACCCTTAAATGACTGAAGTTCTCCATATTATGTTGTGACGTGGTTTTAGGGAAAATACTCGCATGGCGGAGAGGGGATCAAAACACACCGAATGAATATAACGGATATAGCTTCCAAGTTATTTATATATACATTTTATTAATTCATCATAAATAGTTCACTTACTCATATTATAAACGAACACAGCACCCAGCATCTAGACTATCCTAAAGAAATGACATGACACGCATCAATCGTGAGCTTCTGTAATTCAGAGCTCACCAGTCCTGTTGTGTGAATAGAAAACTATATGGCCTAAACTTATGAGGTGTTGTCAGCGTGGCATGAAGACTTGAATTCGTCAGAGATATTGGCGCGTAGACCGAATGGGATTCAGAATACGGAAGTACGGTGTTGCCATTTCAAGTCAATCATGGCCTGAATTCTAGATATGGAAATATCTAGAATTAATAATACTATTAATAATATCAATATAAATTTAGCGTCACAACAATTACATCCCGCTTTAGGAAAAATTCTACGATTTCATCAGTAAAAATCAATGATTCTCACATTGAGCCAGCTTCCAGTGCCCGCAACCTTGGCATTATCCTTCAAAACGATCTTATGATGGATGTTCATGTTAACAACATTTGTCGTGCGGCTTCTCATGCTCTTTATAAGATAGGTCAAATCCGGCGTTATCTCGATCAGCCAACAACTGAAAGACTTATTCATGCTTTTGTGACTTGCCGACTCGATAACTGCAATAGTTTACTTTATGCTCTCCCTGATACGCAAATCTCAAAACTTCAACGGATTCAAAACTCTGCTGCTCGACTTGTTACGCTGTCTAAGATTCGCTGTCACATTTCCCCTGTCCTTCGTGACTTACATTGGCTACCGATCAGATCTCGCATTATCTACAAGATTCTTCTGATAACATTTAAATGTACTCGAGCTCTTGCTCCTATGTATCTGCAAGATCTTATTCAACAATACGAGCCCACTCGCAATCTTCGTTCTGGCTCAAAATATCTTCTTGCGCATGTGTCTTCACCTTCTACTTCATATGGTCGCCGTTCTTTTCAAGATGCTTCTGCTGAACTTTGGAACAATTTACCATATCATGTTAAATCTGCCAAAACTCTTGAACAGTTCAAATCATTGCTAAAAACTTATCTATTTAATGTTAATGTTTAATTTATTTTTGTTTTGTCTTTTGTTACTCATGTTACTGTGTGTTTTGTTTGTTTGTTTGTTTGTTTGTTTGTGATAGCGCATAGGGACTTAATTGTGTTATGCGCTCAATAAGTATGGTTTTATTATTATTATTATTATTATTTTAATGACCCCTTAAATCATGTGATAACGAAAAAACGTCTGGTTAACCAGCGGACAACCTAGCAGGAAATGTTAATCGTCTGCCACAATTATTAGTTGTCCGTATTTTATGTTTTAATTTGGTTTAATGGTTTAACTTACGACGACTACCGTTCGCATCGTATGAATTGCCCAAATTAGATCATGGCAGTACGATGAATGTCGCTGATTAGATGCAGATTTGCCGTAAACCCATGGAACATGAATTGCATTGCTAAATAGCTGTTGATTTAGTTTAATTCACAGTTTTGTGAAATATTTCAATTTATGTGTTAACTTGTAGTATATTTTAGGTTGTCCGCCGGATAACTGCAAAAGTGCATTTAGGTTGCCCGTGGCATATTTTGGTTGTCTCGGGCAACCACCTATTTCGAACGTTGCTTGCCATAAGGCTTGATATTTGAGGGGCCGGGTTACTTTCCAGACTACCTCATGGTATGGACAGAAATGGAACACAACATTGGGCTGCGGCTCCGTTTTTTCGGGGCTCGTTTCCGGTCCCATTTTCTATTAGACACTCAAGTGTACATTGACATTTGTCTTTAAGAAAAATATGGATTGTAATTACATACTTATTTCTTAACATACGTTTTTATAAAAAGCACCGGATGATTACTATTTACGCAATAAAGCAAACTAGTGATTGGCAGTTGTATTCGTATCAAGCTCTTTATCATGAGTAATTTGGTTATCATTGAAGCAGCATATCAGCACACGTTTTTGTGTGTGTTATTGTATTGATACCATTTAGAGTTTAGACGTTACTTGTTTTGTAGTATCCAATAACAAAATCAACACAATTTTCCCTGTTGAACCACTTTACTGCGTGTGTATACTTGAGGACGAGACAGTTGTCCGGGGTCCTGGTACGTTTCTTAAACTATTGTTAACAATGGTGAAAATCAAGTGTAATGATGATTTGAATGAAAAGTGCAAAGTGCGTGCCGTCGTTATCCGACGCGTAATTAAGCGTAATTTGTGGCGTCGTAGTACGCGTTCCTTGCGCAGCGGTGCATCAGTTTTTTGTCAGGCTAATTATAAAGCTATCTTTCCGTCCGGCTCGTGATACAACTTACAAGGGAGAACGGCACGGGCTTGGGGGGGGGGGGAGGTCGTGGACAGTATTAGAAGTATTTTCTATGATGGGGGGGGGGGGGGGGGGGGGGGGGGGGGGGGGAGGTCGTGGACAGTATCAATAGTATTTTCTATGATGGGCAAAAGGTTAAATAAGTCCTTTCCTAGCTCTGTCTTCCTACTTAATCTTCCTTCGCGTTCCTATTTGAACTCTTGCCGTCTTTATTTTAATCGTGATGAAAGATTGGCCAATTAGAAAGGAGATATTTATTTGAATTTAATAGATGTAGGCCAGACTGTGTATCTGAGGCTAGAATACCATGGCATACTAGTCTCAGCTGTGTATGACCTATATAGTATGGGCACGTGCGCCCCGCCCTAATGATTTTCGGGGGAAATAAAAAGGGGAACAGAAAGGGAGGAAAAGAAAGGAAGGAAAAGAAGGGGAAAAGAAAGAGGAATAGGAAGGGGGAAATTAAAAGAAGGGGAAGAAAGAAAGAACAAATTAAAGGGACATTAAGTGGTGTTGAAAATTATAAATGTTTATAAATTTACTTCAGAATTCAAGATGAATATTAAAAATTGCCATTATTGTTGATTCTACTAACAAAAACACAGCAAAACTTGATTAAAATAATATCATCGCTATTTATTGAAAAACGCCCTCTATGCAAATATGGTTCGCGTTATGTATCACGCGTACTGCAGGGGGATACTGTCGGACGTAAAATGCTCGTTGCGGCTCTACGAGCATTTTTGAATCGACGTTTTCCTGTACAAAGAGGGCTGATTTTTCTTAATCCTTATTGTTATAGGTGTAAGTTCATACATGTAATACAATTATAAAAATATACTAATCCCAGTTTGTATCATAATTGAGGGCGCAGCCTCCAACACATCTCTTAGTGCCCCTTTAATGTTTTGGAAGATTTGTAATTGTAAACCAGATAATTTGCACTAAGAGCGAATTGTTGTGTTTGCAAGATTTGATTACCGGGGATATTCAACATTTTGGTATTATAGTGATTTTTTATAGACAAACGGGACTGAAATTTACTGGTTTATCTGGGTTTTCTAAATGATAAAAATGACAGCTCCAAGGGAGCTTCGCTACCTTGAATTCACACCAGGGCTATGTTCCAGAACCACCAACAATTGTGCACCCCCACCCCGTCAATAACGCTACACCCCTATTAGGCATCTACGAACGGTTTGACACTTTCATAATGGAAAAATAAGAATTGAGAAAGAACTACGAACATGTAAGTCGTGGACTCTTCATCACTAGACTTCTTCAAGATCCGGGTCTGCGACGTCAGCTCACCTAGTCATCGCTCCACAACGATATTTTAAAATTGTATATATACATTTTTTATGTTTTGGTCTACTCCAACCTGAATGCACCTCAACACTTGTACAGAGGTTTCTGCACAGTATAGAAAGATGATGATGATGATGATGGTGATGATGAAGTCATATAGGCCTACATCTATAAAAGTGTGGTGGTTTTTTTTACTTTGAAACTTAGGATCAAGGACCTGTAATGAAAAGTGTCCAGTCGGTAAAACATTAACAACAATCCCAATGTTCAACAAATAAACATACTACCGAGCACACAAACACCCCAACAAACAAACAAATAACAAACAAACCCTAAACCCACAAGAACAACAACAACAATGCCCCCTATACATTATGTGAAAGTTAACATGCATGGTTAACGATTACTATCTTCAGTAGATAGCATAACAATGACACCATTAGATAATTGGAATGTTTATATCGTTTCAAGATTGCTATATTCAGTAGATAGCAAACAAATTGATTTTGTTTTTGTAATATTAAAGAGCAGATGTGAACAATATCCCAACAAATATAAACAAGGTTAATGAACTGAGCGATTAGAAATCAAACTGGTAACTCTCTACTAAGAGCTTTGATGGACTAATCATTTAGTCCAGTGTAACTCAGAGAACATTTATCAAGAGAAACAAATGGGCAGGGGTTAAAAATGCCAATGAAAGTGACATAAGAACAAGATAAATGCCCAAACATATTATAGAGAACATCATCAAAATATAAATAAAAGACATCAAGATAACTACCTAAACAACGCAATCGGGAACTAAGTCTACCAGAATATAGCAATATGGTTTTTCAGTAAACTGGTAAAAGTGTAATATCTCAAATTGAAGAAAAGAGATTCCCGTACAACTTGATAATTTAAAATGTTTACGTAAGAGCTATAGTTGTGGAGTTGAGAGCATATTAATTACCTGGTCAGTTACTTATTTTGAGGACTGTACATTTATATAGACACACCCGACACATACATTTTACATACGATACGTTCATTTAGATAACGGTCTAACATTATACACGTTTAGTACTTACAAAAGATGACAAGTACTCCTATAACAGAAAGTGTTATTATATGACGAGTCCTATCTTTACCTCACTCTACCCTAATCACAAATTACATTCGAAACCGTACGATGAAGTTATAGTGGACAGTCGTAAAATAAAAGATGTGTTTTTGGTCGTTGTATAATTTGACAACTCACCAGAACAGCACACCTACACTACACGAGAGAAACCCCTCCCCCGGTGTCATAAAGAAACAATAGGTTACTCACCGCACCAGGGAAACTGAACATGTGTTGCACACTTACATTACATGAGAGAACCCCCTCCCCGGTTAGTCATAGACACACAAGAGGTTAATAACCGCACCACAAACATTTGTTTCCACACCTACACTACACGAGAGAACCCCCGGTTAGTCATAGAGAAACCAGACGTTACTTACCGCACCAGAGAAACTGAACATGTGTTGCAAAAATAAGTTACAGATAACGTATCATTGGTACAGCGCTGTGTCAGCATATTTCAGAACTATACGTCTACGTGTAGAATATGGGGTGTTTTGAAATTAGATTGTATATGGAAACGAAATTATTTTTACTGACATCAATAATACAGTGTGTTCCATAATTAACAAGATGGTGAAGTATTGAGTTCGACAAAAACAAACCCACCATCGATTCCGATGATTGCAGAAGTCCAGTGTCTCAATACGTGTGGGAATACGCAGAACAACCAGAGATGAAACGCTTGGGTGCGTTGTCGATCATCCACAGATGAATTCGCAGGCGAGGTTTGTAAACGATGAACGTGATGTTGCTCTTTTCAATTATTAATCGGTGTCTTATATACCAAGAAGTTATTATAGTAATAATATAATACAATAAAATATTTAGGGATTAAACCATGTCTCAGTGTTAGGTGTATCAACAATATAAATACAACGGTGTTCGCGTCGTCTGCGTGATTTATTTCATCAGGGTAATGACCGAGTGAAAAAACAAGGAGACGAGCAGATCGCACGTTGTAGATTGTTGATGAACATGATGTAATCCCTTTTAACAAAGACTAAGGATTTGAAAGCCATTTCATAACAAGACAATGCAAATAAGAACATAATTTAATTTTCCTATATTTTTTACAATTTCACTCGAACTAACCTCGTATCGCTAAAATGATCACATTAAAATAATAGTCAAGTTCCATTTATATTCAAACGTCGATGTAAACAGCGTATGCACGATTCCAAAACAACGTACACCTGCGGTTGCGTCCGCCTCGCGCGTAAATACATTACCTGCGTGGTGTGGTTCGATCGGCGTGCTGGTTGCCCATAGCAGCGTGGTTTATCTCAAATTAACAACGCTTTGATACTGTACATAATTAAGGTATGGGGGAGTAGTTGAAAATGTAATAACTCCTTGTCTATACTTGGTCGATTAGTTACCGCTACATGTAGGCTGCCAGGTTCCATGAAGCTGCTTTGTCAGGAAACAAGATTATTAAAAAGGATTAAACATATTTTAGCAGTGACGGTTGTAGGTCTCATTTTGATTTGAAAGTATATTCAGTTAGGGAAGAACTAGCGATCTGTGACAAGCAGCGATGCAGTTTGAGAGACAGAAATTGAGGTTTCTGCGAAAAACAAAATATTTATATTGTTTAGTTACACCCTGTATCTATGATATCTGTACAGTCGCTGAGGTCTGTGGTAAAGAGGTGATGCTATATTAATGGATCGTGATTGGTCAAATGATGTTGCTATATGAAATTTATTAGAATAAAGTCATCGTGTTATACTGGTAGCAATTGTATAATCACATCCATATTAAACTAGTGTAGATAAAACATTGTTACTCTGGGCGTTAGCCAACTATATAAGATACTGTTGAGAAAATTGATCCGCACATCGATTTGTATTTTCTGATTAACGTACAACTTTAGTTGGACAGCCTTTTACGACAATGGCTCGCTACATCAGCATTATACTAGCAGTTTGTTTGTGGTACTCTGTACCCGGTATGTATTAATGTATTGATTTGTTTGGCTACACTGTATTAATGTTACGTCTATTGCTTTTTTAAAGACACGTCAAGTCTTTTTAATTACCTAAGAACTGTTTTTGTGTAACGTTGTTGAAAATATCGTCATTGCTGATATTCTTAAATAAAATGTATTTAGTTCTGTTGCGTAAAGCAAAATGTTTCCAAACTGTAGACTCGCTAGTACCCGGTATCATGAATTGGTGAATCATAAGTTAGACTCTTAGGCCTACCTAAACTGTCACCCAATACATGTAGAATCACATGGTAGTAACATGGATGCTTGACCTCAACCCTATGATAATAACCATGCTCAGACTGTAGCCTCGTATTCTGACGGAACAGACAGAAAGGGTTATATAGGATTCTTAAAGATTCTTGGCCGAGTGCACCAATGACGGGTAGCTGAAGAATAGCGCTACCTCGCTAGTAGCTGAGGCGTAACCCAAAATTTGGAGAGCACCAAATCGGGGTAAGCTACTAGGCTAGTAACTGGCGGGTAATTTACGCTAAGTGTTATACCTGACCGGACCCAAGAGTAAGTTGGAGCATAACGTTTTATGCCACAAGTCAGTCGATTCTAGCAGTAGCGTAAATTTGTTGTGAACATTGGAGGGGATGATTCACTGATGCGGAAGGACCAATTGCGCTTGCATGCACAGGGGGTGTCTATTTGAAGTGGAATGTGACCCCTCATAAGCTGAAAGATTTTATATTTTTGAAACTCCATTCATGCAATTTGTTGAATACTTTTAGTCAAAATTTAGATCAACTCCTTTTGCCCATTCAAACACTAATCGCACCGACTTTGGGTCATATTTTGACCAAAATGTACTAATTGTCCAAGGATTTTAAATAATGACTAAATAAATGAATAAATAAATAAACTTATTATTGTTTTTATTAATTAAAAATTAATAAAGCCAAACTTTCAACATTATTGTGAGTGAAAGGGTAGAAAAATAAAAGCATATCGTGCCGTCCGTGGAGATTAAAACGGGGTTCTTCGGTCCGCAAGCGAAGGACAAGGTATCCACGCCACGGAAGTATTTGCGTTAAAAGATGTGTTATAATTGTATATACAATTAAACTACTTGTTTCCATCGGGTGCTTGTGTTTGTCATACAAATTGTGCTTTTTGGTGCAATATTTGTATGTGCCCCTCGCCCAAAATATGTTTGTAATGCCATGATAGTCCTTAAAAATGGCGTATTTTTGTCCGGAACGCAGGCCGACTCAACGTGATTCTTTATGTACACTCACCTATGACCTAGCGAGTGACGACACATTTAAAATATTACGGAGGACCATTCACGTCAGAATTTTACAGTAAACTATGGTTAACACTTGGCATATGCGCCAACTAATTTTGTAACGGGACGATCAATGTGGATATTTACCTCGCTAGTTACTATTCTGGTGTTTCTCGCCAGTTATACTCTAAGAATTACATCGCTAGTAAGTTACGCTACAGTTAGAGCATAACTACTAGGGAGGTAGCTTACCTCCCTATTAAGTTACGCTAATTTGGTGCACTCGGCCGTACGTGTTCTAGAATATGGAATGTCCATAATCCCATGCATGCTACGACAATGTCACTCTAGTTCAGTTCAGTTCAGTTCAGTTCAGTTTTATTTTCACCATATTACATGATACATCAGACAAGCAAATTTTAAGAAAACATAGGTGGGGAAAACCAAAAGGAGCACAGCTCGAAATATATTGGTCACCCTGATAATTTCATAATAAATATGATAGTTTAGAAGTACTACAAAGAAGACGACTACAAACAAAAGACAGGACAGGAAATGTGTAAACAAGACCGGACAGGACATGTGCAACTAAACACTAAAGTGTAGGCAGTAATGATGGCATCAGCTATAACATGATAATAATTATCTCATGTGGTAAAATTTCTCATGTGGTAAACTTTACAAATGACTAATTGATTATTGGTAATATGAAAGAAGATGTAACTTAAACTTCCTTTTAAAACTCTAGTTGTATTGGGTGAAACTGTACGTGGTTCATATTGCACGCACCAGTAGTTTCTTAGCTTCGTCTACGGGGATTCGGTGTGAATTAAATGGAGCTAGAACCAGGCCTATTTAGACACTGTAATCCCCGTCGGTTTTACGCCAATACAACGATCGAACCCCTTTTGAAATATTTAACATTTGACGAACCGCTGAAATCCATGGACAGCAATTGGAAACGGCCAATGAAAAATGGCATCGTACTAAATATCATCGTACAAAGACCGTATGTTTCTTCGTAACTAAAACTGAAAGTCGCACACTTCAAATATCAAATATTATAGTTCGTAGCTGTTTTGCTATATTTACGATGATCTTATAATGTATAAGCTGTACTATATTTGGAGTCGCGTATGGTCTCCGCAGGTGGTCATACAAGACGTCACAAATATTCTTGTTTAGTTTATTTGGTTATTTTTATCTTTTATCATAAAATAACGCATTTTGTTAGATTTATTTTAATCTAACATTTAATCAAACAACAACAAATGTGCCAAGGCGCGGCGCTATAGGGGTGGGCAATTGCCCCGCCCCCTATGATTTGCAACAACAACGACAACAACAACAAACAACAACAACAACAACAACAGGAGACATTCCTCATCTCAACTTTTATCCACTCTCCACTGGCTTCCAATTGACAAGCGTATTATATTCAAGACACTTCTGTACATCTACAAATCTCTGAATGATCTTGCACCAATCTACCTCTCTGACTCCATCTCCTTATTCATTCCATCCAGGAAGGGGCTCCGATCATCGATGGATACTCTCCGCCTTGATATCCCCAGGAGCAGCAGAAAGTATGGTGCCAGATCATTCAGTGTGCATGGTCCAACACTCTGGAATAATATCCCTCTTGCTATCCGCTCATCTCCCACTGCTACAATCTTTAAAAGTCGCCTCAAGACTGGCATTTTCTAGGCTGTCATATTATGTTGTTGATATATTTCTTGTTGCATTGTGTATTATGTATTTGCCTTGTATTTGTATTTTATTTATGTAATTGTAAAGCGCTATGATCATTTTCTTTTGGAGTAGCGCTATATTAAGCACTGCATATTATTATTATTATAACAACAACAACAAAAAGAAAAGAAAAGAAAAAAGAAAAGGTTGAACGGATTGCAAAGGAACTGTGTTTTAAAACTGTTCAGAAAACTTACTACATGTGTAAGGCGTATGTGTTTAGTGGCGTAACCAGAGGGGGAGGCGATGGGTGCGATTGTCAGGATAGTATAATATATTATATGTATTCCCTCCCTTTCCCTTTTATGAGGAAGTTTTGCATCGCGGGAACGCAGTGATCATTCAATTCTTTGTCTATATGGTGTGTGAGTATGTAAGTGGTTTATATATGCATGGTTGAATGTATTGTGGGAATAGTGATTCCAGCGTTCTCTATCGCATTACCAGGTTGACTAGCTAACGAACGTTGTGGAGAACGGACGTATACAGATCGCGTTGTGATCTTTAATTTAATTATTAAACATGGAGAATAGTATCTTAGCTTTACCAAATTTGTAAGAGATCATCTACAGGTAGCTGCTAATGCAAAATGCAACTATACATGGTTATAGCAGTGTTTCTTCAATAGGCTACAAAACGGTGGTTTGCAATTGGTGACGTGTTTTATGCACACAGCAAGATTATGCTTTTGTGACGTTGGCCAATGTGTGTACTTGGTGTTACAGACTCTCCAGAGCTAGCCGGTGAATTTGCACAATAAATCGTAAGTTCTATTTATTGTATAGTTTAAAACCTGTGTATCAATCCTATAACTTGCACGAGCATACAGTTGAATATGGATCTGAATCATGTGTGTATCAATCAAGCAATGTGGTTTTACAGGGTATTGATTATTGAGTGATAATCAATGCAGTCACCATTTATAATCCTCATGGGTGAAATTTAGTGTTTATATAAATGTGAGTGGTTAATGAAATAACATCAAACATTGTGTATTGAACGTTGAGACTGGTGCCCAGTCTATTGTGTAATTGTGATGTATTTTCATGAGTCACTTATTAGACTTGATCAAAATACAGGTTATACGATGTTTCTTGTGTGATAAGATATAACATTTTGATCAGCGTTATAGAAACGTCACGAGCGTAGTGACGGTGTCAAATATTATACAATATTAGTGTGTGATATAATTATGTGGTTACGAGCGTATAATTTGACGGTGTTAAATATTATACAATATTATTGTATGATATTGGTATAATTTACTTCAGAATTCTAGTTTGTGTCCAGAATTATTTCAACAAACAAAAGAATTACTATATCGTGTGTATATAAAAGAGTCATGGTCAAGTTTACTTTTACTCTTCTATTTGGGATATAATTTTATTTATTATATACAGCCGAACATGGGTGTCGGGTGCAAATACCAGACTATGGTACGGCCTACTTGAGGACCAGACAAGTCGTCTCGTCGGGGGCTCAGTTATTACAACTACCATATACAGTCTACGAGCAGATGATCTACGGGTCATAATCAGAGGATCTACGGGTCATAATCAGAGGATCTACGGGTCATAATCTACGGATCAACTCTACGGGTCATAATCTACGGATCAACTCTACGGGTCATAATCTACGGATCAACTCTACGGGTCATATTCTACAGGTCAGCTGTCAACTCAGCGTAGGAACTGTCGAACCAACGTAGGAACTGTTGAACCAACGTAGGAACTGTTGAACCAGCGTAGGAACCAAATTAGTAAAGTGGTTGTGCACAAACCAATTTGAAGTGTTAAATTGACTCAAAACAATATTATGATGTGTGTATTTATTGTTTATGTATTGTTATCATGTATGTTATATTCACCAAAAAGCGTGAACCAATCAATCATTAATAAATGTAGTGTCAAATCTAAAACAATTCTATGACCTTTTCATTCCTATGTGACAGCGATCGCCACCCCCCCCCCACTATTGACTCTCTGTCGGTTGAGATTGGCACTGTCGGTTTATTTAACAAGAGGAATCATGGACTTATGATGGTATAAAGTATACGAACCGCGCGCATGTGTCCAACAAATGGAATATTTGTGATTTTTGGAGTAGAAACTTGTTTAAAGCAGAAATGTACCTCAAGCATAGCACAAATAAATGTAAAGTCGAAAACTTTCGCGCGCTACGCCCGCATACCTTTTGTTATAATGGCTATGAGCACATGTTATGTGTAAAAAAATCGTAACATCTGAAAACACATCCAAAGTGTTCCGATCAATTTGTAGTGTATGAGGCATGGACGTCGGTCCAGGAGATCCAAAATCATGGTCGGAAAATGAATAAATAAATAACGAACCCAAAGCGCAAAAATGCTGCATAAAATAGCTTCATCGTGATGACAATTTCTTTTAAAAAAAGCTCCCATTCGCCGTTACCCCGCGAAACAGTATTGCAATATTACATGGTTAACCATTTATTCTTATACTTAAAGGGGCATTAAGAGATGTGGTGGAGGCAGCGCCCTCAATTACAAAATGATATGATAAAAACTGGGATTTGTATACTATTGTATTACATGTATGAACTTACACCTATATAAGGATTAAGAAAAATCAGCCCTCTTTGTACAACAAAACGTCGATTCAAAAACGTCGATTCAAAAATGCTGATCTGGCCAGATCAGCATTTTATAAGGTTAAGGGTGGTATTCCAACATATTTAAAACATTGTTTTAATTAAGTTTTGCTGGGTTTTTATTTAGTAGAAACAACAATATTCTTGAAGTAAATAAATTAAAATTTAAAAAATCAACATGACATTGTGTTCCTTTTAAAATCAAGAAAATATCAGTATACATGTATATGCATAACTTCTTTCTCCCATATAAGGAATTAGCTGTCTAACTTTGATAAAAAGCCAATATTTGTAATGAATGAAGTAATGGCTTTTCAATAAAATATCGGTCAAAAGTACACACCAAATTACACTAAATGGGTTTGGAAATTGAAATTGTTTCGAACGATGAAGGAGGCACATCCCACCTCACACTCCCCCTGTCCACGGTGCTTCGCACATTCGTTAACAACAATTCGGTTACAATTTATTTAAACTTTTGGACGGGCAACATTTTAGAAATGTGATCATCTTTAAGTAAAAAATCACTCTTCAGGGTCCAATTTCGCAATTTAGTTGTCTAAAACAGAGTTTTATATCAGTGTTTTTGTACATATCCATATGGAGCTCTATTTAATAGTGTGACCCCTTAAGGGAATTCGGCCATATTTGACCCTTGACCCCGTATTTAAGTATAATTAGGTCAGATATCAGCTGTTTTTGAATTTTATTTCAGCCAAATATTGTAAACAAGGATTTATCAACCAGATTGGGATGGTTTTGATCCAATTATTGCCTTAATTTGACCCATCTTGACGTGTTTTGTTAGTAAAGCCTATTGGAAACTGTGTAATTCTGTGCTATAGAATTTTCGTCAGATTAACTTTTTTGGAATCTTTTCTTATAAAAAAAGAAGAAGAAAAAAAGAAGACAAATTTTATAATTATATAATAATTATAACCCCCGCCCTTTCAGTAAAAACAAACAAACTCTCCTCACACAATGTAATATTGCTATGTTAATTTTGCTATCTTCAGTAGATAGCAGGATATCCATGCATAACAATTTCCACTCATAAATAATTATAACAACATGGAAATATCCTTAAAATGTCCAAATGATTCAAGATAAGGAAAATGTGTACTTTAGCTCCCAGATACTAGACTGTACTAGTATCGACCAATACTAGAACACCCAGTATCGTTCGATACTGGTACATTATTTTGTTCCAGTATCGCTCGATACTGGTACATTATTTTGTTCCAGTATCGCTCGATACTGGCACGTTTAAAATGTTCCAGTATTTCCCGATACTGGAACAAAATATTGTATTACATTATTTTGTATTACATTATTTTGTTCCAGTATCGGTCGATACTGGTAGAATGTGTACCAGTATCGCCCAATACTGGAACATGAGAAATGTACCAGTATCGCCCAATACTAGATCATTAAAAATGTGCCAGTATCGCCCAATACTGGAACATGAAAAGTGTGCCAGTATCACCCAATACAATATCGGTGACGTTGGCTTGTATGGTTATTTTCTCTTTCTGGAAAATAGGGTGGCTCTGAAAAGAGCCGTTTTGTGGTATTCAAAACTGCCTGTGATGTGTCAAGCGACAGGAATCTTTAGGAGGTTCATCTCTTCTCTCGTGCGGTTTATTCTATACGTTGGCGAGTGTCTAGTGTTGATATGTGTCGGTGTTTCCGTTACTTAATGACTGCAGCTGGTTGTTCTTTTTAGATGGACCCGTCGAAGCTGTTGTCTGATTATTATTATTTGTCTGGTTATTCGTGACAAGTACAAACATCTTACGCTTGACGTCACAATGACATTATATGATAAACATGGCCTCAACATGCCGTTTTATATTTGTGTAGTGAAATATACACGTAGGCCAACATTGAAATGTTTGCCAAAAAACTCCATATCGGAATGTCACGACATAGCTACTTGTTTGTTTTTCAATGCAAAGATGGGTTTTCAACGCAAAAATCACAATATTTTAATCAATATCAAGGACGGCCTATAACATCGATTCAGAAACTATTTAATATATCACATGGAATAATAAATAATAAAATTGGATGAATACGAAGAAAAAAGACGAAGATTTTTTCTTCTTCTGAGAGTAATTTTCTGAATAAAATAAATGATGAAAGAATTAATTAAAAGTCACAACAAGGTTCGGATTGTACATTTTAGTGTTGGCTAACGCGCGGCGTGTTCCGTGCGGACAGCCTTATAGCCGAGAGCAGCGTTCATGACCGGTGTTGCCATTGTTAGCACGCACATTTGCTCATATGTTGTGCAGCGCCACATCATTATCTAGCGATACTGGAACGATTTACATGTTCTAGTATCGAGCGATACTGGAACATTTAATTTGTTCCAGTATCGATCGATACTGGAATGAAACCGTTCCAGTATCGGGCGATACTGAAACACATGAAGTGTTCCAGTATCGGTCGATACTGGAACACAATTGATGTTCCAGTATCGACCGATACTGGAACATGTAAATTGTTCCAGTATCGAGCGATACTGGCAAAAGTCATGTACCAGTATCGGTCGATACTGGTATACCAGTATCTGGGACCTAAAGTACACTTTTCCCCAAGATAACTATTCTAGCACATTTCAAGTACATGCAGCACAATATTAATTCTCTTAAGGGTGCACTTCACTAAATGGGGTATCCCCTACCCTTAAGGACGCTGTTTAAAACTAAAATAGGAAAGTATGCATCACAAAATCCTAAATTAAAAAGACTTGACAGTAATACAATTGCGTACCTGCCTATAATTTTTGAATTATGATTATTGGGACATCACCTACATGCACCCTGACTATTATAAACTGTGAATATCATCTAGGTACATTTTGAGAGATCTTTCAAATTTGTGCTTTTTACTGGAAACATTGGCGAATATGGCGAAATTTCCAAGCACGTCAGAGAGGTAGTCAACTCCATGGGCATATTTTGGAAAATCGAGCAGGCTCACCTACCTATTTTTTCACTTTTTGGTGGGAAAATGTGATCATATTTAAGAACAAATCTCTACAGGGTCCAATTTTGCAATTAGGTGGTCTAAAACAGAGTTTTATATCAGTGTTTTGTACATAT
This sequence comes from Ophiura sarsii, assembly GCA_035610835.1. Taxonomy (NCBI): domain Eukaryota; kingdom Metazoa; phylum Echinodermata; class Ophiuroidea; order Amphilepidida; family Ophiuridae; genus Ophiura; species Ophiura sarsii. Next base: position 1,485,929 of record CM069449.1, on the reverse strand, counting down.
CCCTATGGAGCTCTACTAAGTGGTGTGATCCTGTTATTCACACATTAACATCAGCGCGCGTGTATTGATTTGTCTAATTTCTCTCGAAACAACACATACACATTTGTTGACCTACAATTATCCCTATCGATGGCCTATATTTTTGGTATACATTTGAACAATTAACGTGGCGAAGCTAGATGAGGTGGGGTAGGGTTTGGGGGTAATGACCCTAACCCTGCCAGATAACGCTTGCCCCCTGATGCCCCCAATAATCGGATATGCCCCTCCCCCTAATCACAGGCCTGTCCCCTTCATGCACCCCAACAAAAATAAAATAAATAAATTGAAGACCTAGTTACGCCACTGATTGACAGTTTTCAAGATAATTACACGGTTTCGTACTTTTACAGATCGCATTAACAATTTGAAAACATACTCTAACAACTACGGATTATCTATTACATATGTCCAAATCGCGTAGTTATATTAGATAAAACTATGACATTATTGAAATCGGAACTTTCGATCACCGCGAATCAAAAAAATAGTATACATTTAGAGACAACACAAAGCTTCCTGTACATTTAGTACATGGACCGTATGAACCTTTTTGTTTTGTATCAATTAACTTTTATATAAGGTTCAATTTAATTACATACAACGTCCGTTTCCGTGGAATACGGAACCAGAATAAACGTAAAAATATATTTCATTGGTTAAATAGCCAGAAATGTGATATATGTTTTTTACAAGACATGCAAGAAGTATATGGTTGTCAAAAAGATATTGACTTATGGAACAAAGAGTATGGTGGTAAATATTACAGTAGCAATGGCTCAAACAATTCAAAAGGTCTACTGATTGGCATATCAAATAAATTCAAATCGATCATAAATGCCAAAATTATACACACTGATAATGACACGCTCTAAATTGTCCTTATTCTTATTCTTGTACTTGTTCTTGATTTCTCCTTGTCTTCTAGGATTGTTCCTGTTCTTGTTTTTGTTCTAGTTCTTATTCTTCTTATTCTTGTTTGTGTCCGTGTTTTTGTTCTTGTTCTTCTTCTTGTTATTCACCTTGTTCCTCTTGTTCTTGTTCTTGATTTCTCCTGTCTTCTAGGCTTGTTCCTATTCTTGTTTTTGTTCTAGTTCTTGTCCGTGTCCGTGTTCTTGTTATTGTACTTGATCTTTTTCTTGTTTTTGTTCTTGTGTTTGGTGCAGTTCTTATTCATATTCTTTTTTGTTCTCCTCCTTGTTCTCCTCCTTGTTCTTCTCCTTGTTCTTCTCGTTCTTTAACTAGTTCTTGTTCTTGTTCTTCTTGTTCTTGTTTTCTTCTTGTTCTTCGTGTTCGTGTTCTTTTTCTTTTTCTTCTCCTTGTTCTTTTCTTTGTTATTATTGTTATTGTTTTGTTCTTGTTCTTGTTTTCTTATTATTCTTGTTCTAGTTCTTCTTCTTCTTGTTCTTGTTCTTTTCTTCACCTTCTTCTTCATCTTTTTGTACTTGTTCTTGTTCTCGTGCTCATTCTCATTTTCATTCTCGTTCTTTTTCTTGCTCTTGTTCTTGTTCTTCTTGTTATTGTTCATGTTCTTTATGGTCCTTTTCTATTTCTTTTATTTATCTTATTCTTGTTGTTGTGGTTCTTGTTGTTGTGGTTCTTGTTCTTGTTCGTATTCTTATTCTTATTCTTGTTCTTGTTCTTGTACTTGTCCTTGTCCTTGTCCTTGTCCTTGTCTTTGTTCTTGTTCTTGTTTTTGTTGCTGTTGCTGATCCTGTTCTTGTTCTTGTTCTTGATCTTGATCTTGATTTTGATCTTGACCTTGATCTTGATCTTGTTCTTGTTCATGTTCTTGTTCTTATCCTTGTTCGTCTAATTCTTGTGTTTGTTCTTCTTCATCTTGTTCTTGAATTTTGTCTTGTTCTTGTTCGTGTTCTTATTGTCCTTGTTCTTTTTTTTTGTTCTCGTTCTCGTTCTTGTTCTTGTTCTCGTTCTTTTTGTTCTTGTTTTTGTTCTTTTTCATCTTGTTCTTGTTTATGTTCTTTTTCATTTTGTTATTGTTTTTGTTCTTTTTCATCTTGTTATTGTATTTTGTCTTGTTTGATTTGGTCTTTGTACTCGTTCTTCTTGTTCTTGTTCTTCGTATTATTGTTCTTGTTTTTGTTCTGGTCCTTATTCTTGTTCCTGTTAATCTTCTTTTCGTTCTTCTTGTTCTTGTTCTTGTTCTTGTTTTTCTTCTTGTTCTACTTATTGTTCTTATTCTTGTCCTTGTTCTCGTTTTTGTTCCTGTTCTCGTTCTTGTTCCTGTTTTTGTTCTTGGTTCTTGTTCTTGTCCGTGTTTGTATACCTGTTCTTGTTCTTGTACTCGTTCTTGTTCGTGTTCGTGTTCGTGTTCGTGTTCGTGTTTGTGTTTGTGTTTGTGTTTGTGTTTGTGTTTGTTTTTGTGTTTGTGTTTGTTGGGGCGCTTGTGCTTGTGCTTGTGTTTGTGTTTGTGTTTGTGTTTGTGTTTGTGTTTGTGTTTGTGTTTGTGTTTGTGTTTGTGTTCGTTTTAATTTTCATGCTTGTGCTCGTGTTCGTGTTCTTGTTCTTGTTTCATTTTTCTTCTTCTTTTTTTTCTTCTTCTTGTTGGTGTTGGGTTTTTTTGTTCCTGTTCGCGTCCGTGCTCGTGTTCGTGTTCGTGTTTTTTGTTCTTGTTCTTGTACTTGTTCTTGTTCGTGTTCGTGTTCTTGTTCTTGTTTGTATTCGTGTTCTTGTTCTTGTTCGTGTTCCTGTTCCTGTTTTTGTTCTTGTTTTTGTTCTTTTTTCTTTTTTGTGTTCGTGTTCGTGTTCGTGTTCGTGTTCGTGTTCGTGTTCGTGTTCTTGTTCCTGTTCTTGATCGTGTTTGTGTCCGTGTTCGTGTTCGTGTTCGTGTTCCTGTTCCTGTCCCTGCTCCTGTTCCTGTTCCTGTTCCGGTTCCTGTCCCTGTTCCTGTTCCTGTTGTTGTTGTTGTTGTTGTTGTTGTTGTTGTTGTTATTTTTGTTGTTGTTTTTGCTGTGTTTTTGTTTGTTTTCATGTTCGTGTTCTTGTTCTTGTTCTTGTTCCTGTTCTTGTTCTCGTTCTTCTTGTTCTTGTTCTTGTTCGTGTTCGTGTTCGTGTATTTGTTCGTGTTCCTGTTCCTGTTCTTGATCGTGTTCCTATCCGTGTTCGTGTTCGTGTTACTGTCCTGTTCCTGTTGTTGTTGTTGTTGTTGTTGTTGTTGTTGTTGTTTTTGCTGTGTTGTTGTTTGTGTTTGTGTTCGTGTTCTTGTTCTTGGTCTTGTTCTTGTTCCTGTTCCTGTTCTTGTTTTCGTTCTTCTTGTTTTCGTTCTTCTTGTTTTTGTTCTTGTTCTTGTTCTTGTTCTTGTTCTTGTTCTTGTTCTTGTTCTTGTTCTTGTTCTTGTTCTTGTTACTGATATTGATCTTGATCTTGATCTTGATATTGATCCTGATCCTGATCTTCATCTTGATCAAGATCTCGATCTTGATCTTCTACAGACTGTAAGAAACAAAGTTTTATTTTTAACCCAATGTTTTTAACCCAATTACACCTCCTGAGCAAACGGTAAACACAAAGAGTATCTCAATTAGTGTTATTCTGAAGTTATGTTTCGTTTCGTATCACTGAATTGTGATGGTAAATCTGTCCACTATCCACTATCTACCACCACGTCCTTCCACATGCCGTCCATTCTTGGCCCCACTGCTGATACATATCATTGCTGGCACGCCTGGGCATTCTATCACGTATAAGTTCATTGAAAGCATCCTGGATTCTACGACGAAGTTGGTGATTTCATGACTACTTTAGACAGCTGATCATATCTCTGCTTATAGACCATCGATTGTCATGAAACAAAGCTTAATCGAATGCTAAGCTGATTCCCTTTGCACGACATAAAAAACTCAAAACAGAAATTCTACGGGAGATATTTTTTATATATTTTTTCAAAACTGTATAACTTTTTTTGTTTGTTACAGCCTGTGTTTCTTCGTCTGCTTCTTCGATTTATTTTTTCAACAATTTATAATTCGCAACAAATTATTATAGTCTTGATGTTTATAATGTTTCTCCTGTTGCCTGGATGCTGGTCATTGACGGTCAACATCGTGTCGTGTTTTTTTTTGCTTACGTTGTTTTGATCAATTAATAATAATAATAATAATACAACGACTCTTGTATAGCGCTTTACACCGAAGTCCCATAGCGCTTACAAATAACAAAACAAAACAACAAAACAAAAACAAAAACAGAGCAAAACATATGAAAGACACAATATACCAGGAAACTAAAGATACAAAAATAAAATTAAATGTTACAAAATGCCATTTCAAAGAGATATGTTTTCAGAGATGATTTGAATTGATTAAGAGTCTGAGAGTTCTTAATATGAAATGGTAATTTGTTCCAGAGTTCACAAGATGCATGGCGAAAACTACGATGACCATATGAAGTTGTACTAACCAATGGTGGAACAAGATTTTGTTTTGAAGATGAGCGGAGGTTGCGAACAGGCTTGTATTCCTGAATCAAGTCAGTGAGATATTCTGGAGCAAGTCCATGAAGACATTTATAAGTCAAGAGAAGTATTTTGTACATGATGCGAAACTTAACAGGCAACCAATGAAGATCACGAAGCACAGGAGTGATATGTTCTGAGAAGCGAGTACGTGTGACAAGTCTTGCAGCAGAATTTTGAATACGTTGTAGCTTAGAAATATGGGAGTCTGGAAGTCCGTATAAAAGGCTGTTGCACATATCAAGATGACAAGTGATGAACGCATGAACTAAAGTCTCAGTCAATTTTTCATCAAGACAATTTCGGATGCGGCCAATTTTGTAGAGAGCAAAAGAGGCTGAACGGCATTTATTATTTATGTAGACATTCATGCTGAGATCATTAGCTACAATAACACCAAGATTACGGGCAGATTTAACAGGTTGAATAGGAACATTGTTAATGTCAACAGACGGAAGAGGAGAATTTTTTCTAAACTTAGATGTGATGTGAAGAACTTCAGTTTTGTCTTCGTTTAGTTTCAAATGATTAGCTGTGGACCACGCTTTGATGTCAACAATACATTGTTCCAATTTTGGAATGAGAGTGGCGCGTTCACTAGGTTTCAAAATAAGATAAACTTGGGTGTCGTCGGCATATATCATTCTGGGAAAACCATGCGATGCTATAATGTCCTCTAGTGGAGATGTGTACATCGTAAATGATAACGGACCGATGACGGATCCCTGCGGCACTCCTTCCAGTGGGATATGAGGATTTGAAACAGAGTCGTTGATAACAATGGATTGGGAACGATTTGTAAAATACGAAGCAAACCAGTTTAAAGCTGAGGAAGTTATTCCATATCTTGTAGTGAGCCGGTCAAGAAAAATAGTGTGATTTATAGTGTCAAAAGCAGCTGAGTAGTCAAGTAATATCAAGACTGCTTCATCACCTTTATCTACAGCAAGACAAAGATCGTTGTACACACGTAGTAAGGCAGTCTCCGTGCTGAAGCAAGGTCTATAAGCAGACTGCATCTTTCCGCGAAGGTTGTTGTTAACAAGATATTCTTGAATTTGGGATGCACATGCACGCTCAATTGTTTTTCCAAGAAAAGATAAGTTGGCAACAGGGCGGTAATTTTTCAGAGTTTCACGGTCAAGATTTGGTTTCTTTATCAGTGGCGTAATAAGAGCTGACTTGAGAACGTCTGGAAATTTGCCATTCAAAAAAGAGCAGTTGATGATTTTGGTGATTATTGGTAGAAGTTCATCCACACATTTTTTCAGTAGCCATGTCGGAATAGGGTCGAGAGAACATGTTGAAGATGGTGATTTCATGATAATCTCGCGTACCGATTCTTCAGACATCAAGGAGAACTCCGAAAAAGAGGAATCACATTGGTCAAAATCAAAATAGGAAGTATCCGATTTAGTTGTGTTGATAAGAGTTTGTTTGATGCCCTGAATCTTGTCACAAAAGAATTCAGAGAAGCGATTGGCAAGCACATCATCAGAGGTATCAGAAGGAAGAGTTTTTGACATAGTAGCATTTGGAGTACATAATTTGTTAAATTTTTGGAAGAGGTGTTTTGAGTCGCAATCGGCAAACTGTTTTTGATGGTAGCTCTGCTTAGCCTGTTTGATTGCTAGGTTGTACTTTTTGCAGTATTCCTTAAAAATTTGTTTGTCAATCTCAAGCTTTGAAGAAATCCAGCGTCTTTCAAGTCTTCGCGATTCCTGTTTCATATCCCTTAAATCATCATTGTACCATGGTGCATTTGGGCGGCACCTTACTGAACGTGTTATGAGTGGTGCATGTTTGTCCTTAAGATTCTTAAGTACACTATTATATTCATCAACAAGCAAATTAATATCATTAGTAGACGAGGTACATAGTGAAGAATTCAAAATGTCAGAACGAAACGAATCAAGATCAATATCATGAAGTTTGCGCAAGGTAATTTTCATATTGACAGGCTCTGGACGAGCAGTATGTAAAGAACAAGTTATAGCAGCATGATCAGATGGTATATAAAAAGTGCTACTAACATTAGCAACAAAACTATCAATGGTACGAGTAAGTATAAGGTCCAATGTATGTCCTTTTACATGAGTGGGTCCAGAGACATGTTGAAGTAGTCCTGAAGAGTCGACAAAATCAGAAAATTTTGCGGCATCTCTGTCAAGAAAGTTGTCCATATGAAAGTTGAAATCACCGGCAATCAGAAGATAATCGGGAACTGTTGCAATTTGCTCAAAAAATGATGAGAATTCATGACAAAATATAGGTGCAGTGCGTTGTTTAGCTTTTGTGGTTTGAGGTCGGTATATCACAATCAAACAAAGAGGTCTTTGAGAGCGAGATGTTATTGAAAGATCGATGTATTCAAATGATTCAAATGATTTTCTGTCCATAGTGCGAATTTTGAAAGATTTTCTCAGACAGATACACACACCACCACCTCTTCTTCCAATACGGGGGACATAATGAAACTCGTAGCTCAATTGCGTTCTATTTTTGGTATTGATTCAATTAAGAAAATACAATTATTTGTATCCTTAAAATACGCAATATGTATTAAACGAGATAGAGATTATAACTGTCGTAAAATGTTTGCAACATTTACAATAATAACTTTCATGTTCATCAATAGTTTTAATTATATTTCAGTTATGTATGCTGAGTTAGCAGACAAACAAATGCACGTGTTTGCTATTCCTGAGACATATGATTGGGGATCCAGTTATCCACCTCGTGTTCTTATCACAACGTCTTCGTTGGACCCAGTCCTCACCACACTCACCATTCCAGGTTTGGGATTTGAGGTTGATACGACGATAACAAGATATAACAACGCTGACATCACATTGCCTGTTTCTGCTCGTGTTACAGATGCCGGATTGTATGATGACAAAGCCATTATTGTTATCTCCTCCTATGCAGTTAACATACATGCATTCGATAATGATTACGCTCAATTTGATGGATTCTCAGTCCTTGAAAACCTTCAATTAGGCATGGAGTATATAATCCCATCTTATCAGCCATATATTTCGTCTTACCCATCTAGTTTCACAATCACTGCACTTGATAACGAGACATCTGTTGATTTTGTAACCAAAGCTGGTAGAGAACACAGTGTCAATCTCGAACAATTCGAGACTTTTCGTTTCAATGGCGCAAACGACGAAGACTTGACAGGGACATTCATAAAATCTAACAAACACATATCTGTAACTAGTGGAATGTTCGCTAAGGTACCTAGAGGGGAAAGCAATCCCGATGGTTTACTCGTTAATGTTCCACCTGTTGAATCATGGGGACAAAGATTCGTGTTGGCTCCAATATTGACAAAATCCTGTGGATACGTATATCGTGTTATTTCCGGTAACCAGACAACGACGCTGTCCATATCTAAAATCGGGACCGTGGAACTTCAAGGAGGAGGACAGTATTATGAGGCGGATGTCACGACGGAGACGATGGTTACCATTCAATCGAATTATCCAGTTCTCGTTGTCAAATACATGAAGGGGTATTATGCTTGTAATGGTCGTGGTGATCCTTCAATTATAGTTGTAATCCCACTAGATTCGTACTACAACAACGTTACCTTCCCGGTTTTTGAAATGACATATACATCACATCCCCAATTCCATTCCATAAACGTCATTACAAACTGTAGTGATGTTGACGGCCTCGTATTTGATGATACGACCTCCATGTCAGATTGGGATCAGCTAACTACTGAAGACGAATCCATGTGCTGTATCCGTGGTGAAGTGACACCAGGTGTGCATAGCGTTGTAAATACGAATCCGTTGGCGACATTCACCGTCTCTATCTACATGATGTATGTAGGTTTTTGGACTTCCTATGCTTACCAGGCTGGATTCCCCTATTCAGGTGAGTACCTCGTGTATGAAAAATATCATATGTAGTCAAAGGTTCAAAATTTTAAACCACATGTTTCCATGTTCGTTGAATAAATAGCCTACACCATTCATTTGATGGATGAATTAATAAGAAGAAACAATCATAAGGAAATCGGCTATCTCAATATTTCACTCGATTGCCTAGAATAAGCTTGTGGTTCAATGTATTTGTTCATGACAAATTTAAATGGCACTAAATATTCAGTTTATTTAATTAAATTACTCACATAATATGCTCTCTCTAACCCTACAAAAGTCCAAAGCATGGGAGACAGAAGAAATACGTTTATCATATGAATACAAATTCATTTTTTTTTAAAGAAAATATCCTATGAAAATGATTTTCCTCATGTTTTATTAAATTCAACTACAGTTCCACTTATTCCAAGTACTGAGGTCCCTCCTACCACTGATTTATCTCCGGTCACGACTATTGATGGTAAGTTGAAATGTTTTGCCAACTTTAATTGCATGTTTATTCTATGTTGAAATTACTCTGGAAACAAACAAGCAAAAATAAACAAACAAACAAACAAACACCCCAACAAACAAACAAAACAAACAAACAAGAGCAAACAAACAAACACACACACAAACAAACAAACATCCCAACAAACAAACAAACACAGTCAGCAAAACAAACGAACAAACACCCCTATATTTAACGAAAAACACCTCAACAAACAACGATAAAATAGGCTGTACCATATTTGTCGTGTCGTCGGCGACCATACACGACTCCAAATATGACACAGCCTATACATTATAAGACAATCGTATATAGCAACACAGCTACGAACTATATTTTAGTCCCTAAGTGTAAAAAGAGAAATTCCACACTCATTAAAAATATCATAACTAATTATAACATCATGTGATCATGTAATTTGCACATGCACTCAGAAGAGATTGTTAGCTTCATTATATTTGTTACCAAAACTGTAACGTATCGGAGATTTGCCGCATTTTATGAGAAATCATGCTGTTTGAAACGTGACATTTTTATCATAACGTAACTAACGATATATAGGAAGCATAGCGTCATTGGATTTTTATAAATTAACCTATGGTATCTTATGAGTGAAGCCTGTCTTTTTTTGCGCCCATCTCCGAAATATCTTGTGAATCTTTTATGCATACACATGTGTACCCAGGGCCGCCGTCGATAGACCTTCCTGCCAGGGGACATGGTGTCAATCTTAATCTGTTTGAAGAAAAGTCCACACTTGCTGCCGACACAGGTTTCGTGGTTGATTGAAAGCTCATTATAATAGGATGATTCTCTCCATTTTTGTTTCTGTTTACGTCTAGGAATCACCAGACAGGTTTGAATTTTCATGTTAAACCATGTGTCGTTATTGATATCTTCATTGCTTATGATATATTTAGGACTGAATCTTCTATGTGATGGCACAAATATGTCTGCTATATTCAACACTTCTTTATTGCCATTTGATTTTGCTAATGACGTACATCTGTGGGATGAGAATTGTACTGCATCAGCTTATAGTGATAACATGGCAATCATTACAACGGACTATCACAAGTGTCACACCGTTATGGAAGTAAGAAGAATACAGGTGTCCCCAAAACCCTATATTATTAGATTGGTATAAGCCCGCACCAAAACACCTTTTAAATAACGGTAAATTCGGCGAAACTCTTGCTTGTGCATATAATTTTAATAGAGTGGAATCAAGAAGGTGTTTGAATTGGGGGGGGGGGGGGGGGGTAACCCTTTTTACATGAAGTTTATCAAGCGCTGTAACGTTTGAACTATTAATGTGATGTATATATGAAGAGGTATTTTGCAAAAGGGCTATGGTGCATTTTTTCAAAAAATGAGTTTGATATAGAAATGTATAGGGAAAAATCATATGTTTCAAGGGAACAAAGTCATTTTTTTCAAAAAGACCTACATCTCATTGTAAACAGCCATTGAAATTGTTGTTTTGTTGCAAAAGGGCCTGTATCCAGAATTATATCGGGATACTCCATCTGTTTGTACATCAAGAAAAAATACCACACACAAAAAATCATTTATTTTAATCATTGAAAATAAATAAGTTTGATATTGAAATGTATAGGTCACAATCATATGTTTCAAGGAAATAAAGTCATTTTTTTCAAAAATACCTACATCTCATTGTAAACAGCCATTGAAGTTGTTGTTTTGTTGCCAAAGGCGAGTTTTGTTGCAAAAGGGCCTACATCCAAATTTTCAAAAAATGTAAACATGATTTAAAAAAAAATTAAAACTAGCACATTTAAAATTTATATCAATTTCAATTAGTATGTAATGTAGTGTACCTCTTTCATAATCCATTCAGTTTTTCAATTGCTCAACTTGAATATTTAGAAACAGTTTTTTGACTTTTTCTCAATAAGAGCCAAAGTGGATGTAGGCCCTTTTGCAAAATACCTCTTCATATATAAAAGTACAATTTGAAATTTGGACTTGGTTTTACAAATCTGTTTCGTAAGGACCGTTGTTATATACGAGGGGCGTTCAATAAATACCTGCAACCATTGTTTTTCTCCACTCATGCGCGACGTATGCCAACTAGAATTAGGGTAATTTGAAATATGGGTCTTTATCTTTCCTCGCATGCATGAATGAACAATATCATTTGTGGGATTACGTAATGGCACATGCGTAAAATCAATACTCTCTGGACACTGCATGAAAAATAGCTGATCAGGGCGGAGAATATTTGCAAGCAATTTGATGCACAGTTACTTTTTTCAAAATATCTCAAGAACCGATGCATGGAATAAGTTGCCGTTTGAAACAGTGATAGACCAGTACTATGTGCTCAACAATATTTATTTTCAGATGCAAATTATGAAGAAAAAGACACTTATTATGTAACATTAAAACGTCATCTTTTTGTCATCTTTTTTGTTTTAGCTTAAAAGAAATTCTTTAATGAATAAACAGTCAAGGTCAAGGTATCCAACCGCAAGATTTGTCTTAAACCTCTTGTTCCTCATTGTTACATGTCCTAGATTTAAATGGGAGATTACAAAGACAATATCTGAAACCGTTTTTTGCAGAGAAAATTTTTATACAATGAAGCTCTTTTTACCCAATTTGAGAAAATTCACTATACTGACCATAACATCAAATTGAATTGTATTTTCAAATAGATGTTTACATTTTTGAACTTTGTATATGTATTGAAGTTCACAACAGTTCTTGTTTTCTTAAATTCAATTCCTTATCTGTAACTTTTACGTTGGTTGCAGTGATTGTTTAACATTTCTACTCATTATGAGCGCTTTCTGACCACCGTGCGTTCTACGCATGCGCAGATTTTTATTCCAAGTTCAACAATTCGCGATGTATTTATTGATACCCTGTCATCTATACAATAACGAATCCTGCATTTGTTGTGGTATTTCAGGAAATCCCAATTGTTTGCTATAACTATCATTTTCATTTCTTTGGATTTTCGGCATTTTGGGGCTCACTGTCAAAGCCTAATGTTGACCAAGATAAGATGCAGTGTATTTCCAAAAGTTGTCTTTGACAGAACCTCTCCATTTAGGACCTCGTTGAACACGGTCTCTGGTTTACAGATGCAAAATGTTAAACTTGCACACTAATCCGGAACAAAGTTCTGCTCATTTCAATACACGTGCTATCAAGCAAATTCAAAATTCCTGCCAAAGTGGCATGTTTTTCAGTGTCCAAATATGGGTTATTTTATGCTAATGCTATTACGTAATTATAAATATTCAGTAAATCCAGATTGTGTTAAATGATAGATTAAGGTTCATACTTTATAATGTACCCTCCACTTAGATTTCACAGAATCACTCAGGTGTGGAGAACAACAATGGTTGCGGGTATTTATTGAATGCCCCTCGTAAGTATATATTTTCAGGAAATGTGTCAGAGAATCCATTTTTGCTATCAAAGTTCACTTACATTCCAGATGGGTTTTTTTATCACAATCTTTTGGACGTCGTAGCAAAATAAGTTTTCAGCAATCCGAAATTGCACCAAAATCATCTAAAGACAATTTTCTAGGATCAATTGGTTTTTTTTCTTCATACAAATCTTAAGCTTTATAAGTTTTTGAAGGTAAAAAACTATTTGTTGACAATTCTTGGTCAACATTTTACAAACCAAACATATTTATGAAGAAATAAAAAATATTCCTAGAGAAGTGTCTTTATATGATTTTGGTGCAATTTCGGCATTTTTACTAAAAAATCAATTTGTTACGTTAAAAGAAATCGAGCCAGCATTTAAAAAATATAAAAATGTTCTTCGTGAAATTTGATTTAAAAAAAAATGGATTCTCTCACTCATTTCCTTTCCAATAATGTATACTTTTATATACACCCATCAAAATATGTAAGTTCCCCCCTAGCATATACTAGAATATTTCCAAAAATATTTGATGGATTTAAATAATTGTCAGCTAGAAAGATGCACTCAATTGTTAGGCACATTTTGATACCAAATATGTTGGCCTTGAGACAATGCAACGATAAGAAATTGTGCCATTTACCAATTTTTATACAGAAAAAAAAGTGGCACTAAATCTCACTGGCTATGGCTGGTTTTGTCCATAAAATTAACAAACAAGATTATGATCTGCTTATTGATTATGATCTGCTTATTGATGTATGTACAATCTAGCCATAAATTCATCAAATATTTTTGGAAATATTCTAGTATATGCTAGGGGGGAACTTACATATTTTGATGGGTGTATATATCACATTAATAGTTCAAAAGTCCTTCGCGCGTGTTGAGAACAACTTAAGGCACCTGCATTGATTCAATTTAAACACCTGATTGATTCTACGACTTTATAACTGGGAACATAGTTCCACGACATTATTTTAATAGATATTTGCGCACAACATGATCTATGATGTTAGACGAATAGAGTTCCAAACGAGACAAATCTGATCAAAATTAGAATCTACCAATTTTCACAATGTTTGTGATGTAATAATTATCTATAAGATAAAATCTTAAGCAACATGATCAAATAGCAATTGCTGGAGGATTACAATGAAACAAGTGTTCCATTTTCAAAGGGGTGACACCGCGATATAATTCCGCCATTAAAATAAACGTATCATCATTGATTATGTGCATCATTTAAAAACAGGTGACAATGCAACATTTTGTCCAAACCCAACTAAAATCGAACTTTCAGGTTTTTTAAAAGTTACAAACAGTTTATCAAGTGAGAAAACAGAATAAAATATTTGTCACTTCTTTTTACCTTTACTCAAAATCAATATTCTCGACATACGACTCATTCCGCTAGATCGCCTCATATAAATGTTCCCTTCGTAACCATAAAGTTAGTTGTTTCGTCACATGACAGTTTTTACAGTAAATACCACATTTTGTATAACTTCGTAAACATTGATCGTTATAAGTAAAGCCCATTTTTCCAGGCAAAAGGTAATAATGTGGCTATTATCTTTTGTCAAGTTTTTGTCTTCCACCTATGACTTTCAATATTATATTCCCAAGTACATTTTTATCTTGATGTTGAATAATTAACATATGCGTAGAAATCGAGTAAGTGTGACCTGTCATTCAAACATTATTAAGGTATTTGTCCTTAAATTCTATCTGTATTGATCTTCTTCGTTGTTTAGGAATCGGAGGACCACATTATTTTCCGCAATGCACTCATTCTACGCCCTAACGACCCCTCATCACCAATCAAACCACCACAAGTTGAAATTGAGTGTCGAGTTGAACGCCGTCATATGTTGGATACTAGTTTCCAAGCTTCTTTGAAGAAACATGTCTCATTCGGAAACTTTTCGTTTGAGCTAGAAATCTACCAAGATGACACATATAGCGCCCTCTATGAGCCTGAAGACTACCCAGTGGATGTTAAGTTAGGTGATGATCTGTTTCTATCTGCAAGTGTTACTACTGTCAATGACTTGGAAATCTTCGTCGATTCATGTTGGGGGACGCCCTCTATCAATCCATGGGACGATACGAGATACTCTGTAATATCCAACGGGTAAGAATTTACGTAAATATGTCTGTGGTGTATGACTTCACGTTGGTGTCCTTGAAGAATAGGGTGATTAGGCGACGACAACCAACCCGCAAGCTAACCTCTAATAACCACCCCGTTGTACGTGCAAGCGAACCTCTACGACTTTAAAAACAATCGTGAAATGTTGGTGATTGTCATCATTTTCGAAATGTTTAAACAATGTCAAATATTTTCATAATGTTTCAAAAAAAGGTCAATTAAGAAAAAAGTTAACGTTTTTTTCATAAAATTTCACCAACATTTTTCTAAAGATTTCTAAACATTTGAAGAACAAAACGGCGTTGGTCGGGCCCGTAGACCACGTTTTATTTTTCGGCGCCTAACAATACTTATAGGCTCAGGTATCTTTCTAGATGACATAATCAATTGCTATAATATCATCACCCACAATTTCAGATACGAAAACTGAAACTCATATGCTACAATCAGTGCTAATTATACAGAAATATTTAGGATTTGGAACAATATGGCCTCATCTACCGTTGTCACTCCAAGTGGCATTATAGTAGTATGACAATCACTGTATGGAAACAATATTTCACATCATACTTTGTATAACCCAATGCTTCATAACGTGTAAAATAATATGTACGAAACAAAGTGAAGACAACTTACAATTAAGTAACATCCCTCCTCCAGTCGACTCTCTTTAGATAAGCTTCAGACACCCGGATTGATAAGCCACATCAACTGCTGTAATATTGTGTGAGAAAGGGATGAGTCAATATGGGTTGGGTTACTTGATTTCTAAACCGCAATATATTTAACCATCGTTGAATTGTGTCAAATTGTGTGTTACATAGATGCCCAGACGATAATTCCGTGACATTTATTGAATCTGGAGAAGATAGAACCCAACGATTTTCCCTTGCAGCATTCGCCTTTAAAGGAGACAATTGGCTGGTGAGTACCCATTAACACAAACAGCATGAGGGTGATATGCAAACAATTTATCATCCGAGCAATTGGGTTTCTACAACTACTTGGTAGTTCCTACCACTGCAGATGCTTTGAGTCCATTTTAAGCAAACTTTCTATGACTTGTCTGGACTCGACTCGGAATCGACTCGATTTTGGGACTCGAAAAACAGATGAATCGAATCGACGCAAGATTAAAGTTCACATTTTACAAGTAGGGATTTGTCCCAGTATTGAACCACTATACTGTTACATAATTATGTTCCATACTGGATAATTTTATGTGTGGCGGTGGCCAATGTCCGATAATGGAACACTGACTTTGTAACAGTATCGAAAGATACCGGGTGTTCCAGTATCGGACGATACTAGTACCATCCAGTATCTGGGACTTACGAGGGTTGTTCATTAAGTATTGAAAGTGATCATGATATGGGATGCATGAGTGATTGAGGGAAAGTGTGATCAACACAAAGTATCAACCTTTGTCTTTCAAACAATACAATTTTGGATGTCTAAGTATGAACTATGACGTCATAGCATTAGCTTAAGATAAGTACACTTGGGATACTGCTAAATCAGTTATTTGGCGGGAAATTTGAATTGTTTGTATGAGACACGTGGTAAGACGATTGCATAACATGACCCCAGAAGCAGGTAAATCCCAATTATATTTTGCATATTTATGATCCCTAAGACAATAACTTTAATCCTTGTGTAATTTGAAATATGTAGTATAAAAGGAAAATGTAAGGGGAAGCAATTAAATACAAATAGTATACAAATATCAGTATTTCAAACAGCCATTTTCACTGACAAATTCCCAGTCAGTGAAACGCTAATGTTGCGGAAAATAAAATAAAATAGGAAAATCTAAGAACTTTAACCAGTTTGGGCGATATCATAGGATAGGTAACTAATTAGCTGAACTTATTCATATGAAACAAACAACAAATATGCGCATGCGCAGACGGCAGATATGTTTGAGCTGGGCCAAAAATGGTTAAATTCATGATATTTGCCAGATAAAAGCTTACTTTGCCTTCAAAATATAATCAGAAACATCGAAAAATGCTTAAATCAATGTGCATACTTATTTTGATAATCAAAATGAAGATAAACATGAACGTAGCAATCAAATATGGCTGCCAAAACCTCTTTTATTACTGCTATCTTTAGAGCTAATACTCGATGTGTATTGTTAAAGTAATCGTGACATTATTCCAACGGTTTGATCAGCTCCTTTTGAAATCCCCACTATTATTGCTTTACATCCCACAACAATTTATTAAAATATAATCCCTTCATTATTCTTTATCCGTTGTTTTTTCCTATGGTTTATCGTTGCGGATTTTCCCTAATAAGAACTTATTTGAGATGGTCCCTTCTTGTTTGTTTTAATGAATTTAGAGAATATTGTTTGTTCTTACTATTCACCACGTGCTATCTGTTTCAATGCTTGCATTGTTGAGATATACGCAAATGAATCAATAAACCCATATTTCATCCTATTACATATCCAGTCAAATATTGACATATTTCAGGTAGTGTCCAGAGTGTAGTTACTTTAAGCTAATGCTATGACGTCATAGTTCATACCTAGAAATCCAAAAGTGTATTGTTTGAAAGACAAAGGTTCATACGTTGTATTGATCACACTATCTGTCAATAGAATCACTCATACATCCCATACCGTGATCACTTTCATTATGTATTGACTGACCCTCGTAAAGTACACCTTTTCCGAATCGATTTCCTTGACTCGGTTACAAGTTGGACAGCTACAATGTACACTGAGGCTTGTTGCACGAAGTATAGCGTCAAACTGTCCCGGCAAATTGTTAAGTGATCCAATGTCTTTTCCAGGTATTCTTGCACTGTTCCGTCGTTGTCTGTGACTCTACATCTCCTAATTCCATTTGCAAGGCAGATTGTAATGACCAGACATCCCGTGTTCGACGATCTAATGAAGATCTGCATACCGTCAGTAGTGGACCTTTAGTAGTACGTGGCTAGGACGTGTAAATACTCTCAGCAGCTGCAGACCATAGTTCGTGGCTAGGACGTGTAAATCATATACTCATCCATTAATAGTCACTGTTTACAGTGGTTTCCAAGAAGCATCTTTACTTGATATTTTTATCTTTTATTTTGTCAACAAATTTCAGGGTTTGAGGGATCTTTATGTATTTACGTCACACAAGAAATGTTTCGCTCTTTACACATATTATTATATTTACAAAGTTATTTAGTTGAAATAACGCTATTAATGAAAGGTTGATGTTTTCATAAGCTTATCGCTCCACCATTTGTTGGATTAAACTTACGATTACGTCATAGAAACATAATCGTCTACAGATTCAGACAGCAACCTGCAATTTCTATTTTAATTGAACATTCATTAAGCCCTAATTATTATCTTGTTAGACAATTGATTATGAAAATATGTGAATATGATGTTTATCTGTAATTTAATGATATAATTTAGTTAAACATTCTAGAAATAAGTATTCTTTACTCACCATTTTAGGGACACTCTTTACGACATGTATTCTGTTCTTTTGTTTTTAGATGTTTTCAATCGGGAGAAATTCGCAGATAGAGATTATAATGGTCTGGAGCTTTTGAAACAGACTTGACATCTTATGTTGAATTATTTTTAATCTGTATCCACCAGGAGGAATCCCCAATTTTAAAGGTTATAGTAATTAAGAATACAAATAAACAATTAAAATATATAATTACAAAGCTTAGATCCAACAGAAAAAAATGTTATCCATGTCAACAAAAATTCTTCAAAAAATGAACCATATATATATTATAGACCAAGCATACCGGCAGTGTCTACAAACTAACCTACACCATATCTGATTTACCTGTATGAATGTTTTAATATAAATGACTACATAATTGTTGTCCTTTTTATGACGACATCAAACTCATTCCTTTTTTGAATCGTAGGTTATAATGGGTCTGTTATCAAATTGTAATTACTTATTACTTCTTCAGTTATTAAGTTTATTTTTAGATGAAATAAAAATAACGTTTTGCGCAATCTGAGCTTTCCATTAAAACAGTATATATCACGGCTGTTTGATCCCACATAATTTGTCCGTTTTATTCTGAGAACACCGTAACTTGCTGGCCCGGTTCTGGTTTTAACTGATTCAAGTACCTGAATATACCGGCCATCTTTTGTAGAAATGTCAGAACATTTGTTGGTGCCAGTTCTGAGATATAGTGCTTTGAATATTATTATTTACTATAATAGCGCCCTCATCGGCCACATTTCCCATAGAGTTACACGTAAAATGTGTGTCAAGTAGAAAATGCCAATCATTTAAAAAGGGCTCGAAGAATGTTCTTGACTTTTTCACCGTATACTCGTATTCATTAGCCACTATGTAAACTTTTTTTATCCCATAATTTTAATTATAAAGCGGACAGTCAAACAGCCGTATGTATTCCAAGAGTATCACTGGTAATATATACCTGGGTAGGGGTGTGTTGTTTCATATGTTGTTATAAAAATGAATGGCAACCCATTGAGTATTTTGGTGTGTAATTAAATTATAAATTATATTTAGACGAGGAAAAAACCCACTTTTTGCGTTTTTCACAAATCATGTAAAATCAGCCGTTTATCCGTCGAAAATCTTTCGAAACATTTGTTTTCACAAATGTCTAAACAAAATCTCGTTTTTGGCAGATGTTAGGGACATTTTAGGTATATAAAAAAAAAATTAAAAACCCGGCCGACCGACCCTACTTGACAGGTCCGTCCGCCAGTATAACAGCTTTTTCTCTCATCGCCTTAGAGTCGTATTGATGGCACACCTACGCTCGTGCGCATCCTTTTTCTTTAGTTTATTTTTAGTCATATCCCTTTCCTAGATAATATAAGAATGAAACTCACATTGAATTGCGTTTACTATTTAGCAATATATTATTCTTTCTTTGATCGTAAAATTGTATAGAGGATGATATTATAATAAATTATTAAACACTGCAATTTGCTACAATGTAATTGTTTCTCTCCGTGGGATATGTGTCAATATCAACTAGACTACTCCTCCTCATCATATTGGTTGTCCATGGGATTTTCTTTGGTTGGGGCGCGGTCCCAAAAATCTCATTTATCATCGTCATTTTGATGACCCCCTAAACGAAAGGTTTATTATTTATATGCCCCTAATACACACACAAATCTGTACTTATATTATAATTGCCATTTTTTTAAAAACAATTTTGCTCAAATTAATACGCACGAAGAGCGCTAAAAATGTCAGTATTTTATTGTTGCATTATTTTCCACAGATCAGTTTTTTCCTATTTCCACTGGAAAATTTGTTTTTCAACCGGTTGTGGGTGAAGTTTTATTAAAAACTCCCTCACCCCCCTCACCCCCATCCAGAAGATAATCATGCGTCCCTTATCAGTCCCGCATAACAACAAACGTTGGTGTTCTGTTTCAAAAGCTTTACGAGCTGCGGTAATTATGAACTGGAGTCACCAGGGGTCACAATTGTAAATGCCAGAAAGTACAAACCTTTACCGTGGAACATCCGAGCCAGTTTGTTTTGTAATATCGGTGAGAAGAATTTGAAACAATTGTGAGCTAATTCTGATGTAAAACGGAAGTAAAATAATCCAATTAGGTTACTTGATCTATATTCCTCTCGAGACAAATATTTTGGTTTACCGATTATTGATTTTGCTTTGGCTAACATATTATATAACACCTGGTATCGGACTTTTTGTGTTAGGTGTATATTCTTCAAATTAGAATATGGTCACAAACAAAGAAGGAATACCCTGAAATTGCCACTCAAACAAGAGACATTCACGATACTTAATATGACAATATTATATGATAATAAGAGCCTATGGGATCATTTCAACTTTAAGACATGCCTACACAACATGGATGCCAAATGGTAAGACAAATCACACTACAATATGTGCCAGAGAAATAATGATTACCACAATTAGTCAAAGGTTAGCCTAACTCTTTACATTGATTACTATGGTCACGCGTTATGAACTCGCCTCCCAGTAGGGTGGTGCTGTTACACTTTTTTAGTATCATGCTGTCATATTCCTTAGATATTTTTAACACCACAAAAGCTATCTCAACAAATTTGGAATCATTTTAAAGCCTATAATAACAAGCTATCCGCCTGCACAATAACATTGGTATAGCTAATGCAGAAGGAGAGATCCAGCTGTTTGAAGTTTGGGGACCAGGGGTGGTGCCGGAAGGGGTGCCGCCTGTACAAACTTAATGGGGATAAACCCATGCTTTGTTCATTTTACAATAACTAGTCATCCCCTAATGTTACAAACACCATTCTGGTCCCATTTTAAAGGATATTTAGTAGTTTTTAAGTATGTGGTTCAACAAAACAAACGCAAAAGCCAAAATCCGTGTGTAACGCGGAAGGATGCGCGCTTATAACACATGACCCTATGCGATATCTTGTCTGTGAGATTAATCAAACAAGTTTTTTAAGTGTTCGAAGTTTTCCTAGATGGCTGTCAGTGATAAACTTACAACAAAACAACATTTAATTAAGGTTTCTGCCTTGTGGTTATCACTGATTACACGTGCAATTATATCCATTGCTTAAACACACTCGACATTTGATCTCAACACAACATTAAGGGAGTATCTACCGTCAGTATAGCCTCAGTAGAACTGCCGTATCTTCTTCTTCAATATTCATTTAATCTTTATAAAAGTTTACAGTTTTTTGCAGGAAAGGGTTCAATGAATCCAACCATGATAATGAAATTGACTATTTTTGGAAAAATTATAAAAAACACGGTTTTTGACCCATTTTAGGTTCTGCAAAGATAACTCAAAATATATTTTGTCACATTTTGTCATACTAGTTTTATGATAATCCTGATAACATTCC
Organism: Ophiura sarsii; assembly: GCA_035610835.1. Taxonomy (NCBI): domain Eukaryota; kingdom Metazoa; phylum Echinodermata; class Ophiuroidea; order Amphilepidida; family Ophiuridae; genus Ophiura; species Ophiura sarsii. The sequence goes on along the minus strand of CM069449.1, from coordinate 1,464,601 downwards.
CCAGGGTGTTTTATTTTTTGGATATCTTATTTATTTTTTTGAGTTATAGACCAAAAAGTGAAAATTTGATTTCCCCCCAAAAATGTGATTTTCATGATTTTGGAGGTAAAAAAACACATTTGTTGGCACTTTTTGGTCTTTAGCTCAAAAGATAAATAAGATATAAGTGTTTTATAATTTTCTCCCAAATGGACAATTTCATTATCATGGTTGGATTCATTGAACCCTTTTCTGCAAAAAAACTGTATACAATGATTAAATGAATATTGAAGAAGTTTTTACGGAGGCTGTTCCTGAGAGTCCACACCCCCTTAACGACGTACCTGATATTTTCAATCGAGCCACTTCGACTTTCGGCAGCAGATGACTACGCGCTGTTTAGGACACATGACTTTCGACTCATAAAATAGACCTTAAAATAGGGGAGGGGGCAAGAGAATGAATGGCGGAGGGAGCAAAATGCGCGCAAAGCGTGTCAAAATTGCGAAGCTAATTTAAAGTAATATTGACATCAAGATGTTTGATAGTTTTGGAAGAAAATGAGGTGGGACTTAATCTGACGTCTGGCAAGTGGGTGGAGGATCGTGACTGGTGAGGACATTTGCCACGCAGCGTCTCCCAAACCGTCGCAAAGAAATTGAGCTCGACAGCACAGACAATCCGCTGTCATGACAATTGTTTTGACAAATCGAAAAAAATGGATCGGTCGGGTCCATAAAACAGGGTTTTCTTGGGCCTGAGCTTCTAATTTAAAACATCCCAGCGAATAGCAAAATCTAGGCATAATGCATGATGCAACTATAACTAGTTAATATGATTAATGTAATCGTCGTTTGGATAATATAAGCATTCAAGAATAGAATGTTGTAATGTATTTAGGCTTATCTAGGGTTATTCATAGTTCGATGAATGCAGTAATACTCCTATGCGTGTCAAAAAGCCTGGGACGAAAAAAAACCCAGAAACATCGCATGTTTTTCACGTACAATCGTGCAAACCCCACTTTGGCCACTTTTGAACAGGAATTGAATTTTCTATTGAAAAAAACTGCATTTAAGATTCCAATGATGATTTATAATATGATACACCAATGTGCTGTGTAAAATTCATCTAATATTCAAATGTCCTGAATCTTATAGAATAATTATCTTAGAAAAATCTTTTTCCTCACTTATTCATAATTGCGCATTTACGTCAACAGAGTGTGTGAATTATACTGAGCATTTTCAGAGCAATTAGTGCGCCGATGAACATTACAATCCCGTACTTTTACTGCAATGTAATGAACTGTGAACTTCTACATATTCCTAGATAGTGTCGGTTACCAGCAAACATTTTATTTCAAATTAGTGGAATAGATAGTATAAGCGGGGTAATCAGCGGGGGGGGGGGGGGGGGGGGGGGGGGGGGGGGGGGGGGGGGGGGGGGGGGGAGCCCCCTAACTTGGAACCCTTGCCCCCAATGAAATCAAGTAAAGCTGTAAATGAAACTTACAAAAAAAGTACACACCAAACCCCCCCCCCCCATAATGACGTCGTGTCGGTTGAGATTGGCATTGTCGGTTCATTTGACGCAAGGATTCATGGAATTATGATGGTCAAAAGTACACATATGAAATTTTTTTCGTGCGCTACGCACGCATATGTCTTCCCAAAATGAAATATTCTTCGGTACAAGCTTGTTTAGAGCCAAAATGTAGCTCAATCGTGCAAAAAATAGCTACGCGCGCATCTCTTCACTCAAGACATCTTGTCGGTTCATTTACATTCCTCTCCCCCAATACGAATAACCTATCTACGCAACTGGGGCACATCCCCCTCAGACACCTCCCTGTCCGCGCAAGAGCGCCACTTGGATTGTCTTAGGAGCCCACCACATTTCAAGTCACTGCCCCTTCTTGCCCCCCCCCCCCCCAAATGAAAAAGGCTAGTTACGCCACTGGATAGTTTATACGTTCAAGTTTATTTCACGAATGTAATGAGGTCAAATATTGAACAGCTCAGAAGTATGAAGACTTTTTTTATGATTAGTGCAAAGTTCACCACATTAAAAGACTACATCACTCTTGTCTCGACTACATCGATGGCCTCGTTTTCGGAGCACTAATTACTCTGAGCATGCTCAGTTGCATAGCACGGCCCTCTTTTGACGTAAATGCGCCAAGTATGAATAACGTCTATAAGCTCAAAACCGGGTGAAATTGCGATATTTGGAAGTTTTTGGGGAACATTTCAATGTTGGCCTATATATCACTGTACAAATAAATACAACAGGATTTTGAGGTCGGCCATGTTTACGTCATTTTGACGTCATATGTGGGATATTTGAACTTATCTAAGTATGTATGGAACGGAAGAAACCTCTAGCTATGCCACTGTACCAATATAAGCATACTTTTCATCTCGGTTTTGATTTTCATAAGCCGGTGGTACCACCAGTAGTTAACAGAATTACAAAATTTCCCAGGAGGACGAGGGTTAATGTCTTAAGATAACATGTATGACCCTGACCAACATTTCTTCTACTATAGATTTCTATCTCCGGCTAAGAATTATGACTTTGGCTAAAAATTCCCTACTTAAATGTATTTCTCCAATCATCCAAATACAAGCAGATATGGATGTTTTATCACCAAAACTTGTAACACCTCGGAGCGGTAGCATTACAATATAGGTATCATATAGCCACTATATTAATACTACACTCTTAGAATAAAATTAAGCAATGCTGGGTAAAATACTACATTTCACGATGGTAAAAACGGAACATGGTTGTTTGTTGGGTAAAAATGTACACAGCGGTGGTTGTGTAGATTTTTACACAACATACGACTATAGTGAACATTTTACCCATCAAATAGCTAAATTTTACTCAACATAGTTTAAGACTTTGACACAATATCGTTGGGTAAATGTTTAACCCAAAACGACCATGTTCCCTATTTTGACCCAATTATGTGTAAGGTTTTACCTAACACTTGTGTCATTTTGGTACACATAAATTAATTTAAAAAAAATGCATGTATATAGCCATTTTGGGTGTCATATTTGCATTATAATCTTCTTTCGCAATTTTGTTTCCCACTTATTAAAGATTTTTAGAAGAACTTACCTTAACTTGACCGGACCGGGGCTTGAACCCACAACCTCTGTATACTAAGATTGACGCCGTATCCACTGAGCTAACGAAGTAGTTGATAATGTTTTTGTTTGTGTTAATATAAATTATTTCATATGACCAAATATGACAAGAGAGAAAGAAATTACTGAAATTATAGGGTGTTTTAGCGGCAAATTTCACTAATTGGAATCATCTCGCTATATTAACCTATATGTATAACATCGTATTTAAAATAATTTGACGAATAGAGGTCTCAGAGAAAGTAGCGAAGTTAAAATGCATGTGCTTTAAAATAAGCAGTATCCATGGGTTCAATAGTTGAAGATCCTTTGTCAACACAACCAATTGGTTTGACTACCTAGCAATTAGATTTTCAGCCCACAAGCTTGGGAATCTCAAATTAACTCTTGCATTAAGAAATAGATTAGACTTGAACCTGACCTGCTAGAAACACCAGATTAAAAATGTAAAATACCGTACGCCGGTAGAAACTGTGTAACTGAACTGTGTGAGTGTTGGATGAAACCAATAAGTTAGGGGTGCACTGCTAAACATAATTTTTGTTATACTCCAAGTTAATTTTCAAAAAAAAACCACCAGTGGCTTCACCGTGCGTTTTTAGTTCTGATTCATTAGCGTTCCACACGAGAAGGAAAAAACCCACAGTTGGTTTGCTTTTTTTCTGGGACACCCTGTATGTTTATCAAAATTGAGACTTAGGGTACAAGGTTCATAGTACATGGCAATGGTATATCCATGTATGTAGGGGTGTACATACTTAGCTTAAAGTTCAAGTATTGTTTCCCGTTGGCAGGTGTTTATTAACAGTTGTCTGTGACCGTAGCTTATATATGATGCGTCAGTGAATATACCACATTACGGAAAAAAATAGACAAATATGTATCATAAAGCTTGAAACTCTTCGATGTCATCTTTAGTTGATAAGGTAAGTTATTGTTATTGACTGAACGCATTTAATTTAGGCCTATTATTAGCAATGGTGCTTTTCCAGATCAAGGTTAAGGGTACCAAAGGATATTATTTCAAATTCCTAAACTTGTCTTTGTATTCGTAATTTTTAATGATGTGACATAAACTGCTCAAAAATCCACATGCTTGAGAACATGGGGAGGTCGAAATCTGAAGTGCCAAAATCAACACTATTTTGTGCTTAAAAATCAATAGATCATCACACTACACTGTGTTGTGCTCAATGTAACACTTCATTGAATAGACGACAAAGATGTTCTTTTGAGCACGAAATAGTGTTGATTTTGGCACATTCAGATTGTGATCTCTCCACGTTCTCAAGCAAGTAGCTGAGCACTGGAGCAAGAGATTGCTTTTGATTATCAGTGTAAAGATGAACACATCAGCTTTACATTCACTTTACATAACACTTAATAATATTCCAAACTGTTCTGAGCAGTTTATATCGACATTGTCGGTGTTTCGCGTTCATGTTGGAACCAAACTAATACAACGTTATACTCCGAATAACTTAACAGTTTCCACGCGACAGACGTCTGCAGACGACATTCCAAAATTTCACCAAAATGTATAAAAATATCAACATTATTTAATTTAAATACCATGTTTAAATTAACCATAAGAAATGCATTTCAATAAGTATAAACCTACCTAGTATTGGTTCAGATAGACTTCCGAATGATAGGAAAGGTTTCTGAAAAATCCGTTGTGTATATGCCGACATAATAGCCGCGTGGAAAGTGTTAACATCACGTTGGGCCATTTTTTGTTGTTGTTTTGATTGTCCATAGATGACTTTTAAAGTTGGGTAGGTCGGTCGGGATTTTTTTCTTTTCTTTCTCACTTGCCCTTTTTTCAGGTATCACAAGTAAAATGAGATGTACTTGTTGTGGTAACCAAAACAACAAAATTGAATTTTTTAATTTAAAAAAAAAGAAGCTTTACACCTATAACTATAATAACACTAACTATAGTTATAAAGTCACTTGAATATAATTTGTTATTGTAGTGTTTTTATTCTATAAAGTGGCTTAACTATTATACCGTGACAAGTCATTCTGGATTCAATTCCGATATGGCCGATGCAACTGCTATGTGTGCCTTGGGTTCAGTGTATTAAGAAGGCGTAAGTTATGGTACAAAGTACTACGATAATAAGGTAGGTAAATGTAAGAAATCTAGGAACATTTCAAATCACTTTCAATCAGAACATTACTTGGAATGTACAGACATTTCCCAATATGATGTGTTTTTACTAATAAGAAATAAATCATTACTTGCGATGTTGGTATGTAATAATAAGCAAATAACCCAGTGCATAATTTTGTTCTGCGTTCTTTGACACCTCGATTGTTAAGATACGATGTTGCGGAGCGGAGTTATTGTCATTTCAATGGTCGTAGGTCCAGTTTTAAAAGTGACATTCATCGGAGTTATTGTCATTTCAATGGTCGTAGGTCCAGTTTTAAAAGTGACATTCATCCCTATAGACAATTATATAGATGCAGACTTGCATTTATTGTTTTGAATGATCAGGTTTATGCTTTACACACGTGTACAAATATACAACATACACTCAGAACATGAAGATAACGTGTTCCTTAAATAACACAGATTTATTGTTTTCATTCAACTTCAACTTTGCTATGACTTTATCATTATCTTCAGTACTTTGTGTGTCCACTATCATTGTCCACAACAGCGTGTGTAAAGCATAAATCAGTTCAGTTTCGATTTGCTACTGACACCACGTCCACATTTCCCGCTTGTTTAATGCGCAGAACTATATTCATCAAAAAAGGAACTTTACATGTACTACATGTGCTCTAATAGTTTAACTACTATTACGTTATAACGTTGTTGGGACATTTCTCCTCTCTAATTTGAGATATTGCCCGCTGAGAATGTTTGATTATTGAGGAAGTTACAATCCAAAATGTAAGGTCAAGTACGATTTTCATTACCACATTGTTCATTTCAATACGATGGAGAGCATGACATGTAACGTGTTTGTGCCGTATTGATCCATCGGAACAATACGGCCGACTGTCCAACCTGCGCATGCAACATCAATTGATGTATTCAACAATGTAACCGTACTTTATCATACTTTTGGTACTGTAACGTCCTTGATATTAAACCATTCTTCACATACAATCTCTCAAATGAAAGAAGGGACATTTCTCTTTATAATTAGATGTTTTCATGTAGTGTAATACTTTTAGAGTTTACGAGCACATTTATTACCTGGTAAGTTATTTGTTTGAAGACTGTTAATAGTTGTGATCATAAGGGCGTCTGTTATGCACTTTTTATGGATTTGTCGATGTCTAGTTGCAGAACCGTTACATCTTTGCATCTGTAACCCATTGACAAGGGCGTGATTCTGGTGATATAAAGGTTACTGGTTTAAATCCGGTCCGAGGCACATGGTTTTTTTAACGTCAATGTGCACTGGCCTATAGGCCTACTCTGTGCAAAGATAAGTAAACTCAGTATAGTCTACCGAGAGAACAAAGTAACACGTCTCAAATTTGTACAATGTGTCACCATATTCCTCCTTCACTCTTTTCAGGTAAATGAGGTTGACAGATCTGAAATCGCTTTGATCAAACACTTCTGTCATCCAAACATCGTTCATCTGTTTGGAGTAGTTAAAGAGGGTCCCATCATTATGTAACTCGTCAGTAATGGATTGCTTGGTAAAAATGTGAAGTCGTCGGAAGATGACCTTTCGGAAGAGCTATCTCCTGGATGTATGAAACAGTCTCTGCAGGGAAAGGGAATAATGCAGGGATATCAAATAGCCACATTTTCTAATAGCAGGTAAAACTAATCGTGAGCTGAGAATTAAAAGGTTCTAACTGATATTACAGTGTTTTTGGAGATATTCATCTTTTTGAAACCCTCATTTTGTAAGCTATCAATTGATATACAACTTGGCGAGGTATTTATAAGATGTATGTTTTTATAGACGCAATATTATTTTCTGTGAACTTACAATGGCCATATTATAAACAAAATGACGGTTAGAAAAAACGGTTAGAACCTTGCAATTCTAAGCTCACGAAATCTGGTTAGGTATTGGCGTGTCGCAAAGGCGTATGTGTAGATAACGGTATTTCACAAATGTGTTCCAGTCCGATCTATCAAAGATTTACTAGAGCGCTGTTCTGTTAAAAAACCCAGCAAAACACGAAAACCCAAACATTGACGCACCGTAAGGAAAGAGCACGATGAATCATAGAGACACGTCAATATCTGGCGTTAAGGCGACATAAAAGAAACCCTGTTGTACGGGCTAACGAACATCTCAGGCAGGGTATAGGGCTGTACAGGTTTCTTTTTTTCATATTCCCTATTTTCCCTGAAAATGACCTTAAAATCCACAACAAATCTGTAAAAATGCAAACAAGTCTGTAAACAAATTGCCGTCTTTTGACAAGCAAAAAGAATATTCTAGGTCGGTATTCATTTGCACGTGCATTTTTTCCCCACCGATTTCTAAAAAAAATGGGTCGGTCGGGCCAGTACAATAGGGTTTATCTTTTCCTCGCCTAAACGCAAATTATTGTTTCTTTACTTGGACATCAGACACTATAAGCCAATATTATAGAAATGATTCTCAGTGTTGAACAAACTTTCCATTGCCTTCTGCCTTATTATTGTTTGATGTTGTAACTTTCCATTATCATGATTATACCTATACACACAGGTGAGAAGACCATAAAGCTGTGTGACTTTGGTCTGGCACGACATCTTGACGCTACGATTACAACAATGACACGGGGAACCCCTCCATGGACGGCACCTGAAGTGATGATATAGCATGAAGTCTCAAAACCCGGTTATATACGCATTGGCAACTGGGAGATAACACCAGAGAGGTTACCTATTAAGGTCTAGATTTTCTGCAGATACAAACACAGGTGTGTATGATTAAGTATCACTATTGGTTTGAATTAACGATCTCGAATTACAGTTCCAATGTTTCTTCAAATCCTGTTGGATATTTGATTCTGAAAGGCGCTATAGAAAACAACAGGGGCCGTTTTCGCGTACTAAACACTGCTTTAGCTTAAAACCCAATGGCCCTGTCTCACCTACGGTGATCAGGCCAGCGATTTCACTGCGCTACAAAATATCAAAATATGAATAACTACAGCGAACAGACCAGCGATGTCACTGTGCTACAATATATCAAAATATGAATAACACGCAGGAAGAGCGCGGAAAAACTATCCGAAATTGTCAATTTTTATATCAAAGTCACTAAAACATGTTCACGTTCTGCTGCGATCAGACCAGCGCGTTCTTAGCTCTGAAAGATGATCAAAACGCCAATTCAAACGCATCAAGGTCTCCAAGAACTAACCGGTGACGCAGTGGGCACTGGCTAGGACGGGAGAGGGGCCCGTGGTTTGCTTCTGTGCGCCAGTGCACCACGCTTGTTTTATGCATGCATAAACAAGCGCGTAGGTTCGGCGTTAGCGCTGTAATAATAAAAGGCATTTGAGGACTCCCGCGTCTCCTCGTATCAGTGGCGTAACTAGACTTTTTCATTTGGGGGGCAGGAAGGGGCAGTGACTTTAAATGGGGGTGGGGGCTCCTAAAACAATCCACGTTTTTTTGAGTAAAGAGATGCGCGCGTAGCGCGCGAAAATTTTCGACTTTACAGCTATTTTTGCACGATTGAGCTACATTTTGGCTCTAAACAAGCTTGTAGCAAAGAATATTTAATTTTGGGAAGACATATGCACGCGAATTTTCATATGTGTACTTTTGACCATCATAATTCCATGATTCCTTTCGTCAAATGAACCGACAGTGCCAATCTCAACCGACACGACGTCAATATTGGAGGGATTTGGTGTGTACTTTGTTTGTAAATTTTATTTACTGCCGTACTTGATTTCATTTTTTTTGGGGGGGGGGGGGCAAGCGGGGGGCAAGGGTTCCGATTGGGGGGGGGGGGGGCCTGCCCCCCGCTGGTTACGCCACTGCCTCGTATGACTCAGTAGTGTCGCAGTTGGAGCAACGTGACATCCCGTGGACGTAGCAAGAATGAATACAAGCTGCATACATACATACATACATACATGCATTTATATAGCGCTCCTTCATAAAGATCGCAGCGCTTTTTACAACTAGAAACATCTTAACTACAGCATAAATACAACATAAATTACACAAGGTACACAGTCCAGCAATATTAAAAATAACAACTGAAGAGGTGAGTTTTGAGGCTCTTTTTGAATGTAGATAATGAGGTGCTTTCCCTGATGTTAGTGGGTAAAGTGTTCCAGATATGGGGAGCTTTTTGCACGAAAGACCTGTCATCCGATGATTTCAATGTTTTGTAAGAATTATGTTCGGTGAGCCGGGTAACATCAGAAGCCGACCTGAGACCGGTGCGTGTTGGGCGGTAGAGAGAGATACAGGATGTCGCAGCATCATGAGGTCGCAGCATCTACTTGAGATCGCAGCAAAGAACTCAATCTCGTTCTCTGCGTAGGACAGGTGTGATGTGATCTTCCTATTCCACTCCCTCTGCCTTGGGTGCTGAATCATTGCATTTTGTTTTTACCATGTTTTCGATGTTTTTCAATGTTGATAACTAGTCAAGCCCCGAAAACAAAACTGAGCACGCAGGATGCTCTGTTTATACGCTCTTTGGAGGGTCAATAGACGGATCCGTTCGGCGCGTGGGAAAGATTCCTAATGGAATCAGATTGCATCATTGCCCAATGTCTCACTGCATTTCTCCTCACAAATTGCAAGCTACATTGCAAGCTACATTCATTAAGTCAAAGAAGGGATGATTTGTGCCTCAATTTCTTTAAATCTCTTATGTCCTCTGACAAATTTGCCAAATGGGTACCTCCTACAAGAGGGTCTGTCCACCAAAGAAATTTGAGAGGGTCCAACAAGCTCAGTATCCCGATGGTAAAAACAGAACGTTGCAAAAAGAGCCCTGTTTTTTATATGACAAACTTGTACAATAATACTTTATAATTCATGGTGTTTTTAATAGTTTCATGGTGATCATATGGTGCAATCTTCCAAGAGGGGGAGGGGGGGGGGGGGGGGGGGGGGGGGGGGGAGGGTACCCGGTGTGTGTCTATGAGTTCAAAGAGGGTGTAAGTGTACTGATTTTGTTTGATGGTTGTGTTTCGTTAATTGAGTATTGAAGTTTGAGTGGTGCATGCGTGACTGTTTGATGTGTGCGGGCTTAGGGTTTTCAATTTTAATGTATTAATTCTATGTGCAATATTTGATCAGACTTGTATAATAATATTTTATAATTCATACTGCTTTTAATAGCCCCATAGTGCAGCATATGGTGCAATTTTCCAAGGGGGGGGGGGGGGGGGGGGGGAGGGGGGGGGGGGGTAGGTTGCCCGGTTTGTGTCTATGAGCTCATAGTGGATGTAAGTGTACTGATTGTTGTTGTTGTGTTTCGTTAAGTGTAGTATTGAAGTTTGAGTGGAGTATGCGTGACTGTTTGATGTGTGCGGGCTAGGGGTTTTCAATTTTTGATGTATTAATTCTATGTGCAATATTTTATAATCTAATGGTCTTTTATATCATAACTATAATGTATTTTTATTGTGTGTATTTCTTTGTAAAATTTGATGCAATTCAGTGTTTGTACTGCGATATCAATTTTAATAAACCAGTTATGAATGAATGAATGAATGAATGAAATGAAAAATAGCGGACCGTGCAAAATCGCGAATAGTTCGATTGCAGGGTTATAAGTTCATGCATTGATGGAGTCCAATATAAAGCACCTGTTAATTGATATTTATCCAAGTGAGACTTGAAACTAGAAATGCAATGGTTCGTACTAAGAGCGCAATATAAACGTGATAAGCGGGATATAAACAAACCAAGAGCTACTTTTTTTTACAGATTTGACAAATGTGGACATTTTCCGGGCTCTTCCTCCATGTCATGACAAAAGTGTCAAGCACTAATTTGCAAAAAACAGGCTGTAGCGACTATGTCCACTGTTGCTAGAACCATATACTAGGGTCAATAACTCGATATTGTGTTGGTGTAGAGAAGTGTTTACTGTGCATACATCGGTGTGCACTCAAGCTGATCTCGTAGTAACCAGTGTGATGGCCTAAGATCAGCGCACGATATTCTAGTCCGGTAAAGCGAGTAAAACACTGCACGTTGAGTTCGTAATGCTATTCATATGTTGGTATTTTTTTAGCTTTAGCGCAATGCAATCGCTGGCTTGATCGCAGCAGAGTGAGAACAAGCGCGACGCTCTATCTGGCGTTCAGGGGCGAACATTGGAACCCTCTTTTGTCCTATCTCGTATCCACTGCGTCACCAATCGGTTTGCGTTTGTCTTGGCGCTCTGATACTTTTTTGATACTTTTTTTAGTTCGTGACTAAATTAAACGGGGGTTTATCTTTAAACGACGTGTTTAACAAAACCCGATTTTAAACTACCCTTATTTCCATGTTTAAAGTTAGACAATTTTTAATGAGTTAGACGCGTGTTTAAGTTAAACAAATGTTCGAGAATTGCGTTAAGTTAAACGATGTATTTTAATTCTCGAAAATTTGTTTGACTTAAACACTCGTCTAACGCACTGAAAAAACCCCCATTTAAACTTGGCATGTTGGCTATGGGGGTAGTTTAACTAAACTCATAAACCAACTGTATGGCATTCGGTCGATATCTATTGTACCCATTCAGGCCACAATAAATACAATACCTGTATACAGTGAAAGTTGACAAGTCTGGGGACGAAATTCACAGTGTTAAAAGCAGGTTTTGTAAAGACGTCGTTTGAAGAATAGACAGGAGTTTAATTAGTCATGATTAGCTTAAAACCGCGTTTAAATACGTACGAAAATACGGCCCCAGATGTTTAAACAAATAGGGCCGTATGCTCGTACTACACGCGGTTTAAGCTGAAAAAGGTGACTTGTGATTAAGTTAAACGCGAGTTTATCTTTTAAACGACGTGTTAGACACTTTTCTGTGAGTCAGACATGTGTTTAAGTTAATCCAAATTTCGAGAACTTGTGTTTAAATTAAACGATGTATTCTAATTTTCGAAAATTTGTTTGACTTAAACACTATTCTATCGCACTGAAAAATGTTTAATTTTAAACTTGGCGTGTTGGCTATGGGGGTAGTTTAACTAAACTCATACACCAACTGTATGGCATGAATGCTTACCCAACCGTGCCCGCAAGCATTCGGTTGATATCTATTGCACCCATTCGGGCCACAATAAATTCAATACCTGTATACAGTGAAAGTTGACCAGTCTGGGGACGAGATTCACAGTGTTAAAAGCAGGTTTTATAAACATGTCGTTTAAAAAATAGACAGGAGTTTAGTTAGTCATGATTAGCTTAAAACCGCGTCTAAATACGTACTAGAATACGGCCCCAGATGTTTAAACATACATGTACAGGGCAGTATTCTCGTACTACACGTGGTTTAAGCTAAAATCAGTGACTTGTGTTTAAATTAAGCGATGTATTTTAATTCTTGAAAATTGTTTTGACTTAAACACTATTCTAACGCACTGAAAAATGTATAACTTTAAACTTGGCGTGTTGGCTATGGGGTAGTTTGACTAAATACATACACCATCTGTATGGCTTGAATGATTACCCAACCGTGCCCGCAAGCATTCGGTCGATATCTATTGTACCCATTCGGGCCACAATAAATTTAATATCTGTATACAGTGAAAGTTGACCAGTCTGGGGACGAGATTCACAATGTTAAAAGCATGTTTTGAAAACAAGTCGTTTAAACAATAGACAGGAGTTTAGTTAGTCATGATTAGCTTAAAACCGCGTTTAAATACCTACGAGAATACGGCCCCAGATGTTTAAATATATTATAGGGCCGTATTCACGTACTACACGCGGTTTAAGCTCAAAACAGTGACTTGTGTTTTAGTTAAACGCGAGCGAGTTTATCTTTTAAACGACGTGTAAGACACTTTTCAGTGAGTTAGACGCGTGTTTAAGTTAAACCAAATTTCGAGAATATCGTTTAGTTATACGATAATATGTTTAAAGTCAAAAGTCAAACACGTGTTTTGCTTAAAACCGTTTAGATTGGTTTAGATTGGTTTATTGAAAAATACAAAATCGTGGCTTAAAAGCCAAATTGCATTGCACTTACAATATTATAAAAACATTTAAATACATTCAAAGAGATACATTAAAATATAAATAAAAAATACAAAGACACATTTATATAAAACATGTGATACCAATAACACTCTCACGAGATGAACATATACATACCCTCAAACAGCCTTACCCACACGTACCCCCACCCCCACACACCCCACACCAGACCTCTCCCACACACTTTCATAAATTTAACAATAAAAAGATCCTCTCACGAGATGAACATACACATACCCTCAAACAGCCTTACCCGTGTTAAACCGTGTTTAAATACGACGAGAATACGGTCCAATACTATTATTCTCATCTTTTAAGATATGATTATGGTATACAATTATATGTCAAAAAAGCAACTTCCATTCCCATCAGAATAAACCCTGTTTACTATACGTCGATCGACATTTCTTTCAATTTTCGACCTCATGTTGACGTCAGTTCGCTGTTTATAACGTTTTTTACAGATGTTAGAATCTCTCTTTTAAGATAATCTTCGTGTTTGGTAAAAACGTTACCTGACTCAATTGACTATTACATTATATATTTTTCTCGCCAGGTTGTAAGCAAAGGAAGACGCCCAGATATTCTAGATGGCCTGTCCAGACACACGACGAATCTTCTAAAGCAATGCTGGACGGCTGTAGGGAACAGACGACCTACAATTGCCGAAGTCCAATCTCTGATCAATCGAATGGCTTTTGAAGCAGCAAACAGTTCACACAGAACACAAACGACTTCTTCAGGTGGGTTGTTTCTTTCCGGGTTTTCTTTTTCTTCTTTTTCTGTCATCCATCATCTGTTTTTCACATTAGGGGCATTACGTATAAACTAAAACAATGTCACACTTCTCACCTAATTGTTAATCATTAATCTTTCCCACGTGGTGGTCGAGAAATGAAATAAAAATCATTTCTCGACCGGGATTTGAACCCGGGAACTTTTAAACTCCAGACAGACGCTCTTACAACTGAGCTATCTAGACTAATTAGTATCGAAACGTCAAAAAAACATCTAAAGGCTTAGGGTTCAATTTCCAATATTTTCCCGTATCTCTACCGACAAGCATGATGGAGAAATAATATTATTTCTATCGAATTAAACATGAAATCAAAGTTATTTATTTCACGAGTTGGAAGTGATGATAATGATTTATCTTTCCTTCGTGGTGACGAGAAATTAAAAATTACTTATTCCACCTAACTCGTCAAAACATTGAATACATCCACTAATGATCTTCTACAAAACCGCGAAGTGTTTTAGGAAACTTTTTTGTCGTTGAAGGAATAACCATCATCATCATTTCCAACAAACCCTTTTGAACTTATTTACTTCAGTTTACGGCTAATCATTGCGAAGTGCAGCAACCAACATCAATGCTTACATTTAAAGGAGGTGTCCCGCATGCACAACATCGTGCATTATATGTTAGAAAAATGATTATCGAGTCCAAATCGCGTAGTTATATAGAACAATACACCATTACTGTCATCTCTCAACATGCAATTTTTAAAATTCGCGACGATCGAAAGTCCCGACTTTGACGAAGTCATAGTTATACAATGCACTTGTACTAATTTGAGCACCAATAACCATGACGTCATCGACACCGGGACCTTCGATCGCCACGAATTTTAATAATTGTATGTTGAGAGATGGCAGTTTGTATTTGTGTTTGTGATAAGTGCAGGACCACTCCTTTAATAGTCATGTGTAAACCATAATAGTATGTTTATAGAGGTTATCCATGGTACATATTAGATGCTGTGTTCTCCATTTTCAGAAATAAGAATCAAGGTTACCCGTAGAGCGTGTAAGATTAGACATCTAAGTTCCATCTTTTTTCGTTAACAATTTTGACACTTTGGATTTAATATTTGCGAAAAACAACCCCGGTGGAGTGGAGGGTGGGGGAAGATCGAAACACGAGGTCAAAACCATATTGGATATCCTACAAATTTATGCTATTTACAGAATAAACCATACTTGTAAACTGTATTTGCTCATCTTCGATGGGTAGGATGTTATCTTAGACGTTCAACTTTACACGTACTACGTGATACCTTAGACGAATTTTCATCTTCGATGGGTAAGATGTTATCTTAGACGTTCAACCTTACACGTACTACGTGATACCTTAGACGAATTTTCATCTTCGATGGGTAAGATGTTATCTTAGACGTTCAACCCCACACGTACTACGTGATACCGTAGACGAATTATCTTACACGTTTTGATTATACTATGGCCACTCATATATATAATACACGACGGTCGTCCAGCCAACGCATTCGCAGTAGCAAATTGAGTGCAACACATCGACAGACAATCGTACAGCGAAATCTTAGTTATTTAAACCCCTATTTCACAACATGACCAATATATTAAGAACTTCGGAGCATCTGCTCAACGTAAACATAATTAGCCCGCTATAAAGCAAGTAATTTTGAGCTGGTCCCTTACAACACCGAAACCAATTTCAATCATTATGGACCATAGGAAAACGTAGCTTAACAACTGCGCTCGGGATATTTAAGTTAATATCAAACACTAACAATTTTAATTTTGAGATCGACCTGCGTTTTCCGAAATAAAAGTTACCCTTTCAGCCGAAAAATGTGCCCCACACTGATAAATTAGCCCGATTACGTCAAGTGCGATGACGAGTACTAGATACAATTCCCGAAAGATTGATATAAGATATAATGTGACTGGGTGAAAGGAAATACCCACGTTTTCCCCGGCCCCACCAATCAGGATTCATTAGGCAAATTGTTGGCTATGCGGCTTCACTTCGTTAGGCCCACATTATGGCATTATTATATGCTACTACGTGGGCCCTATTCTCACAGGGGGCGACACAATTGCTTCACTCCGTTAAGGCCCACATTGTAGCATTTAATTCTCACCATTTTAGCAGCTGCAATTGTTTGACCTATTTCACACAATATAAGTGATAATTAATATATATAGTTTAACACAATTTCAGTTATAATGGCATTTGAGTAATATTATTTGCTAAAGTCCGTCATTACTGACACTATCTTATCAGACTGGCACTATCTTGACACTATCTTGTCTGGCATTGGGTCGGCTTCGGTATACACACCTGGGTCGCCGAACTATCACTAGCATTGGGTCGGCTTCGGTATACACGCCTAGGTCGCCGAACTATCATTACAGGGGTGTACATTCATTACATTTTCTATTCAGCTCTAGTTCGTCATTAATGAAGTGTTCACTGTACCTCACTTTAATCGTTTTATCAACATTTGATGTTGCAATATTGTGTATTTCTTTATACGAATAAATAATTATTGTGAACAAATTAGTCTTTCAATAGTTCATTATTGTGTGTATTATGTACGTCACCCTGTTGAGTGTAATGGAAGAGTCCAGTCGTCTTCTGATAGTGCACACAGTCCAGTGTTGTAAATTAGGCTCGCTGAAGCGTAGGTTGATTTTATGTGAGACTTTCTGCGTTTAATACTCTCAAAGTTTTTAATTCGAATTTGTCAAATATTTAAAAAAATGTTTGTGTGATTGTGATCGTATTTTAATTGTTTGACGCACTATACCAGCCCAGGAGAGGTGCGTCATTTACCACCACATTCTTGACGCAGGGTACGTCATGGGAAACCTTTGGTCCGTCACAATATCAGTAATGTTGGTGCTTCACAGGGTACGTCATTATGCGTACAACAAAATACTAACATCGTATGTTGGCCCTACACACCAGCAACCAGGCTTAAAGTTTTAGATATGAAACTCCCTAAGTGCAAAAATCACTATTCCGATACTCTCACCGCGTGTTCAGTGCAAACATTGCATGCGTAAAATCACCGATCGTCATTATGACCTTTTAAATACCCATAACGTAAATACACTGGGGATGATACTCACGTATAGGCCTACTATAGGACTGATATGTGTCGCTATTGAAGAAAAGAATAATGGGTCCTAAATCGTGCATCTCGTCAAATCAACCATTTTTAGGTAAACAAACTAAAGTTGGTTGGAACTTCAAACCTTCAGCAGAACACACCGTCAACAATAATATGAGTACCCCCTATACGGAGGGATAGGGGCGTGTTAGAGAAGAGCGAGGCCTAGGTCAAAGAAATATGGCACTTCGGCGTACTGTATAAACAAGAATTGTTTTTGAAGGTACGTATCGACATCGGGAGCAGCGGTATGATGTCAAGGTCGGCAGAGGCTTAACTTGAGGGGGACATCGGGCACTTACCTCTCGCTTGCCGGAAGGTTTGATATTCGAAGGACTGGGTTGAAACCACCAAATAATCCCCTGTGAATCATTAAATAATTTCATTTTCAGTATTCATTGGCCACGTGTATTATTATATGTATAACAAAACACACCCAGTCAAAGAGCGGCACAAACAGGAAACGAGTTGATTTCTAGATATGTATAAAGTGGAATACAGTCCGAAATGGTAAAAAAATTGCAAAATAACTTTAAACGGGTGAAATTTAGATGTTTAATATAGTCGGCCAACTTTTCTTTTAATCAATGTTGTTTTGCTTTTTACTACAGAGTATTTTCATTTATATTACAACCCAGTTCAGTCAAAATGACGGTCGGGGTGCATTATTTAAGTAATAGTCCGTCAGGATCAATCAATGTTATGCATCAAATTGACTAAGGGTGCCATCATTGTAGGGCAAAGGTCCGTAACATTTATTAGGGGTGCGTAATGGTATAATGAGAAAGTGACGTACCACGGTAAAGTGACGCACCATTCCCGGTGGTCTTATAGTTCGTCATACAACTGACATGTGCATTACTCTTTAAAAGACACAGGAAAAGGGATGATAATCCTGCTACAAGTCTGCGTGGGACATTCCATTACAATAAACAGGGCCAGAAAAATGAACACACCACAAATGACATCATTTGTGGTATATTGATTATCAGTGAGTATCACGAATAGATTCAAACCAGTCACCTGGAATTTTCTTTTCATAGTACTCACTGAGCTATCAATAGTTCCACAATTGATGTCATAATCAACTAGCACATATATTATGCTTTCTGGTCCCTCGTAGACTTGACTCAAATCACACCACTTGTATTTGCATTTCATGTGCCCTTTAAGAAGATTAGAGGGAAGCAGAATATATATATTTAATAATAGTAACATGACCTGGTCTGGATGCAGTTTTTGTATTCCAATGAATAAATAACATTAGTGTGACCCATTTCACGTCCCCATTTTCAAGATTCCTTACCAGATTACCTCAGGGTAATATGGACAAAAATGGGACACGAAATTGGGGCCGTGGCCCCGTTTTTCGGACCTCGTTTCCGGCCCTTTTTCTAGACACATATAGTGGCCAATGGTACCAACCTCTCGTTGACGTTTTCCTTAAGAAAAATATAGATTGTAAATAAATACTTATTTCGTAACATCCGTTTGTATTACAAATATTGGATGATTACTATATGCAATAAAGCAAACTATAGTGATGCACGGTTGTATACGTATCAAGTTCTTTATCATGAGTAATTGGGTTATCTATTGAAAGTCACTCATATCAGCACAAGTTTTTGTCATTTTATTGATACCAATTGGACGTGTTTTTGTAGTAACCAATAACGCAATCAATACAATTTTCCCGGTTGAACCACTTGACCTTGTTTGTTTAGTTTGAGGACAAGACACTGCGCACATGCAGACGACGTTTCAAAGTTGAACAAAATGTTTCAAAAAAATATCAACATTATTGAATTTCATTACCACATTTTAAATCACAATGGGAAATGCACTACAATAAGTACAAACATGCTTAGTATTGGTTCAGTACTTTTTGAGATAAGACTGTTTGGGAAAGGCTTTTGAAACATCTGTTTTATATGATGGTAACACCAATAGCCGCGTGGAAAGTGTTACCTACACTATGTGCAGGAAGTCTATAGTCGATCCGTGGACATTAAGCATGGTAAGTAAAGACTATGAATACTTAGATATGATGAGCTACAAGCTGGATAACTCTGTGATATTGCACATAGTTTAAACACGCGGCTATTACTATTAGTCTTACCATAAACTAAACATATATTTCATGGTGATTCCAGATATAGTGATCAAATTCAATAATGTTGACATTTTTAAAGAAGTGTTAATATAAATATAAATTCTATGGGACATCAACATGATCAACGTCATTCATTTCACGTCATTCATTCAGCTATGTCTGGACAAGTTACTGACCATTCTAACACGGATTATCAACCTTTCGCTGAAATCTGGCGTTGTCACTCAGTCGCTCAAATCCGCTGTTGTTACTCCACTTCTCAAGAAAGCTTCGCTTGACACGGAAATCCTGAAAAATTTCCGCCCTATTTCCAACCTTCCTTTTGCGTCCAAGATTCTTGAGAAAGTTGTGGCCTCTCAGCTTAACGAATATTTCAATCAGAATGCTTTGTTGGAACCTCTTCAATCAGCTTACCGCAAACTTCACAGCACGGAAACAGCATTGTTATCAGTGCATAATAGCATTACTAGATCCCTTGATTCCGGCAATGTTGTCTTGTTAGTCCTCCTAGATTTATCGGCAGCCTTCGATACCATCGATCACAGTATTTTACTCCAGCGTCTTTCCAACCTTGGTATCAAAGGAGTTGCTCTACAATGGATTCGCTCCTACCTCACTGGTAGATTTCAGTCCGTTTCTGTTAAAGGTAGCACTTCATCATCAAAATTGCTAAACTTCGGAGTGCCTCAAGGCTCAGTTTTAGGACCACTGCTGTTTTCCATCTACATTTCTCCTCTTGGAAATCTGATTCGTCACCTTAACCATAACTTTCACCAATATGCTGATGATAACCAATTATATCTTTCATTCACTAAGTCTAATACTGCATCAGCCATCAGCTCAATCCAGAGCGGTGTTCTTCAAATCAAGGAATGGATGACGCAGAACAAACTGAAATTCAATGATTCTAAGACAGAAGTTCTTTACATTCACTCTAAGTTTGACCGCTCTCCAATGCCTTTCAACTCTATCAACATCGGCTCCTGTTCAGTTACGCCTGCCAAACAGGCCAGGAACATTGGTGTAACTTTTGATGATACTTTCTCTTTCCATCAACATGTCTCGTCTACGTGCCGTTCAATTTACTTCTTTCTCAGGAAAATTGGTCATATTAGAAAGTACCTCACTAATGAGTCATGTTCTACTATTGTTCATGCTATTGTTTCATCAAAACTTGACTATGGTAATTCCTTGTTGTATGGTATCCCAGATACACATCTTCATCTTCTTCAACGTGCACAGAATACGGCCGCTAGAATCATTACCCGCACAAAAAAGTTCGACCATATCACTCCTGCACTCAAGCAGCTTCATTGGCTGCCAATATCATCCAGAATTGAGTTCAAGATCTTGCTCCTAACTTATAAAGCCTTAAACGGACTTGCTCCACAATATCTTGCAGATCTTGTCCATTATCGACGTACATGCCGCAACCTTCGCTCCAACAACAAACTACTCCTTGAAGTACCACGATGGAAACTCGCTACGTACGGTCGCCGTTGCTTTTCATCAGCTGCACCTGTTCTATGGAACTCATTACCACTGGACATTAAGTCATCCCCGAATGTCAACATTTTTAAGAAGAAACTAAAAACTCATCTCTTCTCGAAAGCATACAGTGCATAGCACTTGACTCTACAGCGCCATTGAACATTTCTTTGTAAATGGATATTAGGCGCTATATAAATTATATTATTATTTAGTATTATTATTTGTGATGTCAAGTTAGTGTCTCTTTAAAGTTAGAATACATATATGCTCTGTTGTTATCATCAATTGATAATTTTGTGATAACTTACACGGGACAAATAATTACATGTCTTGTTGCTTGTAATAAGTGTGATAATGCATATTTTGTATATATTTATCATTAGTATAATATTAATTTCTTTA
Source organism: Ophiura sarsii (assembly GCA_035610835.1). NCBI lineage: Eukaryota > Metazoa > Echinodermata > Ophiuroidea > Amphilepidida > Ophiuridae > Ophiura > Ophiura sarsii. Next base: position 1,443,361 of record CM069449.1, on the reverse strand, counting down.
TATTTTATAACTTTTCAGATTTCCAAATGACCATGAACTTGAGAAATTGTCATTTTTGTTATTCTGTTAGTTAGCACTCGCACTAAAGTACAGCAACATCCAATTGAAGCAATATTGAAACATTAAAATCGTCGCCATTTATTGCACCATATATTTTAAAGAAAATTGTTTGCTTCATTCGATGCAGTTTTAATTTACCGGCCTTAATACAAACAGCAACGTATATCTATGTTAGTGACGTGACCGTGGTAATACTGCCATGTGTCTACCAAAGACCTTTCTAATGTAATACACGTTTTTAGTATAACAAGTTCATTGGCATTTTTAACCTCTGCCCATTTGTGTTCCTTGTTTTATGCATATTTTCTGAGTTGCAGTGAACCAATTGATTGGCCGTTCAGAGCTCTCTTTCGAGAGTTACCAGTTTGATTTTTAATCACTCTGGTCATTAACCTTGTTAATGTCTGTTGGGCTGTTGTTCACATTTGCGCTTTATATACAAAAAAGGGCTAATATTTTTGAATCTTTTTGTTATTTATTATATATTTAACCGTAATATAAATGCAAAACTGTAAAAGTTCCCGATATGATCAAAATTGAGGACGCAGACTGTAATGTATATATTCATGAGGATAAGGTAAGTACTGGTAATTGACGGGACAACATCGCGTCGGTCATGGGATTTTATGTACGATATTTTCTAACAATTTGTTATATATAATATAAAGCAATATACAGTCATCAAAAAAAGTAACTATACAGGTAATAAATGGGCTTCTAACTCTAAACATATATATCCTACCTCAAAATATTAAATAAGTTGTTGAACAATTCATCTTCTTTAATATGAGATATTGCACGCTAGGATCAGGTGATTATTGAGGAAATGACACTCCCAAATGTAAGGTAACGTTCGATTTTCATTGTCACATTTTTATTTTCTACACGCGGACCCATCTACGGTATCTTATCGATTACCGATAGTGCAATTGGGTGATGCATGCGCAGGTTGGACAGTCGGCCGTATCAGGGATTATATTAATTTTGGGAAAGGAAAGTGCTATACTGATGTACGTAGGGAAAACGGTCCCTTTTGCATATTTACATTTTAACAGTTTAACAATTTTAACCAGGTTCAACGTCATTTTTGGTCGGCATAGGTTTAGGGGCGCTGTAGATTTACACAGACGACGGTGGCCACGCGAAACTTAAATTTTGAATTCGTAGTGAATAATCGCGAATGTTAATCTTCTAATTTTGACAAATTCATCATAATTAGAAGAATTTTCATCGTTAACCGGGCGATGACTGTTAAAAATAATTCAAAATGGTGCACTCCCGTTGTCATTGGGTCGTCTGAGAGACGCGTGGCCAGCGTCGCGTCGTCTGCTACAATCACGCCTGATCGGTATAGCGCCACCAGTTCTATGCCGACCAAATTTTAATTTAACAGTGGCTTCCGATCGGCAAGCTGAGTGGCACACCCCTGGCCGTATTGTTCCGATGGATCTCCACCGTGTTGAAATGTAAAATGTGAAAATGAAATTGTGACGTTACCTTACATTTTGGATTGTCACTTCTTTAATATTCAACCGATCTTAGCGTACAATATCTCATATTGAAGAAGATAACATTTTCAACAACTTTATGATTTAATATTTTTAGGTAGGATATATGTTTAGAGTTAAAAGTCCATTTATTACCTGTATAGTTAGTTACTTTTGTTGATGACTGTACTTACCCACGGTGTTTACAACTAGACAATAACAACACATATTAACAAACATCGGTGAATGTCCCAACGAAAAATAAGGGACATTCACCGGCGGTGGCCTAGTGGTTAAGGTGCCTGCTTAGAGTTCAGGAGACAGGGTTTCAAGTCGCCACCGGTGCATGTTTTTGCTTATTTTTCAATGTTTGTTAATATTGGTTGGTATTGTCTAATTGTAAACACCGTGGGTTGGTGAACTGCTATATATTATATATATTCAATGTATTCAGTTATTCATCTTGTATCACTTTATACGATCCCTGCTGTGTTTGGCGAAATGTCTCATGTTATTGTGTAATGTGTATTGTAAAACCCCGTAAAGGAATAAAGGATATGTTTGTGATGCTGACAATTAAACATCTACGTTGTTCGTTCAGCATCAAAAGCAAATGTGCAGCATTAACCGAATATATTTATCAAATTCATTCATAGCATAATCATGGTATAATGTTCAGGAAAAGGAAAAGTGTAAATACCCTAAAGTTCCAAATGTTTTGGATTGTAGAAGGTAAGGATATATGTCAAGTATTAACAAAATTCGTACTGTTCAAAAGAAAGCAGTATGCCCATACAATTACAAAATCCTTCATTTCGGACCACTTGCCCCACGGTCCAGTTGCCCCATATTCCCCTAAATGTGCTGATAACTCTAACAGAATAACTTATACATAAACATATTTAATTATAAAGTTGATTTAATTTGAGATATTACACGCTAGAATTGGTTGATTAGGCCCGGGTTATTGAGCAAGTTACAATCCCAAATGTAAGGTTAATTCTGAATACCATTTTCACATATTCCTTTTAAACACGGGGAGGGTATTACAGGTAAAGAGTGTGTGCCGTATCGATCAACCGTAACCATGCGGCCGGCGGACTATCTAACAACCTGGCCATCGACCGGGGAATTAACACTACCACTACTAGTAATCAATAATTTGCCGGTTTGAGTCCGCGTGAAGAAAAGATAAATACGAAAATAAAAACCGTACTTTACATTACATTTGGGATTGTAACTTCCTCAGTAATCACCATTTCTCAGCGTGCAATATCTCAAATTAAAGAAGAGAAATTTCCCAACAACTTTGTACAGTATTCAACTTTTTACATTTCTATGTAGGAGTCATACTTTTAGTTATCAGCACATTATTACCTGGTCAGTTACTGACACACTATTATTCCCCTTCCCTTGATTCAAATCGTAGGTGCAGACTGCAAACAAAAAAGGATACGATGTTGACAAATATGTTAAAAAGAATTCCAAAGTAATTCCTGTTTCGAGTTTTTTATGTTATGCAAAAGGATTTTGTTAGCGTCTTATACTCGGGAAACATATATGATATAATCAATTGTCTGAAGTAGTCATGAAATCATCTGGGCCACTTTGGCTTAATAATTGGGATGAACACGATAAATGGATTCGAACCATGCATGTAGAACGCTCTTGTTAGACAATGAATCATTTGAAATGTATCTTCTGGGTGCAAACTTTCGTGGGATAATCCGACATGCATAGTGGTTAACTGGGAAGATGTATGCGGGATATTTGCAATGTATACGAAGCAATCTGTCCTAAGGATAGTATAGTGAACACCAGTCGCATTATCCATTATACGCACAGGAATACACGACCCCCCCCCCCCCACAGGCTTACTGATGACCGTCCACATAACAGACAAACTGCTTGTTTTGGCAGGAATCTTTGCTGATGAGACTTTTATTGGACCTATCTTCATAGATGGGAACATGAATGTTTAACGCTACCTTGTTCAGATCAATAACACGATGGTACCTAAGTTGTTGTAAGCACATTGAAGATACCCGTTGCACCACAATGGCTCCATATCTCGTATATGGCCCAGGATGGGGCATCATGTCAGGAGAAGTAATTCTAGTTTTGAATTAAAATGGGTATTATATATTTATTAATTTTATGAATCTATTTTTTGAACTGAAATAAAAACTATTTGTAAAAGAATTATGCTGTTCTCTATGATCCTTCCATAAATACCCTAACCATTTAGTTTCTAAAAACAAGATTGTATGGTATGCTGAAAGTAGCCCAACCCGATGTCTAGACAGCTTAGTAGATTGTTCTTAATTGTTAAGCAAAAGCAGTTAACAAGATAAAATCAAATTGCTTCTGATAGTCAATACATCACTTATCACCGAGTGTTAAAGTGTTGACGTTGCATCAATTTAATATTGGGTTAAGAATAATATTACAATTGTATATATTTGTTTGTTACATTCTGTACTTGCATATATTTCTCTGGAAAATAGCAGCACCCAATCGTTTTTGTTCATAATACGCGTGCATTATGTACACATAAGCATATACACATATACAGACACACCCGACACATACATTTTACATACATTATATTTATTTTGATAACGGTCTAAATTATACAAGTTTAGTACTTACATAAGTTGACGAGTACACCTATAAAACAGAAAGTGTTATTCTATGACCAGTCCTATCTTTACCTCACTCTACCCCAATCACAAATTATATTCCAAACCGTAAGATGAAGTTTTAGTGGACAGTCTTAAAATAAAATATGTGTTTTTGTAAAAACAGATCGTTCTATAATTCGACAACTCACCAGAAAAGCACACCTACACTACAAGAGAGAAAACCCTCCCCCGGTAAGTCATAAAGAAACAAGAGGTTACTCACCGCACGAGGGAAACTAAACATGTGTTGCATACCTAATACATGAGCGAACCCCTCCCCGGTTTACTCATATACACACAAGAGGTTAATCACCGCACCACAGAAACTGAACATTCGTTTGCACACCTACACTACACGAGAGAACCCCCGGTTAGTCATAGAGAAACAAGAGGTTACTTACCGCACCAGAGAAAATGAACACGTGTTGCAAAAAGATAACTATATCATGCAGACTATTATCGTAATGACGCATGTAGAAATGGCCGATAACGTATCTTTGGTACAGCGCTGTGTCAGCATATTTCAGAGCTACGCTTACGTGTAGAATATGGGGTGTTTGGAAATAAGATTGTATATTGAAACGAAAATATTTTTACCGACATCAAGAATAGAGTGTGTTCCAAGATGAAAAAGATGGTGAAGTATTGTACTAAGTTCATCAAACACAAACCCACCATCGATTCCGATGACTGCAGAAGTCCAGTAATGTCTCAATATGTTTGGGAATACGCAGAATAACCAGAGATGAAACGCGTGGGTGCGTTGTCGATCAGGACAATATTCCACGGATGAATTCTCAGGCGAGGTTTGTAAACTATAAACGTGATGTTGCTCTTTTCAATTATTGATCGGTGACTTATATTAAGAAGTTATTATAGTAATAATATAATACAATAAAATAATTAGGGATTAAACCGTGTCTCAGTGTAGGTGTATCAACAATCTACAACGGTGTTCGCGTCGTCTGCGTGGTTTATTTCATCAGGGCAACGCCCTAGTGTAATAAACAGGCAGACGAGCAGAACGCAAGTTGTAGATTGTTGATACGCTGAAACATGATTGAATCCCTTTTCAACAAAGACGAAGGATTTGAAAGCCATTTCATAAATAGACAATGCAAATATGAACATAATTTAATTCTACTTAATTTTTAACAAATTCACTCGAACTATAATTAAAAACCGTATCACTAAAATGATCAAATTAAAATAATAGTCAAGTTCCATTTAGTTTCAAAAGTCGATGTAAACAGCGTATGCACGATTCCAAAACAACACACAACTACAGTTGCGTCCGCGTTGCGATTAAACACATTACATGCGTGATGCATCAATATTTATGTTAAAGATGTATGTTTGTTTTGTTACACTCTGTATAATTATGTGATATCTGTATAGTCGTTGAGGTCTGTAAAGAGGTGATGCTATATTAATGGATCGTGATTGGTCAAATGATGTTGCTACGTGAAATTGATTGGAATAAAGTCATCGTCTCATACTGGTAGCAAATGGTATGTTCACACCCATATCAAACTATTGTAGATAAGATATTCTTATCCTGGGCGTTAGCCAACTATATAAGGTACTGTTGAGAAATTTGATCCTCACATCGTATTATATTTTCTGATTAACTTTTTTTTGGACATCCTTTTACGACAATGGCTCGCTACGTCAACATTATACTAGCAATTTGTTGGTGGTACTTTGTACCAGGTATGTATAATGAATGTATGAATTTCTTTATTATTGTGTCGTTTAACGTTTTTTAACTACCTCAGAACAGTTGATGTAAATTGAAGACTCTCTACGACCCGGTGTCACGAATTAATCATTACTGAGACTCTTAGGACTATCTATTAACTGTACGTCTCATATTGTATGCACCAATCGTTTCCTAGCATCGTTTATAGGGATGCAGCTTATTTCCTATGAGTTTACGGGACCGGGAGCTAGGGCTCTCATCAAGCTTCTCATACCACACTTGACTATCAGCGTAATCGTTCAATAAGCGTTCAACGCATGTGTGCGTTGTGACACTATACACTGAGCACAAAGAAATCCCATACCAGGTGCTTAGTTGTTGGCTAATCCAAAATCAATAATGGGTACCACACATTTGAGATACATTACATGGGCAAATTTCTTCTCCGTAATTTTATACCTCATTCATAAAGATCGAATTGAATTTTGAAGTTATGATGATTTTAATAACCACGAGTAACGACAACAAAGTTTTACTATAATTGGTTTCCTATGGGATATCATTGGTTTGCATCATTGCTTCATTTATCCACTGTGTGCTATCTCAACCAGTCATGTATGTGAATGGGTAACAGGCATCACCAGGGAGCCGGTAAACATACATTTCCAATGCATAATCACACACTAAGCAAGGATATCCCATTGAAACCCACTTTTAGTGCAAGAATTGTTTTGATAGTTCTGGTCGATTAAACAATCATAACGTAACATCAACAATATTCATTCGATTTTTATGAATGAGGTATTAAACTACGGAGAAGAAATTTGCTCATGAAATGTATATCTCAGGTTTTTTCGTATCGATTATTGATCTTGGACTAGCCAACAACAAAGCGCCTGGTCAGGGATTGTTTGTGCTAGGTGTTTGGCATTCAATTAGCGTTCAGCGCAGTCTGTGTTGTTACACCATATGGCACTGAGTGTTAACATTAACTACGTATCATACAAAATGCAATACTTTTGTTGAATTACACCTGATGTAATCTATATGCCTAAATTGTAGATATCTCTAGTCAAATTTGAAATCATAGTTTGGATAAAATGACTTCAAAATCCATTTTACATCGTTATGCAGAAACGTATTGTACTTGTAAAAATAAAGAAATTGTTTTTTATTTGAATTTCGTATCTCATTCCGTTGCAGTGATATTGCAGATTTAAGTTTTCGGTATTTTTTGGGAAATTTTAATCAATAAGGCCCCAAAACGAAAAGAAAATCGGCTTTCGATGTATTATAAGTAGGGTACATTTTTATCGTCATTTGAAATACCAAATGACAGTAATTGTTGTACATTTAGTTGGTGACGGTCAATCTTTCGGAAAATCCCAACATTTAGAGAAAATACCATTATAGGTCATTTTATCGAAAATATTCAAAATGATATAACAAGAAAAGGAACTGAGATTTTGGCCTAAGCCATATGCAATATTAATCAAATCAACAAATATGTCCATATTATAATATATGATTTACTCCAAAGTACACTTTGTGGACGTCGCACGTTTTGCAAATAAACAACTCTTCAATTGTTTCTGAACATTTTAATCAATGAATGTATCGCATTGAAGATGATAGGTAGCGCCATGTATTTTGAAACAAGATCATTTTGAGTATTGAGTTAATTCAACTTCACGGACATTACAGAGACATTGTGAAAAGATAGATAAACAAACTATTCTTGCCTTCTCTGGACATTAACACATTTTCTTCAGTGCATTGTGCGCCAACGTATGGAATAATTTAATGTTATTATTATCCTCATGGTCAAGAGGCATATTCGTATTATTTTTTCATTATGATACAAATATGTTTCTCATGCCATCTTCTTAGGTCATTCGATAAGTTATATCTGCTACATCATAACTTTGCTAATATATAAGCATTGTATAGCATGAAATATTTCACAATTGTAGCTCTGAATCTCAGCTACAAATTTCATAGTAAATTGGTCTGAGTACTGTTTGTACTTTTCTGGAGAAGCTGTAAAAACCAATGGTCCATTCATTAACGGATAAAAAAACACCAAATATATCCTAAGTGCTATTCATTTGGCCAATTCTAAGAGACTAAACGTACCTTTTAAAACGTTAATTAAAACCGTTCTAAATTACTGATATCTCTTGAACAGAATATAAAAAATAAAGGTCACTGATTTTCCTGGAGAAATATGGCCTCTAATTAGCCAGAACCAGACCATGACAGCCTTTAACCCTACTCAACAGAGTCATATTTGCTTTTCATAAGAACTAAGAGATCTTCAATATAAAGGACTAAATGGAGGGATTACAAAGTATATTTAAGTGATAATTGTCTACCACTGACTACATGTACCTGATTGACTATTATAAAGGTTACATATAAGTAAAACTCATAACAATTACTATCATGTTAAGATTTAACATTCGAGGCATCACTGTGGCTTGACTTGTAACAACGAACATTTGACTGAATAACAATATTCCAGTATGCTAAAGGCGTAGCAATACATTCGAGTTGATATTATACTATTTGCAAGCCTACAAAGGTTAATATTGCCAACCATCGAATCTATACGTAATAATACAGTATTATATTTAGAAATCATCCATTGTTTTCTGTTTTCAGTTTTCGGACTGTTATATCTAATCATACAATACGGAGAGAAACCTAAAAAAACATATATTTATCGTTAGTGTAATTTCCCGTGTCCGTTGCCCAACATCTCTCACGGGCTTTGATCGTAACAAAGTAAAACAGACATCAGTTATTATCTACTACAGTGCAACAGAGCATAACTTACCAAATATTGAATTATACATAGTGCCTCCTGAGTGTTGTACAACCATGAAAGTTTCAATCCTAAGTATGTGTATCATATAAAATCAAAATAGCTTTGTTTTAAAGTACTCTTTTGTGTCCTTAACTATCAGCATTGTTACATATATTATCAAACCTGATTTCGGATTGGTCGATACTTAATTATCCATACACGATAATCCAACCATCTACTGGCTACTTGCTTTCATGGCCTTGACTATATAAACCTTTTAAATATTATTTAGACTTAGTGCAGGCCTTTATCATGGTACCTGTTTGTAAAGGCTTGTATGTTAGCACACGGTCACCTCAAGCATACACCCTTATGCTTAAAACCCTTTTCTGCACACTTGCACACTGGCATTTTTAATTTCTTGTAGCCCGAATTTCAAAACATTGGTCCCACAGCGTGGGCATGTCCTTGAATATTCCTTCCATTGCTTGTGCACAGTTTTACAGTTGTATGAAATACATTGTTATTGTAAGAAAATGTTGCAAAAATATTGTATCTAAAGTTTTGATTAATATTTCAGAAAAAGAAAAATTAAATTGAGAAATGTGGCTTGACCATTTTATTAAGCATGTTTTAAGGATTAATTTGAATTCATACACTCTTACTAGTGTCGAACCAATCAGAAAGCAAGAAATCAAAATACGCGGAGTGCATTGAAAGTGTCTAATGCACTCCGCGTGTGCGCCGTTCATTCCCGCGTTCAATGCGCGCACCACACGCTTTGTTATGACTCGTTGTACAGGCATTTCGGGTTCGCCGATTTTCACTGCGTGTGTTAGCAAACTTTGTAACACCTTTTTATTCGTTAGTACATAGATACAAATTTTGTTTCTCGAAAAAATTAGACAAATCAATGCACTTGCAAATGTTGATATGCTCACAATAGCACTCCCCCTGCGGGGTCGTGCCATTATTCACACATCAAAATCAGTGCGCGAGCATTAACTTGTCTAATTTCTCTCGAAACAACACATTCGCATTGATTGACCTATAAACCATACATAAATTAATTGGACAAACAAAATATGGTTCAAAATTATTCCATTTAAACGCCTAATTATAAATTAATTACACGCGCAAATTAATAACACAGCAAACAATGTTAACGAATGGCTTGACAGATTTGTGTAGCTAACCATCTTTCTCTGTGATTTTAGTGTTTATTGCATGTTTCATTCATGAGAAAAATACAAAAAAACACCATTTGTGGTTTTTAAAAGTATACCAAATGTTTGGATGAAAATATAATACTAAAGGGATATTTAATTATCTGCTCAGACCATTGTTTTAAACACATCTTTACCTTTAATTTGATACCGTGCAAGTCTGGTGTGGATACACAGTACTACTTGAAACGAATTTGGTCATTAATTAAATGTGAACTTTTTTCACAGACAGAATTGTTGACAATGATGAAAAAGCAAAATGTTGAGTTAATACCGGTCCAATCCCTTTGGTGTTAAAATATTAATGTTAGAAAGGTTGAACTACTTTTAAATAAAAAGCTTGCAAATAAATTATTTCACTGTTTAACAGTTCAAATTTATTAAAACTTCAAAGTTTTGTGAATTCATGTTCTTACTTGCCATTTAATTATGAAATGGTGCCTGTTGCAGATCGAATCACTAAATCAAATGTATAGATATACAATCCAAAGTGTTACGAAAACAATATAACCAACCTCCGTGCGCATGTGTGGAATAATGACACCCATGGGAGTTATTCTTACTCTTGGTTTAACACCAGAACTCCATGTGCCAAGATATTCAAGTCCCGTTTCCAAAACAATTAGGAACAATTACTTCTTGCCAAAAATGGTCAAGTTCATCTTTGATCATATGAGTAGAAACACTTCTTCATATTTAGTGAAGTTTTCAAGAGAATACCTAATTGCGCGCCATAATTACAAATTATAATATACGAAAAAGCGCGAAATCGAATGTGTTCCAAGAATATGAATGAAGCCAAATTGGTGGATGTTTACCACTACTGCAGTTTTAGTTTTTCACACAACACAGCAAACATACATGTTGATAGTTTATGAATAAAATATGTCTGATAAATATACCTAATTTACATATTTGTTTGTGGAATCTCTGATAATTAAAATGATATTGTATACAAAATATTATTGCGATGTTACAATATTGCACAAACGTGTTTTACGCAAGAACTGTTTAAAGAGATGAGATTTGTTTTTCTAATATCAAATCAAGTTCGTTTAAAATAATAATTTCCAAATAGGTTACACCTTTTTCAGTAATGTTCGTTACGTCTCTTATTGCTCGAAAACGATTAAAATATATATGAAGAGCTTAGTTTCAAAAGGCGCTAACTCACTTTTTGAAAAGAAATGAGTTAGGTGCAGAACATGAAAGAGAGTTACAAAATACATCTTTTAAATTTTGTTCTACATCTGTAGCATGTTCGGGTCCAAAGATATGGCCCTCGGTAATTTCCGGAAATTTGAATATAATTCACTATTTTTTAAGCCAAAATGGTGGAAATATGGTTCTTTTATCATGGTAAAACATTGATAGGAATGTCTTTAATGAAATGCAATGAAGGAAACGTAAATGTAAGGGATTATTGTTTTGAAAATTGCACACGAACAAAATTGTTGTTAATTAAAAAAATGCGCCAAATTGTCCACATTTTCAGTTTTCTCACAAAATATCAAAAAATTCATAATTAAAAAGTCGAAAAGGTGGTAAAGTGTTTTTTGAAAATCGGTCGAAACATTTTTGTTCTAAAAGGCGCGAAATTACTGATTTCCGAAAATAAAGAAAGACAGGAAAATAAAAAAAATGAAATCAAACCAATTTAAAGCTTCCACGGATGGTATCTTTCATATGGCAGAAAATTAGCATAATCGAAGAAGTGCAACATCCTCATTTTGAAAACGTTGCGCCTATTTATTAGCGCCTTTTGGAAACAAACTCTAGGCCTATACCCTATGTACAATAACGTAGTATTGCAAAACGAATCCATAGCATTCAAGCAATGTGAACGATGAGTTGTATGTAAGTAGCCTACAGGCACTCTTTACCCAAAATAAGATTGTCTTTTCTAATTCTCGTATCAAATGGAGTAAAATAATATGTTCATAACTTGTTTTAACCATAACCCTCGGTTGATTGCACTGATCCCAATAAATGGAGGATAATTGTCACATGTGTCCTGTGTGTGATGGTCTTGAACTGGATTTAATATGTCCATGCTCTTCCTTCAACTTGCGCCTCATTCATCAGCAAACCCTGTTACTTTCATAGTGGTAACGTGGAAGTTGGAACAGATTGAATTTTATAGAACTTGGGGAAAAGCACATATCCCCCTGTTGGAAAAAAATTGTATGTGTGTTCTTATGAATTTCATTAAATATATTATTTGTGTGTGTTTGAATTGGTTAAAACAATCATTGAAGTCTGGACCTGAATATTGTGACTCACCCTATGTACATTATTTGAATATACGAGAGTTATTCAATAAGTTCTACCTCCTCACTCATAACATCGTTAATATGAATGTCAGCCTCATGACATTTGTCATGATTATAGCTCTGAATCATAGCTACATATTTATTGTAAGTGATAATTGATACATGTTTAACTTTTTTATGATGCGATCAAAGCCAGTGAGAGAGTTTGGACAACGGAAAATTACCCCAACAATAAATGTATACATTTGTTCGTTTTCTCTCCGTATTGAATGATTATATAAATAACAACCCGATTAAAATACTGAAAATAGAAAGCAATGGATGATTTCTGAATATAATACTGTATTATCATGTATAAATCAGATTGTAGGCAATATTAACATTTGTGGAATTGTAGCTTGCAAATAATATAATATCAACTCGAATGTATTGCTGCGGCTTTAGCATACTGGAATACTGCTATTCAGTCTAACAAGTCAGGCCGGTGTTACAAGTCAAGTCACAGTGATGTCTCGAATGTTTATTCTTAACATGATAGTCACTTTATAATATTTCCTTTTATTTGCAACCTTGAATAGTCAATCAGGTTTAGTGAGTGGTAGAAATTTACCTCTTCGAGGAACTTGAAATCCCTCAATTTAGGCCTTTATAATCATGATAATGACAATCTCGTATAGTTCGTACGGCAGGTACGTTTTTTCTCTTAGAATTGGCCAAATGAATGAACAGTATAGGAGACATTTGGCTGTTTTTATCACTAAATGGACGTTTGGTTTTCACAGTTTTAAAACTATTCGTTTTTAGTTCAGAAATCTGTTAACATCTGACACCCTATCAACGGAAACAGACAACATGGTGTCCAGCTACGAAGTGTTTTTATTAATCTAGTGTTTCTATACACTTAACAATCATCAGCGTTTATAATCATGATTTTAGGATTAGGTCCTCGGGAAACATCAATCAACATACATTACAGGCGGTACCCTCAGTTATGCTATAACAAAGTGTAGTATATAGGCGGTACCCTCAGTTATGGTAGACAAAGTGTAGTATATAGGCGGCACTACAGTGCAACATAGCATAAAGTTCCAAATATTGAATTATAAATATAGTGCCTCCTGATTGTTGTACAACAATGAACATTTCAATCCTAAGTATGTGTATCATACATCATTAAAACAGCTTTGTTTTAAAGTGCTATTTCGTGTCCTTGTATGATTATCAGCATTGTTACATTTCTTATTAAACCTGATTTCGGATTGGTCAATACTTGATTATCCATACACGCTAATCCAACCAGCTACTGCCTACTTCCTTTCATGGCCTTGACTATTTAAACTTTTTATTATTATTTAGACTTAGTGCAGGCCTTTAACACGATACCTGTTTGTACACCCATGCATGTCAGCACACGGTCACCTAAAGTAACATACATGCATTATGCTTAAACTCTTGACTGCACACTGGCAAATTTCTTTCAGCGCGAATTTTAAACCATTGATCCCTTAGCGTTGTCATGTCCTTGAATATTCCTTCCATTATTTGCGTGCATGGCTGCACAAGTATTTATAGTCTGTGTACAGTTGTATGAAATAGTGGTTACATGTGGTTTTTTCTCTTTTTAAACATACTAAATGTTTGGAGGACGATATTTTAAATACTAAAGGGATATTGAATTATCTGCTCAGACCATTCTTTTAAGCACATATTTACCTTTAATTTGATACCATGCAAGTCTGGTTTGGATACACAGTATTACTTAATAATTTCAACGAGTTTGGTTATTAATTAAGCTTAATTAAGACAGATTTTGGGTTTTTGTTAAAAGTAAAGATAAATGTGAACTTTTTCTCAGACAGTATTGTTGGCAATGATGGGAACTTCATTTCCTGTAACTTTGGTGTTAATAGCATTTATAGTTTTTGCTGGAAATCCCAAAAAGCAAATTTGTGATGTATTTCTTTATAATATGCTAATTATATGCAAATAAGGTCAAACCATTTTTTTTCTATGACATTAAATCACCAAGCTGTATTCTATAATATGATATAGTCTCCTTGTCTTACATATGTTACTTTTTGAATTAGAGCGTAATTTCAATAACATGCACTTTTGGAACTTTATGCTCTGTTGCACTGTATCAATTATGGTATAACAAAGCGTAGTATATATAGCAGGTACCCTCAGTTATGGTATAACAAAGCGTAGTATATAGGCGGAACCATCAGTAATGGTATAACAAAGCGTAGTATATAGGCGGTACCATCAGTTATGGTAAAACAAAGCGTAGTAAACACTGCGCAAAAAGAAAGTAACCACTTTTTTCGAGACATCCTGTGTTTAATACCTCGGGCCCTAAATAAATTCAAAATACAGGGTGTATCAAAAAAATTAGGACACTTTTTCATGACAGTGTAATACTTGTTATAATCATTGGACCATAACCAATTTAGTCTCAATGTAAAGCCCAATTAATTATTATGATATCCTGAAGATATGAGATCAATCCGATGAAAAATAAGAACACTAGCATAATTTGCGTAAACCATGTCATTTACTGGTTTGTACAATGTGATTTACATGTATAGACCAGTAAATAACATGGTTTACGTTTCAATACGTTTCAATAATTATAAACATAGAAAATAATCTATCAGTCAATAGCAAAGATTAGTTTGGTAATCCATTATTCTGGCACAAATCAATACTGGCTAAATAGGCCTAATCCACAAATCAGATGCATGCATATTCTGTGCAAATTAAAACAGTTCTCGAACCCGCTGTAGATGGTTCATTAGCATGATAAGAAGTAGAATTGGCATTAATAGTGTGCACGTTCATGTTAATCTACTGTTACTGTGTGAATGACCATTGTACATACTACAAAATAGATTGCCTTGCCTAATAGGTCACAATTTCCTTAATTAATAATGGATTTTTCTCATCTTTTCAGGATTTTATCTTTATCAGTTGTTCTTTACATTAAAATAAAAATTGGTCATGCTTCAGTGGTTTAACAAGGATTTAAACCATCATCAAAAAGTGTCCTAATTTTTTTGATACACCCTGTATGGCAAAAAACAGGAATTCTCTCTTGCATACCTCATTTGTTACAACAGCTTAAATAATGATGAAGCAGTGGCTATCTGAATGAAAAATGATGCAGTTTCCATTGTTGCACTTAACCCTATACCCATGAAAAGATGAATCCAAACATCTCACATCATCAATTGTTTCTAACACCTGTATCTACTAGTGTAGGACTCACCCACCAATGACCAGTATCATCCATGATGTTTGTAAGTCAATAAACCTGTAACTGTCTCTCCATTTCCGTGCAACCTTCCTTGTAACTCCAAATCGAAGAGCAACTTCAGTTACTGAAACTACAGACACTTTTCATGTCATGGAGAGAAAGAAGTGGTATACACTTTAAATTTACTGTTTTGTTTACCTTTTTTCATGGGTATAGGGTTAAATGCATTTGAATGACAAATGATGCAGTTTCCATTGTTGCACTTAACCCTATACCCGTCATGGAAAACAGCGTAAACAAAACAGTATGTGTATGTGTTTCTGGTGTTTCTGTAACTGAAGCTGAAGTTGCTCGTCGATTTGGAGTTAGAAGGAAGATTGCACGGATATGGAGAGAGTGTTGGCTTACAAACGTCATGATGACCCTGATCATTGCAAAAGATGAGTCTCATACACAGTGAGGTTTTGGAAGCAAATGATGGTGTGAGATGTTCGGATTACGATTGTCTTTTCATGGAGAGAAAAAGAATAGATACACCTTAGATTTACTGTTTTGTTTACGCCCTTTTTAGTGCAACAATGGAAACTGCATCATTTGTCATTCAGATGGCCACTGCTTCATCAATATTTGTGCTATTGTAACAAATGAGGTATCAAAATGTGCGAGAGACAATTTCAGTTCTTTCCCATATTTTGAATTTATTTAGGGCCCTAGGAATTAAATACAGGGTGTCTCGAAAAAAGTGGTTACTTTCTTTTTGTGCAGTGTTTATATGGGCGGCACTATCAGTTATGGTATAACAAAGCGTACTTTATAGGCGGTACCCTCAGTTATGGTATAACAAAGCGTAGTATATAGGCGGTACCATCAGTTATGGTACAACAAAGCGTAGTATATAGGCGGTACCATCAGTTATGGTACAACAAAGCGTAGTATATAGGCGGTACCCTCAGTTATGGTATAACAAAGCGTAGTATATAGGCGGTACCCTCAGTTATGGTATAACAAAGCGTAGTATATAGGCGGTACCATCAGTTATGGTATAACAAAGCGTAGTATATGGGCGGTACCATCAGTTATGGTATAACAAAGCGTAGTATATAGGCGGTACCATCAGTTATGGTATAACAAAGCGTAGTATAGGCGGTACCATCAGTTATGGTATAACAAAGCGTAGTATATAGGCGGTACCCTCAGTTATGGTATAACAAAGCGTAGTATATAGGCGGTACCCTCAGTTATGGTATAACAAAGCGTAGTATATAGGCGGTACCCTCAGTTATGGTATAACAAAGCGTAGTATATAGGCGGTATCCTCAATTATGGTGTAACAAAGCGTAGTATATAGGCGGTACCCTCAGTTATGGTGTAACAAAGCGTAGTATATAGGCGGTACCCTCAGTTATGGTATAACAAAGCGTAGTATATAGGCGGTACCCTCAGTTATGGTATAACAAAGCGTAGTATATAGGCGGTACCCTCAGTTATGGTATAACAAAGCGTAGTATATAGGCGGTACCCTCAGTTATGGTGTAACAAAGCGTAGTATATAGGCGGTACCCTCAGTTATGGTATAACAAAGCGTAGTATATAGGCGGTACCATCAGTTATGGTATAACAAAGCGTAGTATATAGGGGGTACCCTCAGTTATGGTATAACAAAGCGTAGTATATAGGCGGTACCCTCAGTTATGGTATAACAAAGCGTAGTATATTGGCGGTACCCTCAGTCATGGTATAACAAAGCGTAGTATATAGGCGGTACCCTCAGTTATGGTATAACAAAGCGTAGTATATAGGCGGTACCATCAGTTATGGTATAACAAAGCGTAGTATATAGGCGGTACCCTCAGTTATGGTATAACAAACCGTAGTATATAGGCGGTACCCTCAGTTATGGTATAACAAAGCGTAGTATATAGGCGGTACCCTCAGTTATGGTATAACAAAGCGTAGTATATAGGCGGTACCATCAGTTATGGTATAACAACGCTTAGTATATAGGCGGTACCCTCAGTTATGGTATAACAAAGCGTAGTATATAGGCGGTACCATCAGTTATGGTATAACAAAGCTTAGTATATAGGCGGTACCATCAGTTATGGTATAACAAAGCGTAGTATAGAGGCGGTACCCTCAGTTATGGTATAACAAAGCTTAGTCTATAGGCGGTACCCTCAGTTATGGTATAACAAAGCGTAGTATATAGGCGGTACCCTCAGTTATGGTATAACAAAGCGTAGTATATAGGCGGTACCATCAGTTATGGTATAACAAAGCGTAGTATATAGGTGGTACCCTCAGTTATGGTATAACAAAGCGTAGTATATAGGCGGTACCCTCAGTTATGGTATAACAAACCGTAGTATATAGGCGGTACCCTCAGTTATGGTATAACAAAGCGTAGTATATAGGCGGTACCATCAGTTATGGTATAACAAAGCTTACAATATAGGCGGTACCCTCAGTTATGGTATAACAAAGCGTAGTATATAGGCGGCACCATCAGTTATGGTATAACAAATCGTAGTATATAGGCGGTACCCTCAGTTATGGTATAACAAAGCGTAGTGTATAGGCGGTACCATCAGTTATGGTACAACGAAGCGTAGTATATAGGCGGTACCATCAGTTATGGTAGAACAAAGCGCAGTATATACAGGCTGTCCCAAAATGATTAGTACCCATAGATGCCCAAAGTTCAATAAATTTGTTCATCATCAAAATCAATGAGATTAGATCCTTTGTTTTTCTATCTTATTTGCGATACTGTACCCTTTCATTAGAATTTTAGATCATGAATATCGGACTTATTTTAATGAAGTTACACTTCATTGTGTAAGACATGGTGATTTCACCTTTTGGCAAAGTGCAAACAAAATGTGTTTTTAAACAACTTGTTTGAAAGAAACTAATACATTCTCTCAATCTCTTGTCTGCTTATAGCTTTGGTTCCTTTCTATTTTAAACTGCTGTTATATCATATTGGTGTTCAAACCATTAATACTTCTTCGTTTTGATTCAATTTGAAGAGTAAAAATGGATCGTCACGCATGAGCGACCTCAAGCTTTGTTTCTATAATGAGCTAGTTTTGAGGCTAAACTTGAGGGACATTTAAACAGGTAAAGACGTGGTCATGGGTAACTAGCAGTGGCTTATACTTATTTTTCATATTGGGGATGCAATTTCCTACACACTTGCTAAAAATGATATAGTCCCTTAGTGTTTAACCTCACGAAATCCATTCTCCAATGTGAAAATGATATCTAAGCCACTGGTGATTCACCAAATATCACTAGTCATTTAGAAGTCCCTAAACACTTGTCAAATAAAACAATGCATGGGGTCACTCAAGTGTGACAAACTTCTTTTACCTGTTAAATTTAATTAAGGAGAAGAATTATTAATGATTTGAACACCCACAACTAATAACAGTTACAACAGAAAGACACACAAGATTATATCGAGTAGACAAGAGATTATGAGAATACACAAGTTCTTTCAAACAAGCTGTAATAACACACACATTTATTTAGCACTATGTCAAAAAAGTGAAATCACCATATTTTAGATAATGGAGTGTATCTTGAGTTTGAGAAATCCGATATTCATGATCTAAAATTATAATAACATAGTACAGTATGACAAAGATGATGGTAAAATAGCGGACCTTCTTTCATCGATTTTCATGATGACAAAAATGATTGAACTTTGGGCATCGATGGGTACTAATCATTTTGGGACAGCCTGTACTTGACTTGATACTTGATGGTTGTACTGGCCAACACTCCATGTGGAGTCATCCGGTCAGGATATGATTTGCGCATGTAGTGTTGCTGTGTTTAGTCTTGCTTTTCTTAAACTTGATGTAGGTGCGTAGTTACTGCTTTCTTGAAGGATTCACTCGAGTTTAGATTGGCAATGTTTTCCGGTAGTGAGTTCCAGTCTGTTATGGTACGTGGTATAAAAGAGTTTTTGTAGCAGTCCTTATTTGTGGATATTGTGGAGTAAGCCAGAGAGTGGGAATGTCGTGATTGTCTAGTCTATAGGCGGTACCCTCAGTTATGGTATAACAAAGCGTAGTATATAGGCGGTACCCTCAGTTATGGTACAACAAAGCGTAGTATATAGGCGGTACCATCAGTTATGGCATAACAAAGCGTAGTATATAGGCGGTACCCTCAGTTATGGTATAACAAAGCGTAGTATATGTGCGGTACCATCAGTTATGGTATAACAAAGCGAAGTATTATAGGCGGTACCATCAGTAATGGCATAACAAAGCGTAGTATATAGGCGGTACCATCAGTTATGGTATAACAAAGCGTAGTATATAGGCGGTGCCATCAGTTATGGTATAACAAATCGTATTCTATAGGCGGTACCCTCAGATATGGTATAACAAAGCGTAGTTTATAGGCGGTACCATCAGTTATGGTACAACAAAGCGTAGTATATAGGCGGTATCCTCAGTTATGGCATAACAAAGTGTAGTATATAGGCGGTACCATCATCAGTTATGGTATAACAAAGCGTAGTTTATAGGCGGTACCCTCAGTTATGGTATAACAAAGCGGAGTCTATAGGCGGTACCCTCAGTTATGGTGTAACAAAGCGTAGTCTATAGGCGGTACCCTCAGTTATGGTATAACAAAGCGTAGTATATAGGCGGTACCCTCAGTTATGGTATAACAAAGCGTAGTATATAGGCGGTACCCTCAGTTATGGTATAACAAAGCGTAGTATATAGGCGGTACCATCAGTTATGGTATAACAAAGCTTAGTCTATAGGCGGTACCCTCAGTTATGGTATAACAAAGCGTAGTATATTGGCGGTACCCTCAGTTATGGTATAACAAAGCGTAGTATATAGGCGGTACCCTCAGTTATGGTATAACAAAGCGTAGTATATAGGCGGTACCATCAGTTATGGTATAACAAAGCTTAGTATATAGGCGGTACCCTCAGTTATGGTATAACAAAGCGTAGTATATTGGCGGTACCCTCAGTTATGGTATAACAAAGCGTAGTATATAGGCGGTACCCTCAGTTATGGTATAACAAAGCGTAGTATATTGGCGGTACCCTCAGTCATGGTACATTAAAAAGTTAAAATAGGCGGTATCTTCAGTTGTCTCTATCTTTAGACAAAAGAGTCAATACTGTGTGATAATTATTATCCAATGTTCAGAGAGCTAATACATGTTCACGTATATCGCAGTCAGTTTCGAAATCACTAATTGTTCCAAACCTTCTCGGTGTTTTCAAATGGTCCAAACATGTAAAGAAAACTAATAAAGTGACTATCATGTCTTAAATATTTAACATACGAGGCATCACAGACACACCCCACCCACACCCACAGACACAGACACCGACACCGACACATACACAGACACAGATACCGACACCGACACCGACACTGACACTGACACCGACACCGACACAGACACATACCCAGACACAGATACAGACACAGACACATACCCAGGCACAGAAACGGATACAGACACAGACACAGACACAGACACAGACACAGACACAGACACAGACACAGACACAGACACAGACAAGGACAAAGACACAGACAAGGGACAAGGTCAAGAACAAGACCGAAAACGAGAACAATAACAAGAACACGAAAATAACAAGAACACTAAAAGAACAAGAACACGAAAAGAACAAGAACACGAAAAGAACAAGAACACGAAAAGAACAAGAACACGAAAAGAACAAGAACACGAAAAGAATAAGAACACGAAAAGAACAAGAACACGAAAAGAACAAGAACACGAAAAGAACAAGAACACGAAAAGAACAAAAACACGAAAAGAACAAAAACACGAAAAGAAGAACAGGGATAAGAATAAGGACAAGAATAAGGACACGAACAAGAAAAACAAGGAGAATAACAACAACAAGAACACAAATAAGAACAATATCAAGAAAAACAAGAACAAGAAAAAAGAATGTTGATTGATATCTGTTTCACTACTATTATGCGATCAAAGCCAAAGAGATAACCTTAAAGATGAACACGTGTTTTTTCGGGGATTTTCGGATTGTATATGAGTGGACATAGTATAAACAAATCGTGTAAGATAATACGTCTAAGGTAACACGTAGTACGCGTAGGTTACACGTAGAACGTATAAGGTTAAACGTCTAAGATGTATCTTAGACGCCATTCTCGCTTTATTTTGTTAACATTTGTGACACTTTGGATCTAATATTTGCGACAAAGTATCAATCAATCAAACAAACCCAGGGGAGTGGAGGGTTGTGGAAAAACAAGGACAACATTATATTGAATATACTACAAGCTTATGCTACTTACGGAATAAACCCTATCTGTAGACTGTATAATAGCATAATATCAATCTAAATATATTGCTACGCCATTACCATACTGGAATACTGTTATTCAGTAAAACGTTCGTTGTTACAAGCCAAGCCACTGTGCCTGTGTCTGTGTCTTTTTTGTCTTTGTCTTTGTCTTTGTCTTTGTCTTTGTCTTTGTCTTTGTCCTTGTCCTTGTCCTTGTCCTTGTCCTTGTCCTTGTCCTTGTCCTTGTCCTTGTCCTTGTCCTTGTCCTTGTCCTTGTCCTTGTCTTTGTCTTTGTCTTTGTCTTTGTCTTTGTCCTTGTCCTTGTCCTTGTCCTTGTCCTTGTCTTTGTCTTTGTCTTTGTCTTTGTCTTTGTCCTTGTCCTTGTCCTTGTCCGTGTCCTTGTCCTTGTCCTTGTCCTTGTCCTTGTCTTTGTCTTTGTCTTTGTCTTTGTCTTTGTCTTTGTCTTTGTCTTTGTCTTTGTCTTTGTCTTTGTCTTTGTCTTTGTCTTTGTCTTCGTTTTAGTTTTAGTCTTAGTCTTAGTCTTAGTCTTAGTCTTAGTCTTAGTCTTAGTCTTAGTCCTTGTCTTTGTCCTTGTCCCTGTCCTTGTCCCTATCCTTGTCCTTGTCCTTGTCATTGTCCTTGTCCCTGTCCTTGTCCCTATCCTTGTCTTTGTCCTTGTCATTGTCCTTGTCCTTGTCCTCCTTCTCCTTCTCCTTCTCCTTCTCCTTCTCCTTCTCCTTCTCCTTCTCCTTCTCCTTCTCCTTCTCCTTCTCCTTCTCCTTCTCCTTCTCCTTCTCCTTCTCCTTCTCCTTCTCCTTCTCCTTCCCCTTCTCCTTCTCCTTCTCCTTCTCCTTCTCCTTCTCCTTCTCCTCCTCCTTCTCCTTCTCCTCCTCGTTCTCGTTCTCGTTCTCGTTTTCGTTCTCGTTCTCGTTCTCGTTCTCGTTCTCGTTCTCGTTCTCGTTCTCGTTCTCGTTCTCGGTCTTGTTCTTGGTCTTGATTTTGATTTTGATTTTGATTTTGATTTTGATTTTGATTTTGATTTTGATTTTGATTTTGATTTTGATTTTGATTTTGATTTTGATTTTGATTTTGATTTTGATTTTGATTTTGATTTTCCTGTATTTTGATTTGCCTGTATTTTTGATTTTTTTTTCTCCACCAATTAATATATCTCAACAAATTATGATAGTGTTAATTTTTGTAATGTTTCTCCTTTTGCCTGTATGTTGGTCGGTCAGTGCTGGTCATTGAGCGCCAACATCGTGTCGTGCTTTTTTTAAAATCAATTTTGTTCCATTTGATAATGATTAAACAAAAAAATACATAAAAACAACACATCCGAAGACGAGACTAAGGTTACGCATCACATACCAACATATAGAGGATCGCATAGGCGATTTAATAGGGAACTTGAACAATTTAAATAATAACAGCGAGGCCGATAACTACCGCAAGTTCCACAACTCAAACAAACATTAAACAAGCCTCGACTCATATCCCAACTTAAAAGCAAGGACATGGGCCGTTGAAACAGAGAAAGAAAGAACTTATTTTTATCCTGAAATATGCATTATATATTAAACGAGATAACGATTATAACCGGCGTGGAAATTGTTTGCACCATATTCAATAATAACTCTCATGTTCAACAAATGCTTTAAATATATTTCAGTTCTGCATGCTGAGTTAGCAGACAAACACATGTACGTGTTTGCTATTCCTGCGACCCTTGATTGCGGAACCAGTTATCCACCTCATGTTCTAATCACTACGTCTTCGTTGAATCCAGTCTTCACCACACTTAGCATTCCAGGTTTGGGATTTGAGGTGAATACGACGATCACGAGATATAACAACAACGCTGACATCACATTGCCTTATGCTGCCCTTGTTACAAATGCCGGTTTGTATGATGACAAGGCCATTATTGTTATCTCCTCCTATGCAGTTAACATACATGCATTCGATAATAATTACGCTTCTGGTGATGGCTTCTCAGTCCTTGAAAACCTTCAATTAGGCATGGAGTATATAAACCCATCTTATCACCCATATAGTTCGTCTTACCCATCTAGTTTCACAATCACTGCACTTGATAACGAGACATCTAATGATTTCGTTACCAAAGCTGGTAAATCACAAACTATTAATCTCGAACAATTCAAAGACTTTTCGTTATAATGGAGCAAGCATGGAGGACCTCACTGGGACACACATAAACTCTAATAAACACATATCTGTAACTAGTGGAATGTGGACTTACGTACCTGCAGGGGTAGGCAATGCTGATGGTTTGCTCGTTAATGTTCCACCTGTTAACACATGGGGACAGCGATTCGTGTTGGCTCCAATCCTGACAAAATCCTGTGGATACATATATCGTGTTATTTCCGGTAACCAGACAACGACGCTTTCCATATCTAATATCGGGACCGTAGAACTACAGGGAGGAGGACAGTATCATGAGGCGGATGTCGCGACCGAAACGATGGTTATGATTCAAGCGAATTATCCAATACTGGTTGTTAAATACATGAAGGGGTATTCTGCTTGTAATAGTCGCGGTGACCCTGGAATGATAGTTGTTACCCCATTACATTCCTACTATAACAACGTTACCTTCCCAGTCCTCGAAACAACAGTTTCATATTCAAAATTCTATTCCATAAACGTCATTACAAACTGTAGTGATGTCGACAGCATGGTATTCGATGATACGACCTCCATGTCAAATTGGGATCAGCTAACTACTGAAGACGAGTCTATGTGTTGTATCCGTGGTGAAGTGACACCAGGCGTGCATAGCGTTGTAAATACGAATCCGTTGGCGACATTCACCGTCTCTGTCTACATGATGTGTGTAGATTTTTGGACTTCCTATGCTTACCAGGCTGGATTCACTTATTCACGTGAGTACCTCGTGTTTAAAAAGATATATCATGTAGTCAAATATTTTGTCGTCATTGCAGGCGAAAACTTGCATTTCTTTCTTTCTGTATAACATACCCCTAATTTTAAAACACATTTTACCATGTTCGTTGCGGTAGTTTGAATAAGTAACCTAGACCATTTATTTGTTGGACGAATTAATAGGACAAAAAATCATAAGATATTATTATTTGTATGTGTGCACATTTGCCCGAATATATTTTCCAAAATGAAAATGGCAATCAATATTCGGTTTATTTTATTAAATTACTCCCACAATGCGCTCTCTTTAATTCCAAAAGTCCAAAGCGGAAATAAATTTATCGAATAAATAATCAGTCAATTTCCAAAAACGGCAACCTATCGAATCTGGCAGCATACTGCCGAATCCGGCAATATTGCTTTTTTTGCCATTGGTTATTTTTGTGAATAGAGAACCTACTGTTGTTCAGTAAGGTGGTTTTATAAGTTAATTAGGTCAAAATGATAACCACTTATCATATATCATAAATTGCAACATTTGTGGTATTTATTTTCGTGACTTTGAGCCAGCAATGTGTTCGCGAAATTAAATAGATCGCAAAATTAATAGTTTTTTGCCTCTATCGTCTTTATTTTATGTTGGGTGATCAAATTAGTTGATGAATCATGGTGAGAAAATAATTCCATAAGTTTTGACTAAAGCTCATACATTTTGTCAGTGAGCTTTTATATGTTTTAAAGCAAAATGCTTAATTAATTAAATAATGAAATAATTAATTATCAATTCCTTTAAACGACCTTTCAATACTTATTTTTATTCTTATTTATTCGAACATGATTGATACATCAAATATCAAAATAAAATATCTTATGATCATTTTTGACCAAAAAGATAATTAATTATGACTAAATTAATTAATTAATAATTTTGTTTTAAAACATATAAAACCTCACTGTCAAAATTTGTGAGCTTTGGTCAAAACTTAGGGAATTATTTTCTCATCATGATTCATCAACTAATTTGGTCACTCAACTTAAAATAAAGACGCTAGAGGCAAAAAACGACTTAATTTTGCGATCTATTTAATTTCGCGAACATATTGCTGGCTCAAAGTCTCGAAAAAAATATACCACACATTTTGCAATTCATGTTATATGATAAGTGGTTATCATTTTGACTTGATTACGTTATGAAACCACCTTACTGAACATACAGAAGTAGGTTCTCAATTCACAAAAATAACCAATGGCAAAAAAAGCAATAGGCCTATTGCCGGATCCGGCAGTATGCTGCCAGATTCGATAGGTTGCCGTTTTTGGAAGTTTGCCCTGACTGATAATAGAGGTCATCCTTTTATAAAGAATTTCCCATGCAAATGATTGTCTTTATGTTTTTTTTATTAAATTCAACTGCAGTTCCACTCATTCCTAGTACTGAGATCCCTCCTACCACTGATTTATCTCCGGTCTCGTCTACCGATGGTAAGTATGTGTTGAAATAGCTCTGTTTTTCCAACATTAATAGCATGTTTATTCTTGTTGAAATTACTAACGCGCCGTCGCCGTCAATGGTAATTATCCAGAGCCCGTACGGACGACACAATGAAAAATACCCACGCAAAGCAACAAACACAAAAGAAAACAAACAAACAACAAACACCCAAACAAATAAACAAACATGTTTGACAAAATGCGCTTCGGACGCAATAAACCTCACCCTTACCTATACACAAGTTCAACTCATATGCATACACAATGATATAGTCTAATTATTGGCGGAAAGGGGTGTCAATCTTGTACATTTTGACCAAAAAAATCACCACACTTGCTGGTAAAGCAGGTCGTATGGATGATTCTTGTCATTTTTGTTTAAGTTTCGGATTCACCTGAAATGTTTGAATTTTCATTTTATACATGTGTCGTTATCGATATCATTGTTTATCATGCTAATAGGACTGAATCTTCTATGCGAAGGCACCAATATGTCTGCTATATTCAACACTTCTTTACTGCCATTTGAATTTGCCAATGACGTGCATCTGTGGGATGAGAATTGTACTGCATCAGCGTATAGGCATAACATGGCAATCATTACAACGGACTATCACAAGTGTAATACCGTTATGGAGGTAAGAAAAATACCGGTGGTCCCAGAAAGAAAACATATTAGAAATTTAAAAAAAATGCCCCAAAATATCTTAATGTAATACCCAATACAGATTCTAACGATAAATTCGGCAAAACTCTTGTCAAAATGTGCTCAGTGGTTTAGACGAGACCGATTATACTATTTCGTTTCTGGCGTGGTATGACATTGGGCAAATCGGTTATAAAGGTAACACAACTTACAGGGTGTACCAAGTATTTATAACGTGTTTGAACACATATCACCAGTAGAAGAACATGTGCTTCTCGGTTGATTCCATCACGTATCTTTATTTCTTATCCGGTGACGTGGCATGACATTAGGCCTATCAACAATCAATGACAGCCTGTTTTTAATAATTCTAATCCGAAGGTAAATTAAAGGTCTCTCCAGCTTGATGTATCGCAACGTATAAAGTCTGTCTCAAGGATTACTGAACCAACACTAGGCATGTTAGTATTTATTTGAATATAATAATACCAAATAATATGGTAATGAAATTCAATTGTCGTCTGCAGACGCCTGCCGGATGTAAAAGATTAATAGAGTGGAAGAATCAAGAAAGTGCTTTGAATTAACGCGGTGTTGAGAAAAATGTAATGAACCCGCAAAGATTCAAAACATTTGATTGATTCTACGACTTTATAATTGGAAACGCAGTTCCACGACATTCATTTTAATAGAGCTTTGCGCAAAACATGATCTATGATTTTATTTGAGTTCCAAAGTTTAGTTAAGTTTCGAATGAGATAATTTTGATCACAATATTGGAATCGAACAATTTTTACAAAGTTTGTAATTAATATGTATAAGATAAAACTTTAAAAGTAAGTAAATCCCATTTCCCGACAAAAGGTAATAATGTCGCTGTTATCTTTTGTCAAGATATTGTCTTCCACCAATGACTTTCTACATTATATTCCCAAGTACTGTCTCTTTCTTGATGGTGAATATTTATCATCTGCGTAGAAATCGAGTAAGTGTGACCTGTCATTGAAACATCATAATGTGTTTGTCCGCATATTCTACTTGTATTGATCTTCTTCGTTGTTTAGGAATCGGAGGACCACATTGTTTTCCGCAATGCATTCTTCGCCCGAACGACCCCTCATCACCAATCAAGCCACCACAAGTTGAAATTGAGTGTCGAGTAGAGCGCCGCCACATGTTGGATACTAGTTTCCAGGCTTCTTTAAAAAAAACATGTCTCATTCGGAAACTTTTCGTTTGAGTTAGAAATCTACAACGACGACACATATATCACCCCCTATGAGCCTGAAGACTACCCAGTGGATGTTAAGTTAGGTGATGATCTGTTTCTATCTGCAAGTGTTACGACTGTCAATGACTTGGAAATCTTCGTCGATTCATGTTGGGGGACGCCCTCTATCGATCCATGGGACGATACGAGATACTCGGTAATATCCAACGGGTAAGAATTTACATAAACATGTCTGTTGTTTATGACTCCATTTTGGTGCCTCTGAAGAATAGGGTAACAAGGCGATGAAAAAATACAGGTTTTAAACAAAATCGTGATTTGTTGGTGAATTTTATAACAATATCGAACATTTTTAACAACAAAAATCAAAATAATAACAATTAAAAACAAAAATCCACAGAAAAAAAATGGTTTGATTTCGTCGCCTAACAATATGTAAACATGTATCATTTTAGATGACACAGTAATCATTGCTATGATGACATACGTTCGAATGATCAACACCGAACAATTTCAGAGACAAAAGCTGAAACTCCTATGCTACAATCAGTGGCGTAGCTGGGATTTTTTTCAGGGGGCCAGATTTCTGAAATTTTCGTAAAAGGTTCCCCCAAATGTTTCCCCAGTCACCAAGTCGTGAATTTCACGTAAGTGGGGGGGGGGGGGGGGGGGGGGGGGGGGGGAGGGGGGGGGGGAGGGGGGGGGGGTTGTCAGGTTCAAAAAAAAATCGCACAGTACATGTAATACATTTACTATTTTGCCTTTTTTGAGTATTTGGACTGAATATACCCATATATAACCGCCCGCCATCTCGGTCTTTTATCATTATTTTCCCATTTTTCATTTTTTTCCTCCTTTTAATTTTTTTAGAGGGGCTGGGGGGCGGGGGCACAAATGGGGTTTTTCTGTCAGGGGGGCATTTGCCCCCCCCCCCCCTGCCCCCCCTGAGCTACGCCACTGGCTACAATCAGTGCTTATACATGAATGCTTAGGATTTGGAACACTGTAGCCTCATCTACCGTTGTGATGCATTGAACTCGGAAGGCATTATAGTATTACGTCAATTACCGTATGGAAACAATTATTTACGTCATACATTGTATAACCAAATGCTTCACTACGCGTAGTAATTAACGAGGTAATTTATGTAATAAACGAAGTGAAGACAACTTACAAGTAAAGTAACACCCCCTCCTCAAGTTGACTGTCTTTAGATAAGCTTCAGAGACCTGGGTTGATAAACCACATCAACTGCTGTAATATTTTGTTGGAAAAGGATGAGTCAATAATGGGTTGGTTACTTGATTTCTAAACCGGAATACATGTAACCATCGTTGTATTGTGTCTTATTGTGTGTTACATAGATGTCCAGACGACAATTCCGTGACATTCACCGAATCTGGAGAAGATAGAACCCAACGATTTTCACTTGCAGCATTTGCCTTTAAAGGAGACAATTGGCTGGTGAGTACCAATTAACACATACAGTATTATGAGGATGACACTGCAGATTCTTGTGCCCATTTTAATCAGACTTTCAATTACTTGTCTTGACTCGACTCGGAATCGACTCGATCTTGGAACTCGAGTAACATGTCTAGATTCGACTCAAGACTCGACCACTTCGTGACTCACTTCAACTATGAGACTTGCCACCATTCAAGTGATTAATGACTTGTAACTCGACCTCTGTCAAAGTAAATGACTCGTAATGTAAATAAATAAAGCATTTGATGAAATCATTTTCATTTTTGAATATTCATCAGTCAACAATCCAACAATACAGCAATGGAATGCTAGTCTATACTCTGTTTGGCCATCTCGAGACAGTGACGTAACTGAACAGGCGCAGCTTTTACGCACGCGTGTGTATCTTCCGCCTTTCAACGCTCGTGTTTGTACGCCAGCGCGCGCGTTATGTGATGCAATTAGTAGAATACGCGGTTACGTCATTGTCTCGAGATGGCCAAACAGAGTATAGCTCCAGATTCAGTTGACAGTCCAGGAGGCTGTTATCAGGACAAGGGCGCTTCCGATGGATAATACGGGGTACTTAT
Source organism: Ophiura sarsii (assembly GCA_035610835.1). NCBI lineage: Eukaryota > Metazoa > Echinodermata > Ophiuroidea > Amphilepidida > Ophiuridae > Ophiura > Ophiura sarsii. The sequence continues at coordinate 1,413,201 of CM069449.1, read as the reverse complement.
ACAGTTTCTGTTTATTTCAGTTTGCGCTTTTTATGAGCCTAATATATAATCACGCTCATGATACCAGTAGGGATTTGTCCCAGTACTGAGCACTGACCGATACTGGTACATTTGTGTTCCATATTGAACAATTATTATGTGCCATTATCGTCCCACATACTGGCACACTGACTTTGTACCAGTATCGTTCAGTATCGAACGACTACCCAGTATCGGACGATACCAATACCATCCAGAATCTGTGACGTCAAGTACACTTTACCGAATCGACTTCATTGACTCGGTTATTAGTTGGATAGCTACACTGTATACATTTAAACTATAATAACACTAAGGTTTGTGGCACGAAGTATAGCATCAAACTGTCCCGGCAAACTGTTAATTGATCCAATGTCTTTTCCAGGTATTCTTGCACTGTTCCGTCGTAGTGTGTGACTCTACATCTCCTAATTCCATTTGCAAGGCAGATTGTAATGACCAGACATCCCGAGTTCGACGATCTAATGAAGATCTGCATACCGTCAGCAGTGGACCTTTAGTAGTACGTGGCTAGGACGAGTATTGTCAGCAGATGCAGACCATAGTGCGTGGCTAGGACGTGTAAATCATCTACTCATCCATAATAGTCACTGTTTACAGTGGTTTAAAAGAGGCATCTTTACTTGATATTTATCTTTTATGTTGTCAAAACATTAGGGTTTGAGGGATCTTTATGTGTATTCACACCACATAAAAAATGTTGCACTCTGTACATCTATTACAAAGTTATTTAGTAGAAATGAAGCTAATAATGAAAGGTTGATATTTCCATGAGGTTATCTCCCCTCGATTTGTTGGATTAAACTTACAATTATTTCATAGAAACAGTAACAACATCGCCTACACATTCAGACAGCAACCTGCAATTTCTATTTTAATTAAACATTTATTGAGCCCTAATTATTATCTTGTTAGACACTTAATTGTGAAAGTATGTGAAAATGATGTATATCTGTAATTTAATGATTACATTTAGCTAAACATTCTAGAAATAGATATTCTTTATGCACCTTTTTTGGGACACTCTTTATAACATGTATTCTGTTCTTTTGTTTGTAGATGCTTCCAATCGGGAGAAATGAGCAAATCGAGATTATATAGATCTGGAGCTTTTGAAACAGACTTTACATTTTATGTGGAATTGTTTTTAATCTGTATCCACCAGGAGGAATCCCCAATTTTGATATGGTTATAGTATTTAAGAATAAAAATAGACGATTAAAATATATAATTGGATAACTTAGAAAACAGCTGAAACGATCCCAAACCAGAGAGAGGGGAACATTGCGATTGGTGTATGAGGATATAAAAGGGACATATACTCTATACCGGAAGTACAGAGTGAGTCGGAATGATTTGGACACAAGTGTGTGTATTTTATTCTGGCAATTCGAGTTTCCTGGAAACAAAATTGAGGATTTCATATGTATGGTCAACACTTTGGACGCGGCAGTCGTCTGCAGACGACAGTTCCACAATGTCACGAAATGTTTCCAAAACGTATAAAGTATTGAATATTATCAACATATTTGGATTCACCATATTTGGAATCACCATGAGAAATACATTAAAATAAGTACAGACATGCCTAGTGTAGGTTCAGTAATCCATATGATAGACTTTGATATTTGGGAGAGGTTACTGAACAATCGGTTTTATAATAGTTCCCATGATATCTTCAATTTACTTTCCTCGCAATCGGTAACCAATTTGCTCATCTCTTTTATACTGAGTCAACTTTGTAATCAATTTGCTCTGTTGCCATGATGTTTTAAATCACGTCAAAGTCCATGCACATCTGTGCTTTTATCTTGGTTTCACTTTCATGACATCATCAGACTCACTCCAGTGTTTAATCAGTAGGTTAAAAGGGGGCCTGTTTTCAAATTTCAATTCCGTTAAATTCTTCAGTTTCTAGTTTATCTTTTGAGGTCAAATTAAATGGAACGTTTTCTTTAAACGCAATCTTAGCTTTCCATTGATACCATATGTATATTCCAATGAGTATCACCTTTAACACATCCTTGGGTATTGTGGTTTTATTTGTTGTTATAAAATAGGAAGGACAAGCCATTGGATACTTTGCTGTACACTACAATTAATTATATTATAGTAGCGTATTGGTGGCACAACCTACGCCCATGTTCCTCTTTTTCCCCTTTGGCTTGTTCATTTTTAGTCATAGATTGATTGGAACTCACATTGAAGGTCAATTGTGTGTGATAATTTACAATATATTATTTTGTCTTTGTTTGTGAAAATGCATAGAGGATTCTATTACGATACATTATTACCCTCTGAAACTTGCTACAATCTAATTGTTTCTCTCCGTGTAATATGTGCCAATATCAAATAGACTACTCCATAGTCCATTACTGTTTATAAAATTGAGCAGGTTCTATTATATCTGCATATACTATCAAGCGTTTGCATCCCTCCCACACTGGCTCCTCTGCAGCGTTCTATTGGCAAATAGAGGGCGTACTAATGAATCGCCTGAACTACATTAAAACACGTTTGAGAGCCCTCTCCATTCGGGGCGGAGCAGTTTTCGGAACAGTGCGGTGAGCATGAAGAGAGCCATCTTACGGCCAGATAAAAATGGTGATATGCCTTCACAAGCCGATGGTGGCGATATTAAATAGATCGACATTACACAAAATAGTTAATGTACTCAAGTGAAAACACATGTTTATTATTGCTATGACAATCCCGTCTATAGCGTTGTCTAGATATCAAACGGATTGAAGAAATATTGGTAGGTTTGAGGATGCATCGCGCCACCAATAACACGCAATGTAAAAGCGCATAATGAATTAACAGTTTCTTTACGCGGTAAATAATGTGTCATCTATCTAGATTTGATATGACTAATAATTGTAGGCTTTGGATATATCGCTAATATAACATGTACATAATGCAGTTGTTATTGAATCTTCATATTACATATTATTTAATAATTGATTTCACGTTTATCAAATTTTTATCAACTTTAAAGTGTTATGATAATATTGCGAATAAGGTGCTGTTTTTAGGTTATGTTGTGAATCCGTCGTGTCCTACCACACTATTTGTTTGGGAGTAAAGAAATCGGCTGGTTATCCTAACTTTAGACAATGGCGTCACCCGTGTGATCTGACACGACGAATATATACGACAGAGGCTAAAAGCAATACCTTCATTTTGCAACTGATCGATATTCAGGTTCTGGTTTTAAATCTGCATGCATGCTGCTTTCGGCTATTTTGAGGTTTTTTTCTTTCTTATTTTATTGCACCGATGATAAATCTAATTGATACGGATTAAATAAAATGCAAAGTATTTTAAGTTAACATGGTCTCAAACTCTTTGTCAGTCCCGCAAAACAACAAGCGTTATGTTTCACAAGCTCAGCATGAGTTTGCGGACTGTGGTACTCACAAATGGAGTCACAAGGGGTCCCTTTCAAATGCCAGAAAATATGAACCTTTAACATCCGACTCATTTTTTGGTTTTAACTAATGGTGAGACGAATTTGAGACAATTGTGAGCTAATTTTGAGGTAAAACAGAAGTAAACTAATCCAATAAGATTGCTTGATCTATTTTCCTCTCTAGACAACTCTTCAGCAGGTATAATAAACATGATAAAACAAAACAAAGAACAGTATGTTGTCGTCAATGTCGTCATTGTTGTGTTATATCTATTTGTTTCACTATATTAAGATAAATTGTTAATTTTATAGGCGCAAACAGTTTGTTTCTGTATAGGAATACAATTTTTAATTTATATGGTGAACTATCGAGAGTTGATTATCGAAAATGTATCCTCAATAAAGTTTTATCTAAAGATTTCAATGATCACATTTAAAGACAAGGTTGCGTACACAATTAGAGAATTTATTTGCAAATAATATGTTAAAGCAGGAACTACGGTGTCCTGGGAGCGCCAATTTGGCATCAAAAAAGAATTTGTTGCGAGAATGTTTTCCATTTTTGCATCAATATTTCTTATTTCGCGAGAATTTGTCTATTTTTGCAACCAATTTGTCTAAATTGGCGTGATTTCTTTCTTATTTAGCGAGAATTTATTTTTGCAACAATATGGTTATTTTTGTGAGAACGTTCCAGAAAGAACCAAACACCAATTTTACAAATTTACGAGATTGTTTTCTAATTTGCAACAATATTTTCTAATTTAGCAACACGGTTTTCCGAACCACCTTCGTTCCCCTCTCCTTCCCTTGATACATTGATGCCTCCATCACTTCTGATGATTGGCGACCATATTTGCACTCTTCTTAGTGTTCTTTCTCCACTTTGTTCTATCTTGTGCTGCACGTTTGGCTTGAACGTAGTTGAGACCAGTCCATTCCCTAATGTTATCAAACCAGTTTTTCTTCTGTCTGCCACGTTTTCTCTTTCCTTCTACTTTTCCCTCAATAAGGTTGAGAGTTAGGGGGCTTCCACTTCCTCTGAGCGTATGGCCGAAGTATCCTAGTTTAAGGCTTACAACCTTTCCCAACAGTTGTCTATCTGTTTCCAGCTCTTGCAAAATGCTAACATTTGTTCTTTTCTGCTTCCAGTTGATGTTAAGCATTCTCCTCCACATCCACATTTCAGCTGTATAGAATCACTAGTACCTTTAGAGTAGAGTTGACTCGTAAAGTATTTGGTTAGCACTAACCGCAAGGTTTGGCCATCCAGGTGGCACGCGACTAACATGCACTACATTGCAATGCATCTTAGTCTTCGAGGACGTGGAGATGGGTAACTGCAATAGAAGCGATTAGGGACAGGAGGGCTGATGGAATTGCCTCCTGTATCTACAACCTATAGTAAAGCAAAGCATGGAAAAAGGTGCATTGGAGATGCATGCAGAGTAAGGAGCAAGATGAGAGATAGAGGAAAGGAAGAATTTGTGGTAGAGCAGAAGGTTGGAGTTGCGCTACTTACAGCCCGTTTTAAACCACCCTAATAGTTACCCTAATAATTACTACTATCAGCCAATTAATATATAACAACAGATCAGCTATCATACACTCTCTTGTCTTGTAAACAACTCTTGAAAACATGGATTTTGCCACCAAAATCAACTTTATATGTTGCTTAGAACAAAAGTTATATGGCAAAATATATTTTTTGTAAATGGCGGCCATTTTGAAATCCAAGATGGCGGCCATGCATGTATGTTAGACATAGGAACATAGCTAGAGCACTTGTGAACTCCCTTGTATTAAAAACATGTGGTTTGCCACCAAGTTTGACTTCATATGTTGCTCAGAACAAAAGTTATAGGGTAAATTATATTGGAAATGGCGGCCATTTTGAAATCCAAGATGGCGGCCAATCGGCAAATGGAAAAAAATGTGACCAATGGATTTCTGATACCTGAGGGTCTACTTTAGCCAATAAAACCAAAAAACCCATCCTTAGCAACAAAAAAAAGCAAAATTACATAACATCCTACACTACAATATAATGATATACAACTTGGCGATGTGTTTATAAGATATATGCTTTTATAGACGCATCTCCCGGTTAAATATATTTTCTGTGAACTTATACAATGGCCATATTTCAAAATGACGATTAGAAAAAACGGTTAGAATCTTGCAATTTTCAGCTCACAAAATTTGGTTAGGTATTGTCGTGTCGCAAAGGTGTACGTGTAGATAACGGTATTTCGCAAAGGTGTTCCAGTCCGATAGAACGCTGTTTTGTTTTAAAAAAAACAGCAAAACAAGAAAACCCAAACATTGACGCACTGTAAGGAAAGAGCACGATGAATCATAGAGACACGTCAATATCTGGCGTTAAGTCGACAAAAAGAAACCCTGTTGTACGGGCTAACGAACCTCTCAGTTCGGGTAGGGCTGTAGGTTTCTTTTTGTTCCTATTCCTTATTTTCCCTGAAAATGACCTTAAAATCCATAACAAATCTGTAAAAATGCAAACAAGTCTGTAAACAAATTGCCGTCTTTTGACAAGCAAAAAGAATATTTTGGGTCGGTATTCATTTGCACGTGCATTTTTTTCTCGACCGATTTCTAAAAAAAATGGGTCGGTCGGGCCAGTACAATAGGGTTCTTCGCCTAAACGCAAATTATTGTTTCTTTACTTGGACATCAGACACTATAAGCCAATATTATAGAACTGTTTCTCAGTGTTGAACAAACTTTTTCATTGCCTTCTGTCTTATTATTGTTTGATAATGTTTTGACTTTCTTTCCATTATCATGACTATACCTATACACACAGGTGACAAGACCATAAAGCTGTGTGACTTTGGTCGGCACGACATCTTGACGCTACTATTACAGCAACTACACGGGGATCCCTTCCATGGACGGCACCTGAAGTGATGATAGAGCATGAAGTCTCAAAACCCGGATATATACGCTGGCAACTGTCATTTGGGAGATAACACCAGAGATTTCTCTATGAAGGTCTAGATTTTCTGCAGATACAAACACAGGACTGGTGTGTATGATTAAGTATCACTATTGGTTTGAATTAACGATCTCGAATTACAGTTCCAATGTTTCTTCAAATCCTGTTGGATATTTGATTCTGAAAGGCGCAATAGAAAACAACAGGGGCCGTTTTCTCGTACTATACACTGCTTTAGCTTAAAACCCAATGGTCCTGTCTCACCTACGGCGATCAGGCCAGCGATTTCACTGCGCTACGAAGCATCAAAATATGAATAACACGCAGGAAGAGCGCGGAAAACTATCCGAAATTGTCAATTTTTAAATCAAGGTCACTATAACCCTTTCACGTTCTGCTGCGATCAGACCAACGCGTTCTTAGCTCTGAAAGATTATATAAACGCCAATTCAAACGCATCAAGGTCTCCAAGAACGAACCGTTGACGCAGTAGGCACTGGCTACACCGGAAGAGGGTCCCATGGTTTGCCTCTGAGCGCCAGTGCACCACGCTTGTTTTATGCATGCATAAACAAGCGCGTAGGTTCGGCGTTCTGACCAGCGCTGTAATAATAAAAGGCATTTGAGGACTCCCCGCGTCTCCTCAAATGACTCAGTAGTGTTGCAGTGGGAGCAACATCCCATGGACGTATCAAAGATGCATACAAGCTGCATGAGGTCGCAGCATCTATATACTTGAGATCGCAGCAAAGAACTCAATCTCGTTCTCTGCACAGGACAGGTGTGTATGATGTGGTTTTCCTCCTCCACTCCCTCTGCCTTGGGTGCTGAATCATTGCATTTTGTTTTTACCATGTTTTCACCATGTTTTCGATGTTGTTCAATGTTGATCACAAGTCAAGCCCCGAAAACAAGACTGAGCACGCAGGAGGCTCTGTTTATACGCTCTTTGGAGGGTCAATAGACGGATCCGTCCGGCGCGAGGGAAAGATTCCTAATGGAATCAGATTGCATCATTGCCCAATGTCTCACTGCATTTCCAACCATGTAGTTCTTCACAATACAATAATTATCTTAAAGATCTATTTTTTTTTTGTTGATCTTTACACCAAAAAACTAACCAGTAATTTTTGCATGATATCCCCAAATTCTTCCTGGTGTGTGTGGTTGGAGTTGGGATAGCTCCAAAAACTTCTGTTAAGGTTCAAGAATGAAACTGAAGTGTTATTTACCGGTCTACTTACAACACTTGATATCATAAAAATTGCTAACACAATGTTGTATTGTAGATACTGCGTTTTTCCTTTAGGAATTAGACAAATTTGTAGTTACTGCGTTTTTACTTTGGAAAGTAGCAAAATTTAAATATTGCTTTATTACTAAATATCATATAAATATTATTTATTTATTAGGTTCATTAGTCAAAGTAAATTTCTTAATGCTATAATTATTTTAAAAATCTATTTTAAAACAAAGCTGGATCTACAGAAACACCAGCGAAAAACATTCAAAGACTGTATTTTTTGCGTGATATCGCCATATTTCGTGGGGGGGGGGGGGGGGGGGGGGGGGGTGGGTGGGGTGGGGATAGCTCCGAAAACATTTTATTGTTCCTTTTACGGTTCCAGAATGAGACTATAGAGTTATTTACAGCTCTATGATACTTGAAACACATGGTATTTAACATAACAAATGCTAATACAAGTTTGCATGTAGATACTGCGTTTTTCATTTGGGAAACTGCAGATTAACAGTGCAGTTTCTACCTTTTGTCTTATAACACAAAGAAAATAAACAAATATCATTATGTTGATAAGTATGAATAAAGATGGTTGTATTACCAGTACTTGTACCATAGTTATATTCATGAATTAAATAAACTCTTTAGGGGAACTGCAAATACCACATAATTGCATTTACTCAGCTCTCCTCACAAATAGCGGACCGTGCAAAAGGGCGAATAGGTCGATTACAGGGTCATAAGTTCATGCATGGATGGAGTACAATGTAAAGCATCTGTTAATTGATATTTATCCAAGTGAGACTTGAAACTAGTAGTAGGAGCCCCAGGCCTCAAATTTAGGAGTTGACCCCTGACCTCCGAACATACTCTCAAATTTACATTTTTATGACAGATACATATCTTATCTACAAGAATAAAGAGTCCTGCTCTAAAGATTCTCTTGCGAAATTTTGCTATGGCGATACTCATATTCCCCATGTATTCACATAGCAGAAATGAAGTAATAGAATCTCTCGTAATGGTTTGAGTAGTATATTGACCATAACACTGAAAGGAAATCTAAAAACTACATAAAATTATGTTTATGAATTTAAAGAAAGAACTACTTGACACATCATATTACCTTTTTCTTTTTGATGTCATTGATATCGGTCCAAAATGTTATGGAACAATTGAAAAAGTTCGAAAAATAAGCATTTTTGACTCTTTTCTGACTTTTCCCATGTTCTATTTAGCTATTTTACCTGTAACATTGACATTATAACTATAAAAAACTATCTAAACTTGTAAAGCAGTTCTTCCCCATAGATATGATGTATAGTTATACATACTTTAACATTCATTTCGACTCTTTATGGCCATAAAACTACCCCTACCCCTTAAACGATGCGTTTTATGTCATTCTGTCTATGTGAATATATAGGGCAATACAGGTATTGCCAGTAACATGAATTCGCAAGAGAATCATAAGAGCAGGACAATTTATTTTTGTAGACAAGATATAAATCTATCATAAAAGTATTTATTTTGGAGTATGTTCGGAGGTCAGGGGTCAAACCATTATAAAGCCGAATTTAGAGCTCTGGGGCTCCTACTATAGAAATGCAATGATTCGTACTAAAAGCGCAATATAAACGTGATAAGCGGGATATAAACAAACCAAGAGCTACTTTTTTTTACAGATTTGACAATTGTGGACATTTTCCGGGCTCTTCCTCCATGTCATGACACAATTGTCAAGCACTAATTTGCTAAAAACAGGCTGTAGCGACTATGTCCACTGTTGCTAGAACCATATACTAGGGTCAATAACTCGTTATTGTACTGGTGCAGAGAAGTGTTTACTGTGCATACATCGGTGTGCACTCAAGCTGATCTGGTAGTAACCAGTGTGATGGCCTAAGATCAGCGCACGATATTCTAGTCCGGTAAAGCGAGTAAAACAAACACTGCACGTTGAGTTCGTAATGCTATTCATATGTTGATATTTTTTAGCACAATGAAATCGCTGGCTTGATCGCAGGGGAGTGAGAACAAGCGCGATGCTCTATCTGGCACCCAGGGGCGAACATTGGAACCCTCTTTCGCCCTAACCCGTGTCCACTGCGTCACCAATTGGTTAAGAGACCTTAATGCGTTTGGCTTGGCGCTTTGATACTTTTTTGATACTTTTTTAAGTTCGTGACTAAATTAAACGTGGATTTTTCTTTAAACGACGTGTATGACAAAACCCGTAAACTACCCTTATTTCCATGTTTAAAGTTAGAATTTTTTAATGAGTTAGACGCGTGTTCAAGTTAAACAAATGTTCAAGAATTGCGTTAAGTTAAACGATGTATTTTAATTCACGAAGATTTGTTTGACTTAATCACTCGTCTAACGCACTGACAAATGTATAATTTTAAACTTGGCATGTTGGCTATGGGGGTAGTTTAACTAAACTCATACACCATTCGGTCGATATTGTACCCATTCAGGCCACAATAAATACAATACCTGCGACTAAATATATTTTTATATGACAAATGTAAATGGCAAAACGTATTTGGTTTATTTTATTAAATTACTCACACAGTAAAGTATACTTTAACCCTAAAAGGTCCAAAGGAATGAGAATAGGAAATAAGTGTATCGTATGAATAAATTAAATCATATTTTATAAAGAAATTCCCATACAAAATATTGTCTTTATGTTTTATTCAACTACAGTTCCACTTATTCCAAGTACTGAGGTCCCTCCTACCACTGATTTATCTCCAGTCTCATCTACTGATGGTAAGTATGTGTTGAAATAGCTCTGGTTTGCCAACATTAATAGCATGTTTATTCTTTGTTGAAATTACGGACGCGCCGTCGCCGTCAATGCTAATTATCCAGAACCCGTACGGACTAAACAATGAAGGCTATATCTATATTCGCTCGATTAAACCAAGCCTCCGACAAAATGTATTTTCATATGACAAATGTAAATGGCAAAACCTATTTGATTTATTTTATTAAATTACTCACACAGTAAAGTATACTTTAACCCCAAAAGGTCTAAAGGAATGAGAACAGGAAATAAGTTTATCGTGTGAATAAAATAAATCATATTTCATAAAGAATTTCCCATACAAATTATTGTCTTTATGTTTTATTTAACTATAGTTCCACTTATTCCAAGTACTGAGGTCCCTCTTACCACTGATTTATCTCCGGTTCCGTCTACTGATGGTAAGTATGTGTTGAAATAGCTCTGTTTTGCCAACATTGGTTGGTTGGTTCGGTCCTGTCATGACTGACAGCTCGTGACCTTACAGATACTACGCCACAAATAACGATTTTCAGCAAAGGAGTAACAATCACGGAGAGGGTGTCCAGTAATCAATTTTATTTGGTCAATCCACCGGGAACGAGGTCTGCCTCTCTTACGCTTCCCTTCAATCATGCCTTGCATGATCATCTTCTCTAGGTTGTTACCCTTGCGACATGAGATATGGCCGAAGTAGCTCAGCATTTGGGTGTTGATAGCATGAAGAAGTCGTTTAGACACCCCTATTTCTTCAATAATACTGGCATTGGTCCTTCTCATTGTCCATACGATACGAAGCATACGCCTCCAACACTACATCTCGAAAGCAGCTATTCTGTTTTTGTCAGCTTTGGTTAGGGTCCACGTCTCACATGCATACATGGCAATTGGAAATACAAGGGCTTGGACTAGCCTGGTTTTTGTTGCTCTGGTTATTCCTCTGTCAGCCCAGATCTTGCTAAGGTTGATCATTGCTGATCTAGCCATTGCTAAACGGTGTCTAATCTCTTGGCTGCAACCACCCTCTTTGGTGATCAGGGATCCAAGGAAGTTGAATTTCGAGACCGATTCCACCTCATTACCATCAATTATGAGAGGCTCTCCAACACCATCTGTGCCTATGGACATGATCTTGGTCTTGCTGACATTTAGACGTAGGCCAAGCTGCTCACCCTCCACCTTGACTTTCTTCAGGAGTTCCTCCATCTCTTCCATATTTGTTGCAAACAGGGTGGTGTCATCGGCATAACGTAGATTGTGTATTTGGTATCCACCTACTGACAGCCCCCCTGGCCAATCATCCAATGCACGTCTCATTATAGACTCTGCATAAAGGTTGAAGAGTGCTGGTGAAAGTATGCACCCTTGACGGACTCCCTGACCTAGAGCAAACCAATCACTATTTCCTTTCTCAGTGCGCACACAGGCAGCTTGACCATCATACAGATTGCGAATTAGGTGGACGAGGTGGTAAGGGATTCCCATTTCTTGCAATGCTGTCCACAATGCGGAATATCTCACACAATCAAAGGCCTTAGCGTAGTCTATGAAGCACATGAAGAGCTCCCTCTGGAATTCAAAACATTTTTCCATTATGTGACGTACATTGGCTATCTGATCTCTTGTGCCGCGGCCTTTCCGGAAACCGGCTTGCTCAGCAGGAAGTTCACGTTCAAGATGAGGTCTGAGACGTTCGTTGATGATGTGCAGTAGGATTTTGCTTGCATGTGGTATCAGAGCGATAGTACGATGGTTTTTACACTCGCTAGCATCCCCTTTCTTTGGAAGTGTAATGAAAACTGATCTCTTCCAATCCTCTGGCCATACTCTTGACTTCCACACAGTATTGCACAGCTTTTGCATCATAACTGCTACAGAATCATCAGCTTGCTTCAGGAGCTCACTTGGAATATCATCTAGACCAGGTGCCTTTTGACTTTTTAACTTCTTGATGGCTTCCTGGACCTCAGACAGAAGAATATCAGGCTCATCTTCACCTAGTGGAGGCGGGGGAGACTCCTGTGAGCCATTTGTCTCTTCTTGGGACGCATACAGATTTTCACAGTAGTTTTTCCAACGATCCTTGATTTCGTCACTCTCAGTCAAGACTTTTCCTTGCTCGTCCTTGATGATAGCCAATCTAGTTGTCGTTTTTGAGGTGATGTTTTTTATACATCTAAAGAGCTCTCTGCTGTTTTTGTGAAAACTGTGATCCTCAAGTTCTTGGCATTGCTGTCGGATATGCTTATTTTTATCTCTCCTAGAATTCAATTGAACCTCACTTGAAAGTCTTCTGTATAGGTTACTGCCTTGCAGACCAGCTTCCTTCAATTGGCGTCTTTCATCTGCTAAGTTGATGGTTTCATGTGACAGCCATGATGTGGTCTTTCTCTTATGTTTCTTAGGAACATGTTTTTTGGCTGCGCTGAGAATAGAGTTTTTGATGTCCAGCCAGAGTTCATCAGGAGTTGTTTCCTCATCTCTAACCATCAGTTCTTGAAACAGATTTCTGGTCTTTGCAAATCAAATCTGCAGGGTTTGGGAGCACCTTTGGTCATCTTCAACTTGATTCGAAAATCAGCAATCAGAAGTTGATGGTCACTACCTATATCTGCCCCTGGCAGGGTTTTTGCTATCTTGATAGAAGACTTCCACCTACTGCTAATGAGGATGTAGTCAATCTGGTTTCTTGTGATGCCGTTTGGTGATATCCAAGTGTACTTCCGCCTCGGGTGTTGTTGGAAAATTGTGTTTGTGATAGTAAGTCTGTTTGCTACACAGAAATCCACGAGTGTACTACCTCTTTCGTTTCTGCTTCCCAAGCCACGCGGGCCCAAGGCCATGGTTTCGTCTTCGCTTTGAATGCCTTCTCCAACTTTTGCGTTGAAATCACCTGTTATCATGATGAGATCTCTCTTCGGAATGCCATCAAGGGTTTCCTGCAGTTGGCTGTAAAAACATTCCAGATCTTCATCAGAGGCTGCGGAGGTTGGTGCATATATTTGAATGACTGAGAGGTTAATAGGCCGAGCTTGGAATCTGATGGAGATGATCCTGTCACTGACTGGGTTGTAGCCCAAGACATACTTTGAGATGATTTTACTGGTGATGAAAGCTACACCTTAATATTAAAGGTAGATGACCCGATCATATTCCGATTTTCAACTTGAAGTTTTCTATTCTACATGAAAGGTCATCCTTAAAAAAGTCGTGTTCCAAAGTTTGAGTTGCATAGCTCTAATGGTTCTTATTTTAGACGCACAAGATGCCGTGAACTGTACCCATTGAGTTGTACACAAACTATATCGGTGGTATACCACCATTCGCGGTAATTCGACGTTATTTCATCGATTTCTCCGTAATTATACCGATCTAGGCCGTCAAATTTCAGTATGATGATGAGAAAAATACGAGCTTTCATATGATATGAAAATCTCCGTATGTTTTAAATAATTCTGTGTTACGAAAATGTGATCGGGTCATCTACCTTTAATAGCCAACATTAATAGCGTTTATTCTTTGCTGAAATTACGGTCGCGCCGTCGCCGTCAATGCTAATTATCCAGAACCCGTACGGACTAAACAATGAAGGCTATATCTATATTCGCTCGATTAAACCAAGCCTCCGACTAAATATATTTTCATATGACATATGTAAATGGCAAAACGTATATGGTTTATTTTATTAAATACTCACACAGTAAAGTATACTTTAACCCCAAAGGAATGAGAACAGGAAATAAGTTTATCGTATGAATAAAATAAATCATATATTATAAAGAATTTCCCATACAAATTATTGTCTTTATGTTTTATTCAACTAAAGTTCCACTTATTCCAAGTACTGAGGTCCCTCCTACCACTGATTTATCTACGGTCTCGTCTACTGATGGTAAGTTTGTGTTGAAATTGCTCTGTTTTGCCAACATTAATAGCATGTTTATTCTTCGTTGAAATTACGGATGCGCTGTCGCCGTCAATGCTAATTATCCAGAACCCGTACGGACTAAACAATGAAAGTTATACCTATATTCGCTCGATTAAACCAAGCCTCCGACTAAATATTTTTTCATATGACAATTACGGTAAATGGCAAAACCTATTTGGTTTATTTTATTATTACTCACACAGTAAAGTATACTCTAACCCCAAAAGGTCCAAAGGAATGAGAACAGGAAATATGTTTATCGTATGAATAAAATAAATCATATTTTATAAAGAAATTCCCGATCAAATCATTGTCTTTATGTTTTATTCAACTACAGTTCCACTTATTCCAAGTACTGAGGTCCCTCCTACCACTGATTTATCTCCGGTCTCGTCTACTGATGGTAAGTATGTGTTGAAATAGCTCTGGTTTGCCAACATTAATAGCATGTTTATTCTTTGTTGAAATTACGGACACGCCGTCGCCGTCAATGCTAATTATCCAGAACCCGTACGGACTAAACAATCAAGGCTATATCTATATTTGCTCGATTAAACCTAGCCTTGATCAGGCTTTCTAAAATTTGTATCGGGTAGTAGTCCGGGCTATATACTGATAGTAATCAATAATAAAAAGTATAATAAGCTTATATATTTCGTGCGATTAAAAGCATCCAAAATGAAGTGAAATTCAAATTCATCAGCCGCCAACTTCACCGACCCACTATTACTCACTGAACACGCCGGGCGAAGCCCGGTGTAAACTGTAGTGATCGCCATTAAAATACCATCGTGGGAGTGCGAAGCACGACTGAGGGCGCTTGCGCCCGAAAGCCTTGTGTATTCTGTTATGACTGGTGCAGTAATTTATGCTAATTTCATTAAAATATTTACGTACGATGTCGCCGATTGGTTCATGTTTGTCGATCACCCCGCCTCCACTAGTTTGTCTCTTCTGATTGGATGTTATACCTTATGAATAATACATATTCGCCATATTTGGGCATAGTTACAACCCACGAGAACCGTTGGATTGCAATCAGTTTTGTAAGGTAAAACATTAGATTAGCGATACAGAATGTGCAAGGCTTCGTGTTAGCGTAGCTCTCAGTTCGTAAATCCTATGTCACTTGTCTAAGCACGCTGTATTCAGCTTAATAGAGAAGAGTGGGATTTTTGGGTGGGATTTCCGCGTTATAGTGTCAGCGCCAGATGGTTACGGACTGCGTCATTTTAAATAATTTTAGAAGCCTGGTCAAGGCTAGATTAAACCAAGCCTTCGACTTAATATATTTTCATATGACAAATGTGAATGGCAAAACCTATTTAGTTTATTTCATTAAATTACTCACACAGTAAAGTATACTTTAACCCCAAAAGGCTAAAGGAATGAGAACAGGAAATAAGTTTATCGTATGAATAAAATTAATCCTATTTTATAAAGAAATTCCCATACAAATTATTGTCTTCATGTTTTATTCAACTACAGTTCCACTTATTCCAAGTACTGAGGTCCCTCCTACCACTGATTTATCTCCAGTCTCATCTACTGATGGTAAGTATGTGTTGAAATAGCTCTGGTTTGCCAACATCAATAGCATGTTTATTTTTTGTTGAAATTACGGACGCGCCGTCGCCGTCAATGCTAATTATCCAGAACCCGTACGAACTATCAAGGCTATATCTATATTAACTCGATTAAACCAAGCCTCCGACGAAATATAATTTCATATGACATATGTAAATGGCAAAACATATATGGTTTATTTTATTAAATTACTCACACAGTAAAGTATACTTTAACCCCAAAAGGTCTAAAGGAATGAGAACAGGAAGCCAGAACATTCCGTTGGCGACATTCACCGTCTCTGTCTACATGATGATGGTGCAATCTTATTCTTCCTATGCTTACCAGGCTGTATCCCATTATACAGGTGAGTCTGTCGTGTATGAACAAATAAATCATATGTAGTAAAATGTTTTGTCGTCATTGTAGACAATAGGTTGCATTTTCTGTATGTCTGGATAACATCCCTCTAATTTTAAACCACATTTTGCCATGTTCGGTGCGGTTGTTTGACTAAGTAGCCTACATTCTTCATTTGATGGACGAATTAAAAAGAAAACAAGACAAATCATATGAAATATTATTATTTCTGTGCGTTCAAATTTGCCCGAATATCGTTCGCAAAATTCAACAAGGGAATTGGCTATCTCTATTTGTCACTAGATTGCCTAGAACAAGCATGTGGTTTACTGTATTTGTTCATATCACAAATGTAAATGGCACTAAAGATTCAGTTTATTTAATCAAACTACTCATTAATATGCTCTCTTCCAAAAGTCCAAAGGATGAGAAGAAGAAATTAGTTTATCGTATGAATAAAAAAACACCATCCTTTTATAAAGATTTTCACGTACAAATGATATTCCTTATTTTTTCATTAAATTCAACTACAGTTCCAAGTACTACCACTGATTTATCTCCGGTCTCGATTTCTGATAATAAGCATGTGTTGAAATATCACTGTTTTGCCAAAATTAATAATATGTGTATTCTTTGTTGAAATTTACTGACGCGCCGTCAATGCTGATTATCCATGTCCAAATCCATTGTGTGTCCTTACGGACTAAACAATGAAAACAACCAAAGATTCAAACTAAAAAAAACCAAAAATACCACAACAAACAAACACACCTGCAAACACCCCATACATTAACACAAACCTACAAGCGCTGCAATCTATGCCTTGCGGAGAAATATCCTGACTGCACCAAGAGACTCTACCCTCAACAAACGATCCGAACTCATGTCAAAATGTAGACACAAGCGAAAATACAAACTCATTGCCTTTGATGTAACGTAACATTTTTCTTGTCTGGCCCAAGTTATTCTTAACTCCAAATGCACCCTGATCTATGACCCTCCGATGACAAAACGGCATAACAGACAATTTTTTCAAAATGCATTTTGTTGGCTTTTGGTACTCAATACATCATATTGCACATGTTAAACCATTTTTTATTTCTTTTAAAGTGTCACTGCTCATAATTAATTAGCATGTCTAAATGGTACAACAGCATGTTGGTCTTATAAACCCATGACAAAAGAGAATAACATCACAAAGCACTTGAGCACTGAAGCAGGTTGTGCTTGAGTGTGCAAAGAGACACTAACAACCAATTAGAATGGGCATTTCTGCATAAATGATCTTCACTCAGGTACTACATCCTGGATACAGTGTACTTTCTTTACAACAATACTTCCATTTGGAAATATGGCAGGGTGAGCACCATTATTTTCCAATGCGGATTTAAACCCGATTTTAGTTCGGCGTATTTTGGTCACATTTTCACGATATCTCCTAATTTTGGTCCATACTTGGGTTTTTTCCAGCCCAATTTCATGTACTTCATTTTAGTTATTTTCATTGAGTACATAATCATGTCAGATTTATGACCACTCCATGAGTTTAATTTGAGGGTCAATGCATTGAAAATTAACGAGTACCAACAAAATACTTGCAGTCTTAGGCGGTTTTTTTAATCACAAACTCGCAAATAATGTTTGTAGGCCTACTTCAAAGAACCCGTGTGAGCCGAATTTCTTCACTTTTTTTTACGAATTTTGCCCATGAGATAGACAACAGACCATTATAAAAAGAAGTTGAATGTAGGAAATTGAATATATTCGACTTCTTTTTGATTAAAACAATGTTTTGGTTTCACAAAAATTCATATTTTTGCAGTATAAAAACGTAAACCCGCCTTTTATTAAAAGCAAAATGCGACATTATTTGAAATACGGCGGGGGGGGGGGGGGGGGGGGGGGGGGGGGGGGGGGCTTCCGACTCAGAAAATGGTGTAGAGGTCTATAAGATTAAAAGTTTCTTTAACTTTTCAATTTTCAACGTGACATATCATCATGGTGCTACAACAAATGTAGTAAATTTCTGTCAGATGATGTCCGCCCAACACCGTTTGACAACTCGTCAAAGGGTGACGGACGATCGCTATCGTGGATGATATCGACATTTACTAGATTTGGGCGAATTGCATTATGTCGAGAGAGTAATTTATCACTTAAAATGCTTATCCTTCGGGCAAAATGTGTTTATATTCTTATATTGTTCATTTTTTGAAAAGTTTCAATGACTTCATACAGTATAAAATCACAAAACTTGCCAATGCACGGGATGCTATCTACTGAAGACAGTAGTCGTGTACACTCCACGCGGCATGGAGATAGTTTAAAAAACACGCGAAAAATACAAATTTACATTGGCGATACGCTGTTCCAAATGACCACATCTCTAAAACGGAATATCAAAATTCTATAAGATTTTGCATTTATACTTAAAATTTAACAATAAAAACAATGGTACAAGATTTATATGATTTTGAACAAACATGTGTTCTTGAAGCACACATCCCTAGTTCCCGGTGGTTTCACACGCCGAGTGAATGTGCATGGTCAATGCATTGAAAATTAACGAGTACCAACAAAATACTTGCAGTCTTAGGCGGTTTTTTTAATCACAAACTCGCAAATAATGTCCGTAGGCCTACTTCAAAGAACCCGTGTGAGCCGAATTTCTTCACTTTTTTTTACGAATTTTGCCCATGAGATAGACTACGGACCATTATAAAAAGAAGTTGAATGTAGGAAATTGAATATATTCGACTTCTTTTTGATTAAAACAATGTTTTGGTTTCACAAAAATTCATATTTTTGCAGTATAAAAACGTGAACCCGCCTTTTATTAAAAGCAAAATGTGACATTATTTGAAATACGTCGGGGGGGGGGGGGGGGGGGGGGGGCTTCCGACTCAGAAAATGGTGTAGAGGTCTATAAGATTAAAAGTTTCTTTAACTTTTCAATTTTCAACGTGACATATCATCATGGTGCTGCAACAAATGTAGTAAATTTCTGTCAGATGATGTCCGCCCAACACCGTTTGACAACTCGTCAAAGGGTGACGGACGATCGCTATCGTGGATGATATCGACATTTACTAGATTTGGGCGAATTGCATTATGTCGACAGAGTAATTTATCACTTAAAATGCTTATCCTTCGGGCAAAATGTGTTTATATTCTTATATTGTTCATTTTTTGAAAAGTTTCAATGACTTCATACAGTATAAAATCACAAAACTTGCCAATGCACGGGATGCTATCTACTGAAGACAGTTAGTCGTGTACACTCCACTCGGCATGAAGATAGTTTAAAAAACACGCGAAAAATACAAATTTACATTGGCGATACGCTGTTCCAAATGACCACATCTCTAAAACGGAATATCAAAATTCTATAAGATTTTGCATTTATACTTAAAATTTAACAATAAAAACAATGGTACAAGATTTATATGATTTTGAACAAACATGTGTTCTTGAAGCAAACATCCCTAGTTCCCGGTGGTTTCACACGCCGAGTGAATGTGCATGGTCAATGCATTGAAAATTAACGAGTACCAACAAAATACTTGCAGTCTTAGGCGGTTTTTTTAATCACAAACTCGCAAATAATGTCCGTAGGCCTACTTCAAAGAACCCGTGTGAGCCGAATTTCTTCACTTTTTTTTACGAATTTTGCCCATGAGATAGACAACGGACCATTATAAAAAGAAGTTGAATGTAGGAAATTGAATATATTCGACTTCTTTTTGATTAAAACAATGTTTTGGTTTCACAAAAATTCATATTTTTGCAGTATAAAAACGTAAACCCGCCTTTTATTAAAAGCAAAATGCGACATTATTTGAAATACGGCGGGGGGGGGGGGGGGGGGGGGGGGGGGGGGGGGGCTTCCGACTCAGAAAATGGTGTAGAGGTCTATAAGATTAAAAGTTTCTTTAACTTTTCAATTTTCAACGTGACATATCATCATGGTGCTGCAACAAATGTAGTAAATTTCTGTCAGATGATGTCCGCCCAACACCGTTTGACAACTCGTCAAAGGGTGACGGACGATGGCTATCGTGGATGATATCGACATTTACTAGATTTGGGCGAATTGCATTATGTCGACAGAGTAATTTATCACTTAAAATGCTTATCCTTCGGGCAAAATGTGTTTATATTCTTATATTGTTCATTTTTTGAAAAGTTTCAATGACTTCATACAGTATAAAATCACAAAACTTGCCAATGCACGGGATGCTATCTACTGAAGACAGTAGTCGTGTACACTCCACGCGGCATGGAGATAGTTTAAAAAACACGCGAAAAATACAAATTTACATTGGCGATACGCTGTTCCAAATGACCACATCTCTAAAACGGAATATCAAAATTCTATAAGATTTTGCATTTATACTTAAAATTTAACAATAAAAACAATGGTACAAGATTTATATGATTTTGAACATGTGCATGGTCAATGCATTGAAAATTAACGAGTACCAACAAAATACTTGGAGTCTTGGGCGGTTTTTTTAATCACAAACTCGCAAATAATGTCCGTAGGCCTACTTCAAAGAACCCGTGTGAGCCGAATTTCTTCACTTTTTTTTACGAATTTTGCCCATGAGATAGACAACGGACCATTATAAAAAGAAGTTGAATGTAGGAAATTGAATATATTCGACTTCTTTTTGATTAAAACAATGTTTTGGTTTCACAAAAATTCATATTTGCAGTATAAAAACGTAAACCCGCCTTTTATTAAAAGCAAAATGCGACATTATTTGAAATACGGCGGGGGGGGGGGGGGGGGGGGGGGGGGGGGGGGGGGGGCTTCCGACTCAGAAAATGGTGTAGAGGTCTATAAGATTAAAAGTTTCTTTAACTTTTCAATTTTCAACGTGACATATCATCATGGTGCTACAACAAATGTAGTAAATTTCTGTCAGATGATGTCCGCCCAACACCGTTTGACAACTCGTCAAAGGGTGACGGACGATCGCTATCGTGGATGATATCGACATTTACTAGATTTGGGCGAATTGCATTATGTCGAGAGAGTAATTTATCACTTAAAATGCTTATCCTTCGGGCAAAATGTGTTTATATTCTTATATTGTTCATTTTTTGAAAAGTTTCAATGACTTCATACAGTATAAAATCACAAAACTTGCCAATGCACGGGATGCTATCTACTGAAGACAGTAGTCGTGTACACTCCACGCGGCATGGAGATAGTTTAAAAAACACGCGAAAAATACAAATTTACATTGGCGATACGCTGTTCCAAATGACCACATCTCTAAAACGGAATATCAAAATTCTATAAGATTTTGCATTTATACTTAAAATTTAACAATAAAAACAATGGTACAAGATTTATATGATTTTGAACAAACATGTGTTCTTGAAGCACACATCCCTAGTTCCCGGTGGTTTCACACGCCGAGTGAATGTGCATGGTCAATGCATTGAAAATTAACGAGTACCAACAAAATACTTGCAGTCTTAGGCGGTTTTTTTAATCACAAACTCGCAAATAATGTCCGTAGGCCTACTTCAAAGAACCCGTGTGAGCCGAATTTCTTCACTTTTTTTACGAATTTTGCCCATGAGATAGACTACGGACCATTATAAAAAGAAGTTGAATGTAGGAAATTGAATATATTCGACTTCTTTTTGATTAAAACAATGTTTTGGTTTCACAAAAATTCATATTTTTGCAGTATAAAAACGTGAACCCGCCTTTTATTAAAAGCAAAATGTGACATTATTTGAAATACGTCGGGGGGGGGGGGGGGGGGGGGGGGGGGGGGGGGGGGGGCTTCCGACTCAGAAAATGGTGTAGAGGTCTATAAGATTAAAAGTTTCTTTAACTTTTCAATTTTCAACGTGACATATCATCATGGTGCTGCAACAAATGTAGTAAATTTCTGTCAGATGATGTCCGCCCAACACCGTTTGACAACTCGTCAAAGGGTGACGGACGATCGCTATCGTGGATGATATCGACATTTACTAGATTTGGGCGAATTGCATTATGTCGACAGAGTAATTTATCACTTAAAATGCTTATCCTTCGGGCAAAATGTGTTTATATTCTTATATTGTTCATTTTTTGAAAAGTTTCAATGACTTCATACAGTATAAAATCACAAAACTTGCCAATGCACGGGATGCTATCTACTGAAGACAGTTAGTCGTGTACACTCCACTCGGCATGAAGATAGTTTAAAAAACACGCGAAAAATACAAATTTACATTGGCGATACGCTGTTCCAAATGACCACATCTCTAAAACGGAATATCAAAATTCTATAAGATTTTGCATTTATACTTAAAATTTAACAATAAAAACAATGGTACAAGATTTATATGATTTTGAACAAACATGTGTTCTTGAAGCAAACATCCCTAGTTCCCGGTGGTTTCACACGCCGAGTGAATGTGCATGGTCAATGCATTGAAAATTAACGAGTACCAACAAAATACTTGCAGTCTTAGGCGGTTTTTTTAATCACAAACTCGCAAATAATGTCCGTAGGCCTACTTCAAAGAACCCGTGTGAGCCGAATTTCTTCACTTTTTTTTACGAATTTTGCCCATGAGATAGACAACGGACCATTATAAAAAGAAGTTGAATGTAGGAAATTGAATATATTCGACTTCTTTTTGATTAAAACAATGTTTTGGTTTCACAAAAATTCATATTTTTGCAGTATAAAAACGTAAACCCGCCTTTTATTAAAAGCAAAATGCGACATTATTTGAAATACGGCGGGGGGGGGGGGGGGGGGGGGGGGGGGGGGGGGGGCTTCCGACTCAGAAAATGGTGTAGAGGTCTATAAGATTAAAAGTTTCTTTAACTTTTCAATTTTCAACGTGACATATCATCATGGTGCTGCAACAAATGTAGTAAATTTCTGTCAGATGATGTCCGCCCAACACCGTTTGACAACTCGTCAAAGGGTGACGGACGATGGCTATCGTGGATGATATCGACATTTACTAGATTTGGGCGAATTGCATTATGTCGACAGAGTAATTTATCACTTAAAATGCTTATCCTTCGGGCAAAATGTGTTTATATTCTTATATTGTTCATTTTTTGAAAAGTTTCAATGACTTCATACAGTATAAAATCACAAAACTTGCCAATGCACGGGATGCTATCTACTGAAGACAGTAGTCGTGTACACTCCACGCGGCATGGAGATAGTTTAAAAAACACGCGAAAAATACAAATTTACATTGGCGATACGCTGTTCCAAATGACCACATCTCTAAAACGGAATATCAAAATTCTATAAGATTTTGCATTTATACTTAAAATTTAACAATAAAAACAATGGTACAAGATTTATATGATTTTGAACATGTGCATGGTCAATGCATTGAAAATTAACGAGTACCAACAAAATACTTGGAGTCTTGGGCGGTTTTTTTAATCACAAACTCGCAAATAATGTCCGTAGGCCTACTTCAAAGAACCCGTGTGAGCCGAATTTCTTCACTTTTTTTTACGAATTTTGCCCATGAGATAGACAACGGACCATTATAAAAAGAAGTTGAATGTAGGAAATTGAATATATTCGACTTCTTTTTGATTAAAACAATGTTTTGGTTTCACAAAAATTCATATTTGCAGTATAAAAACGTAAACCCGCCTTTTATTAAAAGCAAAATGCGACATTATTTGAAATACGGCGGGGGGGGGGGGGGGGGGGGGGGCTTCCGACTCAGAAAATGGTGTAGAGGTCTATAAGATTAAAAGTTTCTTTAACTTTTCAATTTTCAACGTGACATATCATCATGGTGCTGCAACAAATGTAGTAAATTTCTGTCAGATGATGTCCGCCCAACACCGTTTGACAACTCGTCAAAGGGTGACGGACGATGGCTATCGTGGATGATATCGACATTTACTAGATTTGGGCGAATTGCATTATGTCGACAGAGTAATTTATCACTTAAAATGCTTATCCTTCGGGCAAAATGTGTTTATATTCTTATATTGTTCATTTTTTGAAAAGTTTCAATGACTTCATACAGTATAAAATCACAAAACTTGCCAATGCACGGGATGCTATCTACTGAAGACAGTAGTCGTGTACACTCCACGCGGCATGGAGATAGTTTAAAAAACACGCGAAAAATACAAATTTACATTGGCGATACGCTGTTCCAAATGACCACATCTATAAAACGGAATATCAAAATTCTATAAGATTTTGCATTTATACTTAAAATTTAACAATAAAAACAATGGTACAAGATTTATATGATTTTGAACAAACATGTGTTCTTGAAGCACACATCCCTAGTTCCCGGTGGTTTCACACGCCGAGTGAATGTGCATGGTCAATGCATTGAAAATTAACGAGTACCAACAAAATACTTGCAGTCTTAGGCGGTTTTTTAATCACAAACTCGCAAATAATGTCCGTAGGCCTACTTCAAAGAACCCGTGTGAGCCGAATTTCTTCACTTTTTTTTACGAATTTTGCCCATGAGATAGACTACGGACCATTATAAAAAGAAGTTGAATGTAGGAAATTGAATATATTCGACTTCTTTTTGATTAAAACAATGTTTTGGTTTCACAAAAATTCATATTTTTGCAGTATAAAAACGTAAACCCGCCTTTTATTAAAAGCAAAATGTGACATTATTTGAAATACGTCGGGGGGGGGGGGGGGGGGGGGGGGGGGGGGGGGGGGGGCTTCCGACTCAGAAAATGGTGTAGAGGTCTATAAGATTAAAAGTTTCTTTAACTTTTCAATTTTCAACGTGACATATCATCATGGTGCTGCAACAAATGTAGTAAATTTCTGTCAGATGATGTCCGCCCAACACCGTTTGACAACTCGTCAAAGGGTGACGGACGATCGCTATCGTGGATGATATCGACATTTACTAGATTTGGGCGAATTGCATTATGTCGACAGAGTAATTTATCACTTAAAATGCTTATCCTTCGGGCAAAATGTGTTTATATTCTTATATTGTTCATTTTTTGAAAAGTTTCAATGACTTCATACAGTATAAAATCACAAAACTTGCCAATGCACGGGATGCTATCTACTGAAGACAGTAGTCGTGTACACTCCACGCGGCATGGAGATAGTTTAAAAAACACGCGAAAAATACAAATTTACATTGGCGATACGCTGTTCCAAATGACCACATCTCTAAAACGGAATATCAAAATTCTATAAGATTTTGCATTTATACTTAAAATTTAACAATAAAAACAATGGTACAAGATTTATATGATTTTGAACAAACATGTGTTCCTGAAGCACACATCCCTAGTTCCCGGTGGTTTCACACGCCGAGAACATGTGCATGGTCAATGCATTGAAAATTAACGAGTACCAACAAAATACTTGGAGTCTTGGGCGGTTTTTTTAATCACAAACTCGCAAATAATGTCCGTAGGCCTACTTCAAAGAACCCGTGTGAGCCGAATTTCTTCACTTTTTTTTACGAATTTTGCCCATGAGATAGACAACGGACCATTATAAAAATAAGTTGAATGTAGGAAATTGAATATATTCGACTTCTTTTTGATTAAAACAATGTTTTGGTTTCACAAAAATTCATATTTGCAGTATAAAAACGTAAACCCGCCTTTTATTAAAAGCAAAATGCGACATTATTTGAAATACGGCGGGGGGGGGGGGGGGGGGGGGGGGGGGGGGGGGGGGGGGCTTCCGACTCAGAAAATGGTGTAGAGGTCTATAAGATTAAAAGTTTCTTTAACTTTTCAATTTTCAACGTGACATATCATCATGGTGCTGCAACAAATGTAATAAATTTCTGTCAGATGATGTCCGCCCAACACCGTTTGACAACTCGTCAAAGGGTGACGGACGATCGCTATCGTGGATGATATCGACATTTACTAGATTTGGGCGAATTGCATTATGTCGACAGAGTAATTTATCACTTAAAATGCTTATCCTTCGGGCAAAATGTGTTTATATTCTTATATTGTTCATTTTTTGAAAAGTTTCAATGACTTCATACAGTATAAAATCACAAAACTTGCCAATGCACGGGATGCTATCTACTGAAGACAGTAGTCGTGTACACTCCACGCGGCATGGAGATAGTTTAAAAAACACGCGAAAAATACAAATTTACATTGGCGATACGCTGTTCCAAATGACCACATCTCTAAAACGGAATATCAAAATTCTATAAGATTTTGCATTTATACTTAAAATTTAACAATAAAAACAATGGTACAAGATTTATATGATTTTGAACAAACATGTGTTCTTGAAGCACACATCCCTAGTTCCCGGTGGTTTCACACGCCGAGTGAATGTGCATGGTCAATGCATTGAAAATTAACGAGTACCAACAAAATACTTGCAGTCTTAGGCGGTTTTTTTAATCACAAACTCGCAAATAATGTCCGTAGGCCTACTTCAAAGAACCCGTGTGAGCCGAATTTCTTCACTTTTTTTTACGAATTTTGCCCATGAGATAGACTACGAACCATTATAAAAAGAAGTTGAATGTAGGAAATTGAATATATTCGACTTCTTTTTGATTAAAACAATGTTTTGGTTTCACAAAAATTCATATTTTTGCAGTATAAAAACGTAAACCCGCCTTTTATTAAAAGCAAAATGTGACATTATTTGAAATACGTCGGGGGGGGGGGGGGGGGGGGGGGGGGCTTCCGACTCAGAAAATGGTGTAGAGGTCTATAAGATTAAAAGTTTCTTTAACTTTTCAATTTTCAACGTGACATATCATCATGGTGCTGCAACAAATGTAGTAAATTTCTGTCAGATGATGTCCGCCCAACACCGTTTGACAACTCGTCAAAGGGTGACGGACGATCGCTATCGTGGATGATATCGACATTTACTAGATTTGGGCGAATTGCATTATGTCGACAGAGTAATTTATCACTTAAAATGCTTATCCTTCGGGCAAAATGTGTTTATATTCTTATATTGTTCATTTTTTGAAAAGTTTCAATGACTTCATACAGTATAAAATCACAAAACTTGCCAATGCACGGGATGCTATCTACTGAAGACAGTTAGTCGTGTACACTCCACTCGGCATGAAGATAGTTTAAAAAACACGCGAAAAATACAAATTTACATTGGCGATACGCTGTTCCAAATGACCACATCTCTAAAACGGAATATCAAAATTCTATAAGATTTTGCATTAATACTTAAAATTTAACAATAAAAACAATGGTACAAGATTTATATGATTTTGAACAAACATGTGTTCTTGAAGCACACATCCCTAGTTCCCGGTGGTTTCACACGCCGAGTGAATGTGCATGGTCAATGCATTGAAAATTAACGAGTACCAACAAAATACTTGCAGTCTTGGGCGGTTTTTTTAATCACAAACTCGCAAATAATGTCCGTAGGCCTACTTCAAAGAACCCGTGTGAGCCGAATTTCTTCACTATTTTTTACGAATTTTGCCCATGAGATAGACAACGGACCATTATAAAAAGAAGTTGAATGTAGGAAATTGAATATATTCGACTTCTTTTTGATTAAAACAATGTTTTGGTTTCACAAAAATTCATATTTTTGCAGTATAAAAACGTAAACCCGCCTTTTGTTAAAAGCAAAATGCGACATTATTTGAAATACGGCGGGGGGGGGGGGGGGGGGGGGGGGCTTCCGACTCAGAAAATGGTGTAGAGGTCTATAAGATTAAAAGTTTCTTTAACTTTTCAATTTTCAACGTGACATATCATCATGGTGCTGCAACAAATGTAGTAAATTTCTGTCAGATGATGTCCGCCCAACACCGTTTGACAACTCGTCAAAGGGTGACGGACGATCGCTATCGTGGATGATATCGACATTTACTAGATTTGGGCGAATTGCATTATGTCGACAGAGTAATTTATCACTTAAAATGCTTATCCTTCGGGCAAAATGTGTTTATATTCTTATATTGTTCATTTTTTGAAAAGTTTCAATGACTTCATACAGTATAAAATCACAAAACTTGCCAATGCACGGGATGCTATCTACTGAAGACAGTAGTCGTGTACACTCCACGCGGCATGGAGATAGTTTAAAAAACACGCGAAAAATACAAATTTACATTGGCGATACGCTGTTCCAAATGACCACATCTCTAAAACGGAATATCAAAATTCTGTAAGATTTTGCATTTATACTTAAAATTTAACAATAAAAACAATGGTACAAGATTTATATGATTTTGAACAAACATGTGTTCTTAAAGGGCGCACACAACTAATTCAGTCTAGAAATCCACTTCCGGCAAAAAGTTGTATACAGCAATAGTTCCTATCAAGCACAAAAAGTGTGCGAAATCGATGCATTAGCTATGTGCTGTCCTCTCGAATGTTGCATCTATGGGTTGTGGGGTATATGTACGTGAAGTTTGTAGAAAAAACGGGATGATTTGAGCTTTATTATAATTTTATCAGCCGATTTACCGCCACTGTGCATCCCAGACTGAGGACTGAAAATTAGGTGATGAAATTAATACTTGCCTTGATATTCAGATGTGTTATAAATAATCGTTGATGGCATAAGATTGCAAATTTTCATAAAAATTCACTGAAGGATTTTTGAAATAGAGCGGTTTTAATAGGCCGACATTTGTGTGTAAAGCCTATGGGGAGCGTATTAGTTGCGTGCTCCCATAACCAGATAACATAGCAACTGAAAAGGTCACATTTTTGTGTATAAAAGAGCAACCCCCACTGGTCCTTGTCAAACCCGACAAGTTGGGCCTAATACGAGAAAGAATTTCCCAGAAAAGATCTGAAACCTACGCATAGATTTTACCTTAAAAGGTAAGTTTAACACTTATGGTCAAAATCATTAAACATTTAATATCAACTTGTTCAACATGAAATTTTGAAAAAATAGCCAGATATCATGTCAATCGAAAATTCCGTTTTTGAGATACGCCCAGATTACGGAGGCCGCATCTTTGCGTACAAATAACTATTGTGCTATTTTCCGGCAAAATAAGTCGGGAGCTCAAAACCTATATTTTTCATTCATTCATTCATTCATTCATTCATTCATTCATTCATTCATTCGTTGGTTTTGTCGACTATTGAGTAAAGTTTACCACTACCCCATAACTTTGCTATTATATAAGCCAGTCTTATGAAATATTACACAATTAGCGGGTACCCTCTTAGCTGAGTATATCTGAAGTAGATACCTTCATGATTTTAAGCGAAATTGGCATAGGTAATGTATAAGATAGCTGAATATTTTTTCATTTGAAATAGACTTTGTTCATAGAAATCCGAGTTTTGTGTGATATCTTTGAATCTCGGACCCAATTTCTATACCCCATTTAGGAGGGAACGTATGTTATAGTTACCCCCCCCCCCCCCAAAAAAAAAAAATAATAATAATAATAAATAAATGTTGTACCAACCTCATACCCCATAACATGTTATATAGAAGATAGTGTGCGGTTAGTCGTCAACATGATCAAAGCGTATAGGCTATTGTGAAATAGCAAGAGGTCCTTGATACTCCAGATGCCCTTAATCCTAATATCGGTGCCACGGCGCCCTTAATAATCTAGGGATATTAAAAACGCCTACCCAGAAATGCTTATTATTATTATATGTATCCATAAGACAATGATGTAACCACTCATACTCCAGGTACACAGTGCCCTTAATAATCCAGACAGGCCTAGATTTCACAACCCCCTTCGCGGACGCCCCCGCTCCCTTTAGCACATGTTTTCCTCGATCTAGGCCTACTATGGTTTGCGCCGGCCTTGCTCCCAGTTCCTTTAAAGGGGTTCCTGTATACCTCGGCTATATGATCATGATGATTTACTATTTGTTGTTGTCTCATCATGCCGTTTCCTTGTACTATAGGGTTTGCACTACGGAGCAACGGATGATTGCCGCCGTTGGCCCCTTGCAATTAAATGTGAGTTTACTGTTGCGTTTTTGAAAAGCAGGACGCGGTGACTATCTAATATTAATATTGTAATATTTTGGGGTAAAGTCACCTGATTTAATATTGTCGGCATTGTTAACTATTATCCAAGGTACGAATACAATTCAAATGATGTTAATTATGTCCTACCACCACCTACTGCCTTGGCTTTGCATTTTGTTTCTTTTATAAAGGAGTCTACTCATATTTGCATCCCTATTTTGAATATTAATGAGATATTCGATCGATGTTTGTAAAAAAAATTCGTTACGCTAGCTCGGAGAATTTTAAAGATTGCGATCGTAAACAAACGAATGCACAGAATCAGGGAGCTTATATGGGAGAGGAAATTCGAATCGCAAAATTGAAGCCTCCCCATATATGGGCATGTGGGCGTGAGTACGCGCGGTGTAACTCTTGAGATGACGGCGGACACTCATTAGCATACTTTTGACGCGTGATGTAACTCTTGTAACTTATTAGCATAATTTAGACGCGTGATGTAACTAGGGGTGTGCCAGTGAGCTTGCCGATCGGGTCCACTTTTGAATTAAAATTTGGTCAGCATAGAACTGGTGGCGCTATACCGATCAGGCGTGATTATAGCAGACGACACGACGCTGGCCACGCGTCTCTCAGACGACCCAATTATGTCAACGGGAGTGCACTATTTTGAATTATTTTAACAGTCATCGCCCGGTTAACGATGACAATTCTTCTAATTATGATGAATTTGTCAAAATGATCAGATTAACATTCGCGATTACGTGTTATTTACCTTATTCATTACGTATTCAACATTTAGGTTTCGCGTGGCCACCGTCGTTTGTGTAAATCCCCAACGCCCTCAAACCTATGCTGACCAAATATTACGTTAAACCTGGTTAAACACTGTTAAACGCGTTAAACGCCGGTCACCGACACATTCCGATGATTACCATCATTTATACAATTTATGCAAACGGCACCGTTTTCGCTACGTGTGTTAGTATAGGACTTTCCTATCCCAAAATTAATAGTATCCCTGATATAACTCTTGGAACGGGGGCGCTGTCACGCTAGAGCAAGCGTGTGCAACCTGCGGCCCGCCGACCTCTAATCTGCGGCCCGCGGGCCACATGCGGCCCGCCGACCTCTAATCTGCGGCCCGCGAAGCAATCCTAAAATTCCAAATGATGCGGCCCGTTTTAAACGGAACTCCCTAGTTTTACACAAATGGCGGATGGATTTGGTGGTGTGCTCCCTTATATTAGTAGGGTGACACGCTGCATTAAGTAAATATAACCCAAGGTGTGATTGTGTGATAAAATTCTTGGGTAAAATGGCGCTTGCAGCAGCTAAAGCGAGTAAAAAGAGGAAATTACACGAAGAGAAGCGGGTATTCCATGAGCAATGGACTTCCCTCTCCCTATTACTATTACGGACGTGTTTTGGAATGTTTGACAATCGCTGCGGCCCGTGAATAGATCTCAAAATCGCAATGCGGCCCGTGTGGTAGAAAATATTGCACATGCTTGCGCTAGAGGCTTCAATTTCGGCAATGGGAGTCTGTGTACAGTGGCACCCGCCTGACAGAATGCACTAGAAAACTCAAAAAAAGTTCGGCGCATTTGATGTGACGTCATGCGCTGAAGCGATTGCGCAGTAATCAATTGCCGTGCCTACGAATATGCTTCAAATGCACACATTTCAATACAAAGCGACAATTGCAAGTTTCGTGCAGAGTTTTTTACTTCCCAGAAATGTTTTCCCAACCCGGAAGTATTGCAATTGCGGCTCATCGGCTAATTTTATCGTCAGAAAAGTGTTAAAAAGCTTATGAAAAAGCTGTAAACAATGAAATAATTAAATATTTTTAAAATATTACATATATCACGCGGGTGACTTTTGGACGCGCGCGGGCAACAGTAAACTCACATTTAACCAGGCCCGTCAGATGGGGGGGGGGGGGGGGGGGGCGACGGTTGCGATCGCCCCCCCCCCTTTTGATTTTTGATTTTTTTTTTTGAAGGTAAAAATTGCGTTTTTCTTAGTTGTAAATATCAATGATAGTAAAACTACTCATAAAACATTGACTACAGTGCTTTTTGGACTGCGAAATTGTGTGCCCGTGCGAAAAATTTTGACGTGCGAAATTTTTGGGGGTTTCAGTATTGTATTATATAGATAGTAGCATGGAATCCCAGCTTCAACTTCATAGTAAATTGGTCTTAGTAGTGGCTGTACTTTTCCAGATATGCAGTGAAAACCAAACGTCCATTAGGTGCCACAGAAACGGCTAAAAGACAGACAAATGTCTCCCGAGTATTATTCCTTTGGCCAATTATAATATACAAAACGCCCCTATCGGTTAATTAGAACCGTTCAAAATTACAAATATCTCTTGAACAAACTTTTAACAATAAAAGTGACTGATTTTTTTCCCTCGTATTAGGCCCAAATTGTCGGGTCGGGTTTGACAAGGACCGGGGTGCTCTTTTTATGCACAAAATGTGACCTTTTCAGTTGCTATGTTACAGTTCAATTATCATTGACTGATCAAAATCCCAAGCGGGTGGATTTGACTCAAAAAGTTGAATTTACTTGAGTGTAGGCCTAAAACGTCGCGTGTCGATAAGATATAAAAAAACCCGGAAAATAGCAGAATAGTGATTTTTACGCAAAAATGATAATACTATACAAAAAATGAATAATTTGAACTTATATTTTCAGGATATGTTATAAAGATCCTTAAGAAGATGATGATTCATTAACTTGTTCATTTGTTAACTTGTTGATTTATTTACTTGTTGATTTATTTGTTTGTTTAGTTATTTACCTGTACTTGTTGATTTATTTACACGTTTATCTATTTACATTTTTTCTTTATTTAAATGTTTATTTATTTAACATGTTTATGTATTAGTATATTTATTTATTTATTTACTTGTTTATATATTTCCATGTTTATTTATTCACTTGTCAATTTATTTACGCGGTAATTTATTTGTTTGTTTATTTGCAGGATTATTAATTTACCTGTTAGTAAATTTAACCGTTTATTTATTTACATGTTTATTTATATGTTTATATATTAACATGTTTATTTATATATTTATTTATAAACATGTTTACGTGTTTACATGTTTATTTATTTACATGTTTAGTTATTAACATGTGTAATTATTTCTATGTTTATTAATTTGCATTTTCTATTTATTGACATGTTTATTAGTTTATATGTTTGTTTATTTACCTATTTGTGTATTTACTTGTTTTGTTTATTTATTTACGTGATTGTTTATTGACATGTTTATTTATTAACATTATTTAATGTATTACATTTAATGTCGAACCCAGTCAAAGGTATGCGTTTATTCATTTATTTGTTCTTTTGTTTGTTTGTTTGTTTTTGTATTTACTATTTATTTGATTATTTCTGTATCCTGACTGACTGATTATTTATTCATTTAGTTCATCATTATTACATTAGGGCGAAAATAGTATTTTCGCCCTAACGTATTTCTTTTAGGAAAGTAATAATAAGGTTTATTCCGTTCTAAATAACAAAGGCAATCATTATTCATTAACTAATTAATTATGCAAATGTATTCAAATATTCACAAAGTTCGCGCATTATTTGTACTACGGGCTGTCTCTAGAAAGTGAATAAAGACAGCCCGAAGTACAAATTATGCACCTTTTGTGAATTTAGTTATTTAGATATTTAGATATTAGTTATTTTGATTTTACTTTATTTTTTTCATGTTTTAGTTATTTATTGTTATTTAGTAGTTTATAAGTTGATTGTTCGTATGCAGGTTTGTTTGTTTGATCGTTCGTTAGTTCGTTCCATTTATTCACCTATTCATTTAAATCAGTCATTTACATTTCATTATTTAACCTGTTTATCTATTTACATGTTTATCTATTTACATGTTTATTTAGTTACATATTTATTTAGTTACATGTTCATTTATAGTTACATGTTTATTGAGTTACATGTTTATACTTTGATGGGGGCTGGATAGTTATAGGGGGCCCACAAAGTGTTGATACTCTGCAAAGGGGGTGGGGGGGGGGGGGCGTCAACAATTTCTTTTTGAAAACCCCAATAGAGGGTGCGGGGTCAAAAAACACTTATTAATTTCCATTTTTTTTCTGGGGCTTCGCCCCCAAACCCCTGCTTTACCTGTATGTACATTATTTACGAAATGTTCATAAGTCAACGTAAACATAGCTATTTTGGCGGCCTATGCGCGCAGATGTCTACGGGCCTATTTTCATGTACTAGCCCAGCTAAAAAGAATGAAGGGCAAATTCATGTCAATAGGAAAAACATATTTAAAACCAGGATATATAAATGGAGGGAGCATCCTAATTGGTTTAAAAAATAGAGATCCGTGCATAAATATGTGAAGTTATTTCGGGGGATTAAAGACCATGGCACTAAACCAAAGATACTTGCAATTGAAGTGGCCGTTCTGATTCACTCTAGATTCTACAACGTGCCCTTCTAGATGTGATGCGTCCATCAAAAATAGAATATGATACATGGTCATAAAAACATCCCATAAAAGATATCATTTCTATCGTTCTCTGAACTTGATAACAATGAACGGGGACAAGAAAGTTTCGTAACAGCCGGGGTGCAGGGGGGGGGGGGGGGCACAGTGCCCCCCCCCCCCCCCCCCGAAGGTGCTCAGCAGGAAATTCAAACCTACCCACCAGGAAAAATGGGGGGAAGGGAAAAGAGGAAAAGAAGGGGGAAAGGGAAAGAAAAGAGAGAGAAAAAGGAAAAAGGGAGGAAAAAGAAAACGGAAAAGGAGAAAAAAAGGGGAGAGAAAGAAAAGAAGAAAGGGAAAGAAAGAAAGAAAGACATTTTCGCAGTACAAAAAGCCCAACAGTCATCAAATTGTTGACTGTTGTGCTTTTTGTGACCGTGCGAAATGTTGTGACCGTGCGATTTTTTTTGATTTTTTGACCGCCCCCCCCCCACACTTACGTGAAATTCACGAGGTGACTGACTGCTACTGACCCCCCCCCCCCCCCCCCCCCGACAACCAACCTCTGTTACGCCCCTGTTTGTGGCATGGCGAGAGGAGGGGCGGGGGTCAAAAAGTGTTGTCCAACAATGAAATTATCCAGCCTAAAGTATTTATGAACGGTCCCTTAGTTACATGTTTATTTATTGGCATGTTTACCGGGCATGTTTATCCATTTACATATTTAGTTTAGTATTTAAAAATGTTTATTTATCTACATGTTTATGTATTTAAAAATTCAAAGTTTATTTAGGCCTAGTAAAAAAAAGTTCCATGTTTCCCATCCCCGCCCGCCTCCTTTTAGCCGCCGCCTCCTTTTTAGCCGCCGCCTCCTTTTTTTTTACTATTTACTATTTAAAAAAAATAGTGACCTAGATCATGCCCAAGTATAATATTATCTTGGTTTGTGGAAATAATTTAGAAATCCTTTCATTAATTCGAAAAACATTTTCATTATAAACAACGATCAAGACAATTTTGAATTATTTTTAACATTTGAAAAATACCCAAATTCAGTAAATTATAATTACATAGGGGAAGAGAAGTGTTGACTGTAACATAATAAAACACTGATTTGTAAATGTTTGTATATATTTATTTCATTTTTTGTTTATTTTTGAAATTGAGTTAAACAAATTATAACTGCTGTTATGCATGTTAATTTGAATAGCATTCAAAACCTATTTGTCATTTTATCCATCATTCATAAATGGAACATCTTTCTTTACAGATCACAGGCAGGCATAGGCTACAAACAACAATTATAATTTTATTTGACCCAAATTGAAGAGAAAACATATATAGGCCTATATACAAACATTTAGTAAGTTACAAATCTTTACAGTGCTACCGTATATCATTTTACGAGTGCAGGCAACACGTACGTCTATTTCAGAAATAATAAACAAAATGTACTGAATGTAGATGTTTTTTTCTTCTCTGGCAAGTATCGTGGAAAATCTGTTTAGGAGTGTCCCCGACACAGTCAGTTGGTCACTTTGTTGGCCATCTTGGAAAAAAATAGAAAAAATAGCAAAAAATTGGAAAATAGTAAATAGTAAGACCCTCCCTCCTCCTTTTTTTTAAAAGTCCGGACGGGAAACATGTTATTTATTTTACTATGCCTTTCATGTAAATAAATATATAACTAAATTGTGAGATAGGCTTTTTCGACGGGTATTCATAATATAAGTTTAACGGGTTCGTCGTCCGACGGCGAACCCGTTAAACTTTTAACTTATATAATCTGTTTGTTCTTGTTTATTTACCTATTTGTTTATCTACCTATTTAGTATTTGTTTATCTATGTACAAGTTTAATTATTTACCGTTTTATTTATTGACTTGTTTATTATTAATAATACCCCATTATTTATTTACCTGTTGATTAATTGAATGCTTTAAGATGTTAGCGATTTGAATTTATATTTCATAGTTCCATCCTCACGTTGAACGTACAAATTCATGCAAAATAATTGAATAATAGGCCTATAGTAGTAGTGCGTGTATATATAAATAACAAAATATCCCCATATTAAAAACACCTCATGTCCACTACCCTATGTCTTGAAAAACGACCTTGGTCGAACTATCCCGCGAACTATAGCTTCATGAAAACCCATGAAAACATTTGCATGGGGTTTGTACAGTAAATGCCCGATAGCCATAGCGTAGTGTGTGTGACGGTATAGAAGCTGTGTATGCACGCTACATAGGCCCGACTAACTAACTATTTTCTATTGTGGTGAGATGGCGGTTGTTGCGGAACAGTTTGCATTTCATGAAATGATATTCATTCTCGGCTTCAAATTATTTCACGTACACTACATTTTTTGAAAATACAGCTACGATCTTTTACGTCATATGTTTAAAAATACGGATTAATGTGTAGTATTCGTTTAAAACCGTTGTTTCAAAATGGATATTTATAAAGTGAGATTCATGACCAGATTTATGCATTAAAATATTGTTTTTCCCCAAATCAAGATTGATTGTTATACTAATTAGACTTTCTATAACCAATCATTTTCATTTGTGAAAGGATTGTACAAATATTAACCCCACAATCGCAATTATAAAACTAGAGCGGTTCTCGGCTTTCGCGGTTCTCGGCTTTCGCGGTTCTCGGGTTTATAGTTTTAGATTTTGAACAAAACCTGACCGTGTCCTGTTAGTGAATATATTTAGTTGGTGTCAGAGTATTATGGGTGGAATAATGCATGCTATTGTAATGGAATGCAGTATTGTGGCGTATGGTTAGTTGTAGCTGATGTCATGTGTTGAAGCGTATGAGACGTTTCAAAAAATAAAAATACTGCAAGCACGACTTGCGAATCCCCCTGGCTGGGAGCACACTAAATGAGGTCAAAGGTCATATAGGGGTCATGTTCCACACCCCCCCCCCCGTGTTAATGTTTCTTTTCTCCAAGTTTAACGTCAATCATGCAACTTTAATGAATTGACCTATGGATGACCTTTGACCTCAGATGACCTCTAATTATTTTTGACATGTTTTTCGGTGTTCATTGCACGATTTAACCTTTGTTGACTTTGGATTACCTCTAATGATCGTTGACCTCCGATGACCTCTAATTAATGTTAGACATGTTCCCCCGGTGTTCATGTTTCTTTTCTCCAAGTTTGACGTCAATCGGGCAACTTTTACGATTTGACCTCTGGATGACCTTTGATCTCTGATGACCTAAAATTATTTTTAGACATGTTCCCCCGGTGTTCATTGCACGAATTAACCCCTGTTGACCTTTGACCCTGGATGACCTCTAATGACCGTTGACCTCGGATGACCTCTAATTAATTTGAGACATGTTCACCCGGTGTTCATGTTTCTTTTCTTCCAAGTTTGACGTCAATTGAGCAACTTTTACGATTTGACCCCTGGATGACCTTTGACCTCAGATGACCTATGCAAATTAGACCCCAAAAATGTTCACCCAGCATTCTGAACAGGGACATAACCAATATAAATAGCCCTTGTGGGTGATGTCATAGTAGTTGTTTTGGTTTTTTTTGATAATCAATAAGCATACAAAAGGAGTTGAAAACACTTGCAACAGCACAAAATCAATTATGTGGGCCAAATACTTGGAAAGGAACTTTTAAGTAATCCATGGACAAATCATTTTTGCCGTATCTTTAACCTTCCATATTTCATAAACTAAAAAAAAATAAGCTAGGGCCTGTCTTAGTTCTTTTGCCCTGTAATGCATATCGCATATAGCCACTCCTTTTTTAGTACAAAGCAAATATATCTACAAAACTTGACCAGTAAGTTGCTAAAAATGGCTGCCAAAATTGTTTTTGTTTTTGTTTTTGAACCACCCGATATTATTATAAGGTCTACATGAACTTGTAATATTTATACTAATGATTTATATTTCAGAGTGTGCAAGCAATGGCATCGCATCCTGTGTAGTAAAGAAGCTTGGTCGGTCATCGATTTTCACGAATTTAACCGAGATGGACATGATACATTGGGTTCTGCTCACACGTTGGAATTCTTAAAGCTATACGCAGGAGGATCCTTACGCGAAATATATCTTGATCATGTCTCTCACGAATTAGTCACCTATTTGCAGAAAAACTGTCCAAATGTAACGACAGTATCTCAACTCGTGCCGCCCATTCGTTATGGAGGTAGAAAGGATGGTCATGATGTTGGTTCAATGTGGTTTCTTCCGCCCAAAGTCCGGCGCTATGAGTTGGAGCTAGAGGGTTATTTTCACAATGACACACAAGTCAAGATGCTACAGTTTCTCTCCCGATGTGTCACCTTGCGATATTTAGTGCTTAAGGGATTCTCCATTACAGGAGATATGGCAGATGCTTTAAAGGCCTTGACGAATTTACAGGAAATCCAGATCATCAACAATGGCGGTGATTCAGGATATTCTTCTGGCGATATCTTAGTCCCTAGCATAGGGTCGTTGACAACATTGAAATGCTTCCGATTAGACACTACTGATACCATAACAGCATTTCTAAACAGGCCTATGTTGTTATCAGATTTAGTAGTATGTATAGGCAGATGGCAGCACCTGAAGGTCTTGGCTTTACGCGGGGTTGACTGTTCAGAGGCAACATTCGAATTAATGATACCCGGGATAATCAACTTGGAATCGCTTGAGCTTGAGGGAGATATCGTTACAACATCTGCTATAATAAGCATTGGCAATCACCTTAAGAAACTCAAATTCTTAGAATTAGGAAACGGGTTTTATTCAGACGAGAGTATACGCTCCTTGCAACATCATCCTGAACTTCAGAAGCTGTGGATACATCAAGATGATAGTCACCAAAATGAGTTAAAACCAGCGTGGCTCGATACAATTTATGATGTTCTCGTGACCCTCCCAAGTCTTAAGGATGTCGAACTCGAAGGCTATCGATTGCTAAAACTTTACAGCAAGACACGCTATAAAGATATTGTCGGTGTGAAACTCGATATCCAAAATAGCTATCGTTTCGATAGAAATAGAATGGAACCGGGTGTAGAACCGGGTGTAGAAAAAAAAGAACTAGAGCGGTTCTCGGCTTTCGCGGTTCTCGGCTTTCGCGGTTCTCGGGTTTATAGTTTTAGATTTTGAACAAAACCTGACCGTGTCCTGTTAGTGAATATATTTAGTTGGTGTCAGAGTATTATGGGTGGAATAATGCATGCTATTGTAATGGAATGCAGTATTGTGGCGTATGGTTAGTTGTAGCTGATGTCATGTGTTGAAGCGTATGAGACGTTTCAAAAAATAAAAATACTGCAAGCACGACTTGCGAATCCCCCTGGCTGGGAGCACACTAAATGAGGTCAAAGGTCATATAGGGGTCATGTTCCACACCCCCCCCCCCCGTGTTAATGTTTCTTTTCTCCAAGTTTAACGTCAATCATGCAACTTTAATGAATTGACCTATGGATGACCTTTGACCTCAGATGACCTCTAATTATTTTTGACATGTTTTTCGGTGTTCATTGCACGATTTAACCTTTGTTGACTTTGGATTACCTCTAATGATCGTTGACCTCCGATGACCTCTAATTAATGTTAGACATGTTCCCCCGGTGTTCATGTTTCTTTTCTCCAAGTTTGACGTCAATCGGGCAACTTTTACGATTTGACCTCTGGATGACCTTTGATCTCTGATGACCTAAAATTATTTTTAGACATGTTCCCCCGGTGTTCATTGCACGAATTAACCCCTGTTGACCTTTGACCCTGGATGACCTCTAATGACCGTTGACCTCGGATGACCTCTAATTAATTTGAGACATGTTCACCCGGTGTTCATGTTTCTTTTCTTCCAAGTTTGACGTCAATTGAGCAACTTTTACGATTTGACCCCTGGATGACCTTTGACCTCAGATGACCTATGCAAATTAGACCCCAAAAAATGTTCACCCGGCATTCATGTTTCTTTTCTCCAAGTTAGACGTCAATCGGGCAACTTTATAGACATGTTCCCCCGGTGTTCATTGCACGAATTAACCCCTGTTGACCTTTGACCCTGGATGACCTCTAATGACCGTTGACCTCGGATGACCTCTAATTAATTTGAGACATGTTCACCCGGTGTTCATGTTTCTTTTCTTCCAAGTTTGACGTCAATTGAGCAACTTTTACGATTTGACCTCTGGAAGACCTTTGACCTCAGATGACCTATGTAAATTAGACCCCAAACAAGTAGCCACATTTTTCGACCATGGCCTACTTATCGTAGAAGGTTTGAAGTCAATTCGTCCATCCGTTCAAAAAGATACAGCATTCAAGAAAAAGGCTTAGCAAAAAGGCTAACCAAAAAAGGCTAACCAAAATCTAACCAAAAGCCCCCCCCCCCCCCCCCCCCTCTTATTACAAAATATTGAAAGGATCTCGGTTGTCCTACCATTTTCCCGAGAGCCGATTTGAGCAAATTGGGCGTAAAAACTGGTAACATTTAGGCCTACTATAGTAAAATGTATTCACTTTCCAAATTGGTGTTGTATTTTATTGGCTCAGTCGATTTTCAAAGTACAAGTGGGTCAGATTAAAGATAATACTTTTCCCCACATGTTCATGTGATTTTTATTGGCATACATACGACCCTGTTTAGTCGGTTGTCCTGCATTTTTAAAACATGATTCCCACCCTCATCCTAAATGATTTAACCCAAGTCAACTGGTCATGCAGTGTATTGTATTCCTATCAATCAATGATTATTGATCATTGATTGGTCCCTCAATGGATTTATTGACCGTGTAACAAGGTGAACTGGTTAAATGCTTGTAAATGTCGTCACGAATTTTACTGTTAATAACTGCATGATGACATACTGTGCATAGGCTTTACCTTTTAATTGAAAAACTAGCTATATTATCGACTCGCACATAGAAACGATCGGCTCTTTTAAAAAAAATGAATTATTTAACCAAATATTAATGCTATTTGGGCTCATTAATCACAAACTAATATTTGAGTCAATTTTTCAAATTTT
This sequence comes from Ophiura sarsii, assembly GCA_035610835.1. Taxonomy (NCBI): domain Eukaryota; kingdom Metazoa; phylum Echinodermata; class Ophiuroidea; order Amphilepidida; family Ophiuridae; genus Ophiura; species Ophiura sarsii. The sequence continues at coordinate 1,371,463 of CM069449.1, read as the reverse complement.
GACATTTGTCAGTCAGGCCCAGGCCCCAAAATTAAAAAAACACCTTATGATTTCTATGCGAACAACTTTTTTGTCATCAAATTGATTGCGACTTGAATTTGTTGTATAATCGATCTTATACGTATCAAAACAAATGTATTTAACCAAATAATGCTATTTGGGCTCATTTTTCAAATTTTGACATTTGTCGGTCAGGCCAAGAATTAAAAAAAAAATCCTTATGATTTCTTTGCGAACGACTTTTTTGTCGTCAAATTAATTGCGGCTTGACTTTTTTGTATCATCGATCCCATACGTACCCAAAGAAAATTGAATTATTTGACCAAATAATGGTATTTGGGCTCATTTTCAAATTTGTCGGTCAAGCCTAGAATTTAAAACAGAATTCTTATGATTTCTATGCGAACGATTTGTTTGTCATCAAATTGATTGCGCCTTGATTTTTTTGTATTATCAATCTCATGCGTATCAAAAATAAAGATTTTTTTTTAAATTTTGCCATTTGTCGGTCAGGCCTAGAATTTAAAAAAATCTTTATGATTTCTATGCGAACGACTTTTTTGTCGTCAAATTGATTGGGGCTTGACTTTTTTGCATCATCGATCTCATACTTACCAAAAAATAATTGAATTATTTAACCAAATAATGGTATTTGGGCTCATTTTTCGAATGTTGATATTTGTCGGTCAAGCCTAGAATTGAAGAAAAAAAAATCCTTATGATTTCTATGCGAACAACTTTTTTGTCATCAAATTGATTGCGGTTTGACTTTTTTGTGTCATCGATCTCATACGTACCCCAAAAAAAAAAATTATTTAACCAAATAATGGTATTTGGGCTCATTTTCAAATTTGTCGGTCAAGCCTAGAATTTAAAACAGATTTCTTATGATTTCTATGGGAACGATTTGTTTGTCATCAAATTGATTGCGCCATGATTTTTTTGTATTATCAATCTCATGCGTTTCAAAAATAAAGATTTTTTTTTTTTAATTTTGACATTTGTCGGTCAGGCCTAGAATTAAAAAAAATCTTTATGATTTCTATGCGAACGACTTTTTTGTCGTAAAATTAATTGCGGCTTGACTTTTTTGTATCATCGATCCCATACGTACCCAAAGAAAATTGAATTATTTGACCAAATAATGGTATTTGGGCTCATTTTCAAATTTGTCGGTCAAGCCTAGAATTTAAAACAGAATTCTTATGATTTCTATGCGAACGATTTGTTTGTCATCAAATTGATTGCGCCTTGATTTTTTTGTATTATCAATCTCATGCGTATCAAAAATAAAGATTTTTTTTTAAATTTTGCCATTTGTCGGTCAGGCCTAGAATTTAAAAAAATCTTTATGATTTCTATGCGAACGACTTTTTTGTCGTCAAATTGATTGGGGCTTGACTTTTTTGCATCATCGATCTCATACTTACCAAAAAATAATTGAATTATTTAACCAAATAATGGTATTTGGGCTCATTTTTCGAATGTTGATATTTGTCGGTCAAGCCTAGAATTGAAGAAAAAAAAATCCTTATGATTTCTATGCGAACAACTTTTTTGTCATCAAATTGATTGCGGTTTGACTTTTTTGTGTCATCGATCTCATACGTACCCCAAAAAAAAAAATTATTTAACCAAATAATGGTATTTGGGCTCATTTTCAAATTTGTCGGTCAAGCCTAGAATTTAAAACAGATTTCTTATGATTTCTATGGGAACGATTTGTTTGTCATCAAATTGATTGCGCCATGATTTTTTTGTATTATCAATCTCATGCGTTTCAAAAATAAAGATTTTTTTTTTTTAATTTTGACATTTGTCGGTCAGGCCTAGAATTAAAAAAAATCTTTATGATTTCTATGCGAACGACTTTTTTGTCGTAAAATTAATTGCGGCTTGACTTTTTTGTATCATCGATCCCATACGTACCAACAAAAAAAAAGAATTATTTGACCAAATAATGGTATTTGGGCTCATTTTTCAAATGTTGATATTTGTCGGTCAAGCCTAGAATTAAAAAAAAAAATCCTTATGATTTCTATGCGAACAACTTTTTTGTCGTCAAATTGATTGCGGTTTGACTTTTTTGTGTCATTGATCTCATACGTACCAAAAAAAAGAAAGAATTATTTAACCAAATAATGGTATTTGGGCTCATTTTCAAATTTTGATATTTGTCGGTCAAGCCTAGAATTTAAACAGAATTCTTAGGATTTCTATGCGAACGACTTGTTTGTCATCAAATTGATTGCGGCTTGACTTTTATTTGTATTGTCGATCTCATGTGTATCAAAAATAAAGAATTATTTTTAATTATTTAACCAAATAATGGTATTTGGGCTCATTTTTCAAATGTTGATATTTGTCGGTCAGGCCTAGAATCTAAAAAAAAATCCTTGTGATTTCTATGTGAACGATTTTTTTTCTTCGTCAAATTGATTGCGGCTTGACTTTTTTGTATTATCGATCTCATATGTACCCCAAAAAATGAATTATTTAACCAAATAATGGTATTTGGGCTCATTTGTCAAATTTTGATATTTGTGGGTCCAGTCTCTTTTTGATATTTGTGGGTCCAGTCTCTTTTTGATTTTTGTGGGTCAAGCCCGGCCTCTTTTAGCCCTAATTTACACGTAATCCAACGGGCAGTTTATTTAGTGCGGTGCCCCCAGAACAATAACATAACCTGCCCAGCCAGGGCATAGTTGTAGATTTTGGAGTTGGACAGAATATTTCACATTTTCGTGCAGAGAACTAAATAAGCTTATAATTTCGGATTTACAGAAATGTGTTATTTATTTTGTTCCGAGTGACAAATTTGCACTCCAAATTTGGCGGAAGCACGGTAAATGTACTAAAGTGTATCATCGTTTTAAATCATTGTTAGGAATTATCAAAATTCAAGGGTATATCCACATACTCTGTGAATTTCGGTCCGATGTATTACAAAAATAACAAGCTCAGACAGAGCAAGCAACACTGCAAAAACATTAAAAGCATGTGCCGATGTGTGCCCCGATGTGTCGGGTTTTAAAATGGCCATTTTGGAAGCTTCGCAGAATATATGGGTCTATAAAACGCCGTGTTCTTCACTAACTTATTTGAATTTAAGATTGTTTATCCTTACACTGAGAAAGGATAACACATTGGTGTTATTTCTTGTGCACGATGTTTTTTCTGCCATCACCGTAACAATGTGATAATTACTCTCGATTTTTTTCTTTTTGAAATTGATGCTATAAATTCAAGATTTCATCGGGCGAAGAATTAACAGGTAAATACACTATTTTTACAAAAACATTTCACTTTTACGAATAAATATACATTCCTCTTCAAAATGAGACAACATTTAGCCATTTCCATTGAGGCAATCTGTCAAATATTGTGAAACCATTCTCCCGGACCATTCTGACAAGACCACGAAAATACACGCTACGAAACGGTACATACATGTACATGTACATGTACATGTATTGTATTCCTTTCACAGCGAATGGGGTTCTTTCATGTCTGTGTGCGCTACGCTACGACCTGTTCCGTGTGGTACCTCCACCAAAATGCACAGTCACGTGATCATCCATTTGGTATACTCTCCTAACAATCTCGTATCGTATTTAACCGCAAAGTTCATATGCCCTTTGGTACCCATAAGAGCCATTGCAGTACCCATAAGAGCCATTGCATTCGAGGGCTTGTAATATATAGCTGTCGGATCCTGATGAAAATAATGCGAGCCAAACTTAATACTGGTCTCTTTCAGGACACAGTAACTAGTAGTTTTGTGTGATCCTGTTGGATTGTATGGGGACGGTATGTGTGTGTAGTATGGACACGATGCAATACAACGAGCATGCAATGAGTAGGTATGCTGGTTAGAATTACCCCCTGGTGCGGAAATCTAACCGTGAATTTCTACCCGAAATCGTGCAGTAATTGATGTTTGGTGTACACTACAATTACAAATTATATTTTAATAGCGTATTGGTGGCACAACCTACGCCCGTGTTCCTCTTTTTTCCCCTTTGGTTTGTTCATTTTTAGTCATAGATTCTTCCGTATAGATACAATAAGAATGGAACTCATCTTGAAGGTCAATTGTGTATAATAATTTACAATATATTATTTTGTCTTTGTTTGTGAAAATGCATAGAGGATTACGATACATTATTAAACTCAGAAACTTGCTACAATCTAATTGTTTCTCTCCGTGTGATATGTGCCAATATCAAATAGACTACTCCATAGTCCATTACTGTTCATAAAATTAAGCAGATTCTATTATATCTGCATATACTACAGCTACATGTAGTAAGTGTTTGCATCCCTCCCCCACTGGCTCCTCCGCTGCGTTCTATTAACTATGAAACACCAGAATGATTCACGGCACAATATTAAACACGTTTGAGAGCCCTCTTCATTCAAGGCGGAGCAGTTTTCGGAACGGTGCGGTGAGCATGAAGAGAGCCCTCTTACGGCCAGATGAAAATGGTGATATGCCTTCATGAGCCGCTGGGGGCGATTTTAAATAGATCGACATTACACAAAATAGGTTAATGTACTCAAGTGACATGTTTATTATTGCTATGACAATCCCGTCTATGTAGTCAAAACGCCACTTCGATTTTACCCCAAATTATTAGGTACGAGGGCGTCCTAACGTAAACACGAAAAATTCGATTACCTATTTATAAATAACTAACACTTATTTAGGACGAAATATATACAAAAGGAGACCGCTGATCGTTTACCCACTAACCTACAATGAAGCATACATCTATTTTACTTTATACTGTTTTATCGAATCAATATATTCAGTCACCAACGTCCCGAAATGTGAGATTTCATGCTACTGCATCGGCATAAAAACTGACATGAACTGGAAGAAATGGTAGCCAATTTGAGATGAAAACGTCCGTAAATCCCTTATTTTACAACGTCGTTATAAATCCATCAATACAGTGGCGCATTATAATGAGATGTTTGATATCCTTTGTGTTTGAAATAAAGACATAAAAAAAAGTAACTCGGCTGTTTTAAAAGCACCTATAATTTTAAAATTATTACTCATATTCTAAAAATGAAAATACCAGGAGACGGACAATTTAATTACGGTGATTTTGACACCTTGTTTGTTAAAATCGATAAAGTATTGTTGTCGCGGTATGTGCTTACAGATGAAAAGTGCCCATTTCCATTGTTGCAGTAACTCCTATTGATCTCTCTGATTCAGCGTGAAGATAATAGCGGGAATTTTGATAGTCTGCCCATGGCGATGACCTTTCCTGTCTGTCTTCTCGGACCTTCTGAGCATTTGGAGTTTTAGATTCATCCGTTTTAATTGTAAAGAAGTACGCCTGTCATCCCCATTAATTTTGTCCCGAATTATGCTAATCAAGTTTACAGCACAATAAGAACAGCTAATCAACATTCCGCTATTATCTTCACGCTGAATCAGAGAGATCAATAGGAGTTACTGCAACAATGGAAATGGGCACTTTTCATCTGTAAGCACATACCGCGATAACAATACTTTATCGATTTTAACAAACAAGGTATCAAAATCACCGTAATTAAATTGTCCGTCTCCTGGTATTTTCATTTTTAGAATATGAGTAACAATTTTAAAATTATAGGTGCTTTTACAACAGCCGAGTTACTTTTTTTGATGTCTTTAGTAATAGTGTTTAAGATGATTTTTGCCGCATCATTTTTGAAGCCCGATTTGAAGATCAAATGTGGTGATCAAAATTTGGCATTGGACAATAAAGTGTTTGAATCTCTCGGTTATAACTAGTTTCCCTATGGTAAAGCGTTCGCCTGAAGAACGAGAGGTCCGGGGTTCGATCCTTCCCCTTTGCACAATGTCACAGATTTTTTTTTGTCTCTCTTCAAAATCAATTTTGTTGGGTTTTTAATTTATTTATGATTATTTTATGATGATTTATGATGACCATGTCTCTTACTCGATATTCCGTCTTGGTGCGATTGTGCTCAGGTTATCCCTTCACCCACTCAAATATTAGTTTTAAAAGACACACGCAAAAATGAGGAAAATCAGCCTGTAAATGCAGCAAAACATTGTCAAATATTAGTTTCAAAAGACACACGCATAAATGAGGAAAATCAGCCTGTAAATGCAGCAAAACATTGTCATGAAAACCATCTTCAAAACGTCACGTCATGGGCCGTCGGCCGTGTGTATATTACGTCGCGTCTCTAATACCAGGAAATATATTAATACAACTTTAAAGTCTCTGATCCCGAGCACTATGCCGAGGTTTGTTTGTTGCTTTGGGATTATTTGTACTAGAATGGTGGGGATCTGTTAACTTATGAAAAAGAAATGAACCAAACATTCATAAATAAATCACACAAAAAATGCTTTTTCCGAGACAAAAAATATCATGTAACATTGTGCAGAGCAGAGGGATCGATTTCGAACCCCGGACCTCCAGTTCTCCAAGCGAACGTTTTACCATCTGAGCTATCAAGGGAAACTAGTTATATCCGTGAGATTTAAACACTTCATCAATTCTGTTTCTAGAGCCACATGATGCAAAAACATCATTTATTCTGTTAGATAAAAAGGATATCACAGTTATTTAGCTCATAAGTTGAAAAAGATTTCCCTCGCAAGATGTTCCTCCTATGCACATGGCCTGCAATCCGCACAAACATCAAAATATAATGCGATCGCATATGCATGAACAATGGACAAAATGCCAATGGTTCCAAATTTTACTCTCTCTTACAATCTCTTTTTATATACTTAAATGGTCACGTCGTAAGATCGATTTAGGAAATAATAATGACTAAAACCCTCATTTATCTGAATATGTGACAATTTTGTAATTTCGCTGTTTAAGACAGCTGTTTGTCAGATCAATGTAACACTACTTTTGCAACATTTCAATTTCGATATCGACAAAATTGCAAACTTCCCATGTGAAATACTCTGCTTGTAAATGTCCGAGACTGGTTTAAATAAATTAGTAAGACAGATTCTATTATTAGGAATATTTCAAGACATTAATCTCCAAAAAAACTTAAATTTGACCTCAAGATCACTCTTGAAAATGATAGTTCAGATTCCGCGGGAGTTTAACTCGGTTTTAGTACCGAAAGTGCGCAGTTCACAATTGCGAAGTTCGTTTCGGTAATAATTGACCTTTTAACGATTATTCAGCGAAGAGGTGTTTCGACTATATGGCGTTGTCTAAATATCAAACGGATTGAAGAAAAGTTGGTAGGTTTGAGGATGCATCGCGCCCCAATAACACGCAATGAGGCGCAGTCGCACACACAGAAGAACCGCATAATGAATTAAGAGTTTCTTTGCCCGGTAAACCAATAACGTGTCATCTATCTAGATTTGATATGACTAATAATTGTAGGCTATATGGATAGATAGATAATAACATGTACATACTGCAGGTAGTTATTGACTATTCATATTACATATTATTTAATAATTTATTTCACGTTTATTAACTTTAAAGTGTTATGATAAGATTGCGAATAAGGTGCTGTTTTTGGCTTTTTTCTTTCTTTCTTATTATACATTTTATTGCACCGATGATAAATCTCATTGATACGGATTGAATAAAATACAAAGCTAGCTGTACCTAACATGGTCTCCAACAACTCCTTGTCAGTCCCGCAAAACAACAAGCGTTCTGGCGTTCTGTTTCAAAAGTTCAGCATGAGTTTTCGGACTGTGGTACTCACAAACTGGAGACACCAGGGGTCACTTACAAATGCCAGAAAATACGAACCTTTTACATCCGCGTCATTTTTTAGTTGTTACTAGTGGTGAGAAGAATTTGAGACAATTGTGAGCACATTTTGAGGTAAAACGGAAGTAAAATAATCCAATAAGATTGCTTTATCTGTTTTCCTCTCGGGACATCTCTTCAGCAGGTATAATAAACATGATTAAACAAAACACTAACAGTATGTTGTCGCCATTGTCGTCATTGTCTACATAATTGTGGTATATCTATTTGTTTTACTTTATACTTTTTAAAATTTTTTTAGGCGTAAACATTTTGTTTCTGTATAGGAATACAATTTTTAATTTTATGGTTAACTATCGATAGTTGAAAATCGAAAATGGATCCTCAATATTGTGCGTAAAGATTTCAATGATCACATTTAAAGACACACACTCAAGGCTGCATACACAATTAAAATATTTGTTGTTATTTGCAAATAATATGTTAAAGCAGGCACTACGGTGTCCTGGGAGCGCATCAGTATTTCTTATTTTGCGAGAATTTGTCTATTTTTGCAACCCTTTTTTAATTTGGCGTGATTTTTTCTTCTTCTAATTTAGCGAGAATTCTGTCTTTTTTTGCAACAATATATTTTCTTTTTTTGTGAGATCATTCCGGAAAGAACCGAACACCAATTTTCAAATTGTACAAGATGGTTTTCTATTTTGCTACAATATTTTCTACAATTTTCCGAACCACCTTCGTTCCCCTCTCCAGAAGACCCAAAACGTTCCGGAAAGGGTTAGAGTATAGATTAGGGTATAGATTATTCTACCAACATTGCCAGGGTATGGGATGGGGGAAAGTTCACTGTGACTAGATTCAAGGTGGTCTCCATACTCGGTATTAACATAGTGTAAATCATTTCATCTTAACTTCACACATTATAAATTATGGTTAGTGAATATGTCTCACTGACCAACCATGATTTGAACCTGGGACCTCTGGATCGCTAGACCAGCGCTCTACCAACTGACCTAATGAGACTGATGGGGAAAATTGTGATAATAATATTATCTATAAGCCTTCAGTTTAAACCTATCCTCTAACATCTTCTAATCCAAGAAGCTTAGGAAGAGGTTTTCGTAAATTAATCCATACCGGTTAATCGATATGAGTAAACAATTTCATCTTAACTCAATGACACATTATGAATGATGGCCAGTGGATGTTTCTGTGTTGACGTGCGAACGCAAAATCCGGTCATTACCGGACATGACATTTTTTTAACCTAGGCAACATTTAGTGTCAACATAGAATGATTCATAGCATGATTCAGGATGCATTGGACTTATGCATGTATGCCTGCCAATATTATACCGCAATTACTTAACGGTGACGTAGTACACGTTGAATATCGCACACGTATGCGTGTCCAAGAGGTTATGAATCACACTACAATCACTAAATAGTAGGCCTTACATTTACAATAGAAATGTTCAAAGCTCGACTAATTTTAACTAGGCCTCAAACATCACTACAATTTTTTTTCTTCAAAAGCATCTATAAAAATGTTCACACTACATGTGTCAAACCATTCGATGCCTGTCCTCTCCTCACATCATGACGTAGTATCTTAGTAGACGCACTCAGTCGAAATTTGTAGACTGTTTACTATCGATTTCGGTGACTCGAGTCCCTATATTCCAAGGACGATCACGGGTGTTACAAGAACGAAGAACACCGCTGCCAAATATGTATAAATATTACTGTTCCTTTATTGTCAAGAATGATGTGTTTCAGGCGTTTTTAAACTTGATTTGGTAGAGTAACTTTAAGCTTCTTTGCGTTGCGGTTCATTACAGAAATGTCTGTTTCTAGTAATCGAAACGATATGAAGCATCAGATCTAACTTCGGTCAACTAGGGTATTTAAATTTCTTCCCCGGTCATTTTATTTGTTCACAGCCCAATTATAAATGTTGCCAAAGGAAGATAATGATGATTATTTATACGCAAGTTTTCCCAGTCGCCGTTCTAATCAAGCGCTGAGAAAAGGAGAGCTAATTATCTCCCAACTGTATGTATATAGTTTTAGCCTTCTGATAGGCTAGAAGAGTCCATGCCACACACTTGGTCGCGGGCAATTCTTGAAACTACTTTTATCCATTTCTTGCCGTAATTAATTAATTAATTAATTTCTTGCCGTAATTATTCATGAATGGATACTTTTAAAGTTATGATGGCTTAAAAGTATCCATTCATGAATGAGGTATCAAATTACGGCAAGAAATTTGAGAAAAAGTGTACTTTAGGTCCCAGATTCTGGACTGTATTAGTATCGTCCGATACTGGAACACCCAATATCGCTCGATACTGGTAAAAATTCAGTCTTCTAGTATCGGGCGATACTGGGACATATACAATGTACCGGTATGGAACAAAATTGTGTACCAGTATCGCCCGATACTGGAACATAAAAAGGGTTCCAGTATCGCTCGATACTGGAACACAACAGTAAATTCGAACAGTAAAGTCGTACCAATATCGATCGATACTGGCAACTTTTATGTTCCAGTATTAAACGATCTGGGACCTAAAGTACACCATATCCGTGATGTGCTCACATAGCCCTTACACTACCAATTCCAACAAAATCCAACTGACAGAAGCACCGCACAGAGGGATACCCATCTCCCAGTCTCATTGCGCAATAACGTAAATGTATATAGATGAGGTGACCTATGATGTCATGTATTTACAAATGGGACACCCTCTGTTGTTTCCCTCCATCATCATCATCATCATCATCCTTCGGCTGCGGAGCAGGCGACCACAAGTTTCTTCCATGCACGACGGTCTTGAGCAAGAGTGACAATCTGTCGATCTTCAATCATGCCTTTATTGTCCCCTAGTAAGCGTTGTATATATGTCAGATATGTTGTGCAAGGACGACCAGGTCTCCTTCAGCCATGTGTTGGTGCGTAGGTGGCATACTTTTAGCTGGCTCTTCATCAGGGAGACGGAGTATATGGCCAAGGAATCTCAGCTGGCGGCGCTTTACATGGTGGATAAGAGGCTCTGTCTTGGTCATGTCATAAATTGTGGTGTTTGGGACATGATCCATGCGCTTGATGTTTAGCATTATCCTGTAGCAAGCGGTAGCGAAGGCATTTATTTTGCATTCCATATCTTGAGATATCACCCAGGATTCACATCCATACAGTAAGATGGGCACACAGGTGGTATTGATTAATTTCATCTTTGTTGTGATACCTATTTGAGGGCTCCTCCAGAGGCGTTCTAACTTCCAAAATGCGCACCATGCTAATGCCTTGCGTCTTTTAAGAACACTTGCACCCGATGCCATCATAGAGCCAAGATACCTGAAATCAGTCACATGGTTGATGGTATCCCCATAGACCTGAAGTGTCTGATGAGGATTGCAGTTGGCAGCCATGTACTCTGTTTTAGATACGCTAATGTAGAGGCCGAGGTCTTTTTGCTGCTGCAGCAGTGTTTGTCAGCTGCGTCTGGGCTCGTGGAATGGTTGTCTCGAGTAAGGCAATGTCATCAGCAAAGTCTAAGTCGTTGAGAACAATGGCAGGATGACGCCTCGAACGACGTGGATGTGTCACAACTCCTGAGTCAAGATCAGATGTGGCCTTCGTCAATAGGTAGTCTACCAATATCACAAATAGAAATGGAGCCAGAACGTCACCCTGTAGCACTCCAGTGGAGACAGCGAAAGGATCAGAGATACTGCCATCGACCATCACAGCACTTGTCGAGTTGTTGTACAGTACACCTATAGCGTCGACTAAAGCTTTTGGGATTCCGTAATGTCGCAGTACTGCAAACATAACTTTCCTGTTTATGGAGTCGAAGGCTTTCTTGAAGTCTATGAATGTGACAGTGCGAGGTAGCTGCTGGTCTTTAAACCCTTCCATGATCCTCCTTAGTATGTGGATTTGCTGAGCACAGCTTCTGCCAGGGCGAAAGCCAGCCTGGTTATTCCTCAAGATGGGGTCGACATGATCTCTAATTCTGTTGAGCAGGATCTTGTTGTACACATTAGCTGCAATTGACAGAAGAGATATTCCTCTATAGTTGGTCATAAGAGAGAGGTCCCCCTTTTTAGGTAGAGGCACAATAACACTGGTGGTCCACTGGTTGGGTGGTTTCAGTGGTCCACTGGTTGGGTGGTTTCAGTGGTCCACTGGTTGGGTGGTTTCAGGGTGGTGTAAACTTCCATGCGGAACCCATGGACAACTTGTACCAATACGTCACCGCCATTTTGGAGTGCTTCTGATGTGATTACACAGTCAAGACCTGCAGCTTTCTTGGGCTTCATTTGATGAATGGCTTCCTGCGTTTCCTCAAGTGTGGGAGGATCAATGTGGATGGGCAAGTCCTGAGCAGCAGGTGATGGTTAATCAGATGGGATTTGACCACTGTCATTGTTTAGCAGTGAGCTGAAATACTTTCTCCATTCTGCAACCAGGTCTTTGTAATTCTTTGGGGTGGTACCATCTCTTTTCTTGACCTTGACGCTGGACTTCCTATCTTTCCCAGAGAGATCATGGATTATTTTCCATGTGGTGGAATAGTCGCCTTTCTGGTCAGCCTGATGAAGATCTTCCATCTGTTTGTTGAGCATGGACGATTCATCTGCCTTGTAAGACTCATTCAAACAGGTGTTGAGCTTTCTCCATCTGTCTCTGGATTGCCGTGACTTTGAGACAAGGTAACGTCTTTTGGCCGCGTCCCTCTCAGACTTTAGGTGAATGGTCTTGTCCGTAACCCAGGTTGGCATGCCATGAGGTTTGCGTTTTCCAACAACTTTTTCGGCTGATTCTGAAACTGCTTCCTCGAACTGTTCGTATCTCTCAGTTATTGGTGTGGATGTGTCGTTACACTTGAGGATTTCGAACCTGTTTAACAGCTCAATCTGGAATAGCTCTTTTGTGTCAGCGTTCTGCAGCTTTTCCCAGTCAAACCTCGGTCTTGTGCAGGGTTTCCATTTGGTAGATCTTAGGCTACACACGAGCTTGATGCTGACAATCCGGTGGTCTGAGTCTAGTTCAACAGAGTTGTATGCTCTACAGTTCCTTAGGGAGTTTGTCCACTTGCTGTTAATTAGGATGTGGTCGAGCTGGTGTTTAGACCCTGCTGGGTGCATCCATGTCCACAGACGGCGTCTGGGTTGAGGGAATCTTGACTGCGCTGGGCGGAGTTTATATTCTTCGCACATACTCACTAGCCTCTCTCCATTGTTTTTCGTCATGTCATAGAAACAGTTTCGTCCAATAACCTCAGGGTGTGATGTTTCCCTCCAAGCAGAATATACAGTAAAGTTAATGAAGACAACATGAAATTTCTTTCTAATAAATTGTAAAACTCATTTAGTTTTAGGTTTTTTGTGTGAAATGCGATAGCTTATAGCATTCCTAAGCAAGTTTAAAGACAGTTTTGATAACAATTTGATGTGACACCACAATCTAGTTAGAAAACCTGATCTGGCCTATGTAAACTATAGGAACTCTTGCCCGATGTGTTTTGTCTCAAACCAACAGAGGGCGTCCTAAATGTCAACAAATGTCACCTCATATATAGGCTCTGGAAAGTTATTTTGGGAGCGCGACCCCATTTAGCTGTTATTAGTCCCACAAACAACCTATCGCGTTAGGGTCATTGAACCAATTTGATCCATGTTCCTATAACCCTTACACTGTCAAATCCAACAAAATCCAACAGAAGTACTACGCCGATGGCCCCCATCTCTCAGTGCCACAAACCGCCTGTCTGGTAAGGATTAATGTATATCTAATACTTTGGGTACCGATTATTGATTTAGCTTTAGATAACATATATAGCACGTGGTCAGGGACTTTTTATGTTACGTGTATATTTCTTCAAATTAAAATCTGGCCACACAAACAAAGCAGGAATGACCTTCATATTCATCAAAATATACCTATAAACGGGACAGACTGCAATGAAATCGCCACTTCAAACAAGAGACATTCACGATACTTAATGACAATAGTATATGATAATAAGAGCCTAATGGGATCATTTCAACTTTAAGATATGCCCTATACAACATGGTTGTCAAATAGTACGAGGGTCGTTCAATAAATAATGAAAGTGATCATGAGTGATTCTATTGAGGGATAATGTGATCAATACAAAGTATGAACCTTTGTCTTTCAAACAATACACTTTTGGATTGTTAGATACCTTTGGTTATGTAATGTCTTTAACATAAACACAATAGGTTTCAGACACTGACTGAAATCCGTCAATTATTTGGCTGGATATGTAATATGTTGAAAATGGGTTGATTGATACATTTGCGTATATCTCGACAATGCAACCATAAAAACAGATAACACTTGGCACATAGTTAGAACACACACTTATCTCTTCTTGACACTCTTTCTAGATCTGAATTCCTTAATACAAACAAGAAGGTAGCATCTCAAATGCGCTTTTATTTAGCAAAATTCGCAATAATTTACCTTAGAAAACAACAAAGGATAAAGAACAATGGAGGGATTATAATTTAGTAAATTGTTGTGGGATGTCAAGCAATAATAGTGGGGATTTCAAGAGGAGCTGTTCATAAAATTTCCTCAAACCATTGAAATTATGTGACGATTACTTTAACAATACATATCTAGTAGCTCTAAATATAGCAGTAATGAGAGAGGTGGTGGCAGCCATCTTTGATGTATACATTCATGTATATCTTTATTTTGACTATCACTATATTTAAACACATTGATTTAAGCATTTTTCATTATTTCTGATTAGAATTTGAAGGCACAGTAAGCTTTTATCTGGTAAATTTCATGATTTTAGCCATTTGTGGCCCTGTTCAAAATTATCTGCCGTGTGCGCATGCGCATATTTTCTGCAGGTTTAATGCGAATAAATTCAGATAATTAGTTAGCTATTATATGGAATCTCCCAAACTGGTTAATTGCTTGGATTTTTCCTAAATTGTTTGATTTTCCGAAATATTAGTGATTCCTGACTGGGCATTTTTCAATGAAAATTGGCTATTTGAAATACTGATATTTGTATACATTTTATTTGATTGCCTCTCCTTACTTTTTCCTCTTATACTACATATATCAAATTGCACAGGAATTAAAGTTATTGTCCTTTTTATCATACTTACGCGAAAAAATGGGATTGACCTGCTTCTGGTGTCATGGTATGCAATCTTCTTACCACATGTTTTATACAAACAATTCATATTTTTTTTCGCCAGGTTGTAAGCAAAGGAAGATAAAGACGCCCAGATATTCCATATGGCCTGTCCAGACACACGACGAATCTTCTAAAGCAATGGATGGCCGTAGGGAACAAACAATTCAAATTTCCCGCCAAATAACTGATTTAGCAGTGTCCCAAGTGTACTTACTTTGAGACAATGCTATGACGTCATAGTTCACACTTATAAATCCAAAACTGTATTGTTTGAAAGATAAAGGTTCATACTTTATATTGATCACATTATCCCTCAATAGAATCACTCATGCATCCCATACCATGATCACTTCTATTATTTATTGAACGACCCTTGTATGAAAAATCACACAACTAAACTGCTAAAACAAAGTTCGAATATTTGTTTTCAATCGCCAATTCATCAAATATTTCTTGATCTATTCATGTCATATAAGTTAAAAGTTTAACGGGTTCGCCGTCGGACAAGTTTTAATCAGATTAAAACGTGTCTGACGGCGAACCCGTTATATCTCACAATTATTTATATAATGTTTCATATGAAGCTGACGTATTCTTCTTTTCAATGACAATCACCTGTTTCAGTGCTTAGCTACCTGCTTGTGAATGTGGGGAGGTCTCATTCAAAATGTGCCAAATTTACTACTATTTCGTGCTCAAAAAGAACAACTCTGTCATCTGTTCAATGATGTGTTACATCGAGATCTACAGTGTAAACACATTGTTTTAAAACTTTTTAACAATTGCTGCTGTTCAAGCATCCTGCTCAAACGAATGTTTAAATACGAACGACTTGTTTAAGCAGGCTACATTAAGAACCTAAAAACCGTTAAACAACATTTTTGCTGTGTTGTAGAGAAATGCTCTATTGACTTTTATGGACAAAATAGCGATGATTTTGGCACACTTTTCAGATTGAGACCTCAAGCAAATTGCTGAGCCCTAGGACATGTTCATATTGTGTGCATATCAATTTAAAGCTAATTTGTTCATCTAATTTCCAGTGTCTGCACCCATTTTATACAATACATAGCGTATTACATGGTGTATCAGAAAGAACTGTACCGTGTTTCTAAAATACATACAAAATACAAAATGATTATTGTTTTAAATTTAAACACCTGCAATATAAAGGTTAACATGTTTCCTACATTTTATGTTAATTTTATTGAGATATATCTTTTTGTTCTCGTGTGGCAAGACCTAATCGAAAATCGATAAAAAAAACATTGTTTTCAAACTTGTTAGCTCAAAAGCCATAGGCAAATCTGATTAACGCATGGTTTGAGTTAGGGTTAGGGTTAGAAAAGGGTTAGGTTATGATTATGGTTAGGGTTAGGGTTAGGGTTAGGGTTAGGGTTAGGGTTAGGGTTAGGGTTAGGGTTAGGGTTAGGTTAGGTTTAGGGTTAGGTTAGGGTTAGTTTAGAGTTAGGGTTAGTATAAGGTTAGGGTTATCTCAATGAAATTAACATATAATGTAGGAATCATTTTCACCTTTATAATGCGGGTGTTTTAAATTAAAAAACAATAATCATTTTGTATTTCTTATGTATTTTTGAAACACGGTGCAGTTCTTTCTGATACACCCTGTATTGCCACACGTGACCACCTACACACACAGCGCAACTCAGATCAATCAATTAGTCTAGCGTACCGAATCTGTGGTTTATCTACACCCGTAAAGCAACACGCGTATTGTTGCAACTCGTGACCTCCTAAGCAAAGTGCGCAACTCAGATCAATCAATTAACACATTCCAGGTTAATGTGAAACTATCACATTTGAAAAACAAAAAATGAAAAGGTATTCCTTTACAATAGCATGGCCGTTGAAGATTACTTACTTACTAAAAAGACCCACATTTGTTTTGTTTTTACTGGGACACCCTGTATGTATATACAAATTGTGACTTAGGGTACAAGGGTCATATTACACGGTATATCGATGTGTGTATAGGTGTACATAATTAATTAGCTTTGTTCAAGTATTAATTGTATCCCGATGGCGCGTGTTTTCACCTCTGTTTATTTTAAGTTGCCTGTTTCATGTACAGTATGAATAATACATCAATGAATATTATTAGCTTATACATTACGGAAAAACAGACACCACAAGTATGTATCATATGGCTTGAATCTATCCGAAGTCATCTTTTGATAAAATTGTAAGTTATTTTAAAATCGGTATTGACTGAATGCGTTTAATCTACTTGAAAGGTTGTCTAGGCGTATAATTAGAAATGGTGCTTTGTTTATGGCGAAGCTACCAGTACTTTAAAGGTATAGGTGAATAGAGCCTTTCCTAAAACAATGTTGTGGCGTCCATGTTGGATACAGCACTCGCTAAATAAAAGCTTTACCGTACATTTCATGTAAACAATTCTTTAAATCCAGTATTGTACTTTCTAAGATTTAGGTTTGTGACCAAATGCAGCCATGAAATTTAAGAACGAAATGAACCCGAAAAAGATGGTTTGTTATCAGCGTTAATACATTAATAATGATTTTCTTGTGGTTTTTGTCGTTGATTACTTACTTGAAATGGAAACAAATATTGTGAACCCCCATTGCAGAAATCGTCGGGTGGTGGCAAGTTGATTCCTGCTTCCCTTCCAACTATACCCCTGGTTAAAGTAATTCCCACATTCAAATTAGCAGAAGGGGATTTTAACATTGCACTGTGATTTTACTCAACCCCTACCCTAAGAAAACAACAACAACAAACCACAAGCATATGCCTGAATTCTGTTTTCATTTTTAATATTTCAAATGTCATAAGTTTTCTTGTTTTCCCTTATTATTCAATGATTAGAAATATATCACTATCATTTTCAGTGTTTCGCGTTCATTTTGGACTAAATTAGTACAACGTTTAACTCTGAATAACTTTACATCACGTTACATGATGTTTTGGAACTAATAAATATAACTGGAATGTGTATTTAACTGTTAATATAATTTGTCATCACGGTGTTTTATTCTAGAAATAAATTACCTTAACTATATCGTGACAAGTCATTCCGAATTCCGGTATAGCTGATGCAACTGCTATACTCTTTGGGTTCAGCTTATAAAGAAGGCGGAGGATAGGGCACACAATACTATGATAAGGTAGGTGAATGTAGGAAATCCAGAAACATATCATATTACTTTCAATTGTAACATTACCTGTACAGAGTTTTCCCAAAATGATGTTCAGGTCAATCATTTCAAGAAAGAACAAATTATCAATACACGCGCGCTGATGTTGGTATGTGAAAATGGTACGACCGTAGGGAATGTTATTGTGAGGATGCGGAGTTCAATAGACATATTCAGTGCACTTTACGTGTTTCAGTTTCTGGATTTCAGATTAGTTCTTAGCCACTTCGAGTGTATGAATTAATGGTCAATAGATGATTCGTCCGAACGGAAACGCTACCAGGAAGTAACAGGAATACATAGTTGCCAGTCTGACAAAGCTGCTAATTTAGTAGTGAAACGTAACTAAAAACGTAGGTAAATTATTCACCTTTTATTGGATTTGTAAATCAAATCACAGATGAATAAATTCAATATATATAATAATAAGCAGTTTACCAACCCACGGTGTTTACAATTTGACAATAACAACACCTATTAGCAAACACCGGTGAATATATGAACCAGAACTAAGCAAGGACATGCACCGGCGGGGACTTGAAACCCGGTCTCCTGAACTCTAGACAGGCGCCTTGACCACTAGGCTACCGGGCTTTCAAATATTGACCGCTGCACCCCCAAGAAAGGGTGTCAGCACAATGGAATATTATCAGAAGTGTTTGGACACAAACGTTACAGGACGCGATCAGCAGCTTTTCGTCATCAAAACCGGAATCCCCTGTGAATTTATTTAACACATAATTATGTATGTAGAAAGCCTGTAACTGTGAATTGTGAAACCTGAAAAAAATAATCTGCTTCGATATGAAAGTATTCTGTGAAATGTCACAAAATACTGCACTGTCCTATACGCTTCTGATATTATAACATTGGGCTGACATCCTCTCTTGGGCGTTCAGCTGTCGCAGTGACTAAATACTAAATAGATATTTGACAGACATAAACATGACATTTTACAGTATTTAACAGTGTGACATGTGTACAAATTATTTAGCGATGAAGCGTTGACCAATATTTGTTAGAAGTTTCATCAATAAATAGATGAACACATTTTTGCATGGTTTGGTTTCTACAGAATGCATCTCACAAAATATGAAGGAGTTAGAATTCCTGGACAAGATTGGTAGAGGGGCAAACAATCGATTAGCAGCAGCTAAAAAGTAGGGGTAATTAATACTTTTGCAGTTATTACCCGATAAGTTGCTTTTTTGATTGGTCTCAAATTTGTACAATGTGTATCCCCAATCACCATCTTCCTCCTTCAATCTTGTTAGGTAAATGATGTGGGCAGAACTGCAGACGACAGTTCCAAAATTTCATAAAATGTTTCAAAACTGTCACAATTATAGAATTTCATCACCATATTTTGAATCACCATGAGAAATGCATCGAAATAAGTACAAACATGCCTAGTATTGGTTCAGTAATTCTTGAGATAAGACTTCCTCTTTCAATCTTTTGTAGGTAAATGAGGTGGACAGAACTGAAATCGCTTTGACTTAGCGTTCTTGTAACCCAAACATCGTTCATCTGTTTGGAGTAGTAGGAAAGAGTCCCAACGCATTTATCATTATGAAACTCGCCAGTAATGGATCGCTTGATACATTCAGGAGTCATCGGAAGATGAACTTCCGGAAGAGTTATCTATTGGATGGATGAACCAGTCTTGTGCTGTCGTTGAATATCTGCATGGACAGGGGATAGTATAAATCGCCACATTTTCTAATGACAGGTAAAACAAGTTGTGAGCTGAGATTGAAGAATTACAAGGTTCTAATTAACATTTCAAAGTGTTTTTAGAGATATTTTAATTTTTTGAAATCGTCATTTTGTAAGATTTAAAAAAAAACAACAAGTTGGCGAGGTGATTATATTGTTTCTGTGAAGTTAAAACAACCAACACTTCGGTTAGAACCTCACGGAATCTGGTTAGGTATTGGCACGTCCCAAAGGCGTATATCCGGTTAACGGTATTTCGCAAAGGTGTCCCGTCCGATCTATTAAAAATGTCACTAGAGCGATGTTTTTGAAAAACAAACAAGCATACGAAACACAACAAAAAACTAAACATTGACGCACTGTAAGAAAAGAGCACCAGAATCGAGGAAAAACAACAACCCTGATTTACGGGCCCGACCGACCCACTTTTTGCGTTTTTCAATAATTTTCTTTTTTTATAATTTTTTTTTCTCAAATCATGTAAAATCGGCCTTTTTTTGCCAAAAATATGTCCGATTTGTTCACATATTTTTTAAAACATTCCCGAATTGTGTATATTTTGGTGGCATTTTCGGTAAAAATACCCCCCGACCGACCGACCGACCGACTCTACTTGACAGGTACGTCTGCCCGTAAAACAGGTTGTTTTTTCGTCTCCTTAAAGCACATAATTAATGTTTCTACTTTAACTCTCTACTCGGAATTGGAAATCAGTCACTGTAAGCCAATAGTATAGAATTCAACAACTCAACCCTACGTGATGTGTTAATGTGAGATAAACCACGCTGCTATAGGAATCAGCACGCCAATAACCGCACCACGTAGATATATGTGTACGCATAATGCGAACGCAGCCGCAGTGTGTGATGTTTTGGAATGACCGTGCACACGCTGTTTACATCGACTTTTAAAAATAAAATGAACTTGACTATTGTTTTAATTTGATCATTTTCGTGTTAAGGTTTTTGAAAATCGTTTAAATGAAATTGTTAAAAATGAAATACAATTAAATTATGTTCTTTTTGCCTTGTCTATTTATGAAATAGAGTTCATATCCTTAATCGTTGTTGAAAGGGACTAAATCATGTTTCAGCGTACTTGTATCATCGATCTACAACTGTGTTCGCGTCGTCTGCGTGGTTTATTTCACGAGGGCAACGCCTGAGTGAAATAAACCACTCAGACACGCACTAAATGTTTCACAGTGTTGAATCAACTTCCATTGCTTCTGCCTTATTATTGTTTGATAGTATTTCAACTTTCCATTATCATGATTTAATTTATACTTATACACACAGGTGAGAAGACACTCAAGCTGTGTGACTTTGGTCTGGCACGACATCTTGACGCTACTATTACAACAACTACACGGGGATCCCTTCCATGGATGGCACCGTAAGGGATGACAGAGCATGGTAAAGTCTCAACACCAGGTGATACGCATTGGCAACTGTCATTTGGGAGATAAGCACTAGAAAAGGTTCCCTATGAAGGTCTAGATTTTCTGCAGATACAAACACTGGTGTGTACGATTAAGTATCAATATTGGACTGCATTGCTGGAAATTAGAGGTGTCACTTTGCCATTTTCATCTAAAAGAAAGAAAGAAATTGATAAAAAAAGGAAGAAACACTTGATAATTTGATCAATAATTTGATATTATACTCTTTCAGTGTATAGGCCTATGCTTTCCTGTTCAATGCACAGCGCAATTACAGAAATCCCACATTTTGAAGCAAGTTTTGTGAAATCCATCTTTTTCAAATTACAATGACAAAAAAGCCTTCCAGGGATCGGACAGGGAAATCGAAAAGTGTGCAATGTAAGGAATGTGATAATCTACATCAAGATGGTGAACATTCAGGCTGTAACGACAGCTAGTAGGACACGTGGCCAGAAAACAGGGTCATGTCCTCCGCTTCACGTCCCCGTTTTCCAGATTGCCCCGGGGTAATATTGAAAAACGTTGCCGAAAAACGGGGCCACGATACCCGTTTCACGTCCCTGTTTTCCAGTTTGCCCAGGGAAAATCGTGGAAAACGGGGCCCGAAAAACGGAACGCGGTAGTCCAACGTTTGTGTCACATCTTTCGGTCCCGTTTTCCAGATTACCCCGGTACTCCCATCGTGCATTTCTCAAAGGTGGCAACACAGCATCAAATACAAGTTTTACAAGGGATATCTCTTATCATATTATGAAAGATGTATCAACCACCATGTTTTAAACATAACTTTCTTGCTGTCAGAAAATAGTATTCCCTGGCGAGGTGTTTATGTGTATAATCCACCATCTGTGGCTTGACCCAGTCAGTCCAGAACCTATTCGAGCTGATTGCTACTACAATCCCATCGTCTTTCGTAGCATCCTAAGGCGCGTGGTACTGGTACCGAATTGGCATGTAATCATATCGCCAGAGAATTCAATTTATATTTCAATTTCAACATTTTTGGGTTTTGGGTTTCCCCCTATTACTTTGCGTTCTAAATCACCTTACATGTATATACTTCCTCTTGTATTTCGTAATGTATACATTATCAGTATAATTATAGTTATGTCTATGCCTCTGACCACATGCATCATCATTTTTTAAGTTTAATGATTTATTAAGGGTGGCCAAATAATATTTACGAGCTCTGCTCTGATTTTGGTCAGCTCACCAATGTCTGTACTTAAAATTGTTGTATATGTATGTTGGTAAATAAATCTGAAACTGAAAGTGAGCTTGCTTTTCAAGATCGCTCCAAATTGTGACATCAAATTTCCACATCTTTACTGCGCATGTGTAGTGGCCTACATATACCCCGAGCATAGTATGCCTTACTATCATGTATTTTTCAAAAGTGACAACCTAGAGAAAATTAATTAAACCATGATCAATCTGTTGGAAGTGGAAGAGGGAGGCAACTGCTTCTAGGGGATCGGGAGCACTAGGACCGTTCCCCAGGCTGTGAGGAACTGCTTGGTTTGGGACCAAGAAGGGAGGGTGGGTGGTTTGGAGAACCGGGACCATTCCCTGCTTAGTTTCCCGCTTCACTGGGACTGGGAAGGAGGAGGGTGGTGGGGGGGGGGGGGGGGGGGGGATCTGGAGCAATTGGAGGAACTGCTTGGTGGGAATATGGAGCACTGATTTATATATCGTAATATGAAGTATTTTGCTATGGAGTGTGCATTGGTATATTTTTTGCAGCTGTAGTTTCTTTTGATTAATTAATTAAATTAAAATGTATTTCTAAATAATCTGAGGAATAAGTGTACTTTAGGTGCTATACCATGTATCGTTTGTGTTTCAATATTGAACGTTACTGGTACATAATTGTGTTCCAGGATTGCCCGATACTGGGACATTTTATATGTACCAGTATCTTTGTATCGTTTATGTTCTAGTATCGGAAGATACAGGTACACATGTTACCTGTAAGGATTTATTCCAGTATTGAACGATACTGGAACATTTAATATACGCCAGTATCGTCCGATGCCGGAACACTAATACTATGAACGGTACAGTCCAGACTCTGGGACCTAAAGTACACCTTTTCCTGATAATGTAGTGTTTAATTTTTCATATAAGTAGTGCTATCTAATGTATATACAGTAATCAAACATGTTAGCTTGCCAGGTAATGTGCTGATAAATCCAACAGTCATGACAGTATAACTCCTAAATAGACATTTTAATATAAACTTGTTCAGAAATTTCTCCCCTTTAGTTTGAGATATTGCACGGTAGGAATAGTTGAATATTGAGGAAGTTACAATCCCAATTGTATTAGGTAAAGTACGATTTTCATTTTCACATTTTCTTTTTCAACCCGGGGGAGAGGATGATAGGTGAAGCGTGTGTGCCGTATTGACCCATCGGAACAATACGGTCGACCGACTATCTAACCTGGGCATCGACCAGTGAATAAGCACTACCACTACCAGTAATCAATAATTTGACCGTAACTGAATCCACGTGTAGAAAAGAAAAATGCGACAATGGAAACCATACTTTATTTTACTTTTAGTAATGGAACTTCCTTGATATCAAACATTTCTTCACATGCAATATCATAAAATGAAAGAAGAGAAATCTCTTAATAACTTTTATAATTTGGTATTTTTAAATAGTAGTAATATACTAGAGTTATAAGCTTATTTATTACCTGTACACTTTTTGTGATGACTGTACATGTATATCCGTTTTGCATTCATCGATAATAGGTGGAAGTCAGCGCTAGGTGGGCATGTACCCCAGGTGTCATACTTGCGGGCGACAAAATAACCAGGTGTTTTTAAGATTATCGTATCTTGAAAACAGGGCCGAAAATGATGCCACTGTCCTTGGTTCGAGTTTACTGTTCATTCAGATTGAAAGTGCTTTGTAATACTTTGTGGACTTAGACAATGGAAAAGTGGCAAAATCTATTTCCGGTAAGAGGGAATATGACCTAGTGTTAGTACAGTGTTCATGTTTTTTTATAAACAACGAATCAATTAAATTGACTGGGCCCTGTTTTTCTTACCACGTTTTCCATATTACCCTAGGGTAAGAACGGCGAAAACGGGGTCACCATGGTCACGGGCCTTAGTCCGAGTTAACTATGCATTTTTGTTTCTATGACTTTGTGGACTTACGATTATGATTTACTTACTCTCTAATTGCGCCGAATCTATACAAGATTGTTGTGTAGGGAGATTGCACATACTATATTCACGACAATCGTCAAGGCGACGCATGCGCAAAAGCAAATCGAGTGCTACACCACGACAAACAGCCGTACAGCGGAATCGTAGCTCAGATGGTGCCCGGTCACAATTGTTTTCCCGTAGTTAACATTTGAATATGAGGTGAAGGCATCAGAGTCGGGGACATAGACCTATTTGGCGACGGGTAGGCTATGTGCCACAGTCAAGATCCCTTTTCAAAACCTCCTCTTCCACTCTTCGAGACCCCCATTTCAAGCTTACTTCAGTTCTTTAAGCCCCCATTCCAAAACATGACCAACATAATATTATGAACTTAAGCGCATCTGCTCAATGCAAACCCAATTAGCCAGCTAAGCACATAATTTTGAGCTCATCACTTACAACACCGAAAATAATGTCGATCATTACGGGTTATTTAAGTAAATGATAACTTCAATTTAATACCAACACTAACAATTTGAAATTTGACATAGACCCGCGTTTTCCGAAATGAAAGTTACACTTTTAGCTGAAAAATATGCCCCACACTGACAAATTAGCCTCAGTACGTCAATTACGATGACTAAAGGATACTAGACAAAATTCCCGACAGATTGATATAAGATAATATAATATGATTGGTTGATTTTTTCTCCACCAATCAGGATTCATTTAGGCAAAATCTTGGGTAGGCGGATGCCGAGGGTGGGTGTTGTGGTCAGTAATCAATACGACACAATTGTTTCACTCCTGTATTAAAGCCTGCGTTGTAGCATTTAATTATCATCATTTTAGGAGTTGTTTGACCTATTTCACACAATATATCGAGAGTTGAGCGCCAGAAGGCCGTAACTTGATTGTTGGGCAAATTGATATTTTGGTATAAAATAATCTATATAACCTAGATTTTTAGAACCATATAGAGATAACTCATATACACTCTAAATTTGACTTGAATTAGAGTTATATTGTAATGAGTTCCAAATATTGAAAGTTGAATATCTCAAACTAGCATTTTTTTAGTTAAGGCCTAATTCTGGCACTCAACCCTCGATATGAATATGGTTCAACACAATTTCTGGTGTTTTTATAGTGGCGTTTGAGTAATACTAATATAATTGATACAGCCCATCATTACTGACACTATCTAATCGGACTGACAAGTCCGTCATTACTGACACTATTTAATCGGACTGACAAGTCCGTCACTACTGACACTATTTAATCGGACTGATAAGTCAGTCATTAGTGACAATATCCGATTAGACTGATAAGTCCATCATTACTGACACTATCTTATCGGACTGACAAGTCCGTCATTACTGACATTATCCAATCGGACTGATAAGTCCGTCATTACTGACACTATCTTATCGGACTGACATGTCCGTCATTACTGACACTTTTCTAATCGGTCTGACACTATCTTGACACTATCTTGTCGGGCTGCCGTACAGTTTCTGATACACGCAGGGGTCACGGAACTATTGTTCACAGTACCTCACTTTAATTGTTGTATCAACATTTCATGTTGTAATATTTTGTATATTGCTTTATACGAATAAATAATTATTGTGAGCAAATTAATCTTTCAAAGAGTTCATTAGTGTGTGTATTATGTACTTCACCCCCGTTGAGTGTAATGGAAGAGTCCCATAGTGTTGTAAATTAGGCTCGCTGAAGCTTAGTTTGATTTCATGTTTTTGTATTCGAATTTGTCATTTATCTTTA
The DNA here is from genome assembly GCA_035610835.1 of Ophiura sarsii. Classification (NCBI taxonomy): domain Eukaryota; kingdom Metazoa; phylum Echinodermata; class Ophiuroidea; order Amphilepidida; family Ophiuridae; genus Ophiura; species Ophiura sarsii. The sequence goes on along the minus strand of CM069449.1, from coordinate 1,345,229 downwards.
AGAATGTGTGATTTTAAACCGATTTTCTGTCACTATGTTAGCTCTAACAGTGTTAGCTCTTATGATCGTATTTTTATTTGAAAAATCATTTCCTAAGACCTTTTGAATAGTAAAAGAAAATCAGTTTGAAATACCCTCGGCCGAGTGCATCACATTGGCGTTACTAGAGATAAGTAAGCTACATCGTTAATAGTACATTATGCCCTAACCGCATCGTAAATTACTAGCGATGTTATTTTGAGAGCAAAACTGGAGAGTAAGATCAGAATAGTAACTAGAGAGGTTAATTTATATGGATATTTAAATATCCATATAAATTAACACCGTCCTAATTAAAGAATAGTTGCCGCATGCACCAAATGTTGACCATATAATAAGAGAGAATAATGCCGTTATTAGTTTTCCGTAAAAAAAACACGAAATTTGACGTCACTCCCGGGGTCAAATATTAACACGGTTAATTTATATAATGAGCAACCTAGAGCTAGTCTGGGACAGATAAAATGGCGAAATGTTTAGTCCGAAAATGTCAACGTTTTTTTACAATTCTCTTAAAAATAAGGACATGAAGGACCATCATTACATTACAAATAAACGAGAAGCATATACAAATATTGCACTTAAATGGAAACAATTTTTATGATGAAAAATCGTTCTTTGTAAATAAATAGTTCAATGGTTTTGAAAATAATAACATGATGCGTCTTCTACCGTCCAACCTCTGTTGCATGATACTGTGATTCTAGGTTTATAATGTGAAACCACAGGTTCAATTCCCGTGATTCCCTTATTTTTGTATTTAATTTTCAAAACGTGATGGTGATTTTTTTTTAATGAAATCATTCATGTCAATTTCTATGAAATACAATATGATGGCCTAGGTATTGACATCCTTTAGTATTTACTTGATTAATAATCAATTGATTTATTAATAAATACGAGGGGGTATCAAAAAGTTCTTGACATCACTAAGAAGTGAACGAGCCAGAAACTTTTTTTTGGTATGTGACCCTTCAGACATCTTTAAAAAGTCACTGTGCAAAGTCACACATTTCTCCCACTTTTTATTACCTGTCCACAGACCGCCATTGTAGAGATCCTCAGATTGACCGCCATTGATTGATCCTCAGATTGCCTCAGATTGCGTTATTCACCAAAACAGCAATAAATAGTTTAAAGCTTTGACAGAAAGGGGTCAAAGGTCATTACAAACCAGCTTGGTGACAATAGCCTTATGGGTAACATGGGGTGCACACAGATTGACCTCTAATGACCCCTACATGACCTTTGACCCCTTTCTGTCAACATTTAAAACCATTTATCGCTGTTTTGGGAATGTATTTAGTTATTATGTATGTAGTTATTATTATGTATTGATCTTTTGTATTTACTTTTAATGTATATATTTCTAAATGTATTTATAGTATTTAATTATTTATTCATTCATTTATATAAATAGGCATACAATGTATGTGTTGATTTATTTATTTATTCGTTTATTTATTTGATGTCATGTCATGTTATTTAATTAATTGATGAATAATACTGTATGCCGTACTGAAACCCCTTGAACTTGAATTGCATTGCTAAATAGCTGTTGATTTAGTTCAATTTACAGTTTTGTGAAATATTTAACTTTATGTGTTAACTAGTATATTTTAGGTTGTCCGCCGGATAACTGCAAAAGTGCATTTAGGTTGCCCGTGGCATATTTTGGTTGTCTCGGGCAACCACCTAATTCGAACGTTGCTTGCCATAATGCTTGATATTTGAGGGGCCGGGCTACTTTCCAGACTACCTCATGGTATGGACAAAAATGGAACACAAGATTGGGCTGCGGCTCCGTTTTTTTTCGGGCTCGATTCCGGCTCCATTTTCTATTAGCATGATTAGTAGACACTCAATTGTACATTGACATTTGTCTTTAAGAAAAATATGGATTGAAATTAAAAACTTATTTCTTAACATACGTTAACGGGATGTCGTGGACCGTATTAGAAGTATTTTCTATGGGCAAAAGGTTAAATAAGTCCTTTCCTAGCTCTGTCTCCCTACTTGATCTTCGCGTTCCTATTTGAACTCTTGCCGTCTTTATTTTAATCGTGATGAAGGATTGGCCAATTAGAAAGGAGATATTTATTGGAATTTAATAGATGTAGGCCAGACTGTGTATCTGATGCTAGAACACCATGGTATACTAGTCTCAGCTGTGTATGCCCTATATAGTATGGGCACGTGCAGTGGCGTAACAGCCGGGGGAGGGGGCACAGTGCCCCCCCCCCCCCCCTGAAGGTGCTCAGCAGGAAATTCAAACCTACCCACCAGGAAAAATGGGGGGAAGGGAAAAGAGGAAAAGAAGGGGGAAAGGGAAAGAAAAGAGAGAGAGAAAGGAAAAAAGGAGGAAAAAGAAAAAGGAAAAGGAGAAAAAAAGGGGAAAGGCTTTTTGTACTGCGAAATTTTGTGACTGTGCGAAATTTTGTGACCCTCCACCCCCCCCCCCCCCCCCCCCCCCCCCCCCCCCCCCCCCCCCCCCCCCCCCCCCCCCCCCCCACACACACACACTTATTACTTGAAATTCACGAGGTGACTGACTGGGAAAATATTTGGGGCAACCTTTTACCAGGAATTTTTTTTGGTCTACTCCAACCTGAATGCACCTCAACACTTGTGCGAGTATACTTATTTACAGAGGTTTCTGCACAGTATAGGAAGATGATGATGATGATGATGATGATGATGATGATGATGATGATGATGATGATGATGATGATGATGATGATGATGATGATGATGATGATGATGATGATGATGATGATGATGATGATGATGATGATGATGATGATGATGATGATGATGATGATGATGATGATGATGATGATGATGATGATGATGATGATGATGATGATGATGATGAAGTCACAGAGGCCTACACATGGTATCTATAAAAGTGTGTTTTTTTTAACTTTGAAACTTAGGATCAAGGACCTGTAATGAAAAGTGTCCAGTCGGTAAAACATTAACAACAATCCCAATGTTCAACAAATAAACATACTACCGAGCACACAAACACCCCAACAAACAAACAAATAACAAACAAACCCTAAACCCACAAGAACAACAACAACAATGCCCCCTACACATTATGTGAAAGTTAACGTGCATGGTTAACGATTACTATCTTCAGTAGATAGCATAACAATGACACCATTAGATAATTGGAATGTTTATATCGTTTCAAGATTGCTATATTCAGTAGATAGCATAACAATGACACCATTAGATAATTGGAATGTTTATATCGTTTCAAGATTGCTATATTCAGTAGATAGCAAACAAATTGATTTTGTTTTTGTAATATTAAAGAGCAGATGTGAACAATATCCCAACAAATATAAACAAGGTTAATGAACTGAGCGATCATAAATCAAACTGGTAACTCTCTAGAGCTCTGATGGACCAATCATTTAGTCCAGTGTAACTCAGAGAACATTTATCAAGAGAAACAAATGGGCAGGGGTTAAAAATGCCAATGAAAGTGACATAAGAACAAGATAAATGCCCAAACATATTATAGAGAACATCCTCAAAATATAAATAAAAGACATCAAGATAACTACCTAAACAACGCAATCGGGAACTAAGTCTACCAGAATATAGCAATATGGTTTTTAAGTAAACTGGTAAAAGTGTAATATCTCAAATTGAAGAAAAGAGATTCCCGTACAACTTGATAATTTAAAATGTTTACGTAAGAGCTATAGTTGTGGAGTTGAGAACATATTAATTACCTGGTCAGTTACTTATTTTGAGGACTGTACATTTATATAGACACACCCGACACATACATTTTACATACGATACGTTCATTTAGATAACGGTCTAACATTATACACATTGTACTTACAAAAGATGACAAGTACACCAATAACAGAAAGTGTTATTATATGACGAATCCTATCTTTACCTCACTCTACCCTAATCACAGATTACATTCGAAACCGTACGATGAAGTTATAGTGGACAGTCGTAAAATAAAAGATGTGTTTTTGGTCGTTGTATAATTTGACAACTCACCAGAACAGCACACCTACACTATACGAGAGAAACCCCTCCCCCGGTGTCATAAAGAAACAAGAGGTTACTCATCGCACCAGGGAAACTGAACATGTGTTGCACACTTACATTACATGAGAGAACCCCCTCCCCGGTTAGTCATAGACACACAAGAGGTTAATAACCGCACCACAAACATTTGTTTCCACACCTACACTACACGAGAGAACCCCCGGTTAGTCATAGAGAAACCAGACGTTACTTACCGCACCAGAGAAACTGAACATGTGTTGCAAAAAGAAGTTACAGATAACGTATCATTGGTACAGCGCTGTGTCAGCATATTTCAGAACTATATACGTCTACGTGTAGAATATGGGGTGTTTTGAAATTAGATTGTATATGGAAACGAAATTATTTTTACTGACATCAATAATACAGTGTGTTCCAAGATTAACAAGATGGTGAAGTATTGAGTTCGACAAAAACAAACCCACCATCGATTCCGATGATTGCAGAAGTCCAGTGTCTCAATACGTGTGGGAATACGCAGAACAACCAGAGATGAAACGCTTGGGTGCGTTGTCGATCATCCACAGATGAATTCGCAGGCGAGGTTTGTAAACGATGAACGTGATGTTGCTCTTTTCAATTATTAATCGGTGTCTTATATACCAAGAAGTTATTATAGTAATAATATAATACAATAAAATATTTAGGGATTAAACCATGTCTCAGTGTTAGGTGTATCAACAATATAAATACAACGGTGTTCGCGTCGTCTGCGTGGTTTATTTCATCAGGGTAACGACCGAGTGAAAAAAACAAGCAAACGAGCAGATCGCACGTTGTAGATTGTTGATGAACATGATGTAATCCGTGAAAAGATTCATCAGGTTTGTTGAATTTCATTGAAGTAAACAATATGCTTGACAAAACCAATATAATACTCACATATTAATATTTCATCCTCATACATCGGAGGATTTCATCAGAATGGCAATGATCCACTTTGGCGCGAAGAAACATCATCTTCAGAGTTGCCAGTTGGTTTTACTTTTAGAAGTGGATCATATACGTGACTGAGCAAAAAAGTCCCCTCCTCTCGGTTGAGTGTTCTGTCCCCTCTCTTTCTGATTTCCATCGCCTCGCGTACCTCTCTGGATCTCCTGTTGTGTTCTCGACCTAATATGGTGGCCTCATTCCAGTCTATTACATGATTTGCCCTAGCTACATGGTCCGAAATAGCTGATTTTGTCTGTTCCTGCTCCGATGCCTTTCTCTCAGATCTCGTGTATTTTTTGGTGTCTGCCTTCTTAGTCTCGGCTTGATGTTCTGCTAAGCGGACTCCGAAAAGACGAGAAGTCTCACCAACATACGTCAGCTTGCAGTTTTTGCATGGAATTTCGTAAATACAGTTGCTGGTTTTGAGAGTGTCCCTCTTGTCCTTAGGGTGCACTAGAAGGCGTCTCAGAGTGTTGTGAGGCTTCATAGCAGTGTTGATGTTATACTTTTTGTAAATCCTCTGGATTCTTTCTGTGATGCCTTGTATATATGGGACAACCACTATGCCTATCGTTTTGACTTCTCGTCTTTTCGGAGTCCGCTTAGCAGAACATCAAGCCGAGACTAAGAAGGCAGACACCAAAAAATACACGAGATCTGAGAGAAAGGCATCGGAGCAGGAACAGACAAAATCAGCTATTTCGGACCATGTAGCTAGGGCAAATCATGTAATAGACTGGAATGAGGCCACCATATTAGGTCGAGAACACAACAGGAGATCCAGAGAGGTACGCGAGGCGATGGAAATCAGAAAGAGAGGGGACAGAACACTCAACCGAGAGGAGGGGACTTTTTTGCTCAGTCACGTATATGATCCACTTCTAAAAGTAAAACCAACTGGCAACTCTGAAGATGATGTTTCTTCGCGCCAAAGTGGATCATTGCCATTCTGATGAAATCCTCCGATGTATGAGGATGAAATATTAATATGTGAGTATTATATTGGTTTTGTCAAGCATATTGTTTACTTCAATGATGTAATCCCTTTTAACAAAGACTAAGGATTTGAAAGCCATTTCATAACTAGACAATGCAAATAAGAACATAATTTAATTTTCCTATATTTTTTACAATTTCACTCGAACTAACCTCGTATCGCTAAAATGATCACATTTTAAAATAATAGTCAAGTTCCATTTATATTCAAACGTCGATGTAAACAGCGTATGCACGATTCCAAAACAACGTACACCTGCGGTTGCGTTCGCCTCGCGCGTAAACACATTACCTGCGTGGTGTGGTTCGATCGGCGTGCTGGTTGCCCATAGCAGCGTGGTTTATCTCAAATTAACAACGCTTTGATACTGTACATAATTAAGGTATGGGGGAGTAGTTGAAAATGTAATAACTCCTTGTCTATACTTGGTCGATTAGTTCTTGAAATACCGCTACATGTAGGCTGCCAGGTTCCATGAAGCTGCTTTGTCAGGAAACAAGATTATTAAAAAGGATTAAACATATTTTAGCAGTGACGGTTGTAGGTCTCATTTTGATTTGAAAGCATATTCAGTTAGGGAAGAACTAGCGATCTGTGACAAGCAGCGATGCAGTTTGAGGGACAGAAATTGAGATTTCTGCGAAAAACAAAATATTTATATTGTTTAGTTACACCCTGTATCTATGATATTTGTACAGTCGCTGAGGTCTGTGGTAAAGAGGTGATGCTATATTAATGGATCGTGATTGGTCAAATGATGTTGCTATGTGAAATTTATTAGAATAAAGTCATCGTGTTATACTGGTAGCAATTGTATAATCACATCCATATCAAACTAGTGCAGATAAAACATTGTTACTCTGGGCGTTAGCCAACTATATAAGATACTGTTGAGAAAATTGATCCGCACATCGATTTGTATTTTCTGATTAACGTACAACTTTAGTTGGACAGCCTTTTACGACAATGGCTCGCTACATCAGCATTATACTAGCAGTTTGTTTGTGGTACTCTGTACCCGGTATGTATTAATGTATTGATTTGTTTGGCTACACTGTATTAATGTTACGTCTATTGCTTTTTTAAAGACACGTCAAGTCTTTTTAATTACCTAAGAACTGTTTTTGTGTAACGTTGTTGAAAATATCGTCATTGCTGATATTCTTAAATAAAATGTATTTAGTTCTGTTGCGTAAAGCAAAATGTTTCCAAACTGTAGACTCGCTAGTACCCGGTATCATGAATTGGTGAATCATAAGTTAGACTCTTAGGCCTACCTAAACTGTCACCCAATACATGTAGAATCACATGGTAGTAGCATGGATGCTTGATCTCAATCCTATGATAATAACCATGCTCAGACTGTAGCCTCGTATTCTGACGGAACAAACAGAAAGGGTTATATAGGATTCTGAAAGATTCTTGGCCGAGTGCACCAATGACGAGTAGCTGAAAAATAGCGCTACCTCGCTAGTAGCTGAGGCGTAACCCAAAATTTGGAGAGCACCAAATCGGGGTAAGCAACTAGGCTAGTAACTGGCGGGTAATTTACGCTAAGTGTTATACCTGACCGGACCCAAGAGTAAGTTGGAGCATAACGTTTTATGCCACAAGTCAGTCGATTCTAGCAGTAGCGTAAACTTGTTGAGAACATTGGAGGGGATGATTCACTGATGCGGAAGGACCAATTGCGCTTGCATGTACAGGGGGTGTCTATTTGAAGTGGAATGTGACCCCTCATAAGCTGAAAGATTTTATATTTTTGAAACTCCATTCATGCAATTTGTTGAATACTTTTAGTCAAAATTTAGATCAACTCCTTTTGCCCATTCAAACACTAATCGCACCGACTTTGGGTCATATTTTGACCAAAATGTACTAATTGTCCAAGGATTTTAAATAATGACTAAATAAATGAATAAATAAATAAACTTATTATTGTTTTTATTAATTAAAAATTAATAAAGCCAAACTTTCAACATTATTGTGAGTGGAAGGGTAGAAAAATAAAAGCATATCGTGCCGTCCGTGGAGATCAAAACGGGGTTCTTCGGTCCGCAAGCGAAGGACAAGTTATCCACGCCACGGAAGTATTTGCGTTAAGAGATGTGTTATAATTGTATATACAATTAAACTACTTGTTTCCATCGGGTGCTTGTGTTTGTCATACAAATTGTGCTTTTTGGTGCAATATTTGTATGTGCCCCTCGCCCAAAATATGTTTGTAATGCCATGATAGTCCTTAAAAAATGGCGTATTTTTGTCCGGAACGCAGGGCGACTCAACGTGATTCTTTATGTACACTCACCTATGACCTAGCGAGTGACGACACATTTAAAATATTACGGAGGACCATTCACGTCAGAATTTTACAGAAAACTATGGTTAACACTTGGCATATGCGCCAACTAATTTTGTAACGGGACGATGCTGATCAATGTGGATATTTACCTCGCTAGTTACTATTCTGGTGTTTCTCGCCAGTTATACTCTAAGAATTACATCGCTAGTAAGTTACGCTACAGTTAGAGCATAACTACTAGGGAGGTAGCTTACCTCCCTATTAAGTTACGCTAATTTGGTGCACTCGGCCGTACGTGTTCTAGAATATGGAATGTCCATAATCCCATGCATGCTACGACAATGTCACTCTAGTTGTATTGGGTGAAACTGTACGTGGTTCATATTGCACGCACCAGTAGTTTCTTAGCTTCGTCTACGGGGATTCGGTGTGAATTAAATGGAGCTAGAACGCCTACCAAACCAGGCCTATTTAGACACTGTAATCCCCGTCGGTTTTACGCCAATACAACGATCGAACCCCTTTTGAAATATTTAACATTTGACGAACCGCTGAAATCCATGGACAACAATTGGAAACGGCCAATGAAAAATGGCATCGTACTAAATATCATCGTACAAAGACCGTATGTTTCTTCGTAACTAAAACTGAAAGTCGCACACTTAGAGAATTACCTGTCCACAGAAATATTTGGAGTCGCGTATGGTCTCCGCAGGTGGTCATACAAGACGTCACAGATATTCTTGTTTAGTTTATTTGGTTATTTTTATCTTTTATCATAAAATAACGCATTTTGTTAGATTTATTTTAATCTAACATTTAATCAAACAACAACAAATTTCCCCAGGCGCGGCGCTACAGGGGGGGGGGGGGGGGGGGGGCAATTGCTCCGCCCCTATGATTTGCAACAACAACGACAACAACAACAACAACAAAAAGAAAAGAAAAGAAAAAAGAAAAGGTTGAACGGATTGCAAAGGAACTGCATAAAAACAGGATGACGTACTAAAACATACAATAAATTACAAAATATAATATATTTACATTATACAAAAAGCATGTGGAAAACGTCCCATTTTTTTAGGTAGAGAGTATTCTTAAGAGATTTTTTCCACATGTGTCTTTCAGTGTTATGGTACTTAATGATATCATGTTGGATATTTTGAAATGACGGTTTTGAACCATTGCACCTATTTCTGTATACAGCAAATTTCGCAATCAACAAGATGTTATTGAGACCAGTATGTTTACTAATGGGGAAATTGTCAAAGAGAATGTCATTATCGCACAGCGAAACCTTAATTTTACATTTACATAGTATCCATTCCTCGTGCTTTCTCCAGATGGTATTAGTAATAGGCCACATACAGAATATATGATAAATTGTTTCCTGGACCTGATAGCAAAAAGAACATCGATCGTCGCTGGAAACCTTTATCATCTTAAGGAAGCAGTTTGTGCTCAGGATACGCTGAGTTATTCGAAACTGAAACCATCTTAGCTTGATATCGCCAGTGCATTTAAATGGCGCGTTGCAGATATTTTTCCATTTGTTATCGTCGATGTACTGAAGTTTTTGCGACCATTTAAGCTTGGCTTTATTATTGGAATTGGGTAAAAGAATTTTGTAGATACGCCTACAGCCCTTTTTGTCTTTCAATAGAATATCAATGTTTATAGGAATAAATGGTTTAGCAACCGGCTTAGCATTAATAAACAATGACACATTTCTAAAACTCTCAATAATAGTACGTCTGAGCCCATGGTACTCAAGAAAGTTAGTTCTAAGATTAACATATTTTCTCCTAAGTGCCTCCAAAGAGTAAAATCCTCCCTCTGGGTCCATGAGATCGTTAATATAGAGAATGCCATTTTGAACCCACCTGGAATAGAAAACAATATTTCCACCAATTTTAATCTGAGGATTGTTCAAGATACATGACCGTAGAACTTCGCTGCACTCGTTTAGCTTTTTGTGTTGCTGAAACGAATTCCAGGAAAGAAGAACTTCCTTCCAGAAGCTTAGGTATTGCTCATCTTATTAATAGCATTGGTCCACCTACTGGTGCCGCAGATAAAGTTACTCATGTCCTTCAGCTGTGAGAAATGCAGAAACATGATAACAGCTTTATTGGAATTACCAGCCCTTAAAAGACGTCTAATCCATGATATTTTCAGAGCGTTGAAAAATATACCAACTTGGATCATTTTTGTACCCCCTTCGTCATAATCGCCACACATCTGGTCCCTGCCAATCCCATCCGTCTTGCCTTTCCATATAAAATTGAAAAACATATTGTTAAGCTCATGTATCAAGTTGCAATCTGGATTGGGAATGGCCAGAACCAGATGACTGAATCTCGAGATAAAGAGGGACTTAACCACTGCTATTCTACCCAGAACTGTCAAGTATCTCTTCGACCATTGTTTCATCGATTTGCGAATATCATCAACAATACTAGAGTAGTTTAATGCTGGCATCTCATGCAGATCAAGACTGAAATCAACACCGAGCATGGAGAATCTATTTCTAACCCAGTTGAGATGGCTACAAGTACTTAGTGGCAGCTCCTTCCGCTTAGAGTCTATCCAAACAACATTTGTTTTATTGCTATTTATACGTAACCCAGACATATCCGCAAATTGATCAAGAACATTTAAGGTTTCTACAAGCGACCTCTCGCTACCGTCAAGAATAAATGTGGTATCATCGGCGTATTGTGTGATTTTAAACTCCTTGTTATCAATAACAATGCCCTTCATATCATGGTTGTTTCTTGCCATCGTCGCAAGTACTTCAGCACACAGTAGAAAAAGATAAGGCGAGAGGGGATCGCCTTGACGGCAACCCCGGTTGACAAAGAATCTATCAGACATATTGCCGTTAATAAGCAGGCTAGATTCAGCATTGTTATAGAAAAGTCTAATTTATTTCTGAATTGAAGTACCAAAGCCATGCCGCTTAAGAATTTTGAAAATGAAACTATGAGAGACAGTATCGAAAGCCTTTTCAAAGTCTATAAGAAGCAGCATCCCAGGTATTGATTTCTCTTCAGCGTGACAAATGATATCATAAACTATTCTAATGTTTTCACCGATAAAACGACCAGCCATAAAACCATTTTGATCGTCCTCAATAAGCTTTGGGAGAACACCCTTAACTCTATTAGCAATGCACATTGAAGCGAGTTTATAAATTGAGTTAAGTAAAGACATTGGTCTCCAATTTTTTAGGTGTTGTCGCGGCTTATTGCCTTTCGGAAGAAGCGTAATAACACCCAAGTTTTGAAAATGTGAAAAAGATCCCCTATCAAATGCACTGTTCAGCGCACGAATGATGAATGACGAAAGATCTTTCCAGAAAACCTTGATGAATTCAACTGTGAAACCATCCGGACCTGGTGTTTTGTTATTTTGCATCGATTTAAGAGCATTGAGAACTTCATCATATTCAAGGACACCATCAATTTGGCTTGATTCGTCTTCCGACAATGTGGGTATGTTTGGAATCGTATCGAGCAACGACGTGTCGATTTGCTTTTCCTTAATATCACTGTATAAGTTCTCGTAGAACGTCTTGGCTTCATCCAGTATTTCTTTCTGGCTGTTAGTTTTAATACCATTTTGTTTTTCAAGAAAATTGATCGACTTGTTGACATAGTTTTTCTTCAGATCAGCATTTTATAAGGTTAAGGGTGGTATTCCAACATATTTAAAACATTGTTTTAATTAAGTTTTGCTGGGTTTTTATTTAGTAGAAACAACAATATTCTTGAAGTAAATAAATTAAAATTTAAAAAATCAACATGACATTGTGTTCCTTTTAAAATCAAGAAAATATCAGTATACATGTATATGCATAACTTCTTTCTCCCATATAAGGAATTAGCTGTCTAACTTTGATAAAAAGCCAATATTTGTAGGGAATGAAGTAATGGCTTTTCAATAAAATATCGGTCAAAAGTACACACCAAATCACACTAAATGGGTTTGGAAATTGAAATTGTTTCGAACGATGAAGGGGGCACATCCCACCTCACACTCCCCCTGTCCGCGCTAGCGCGGAAAGCGGTGCTTCGCACATTCGTTAACAACAATTCGGTTACAATTTATTTAAACTTTTGGACGGGCAACATTTTAGAAATGTGATCATCTTTAAGTAAAAAATCACTCTTCAGGGTCCAATTTCGCAATTTAGTTGTCTAAAACAGAGTTTTATATCAGTGTTTTTGTACATATCCATATGGAGCTCTATTTAATGGTGTGACCCCTTAAGGGAATTCGGCCATATTTGACCCTTGACCCCGTATTTAAGTATAATTAGGTCAGATATCAGCTGTTTTTTAATTTTATTTCAGCTAAATATTGTAAACAAGGATTTATCAACCAGATTGGGATGGTTTCGATCCAATTATTGCCTTAATTTGACCCATCTTGACGTGTTTTGTTAGTAAAGCCTATTGGAAACTGTGTAATTCTGTGCTATAGAATTTTCGTCAGATTAACGTTTTTGGAATCTTTTCTTATAAAAAAAGAAGACAAATTTTATAATTATATAATAATTATAACCCCCGCCCTTTCAGTAAAAACAAACAAACTCTCCTCACACAATGTAATATTGCTATGTTAATTTGGCTATCTTCAGTAGATAGCAGGATATCCATGCATAACCATTTCCACTCATAAATAATTATAACAACATGGAAATATACTGGAACACAATTGATGTTCCAGTATCGACCGATACTGGAACATGTAAATTGTTCCAGTATCGAGCGATACTGGCAAAAGTCATGTACCAGTATCGGTCGATACTGGTATACCAGTATCTGGGACCTAAAGTACACTTTTCCCCAAGATAACTATTCTAGCACATTTCAAGTACATGCAGCGCAATATTAATTCTCTTAAGGGTGCACTTCACTAAATGGGGTATCCCCTACCCTTAAGAACGCTGTTTAAAACTAAAATCGGAAAGTATGCATCACAAAATCCTCAATTAAAAAGACTTGACAGTAATACAATTGCTTACCTGCCTATAATTTTTGAATTATGATTATTGGGACATCACCTACATGCACCCTGACTATTATAAACTGTGAATATCATCTTGAGAGATCTTTCAAATTTGTGCTTTTTACTGGAAACATTGGCGAATATGGCGAAATTTCCAAGCACGTCAGAGAGGTAGTCAACTCCATGGGCATATTTTGGAAAATCGAGCAGGCTCACCTATCTATTTTTTCACTTTTTGGTGGGAAAATGTGATCATATTTAAGAACAAATCTCTACAGGGTCCAATTTCGCAATTAGGTGGTCTAAAACAGAATTTTATATCAGTGTTTTGTACATATCCCTATGGAGCTCTACTAAGTGGTGTGATCCTGTTATTCACACATCAACATCAGCGCGCGTGTATTGATTTGTCTAATTTCTCTCGAAACAACACATACACATTTGTTGACCTACAATTATCCCTATCGATGGCCTATATTTTTGGTATACATTTGAACAATTAACGTGGCGAAGCTAGATGAGGTGGGGTAGGGTTTGGGGGTAATGACCCTAACCATGCCAGATAACGCTTGCCCCCTGATGCCCCCAATAATCGGATATGCCCCTCCCCCTAATCACATGCCTGTCCCCTTCATGCACCCCAACAAAAATAAAATAAATAAATTGAAGACCTAGTTACGCCACTGATTGACAGTTTTCAAGATAATTAGACGGTTTCGTACTTTTACAGATCGCATTAACAATTTGAAAACATACTCCAACAACTACGGATTATCTATTACATATGTCCAAATCGCGTAGTTATATAGATAAAACTATGACATTATTGAAATCGGAACTTTCGATCACCGCGAATCAAAAAAATAGTATACATTTAGAGACAACACAAAGCTTCCTGTACATTTAGTACATGGACCGTATGAACCTTTTTGTTTTTTATCAATTAACTTTTATATAAGGTTCAATTTAATTACATACAACGTCCGTGGAATACGGAACCAGAATAAACGTAAAAATATATTTCATTGGTTAAATAGCCAGAAATGTGATATATGTTTTTTACAAGACATGTAAGAAGTATATGGTTGTCAAAAATATATTGACTTATGGAACAAAGAGTATGGTGGTAAATATTACAGTAGCAATGGCTCAAACAATTCAAAAGGTCTACTGATTGGCATATCAAATAAATTCAAATCGATCATAAATGCCAAAATTATACACACTGATAATGACGGTAAGGGTTAATAAAAATCTTTTTAATTAGGCACATTTTGATACCAAACATAACACCTAGCAACAAAGATAAACCATGATTAGTAACATTTAAAGAAAATTAGTCACTTTTCAAAAGTCACATTTTCAATTACTACCCGGGAGGAAAATAGGTGTGTGTGAGGTTCACCCGTGTGTGTGACACTGTTATTAACCAGGATTGACCGCCGGGCAATCGATCACACAGTGCAGCCGTTTACACTACCCTGCGCTGGGCGACTGGGCGTACATTTAGAGCGTGTTTCTGCTGGGAAAGAAACCGCTAATAAACGCTAAGATTGCCCAGTAGAAACAGGCAGAACCCGGCAATAATCAGTATTTTTGGTAATCCAAAAAACCTTCACAAACCAGGTTTGGAACCGGCAATAATCGGCAATAAAACCAATAGAAACAGAAAGGCGATTCTTAGCGGTTTGCACCGTGAACCGTGTCACGCTGGGTTATACACATTATTGTGAAGCAATCTTTTTCAGGTGCGGTGGCATTGTTTGGTATAACAAAAGGTCAAATGTCGTGGCCCATCGACTAGGATCTATAAACTTAGCGGTAACTTTTCGCGAGTAGAAACAGGGGGGATTAAAAACTGACCGATTGAAACTTAGCGTTTATTAGCATTTACTTTTTGCAATGCTCCAGCAGAAACACGCTCTATGTGAGCGGGATATTTGATTCCGAACATAAGGGCATTATGTCCTTGTTATTCAATTGGTGTTTTCTTCCGCGTAGTGTATTGAAAATGTGACTTTTGAAAAGTGACTAATTTTCTATAAATGGTGCTAATCATGGTTTATCTTTGTTGTTAGGTGTTATGTTTGGTTTCAAAATGTGCCTAACAAATTCATCCAAATGTCTATCTAGTCTGTTTGGTAAATAAATAATCGAAAATTACTTTAAATGATCTATTAGCTACATTACAAGCACCTACACTTAGTAGGGGTATGGTGTACATGTCCCAAGTAATCAAATAAGGATTATGAGATTCATTACATTCCGGAGTACTGTGTTTACAAATGTGTGGTAGAACATAACATTGTATTCAGTGAGATAATTTGCATATTTTAGACTTCTACACCATACCACTACCCTGTTCTCAATTTAGTGGAATATAATGTACGACATTTCAGAAATGCTGAAATACACTTCTCGATTAGATAGATAACTCATTTACTAGCATTATATTTTTGCTTGATACTTTCTCCCATCAAATTGCTCTCATCCATACATTCGTACGCTGACCTTTCGTTCCTACATGTAGCAGCCCTCAGGGGCTGTTGCGATTATGCAAAGCCTAAAGCTTATCATTTATCGTTATCTTATAATCTTTAAATATTGAAGCATGCTAGTGTTTTGCAACGACTTTCTACGACGTTGACTAGCTAAAGTGCTCAACAAAAGAAAGTCACACACTTTGTTTATGTCCTATATTGTGAATTTAAGGTATGTTTTAACCAACCAGGCTAGATAGACATCTTGATTTCTTAGGCACAATTTGGTACTAAATTTGCCACAAAACAACAATGATAAGCCGTGATTAGTCCCGTTGGAAGAAAATCCGTGACAGTTCTAAATTCAAATGCTTAATTTGATTTCACTTACTTTTGATTCAATTTACTTAATTCAGTTATTTTTAGTTTGCTAAGTCGCAAACGCGCCTGCAACGTTCATATCCCATTTGTGGAGTTTGTTGCGTTACCCGATAGATACAGATACAGATAAAGGCATATTGATGAATAGAGCTTGGAGAAAAAAAAATCTCACTTCAAAAACTGATGAAGTCGAATACAATTTGTGTTAAGCGTTTTGTAAATGAATTTAGAAATTTACAAAAATGATGACACGGTTTTCTTACAAAATAACAACTCTGCTATTCCACATTACTAAATAAAGCTCCATCACATACTTTTATTTTGATTTTCTGGCACACTCAGGCAATCTCTTCAATAACTATCTTAATCACTAGGCTTATAAGTTTGGATGCGAAATATATGTTCTTTTTTAATACCTTCATGTTCTTGTTCTTATTCTAGTTCTTGTTCTTGTTCTTCTCCTTCTTCTTCACCGAGTTCCTCTTGTTCTTGTTCTTGTCCATGTTCTTGTTCTTGTTCTTGTTCTTGTTCTTGTTCTTGTTCTTATTCTTATTCTTGTACTTGTTCTTGATTTCTCCGTGTCTTCTAGGATTGTTCCTGTTCTTGTTTTTGTTCTAGTTCATATTTTTCTTATTCTTGTTTGTGTCCGTGTTTTTGTTCTTGTTATTTTTCTTGTTCTTCACCTTGTTCCTCTTGTTCTTGTTCTTGTTCTTGATTTCTCCTGTCTTCTAGGCTTGTCCCTGTTCTTGTTTTTGTTCTTGTCCGTGTCCGTGTTCTTGTTATTGTACTTGATCTTTTTCTTGTTCTTGTTCTTGTTATTGCTCTTGATTTGCTTTTGTTTTTGTTTTTGTTCTTGTTCTTGTTCTTGTTGCAGTTCTTATTCATATTCTTTTTTGTTCTCCTCCTTGTTCTCCTCCTTGTTCTTCTCCTTGTTCTTCTCCTTGTTCTTCTCGTTCTTTAACTAGTTCTTGTTCTTGTTCTTCTTGTTCTTGTTTTCTTCTTGTTCTTCGTGTTCGTGTTCTTTTTCTTTTTCTTCTCCTTGTTCTTTTCCTTGTTATTCTTGTTATTGTTTTGTTTTTGTTCTTGTTTTCTTATTATTCTTGTTCTAGTTCTTCTTGTTCTTGTTCTTGTTCTTTTCTTCTCCGTGTTATTGTCATTGTTCTTGTTCTTCTTCACCTTCTTGTTTCTTCTTCATATTTTTGTAATTGTTCTTGTTCTCGTGCTCATTCTCATTCTCATTCTGGTTCTTGTTCTTGCTCTTGTTCCTGTTCTTGTTCTTCTTGTTATTGTTCATGTTCTTTATGTTCCTTTGTCTATTTATTTTATTTATCTTATTCTTGTTCTTGTGGTTCTTGTTGTTGTGGTTCTTGTTCTTGTTCGTATTCTTATTCTTGTTCTTGTTCTTGTCCTTGTCCTTGTGCTTGTCCTTGTCCTTGTCCTCGTCCTTGTCCTTGTATTTGTTCTTGTTCTTGTTGCTGTTGCTGTTGCTGATCCTGTTCTTGTTATTGTTCTTGATCTTGATCTTGATCTTGTTCATGTTCTTGTTCTTATCCTTGTTCGTCTAATTCTTGTGTTTGTTCTACTTCATCTTGTTCTTAAATTTTGTCTTGTTCTTGTTCGTGTTCTTATTGTCCTTGTTCTTGTTCTCGTTCTTGTTCTTGTTCTTGTTCTCGTTCTTGTTCTCGTTCTTGCTCTCGTTCTTTTCGTTCTTGTTTTTGTTCTTTTTCATCTTGTTCTTGTTTTTGTTCTTTTTCATTTTGTTATTGTTTTTGTTCTTTTTCATCTTGTTATTGTATTTTGTCTTGTTTGGTTTTTGTACTCGTTCTCCTTGTTCTTGTTCTTCGTATTATTGTTCTTGTTTTGATCTTGATCTTGTTCTTGTTCTGGTCCTTATTCTTGTTCCTGTTCTTGTTTTCGTTCTTCTTGTTCTTGTTCTTGTTCTTGTTCTTGTTCTTGTTCTTGTTACTGATGTTGATCTTGTTCTTGTTCTTGATCTTGATTTTGATATTGATCTTGATATTGATCCTGATCCTGTTCTTCATCTTCATCTTCTTGTTCTTGTTGATCTTCTATTTTCTTCCTCTTCTTTTTCCTCTTCATTTTCTTGTTCTTGTTCATGTTTTTCTTCTTGTTCTACTTATTGTTCTTATTCTTGTCCTTGTTCTCGTTTTTGTTCCTGTTCTCGTTCTTGTTCCTGTTCTTGTTTTTTCTTGTTCTTGGTTCTTGTTCTTGTCCGAGTTTGTATACCTGTTCTTGTTCTTGTACTTGTTCTTGTTCTTGTTCGTGTTCTTGTTTGTGTTTGTGTTTGTGTTTGTGGGGGTGTTTGTGTTTGTGTTTGTTTTTGTGTTTGTGTTAGTGTTTGTGTTTGTGTTTGTGTTTGTGGGGTGTTTGTGGGTGTGTTTGTGTTTGTGTTTGTGTTTGTGTTAGTGTTTGTGTTTGTGTTTGTGTTTGTGGGGGTGTTTGTGGGTGTGTTTGTGTTTGTGTTTGTGTTTGTGTTTGTGTTTGTGTTTGTGTTGTGTTTGTGTTCGTTTTCATTTTCGTGCTTGTGCTCGTGTTCGTGTTCTTGTTCTTGTTTCATTTCTTTTTCTTCTTTTTCTTATTCTTGTTGGTGTTGGTTTTCTTGTTCCTGTTCGCGTCCATGCTCGTGTTCGTGTTCGTGTTCGTGTTTTTTGTTCTTGTTCTTGTGCTTGTTTTTGTTCGTGTTCCTGTCCTGTTCCTGTTGTTGTTGTTGTTGTTTTTGCTGTTATTGTTGTTTTTGCTGTGTTCATGTTTGTGTTCGTTTTCGTGTTCTTGTTCTTGGTCTTGTTCTTGTTCCTGTTCCTGTTCTTGTTTTCGTTCTTATTGTTTTTGTTCCTGTTCTTGTTCTTGTTACTGATATTGATCTTGATCTTGATATTGATCCTGATCCTGATCTTCATCTTGATCAAGATCTTGATCTTGATCTTCTACAGACTGTAAGGAACACAATTTTATTTTTAACCCAATGTTAAAATCATGCAATGTCAAAATATTTTACACTCGGTGTTAAATTCCGTTTTGGCTACCAGAATAATTGTATTTGGTCTTTTTAACTACTTGCGTTTAACAAATTGTGACTAATCTACTAAGTCGTCTAGAAATTGGGTTGGGCCACTTTCACAATATCATACAATCTTGCTTGTATAAATTAAATGGTTAGGGTATCATGCAAGGAACATTAAGGAGAACAATATAATTCTTTTTCAAATCGTTTTATTTTATTTGAATAAATAAATTCATAAAATAAATAAATAATATCTTGATGAATTTATTAAGGGTCCATTTCTTGTATTTTTTTATTTAAAAAAAAAGGAGTTTAAACAAGTTCTCTGTAAGCTTGGATTATAAACAAAAATCGCATACCTCATAGCCTAGTTTCTGAGACAAAGTTTCTTCTTTGTCTGACCTAAATGAAATAGCTCATTACACCTCCAGAGCAAACGGTAAACACAAAGAGTATCTCAATCAGTGTTATTCTGAAGATATGTTTCGTTTCATATCACTGAATTGTGATGGCAAATCTGTCCACTATCCACTATCTACCACCACGTCCTTCCACATGCCGTTCATTCGTGGCCCCACTGCTGATACATATCATTGCTGGCACGCCTGGGCATTCTATCAAGTCTAAGTTCATTGAAAGCATCCTGGATTCTACGACGAAGTTGGTGATTCCATGACTACTTTAGACAGCTGATCATATCTCTTATAGAATAATAATAATAATAATAATAATAGGTATTTATATAGCGCCTTACATCAAAAAGATCACAAAGCGCTTTACAGAGCAATGTAAAGTGAGAGCATAAAAAAAATACAAGGCGCAAATAATAAACAAATATGGCCTACAAAATACACTATAATATACAGTGTTACAGCGAATATACACAAATCAAGATACAATAGTTATAGTATGTAAAACAAGAATGCTGCACATAATAGACATAACTATATTGTCTGGTTAAAAAGATGAGTTTTTACAGACGATTTAAAAATTGTAACAGTCCTAGAGTTACGGATATGTAAAGGAAGATTGTTCCAGAGTTTTGGTCCTGCAACACAAAAAGCCCTATCTCCGTATGTTGCAGTGGTACTTTTTGGAACTACAGGGTGAGTCAAAAAAAAGTGTACTCAACTTCAGCGATTTTTTTAGTGAAAAATATTCGTTTGTTTTCCAAACAATTTACTACGGGATAAAGACCGATTAATTAGCTTTAATATGAATTTTATCTGGTTTAGATTGGTTGAGGGAAACTTATTTTACGCTGTTTTGAATAAAAGTGACCAATTTAACGTCCGAACACGCTTCCAGATCTTGACCATTATATTTCATAAGATACGACCAATAACAAATTACAATGCCGACAGCGAAAGGATCAATTCCTTTGTTATGAAATGATTAAAGTGTGGTAATTGTGTCATGAATAGGCCTTAAAGCTGTCTATTGACCCTTAGTGCAACCATCCTAAGCACACACTCAAAGATCAGGAGAAAGACCTAACAAGATGCTGGATTTTCAAGTGGGTTTCTATTCATTAACAGTGACAGTTCTGATCAATATCCAATCAATTATTTGTTGGCGCGTTATTCAAATGCTAAATAGCAGCATGTGTTCTTTAGTATGTTTTTTTAATCAGTGCATGGCTTGCTTACAGTAAACATGGCTCCACAGTACAGTGTCAGGCAGAGAACCTTTATAGCCTTAAAATATCATGAGACTCAAAGTCCACTGAAGGTGCAACGTCAATTTAGAATTCAATTTCCCAATGCCAACAGGATACCTTCAAAATCTGCCGTTTACAAGATCGTAAATAAACTAACAAATCACGGTACTGTTCGTAATCGGAATAGCGAAGGTTCTGGCAGACCACGCAGTGGGCGCTCCGGAAGAAACGTCAATCGAGTTAGAGCGGAATTGCAGAGAAATCCAAACATCAGTTCGAGGAATAATCCCCTTCCGAACCTCTCACAATCAACGTTTAACAGGATAACCAGACAAGATCTGCACTGGCATCCGTAAGTTATGGAACGACACCAAGCATTACAACCTGGAGATCATGCTAGAAGAATGGCATTTTGTCAGTGGTTGGTTAACCGCCCCGACAGATTTTTTAGAGAGACTCTTATTGTTGACGAGGCCAATTTTTACATGAATGGCACAGTTAACTGCTCCAATGTTCGTTGTTATGCGCCAAGAGGCCAACCTCCTCGTAACTTTGCCTTTAATGTACCAAATGATAGGAGGAAACTGTCAGTTTGGATTGGTCTTATAAATGACAAGGTTATTGGTCCCGTCTTTATTAATGGCAATCTCAACGGACAGCGCTATCTTGACATCATTAACCAAACTGTAGTTCCTGAACTCATCAGACTATACGGCCAACAACGCAATGGAGCAATTCGCAGAGTGTGGTATATTCAAGATGGAGCAGGTCCACATCGCGCCCGCATAGTGCAACAGAGACTGGTGCAACTATTTCCAAATAGAGTGGTTGCATTGAATCATGTTGTTGAATGGCCCCCCCGCTCGCCGGATCTTACTCCTTTGGACTTTTTCCTTTGGGGATACCTGAAGCAAGAAGTGTATTCGCCGGGCCCACCACTGAGTCTTCAAGTACTGCGGCAACGTATTGTCAATGCATGCAGAGCTTTGCGCCGAATAAGGATCTCCAGAGATGCCATCTACAGCATGAAGACCAGAGCGAGAGTTTGTATCAACAACAATGGCGGTCATGTAGAAGGAAGGGCTGCTTGAGTATTTATTGATGGACTTACATGAAAACATATTATTGTTTTCAGGAATACATTTTACATGAAGAGAGAGAAAGAGAGGGATAAACTATTACTTACTAGTCTTACTGTGGACATTGACAATTTTTGATTGTTTCAAGGATAATATTTACTTAATCGGACATATTTACGAAAAATAAGTGCAATATTATGTTTATTGATTTTATCAAAATACTATATCGTTTATTATTCACATTATCAGATAGTCACTGGTGACAATTTTTATTCAATATCCTCATCTAGTTTTATCATGTTTATGAATATCCCTTGCGGACTATCTAATCCTTGCAATTATTATTTATTAACTGACAGTGGTGATACGATTTAATCCATATTTCATGTTTTAATCTATTAGGAGACAATTTTGAACAAGTCTATTGTCTACTTAATTCTTTTAATAAACAAGATGTGTAATGATTTACATCATAATCCTAGTAAACATTATTATGCTCGTTAAGCTTGAAATTAAAAACCGTGTTTTTGGTGAAAAAACAGCTCCTGTACAAAAATAGTCATATTTACTTAACGGTATCATCAAATAGCGTGATTTTTTTTCCAGATGGTAGCAAAGAAATGGCGCAATCATTTAAAGTTTTGTTTGCCTTGATTTTGTGGTCAGAAATATTTTTTTTCATTTTTTCAATTTGGGTACACTTTTTTTTGACTCACCCTGTACGAGGAGTTTACGGCTACCAGAACGGAGATTTGCAGACGGACAATATGGGGTGAGAAGCTCATTGATGTAGTTGGGTGCAGAGTTGTTGAGAGCTTTGTATACAGTTAGAAGAATTTTAAAAATGATGCGTTTTTTAATAGGTAGCCAGTGAAGGTCTTTAAGGATCTGGGTCATATGTGTGCGTTTGTTAACAACAGTGACAAGTCTCGCGGCCGAATTTTGAACTCTTTGCAGTTTGTTAATGAGTTTGTCAGGGAGTCCATAGAGTCGACTATTGCAGTAGTCTAGCCGTGATGTTACAAACGCATGGACTAGCCTCTCAGCTGATCCACGGTCAAGATACTTTCGGACCTGTCCGATGGCACGTAAAGCATATGTGGCATTCTGGCATACCCTGTTGACATGAGACGTCATTGTTAGGTGGCGGTCAAAGACGACTCCAAGGTTGCGTACTTTTTCTGAGGGGGGTATGCCACAATCCCCGATGGTGACTGCATCGACCGGAGCGGTTTTGGAAAAACGAGAGGTGATATGAATGACCTCTGTTTTCTGGTCATTAAGTTTTAGTTTATTGGCCAGCATCCAGCTTTTAACATCCGTGAGACAACATTCCAATCGCTTAATTTTGTCAGCCCTATCAGGGGCATCAAATGAACAGTATAGCTGTGTGTCGTCCGCGTAAGATAAAACATTTATTTCATGGTCAGAGATCACATCTTCAAGTGGAGCGCTGTACATACTGAAGTTCATAGGACCAACAACTGATCCTTGTGGCAAACCGTATTTAAGTGGTTTTCCATTGGACACATGTCGACCAACTGCAACTGACTGTTCGCGGTTAGATAGGTATGATTCAAACCAATTTCGAGCAGTGCCAGAAATACCGTATCTGGAGTCCATTCGGTTAAGGAGCAAGTTGTGGTCGATAGTGTCAAATGCAGCGGATAGGTCGAGGAGAACAACAACCACTTCTTTTCTGCAATCCAATGAATAAAGAAGGTCATTTTGGAGTCGTAAAAGTGCTGTTTCTGTACTGCAGTTTGGTCTGTAAGCTGATTGGTGGGGCGCGTATAGATCGTTGGATGCCAAATGCTGGTGGAGCTGATTACAGACTGCCCGTTCCTCCATTTTTGATAGGAAGCTGAGATTGTCATGAAACAAAGTTTAATCGAATGCTAAGATAATTCCCTTTGCACGACATAAAAAACTCAAAACAGAAATTCTACGGGAGATATTTTCAATATTTTTTTCAAATGTGTATAACTTTTTGTTTGTTACAGCCTGTATTTCTTCGTCTGCTTCTTAGATTTATGTTTTCAACAATTTACAATTCGCAACAAATTATAGTCTTGATGTTTATAATGTTTCTCCTGTTGCCTGGATGCTGGTCATTGACGGTCAACATCGTGTCGTGTTTTTTTTTGCTTACGTTGTTTTGATCAATTGCGTTCTATTTTGTATTGATTCAATTAAGAAAATACAATTATTTGTATCCTTAAAATACGCAATATGTATTAAACGAGATAGAGATTATAACTGTCGTAAAATGTTTGCAACATTTACAATAATAACTTTCATGTTCATCAATAGTTTTAATTATATTTCAGTTCTGTATGCTGAGTTAGCAGACAAACAAATGCACGTGTTTGCTATTCCTGAGACCTATGATAGGGGATCCAGTTATCCACCTCGTGTTCTTATCACAACGTCTTCGTTGGACCCAGTCCTCACCACACTCACCATTCCAGGTTTGGGATTTGAGGTTGATACGACGATAACAAGATATAACAACGCTGACATCACATTGCCTGTTTCTGCTCGTGTTACAGATGCCGGATTGTATGATGACAAAGCCATTATTGTTATCTCCTCCTATGCAGTTAACATACATGCATTCGATAATGATTACGCTCAATTTGATGGATTCTCAGTCCTTGAAAACCTTCAATTAGGCATGGAGTATATAATCCCATCTTATCAGCCATATATTTCGTCTTACCCATCTAGTTTCACAATCACTGCACTTGATAACGAGACATCTGTTGATTTTGTAACCAAAGCTGGTAGAGAACACAGTATCAATCTCGAACAATTCGAGACTTTTCGTTTCAATGGCGCAAACGACGAAGACTTGACAGGGACATTCATAAAATCTAACAAACACATATCTGTAACTAGTGGAATGTTCGCTAAGGTACCTAGAGGGCAAAGCAATCCCGATGGTTTACTCGTTAATGTTCCACCTGTTGAATCATGGGGACAAAGATTCGTGTTGGCTCCAATCTTGACAAAATCCTGTGGATACGTATATCGTGTTATTTCCGGTAACCAGACAACGACGCTGTCCATATCTAATATCGGGACCGTGGAACTTCAAGGAGGAGGACAGTATTATGAGGCCAATGTCGCGACTGAGACGATGGTTACGATTCAGTCGAATTATCCAGTACTGGTTGTTAAATACATGAAGGGGTATGATGCTTGTGATAATCGTGGTGATCCTGCAATGATAGTTGTTATCCCAATAGATTCTTACTACAACAACGTTACCTTCCCAGTTTTTAAAATGAAATATACATCACAATCCCAATTCCATTCCATAAACGTCATTATAAATTGTAGTGACGTTGACGGCCTCGTATTTGATGATACGACCTCCATGTCAGATTGGGATCAGCTAACTACTGAAGACGAATCCATGTGCAGTATCCGTGGTGAAGTGACACCAGGTGTGCATAGCGTTGTAAATACGAATCCGTTGGCGACATTCACCGTCTCTATCTACATGATGTATGTAGGTTTTTGGACTTCCTATGCTTACCAGGCTGGATTCCCCTATTCAGGTGAGTACCTCGTGTATGAAAAATATCATATGTAGTCAAAGGTTCTGGCGCAAAAGATGCATTTTCTGTATTTCTGCATAGAATACCCAAAATTGTAAACCACATGTTTCCATGTTCGTTGAATAAATAGCCTACACCATTCATTTGATGGATGAATTAATAAGAAGAAACAATCATAAGGAAATCGGCTATCTCAATATTTCACTCGATTGTCTAGAATAAGCTTGTGGTTCAATGTATTTGTTCATGACAAATTTAAATGGCACTAAATATTCAGTTTATTTAATTAAATTACTCACATAATATGCTCTCTCTAACCCTACAAAAGTCCAAAGCATGGGAGACAGAAGAAATACGTTTATCATATGAATACAAATTCATTTTTTTTAAAAGAAAATATCCTATGAAAATGATTTTCCTCATGTTTTATTAAATTCAACTACAGTTCCACTTATTCCAAGTACTGAGGTCCCTCCTTCCACTGATTTATCTCCGGTCACGACTATTGATGGTAAGTTGAAATGTTTTGCCAACTTTAATTGCATGTTTATTCTATGTGGAAACAAACAAGCAAAAATAATCAAACAAACACTCAAACACCCCAACAAACAAACAAAACAAACAAACAAGAGCAAACATACAAACAACAAAACAAACAAACAAACAAACAAACAAACAAACAAACACAGTCAGCAAAACAAACGAACAAACACCCCTATATTTAACGAAAAACACCTCAACAAACAACGATAAAATAGGCTGTACCATATTTGTCGTGTCGTCGGCGACCATACACGACTCCAAATATGACACAGACTATACATTATAAGACAATCGTATATAGCAACACAGCTACGAACTATATTTTAGTCCCTAAGTGTAAAAAGAGAAATTCCACACTCATTAAAAATATCATAACTAATTATAACATCATGTAATCATGTAATTTGCACATGCACTCAGAAGAGATTGTTAGCTACATTATATTTGTTACCAAAACTGCAACGTATCGGAGATTTGCCGCATTTTATGAGAAATCATGCTGTTTGAAACGTGACATTTTTATCATAACGTAACTAACGATATATAGGAAGCATAGCGTCATTGGATTTTTATAAATTAACCTATGGTTTCTTATGAGTGAAGCCTGTCTTTTTTTGCGCCCATCTCCGAAATATCTTGTGAATCTTTTATGCATACACATGTGTACCCAGGGCCGCCGTCGATAGACCTTCCTCCCAGGGGACATGGTGTCAATCTTAATCTGTTTGAAGAAAAGTCCACACTTGCTGCCGACACAGGTTTCGTGGTTGATTGAAAGCTCATTATAATAGGATGATTCTCTCCATTTTTGTTTTTGTTTACGTCTACGAATCACCAGACAGATTTGAATTTTCATGTTAAACCATGTGTCGTTATTGATATCTTCATTGCTTATGATATATTTAGGACTGAATCTTCTATGTGATGGCACAAATATGTCTGCTATATTCAACACTTCTTTATTGCCATTTGATTTTGCTAATGACGTACATCTGTGGGATGAGAATTGTACTGCATCAGCTTATAGTGATAACATGGCAATCATTACAACGGACTATCACAAGTGTCACACCGTTATGGAAGTAAGAAGAATACAGGTGTCCCCAAAACCCTATATTATTAGATTGGTATAAACACGCACCAAAACACCTTTTAAATAACGGTAAATTCGGCGAATATCTTGCTTGTGCATATAATTTTAATAGAGTGGAATCAAGAAGGTGTTTGAATTGGGGGGGGGGGGGGGGGGGGTAACCCTTTTTACATGAAGTTTATCAAGCGCTGTAACGTTTGAACTATTAATGTGATGTATATATATAAAAGTACAATTTGAAATTTGGACTCAACAGGTTTTACAAATCTGTTTCGTAAGGACCGTTGTTATATACGAGGGGCGTTCAATAAATACCTGCAACCATTGTTTTTCTCCACTCATGCGCGACGCATGCCAACTAGAATTAGGGTAATTTGAAATACGGGTCTTTATCTTTCCTCGCATGCATGAATGAACAATATCATTTGTGGGATTACGTAATGGCACATGCGTAAAATCAATACTCTCTGGACACTGCATGAAAAATAGCTGATCAGGGCGGAGAATATTTGCAAGCAATTTGATGCACAGTTACTTTTTTCAAAATATCTCAAGAACCGATGCATGGAATAAGTTGCCGTTTGAAACAGTGATAGACCAGTACTATGTGCTCAACAATATTTATTTTTAGATGCAAATTATGAAGAAAAAGGCACTTATTATGTAACACTAAAACGTCATCTTTTTGTCATCTTTTTTGTTTTAGCTTAAAAGAAATTCTTTAATGAATAAACAGTCAAGGTCAAGGTATCCAACCGCAAGATTTGTCTTAAACCTCTTGTTCCTCATTGTTACATGTCCTAGATTTAAATGGGAGATTACAAAGACAATATCTGAAACCGTTTTTTGCAGAGAAAATTTTTATACAATGAAGCTCTTTTTACCCAATTTGAGAAAATTCACTATACTGACCATAACATCAAATTGAATTGTATTTTCAAATAGATGTTTACATTTTTGAACTTTGTATATGTATTGAAGTTTACCACAGTTCTTGTTTTCTTAAATTCAATTCCTTATCTGTAACTTTTACGTTGGTTGCAGTGATTGTTTAACATTTCTACTCATTATGAGCGCTTTCTGACCACCGTGCGTTCTACGCATGCGCAGATTTTTATTCCAAGTTCAACAATTCTCGATGTATTTATTGATACCCTGTCATCTATACAATAACGAATCCTGCATTTGTTGTGGTATTTCAGGAAATCCCAATTGTTTGCTATAACTATCATTTTCATTTCTTTGGATTTTCGGCATTTTGGGGCTCACTGTCAAAGCCTAATGTTGACCAAGATAAGATGCAGTGTATTTCCAAAAGTTGTCTTTGACAGAACCTCTCCATTTGGGACCTCGTTGAACATGGTCTCTGGTTTACAGATGCAAAATGTTAAACTTGCACACTAATCCGGAACAAAGTTCTGCTCATTTCAATACACGTGCTATCAAGCAAATTCAAAATTTCAGTGTCCAAATATGGGTTATTTTATGCTAATGCTATTACGTAATTATGAATATTCAGTAAATCCAGATTGTGTTAAATGATAGATTAAGGTTCATACTTTATAATGTACCCACTTAGATTTCACAGAATCACTCAGGTGTGGAGAACAACAATGGTTGCGGGTATTTATTGAATGCCCCTCGTAAGTATATATTTTCAGAAAGGAAATGTGTCAGAGAATCCATTTTTGCTATCAAAGTTCACTTACATTCCAGATGGGTTTTTTTATCACAATCTTTTGGACAACGTAACAAAATAAGTTTTCAGCAATCCGAAATTGCACCAAAATCATCTAAAGACAATTTTCTAGGATCAATTGGGTTTTTTTCTTCATACAAATCTTAAGCTTTATAAGTTTTTGAAGGTAAAAAACTATTTGTTGACAATTCTTGGTCAACATTTTACAAACCAAACATTTTTATGAAGAAATAAAAAATATTCCTAGAGAAGTGTCTTTATATGATTTTGGTGCAATTTCGGCATTTTTACTAAAAAATCAATTTGTTACGTTAAATGAAATCGAGCCAGCATTTAAAAAAAAAAAATGTTATTCGTGAAATTTGATTTAAAAAAAAATGGATTCTCTCACTCATTTCCTTTCCAATAATGTATACTTTTATATATATATCACATTAATAGTTCAAAAGTCCTTCGCGCGTGTTGAGAACAACTTAAGGCACCTGCATTGATGCAATTTAAACACCTGATTGATTCTACCACTTTATAATTGGGAACATAGTTCCACGACATTATTTTATTAGATATTTGCGCACAACATGATCTATGATGTTATACGAATAGAGTTCCAAACGAGACAAATCTGATCAAAATTAGAATCTACCAATTTTCACAATGTTTGTGATGTAATAATTATCTATAAGATAAAATCTTAAGCAACATGATCAAATAGCAATTGCTGGAGGATTACAATGAAACAAGTGTTCCATTTTCAAAGGGGTGACACCGCGATATAATTCCGCCATTAAAATAAACGTATCATCATTGATTATGTGCATCATTTAAAAACAGGTGACAATGCTACATTTTGTCCAAACCCAACTAAAATCGAACTTTCAGGTTTTTTAAAAGTTACAAACAGTTTATCAAGTGAGAAAACAGAATAAAATATTTGTCACTTCTTTTTACCTTTACTCAAAATCAATATTCTCGACATACGACTCATTCCGCTAGATCGCCTCATATAAATGTTCCCTTCGTAACCATAAAGTTAGTTGTTTCGTCACATGACAGTTTTTACAGTAAATACCACATTTTGTATAACTTCGTAAACATTGATCGTTATAAGTAAAGCCCATTTTTCCAGGCAAAAGGTAATAATGTGGCTATTATCTTTTGTCAAGTTTTTGTCTTCCACCTATGACTTTCAATATTATATTCCCAAGTACATTTTTATCTTGATGTTGAATAATTAACATATGCGTAGAAATCGAGTAAGTGTGACCTGTCATTCAAACATTATTAAGGTATTTGTCCTTAAATTCTATCTATATTGATCTTCTTCGTTGTTTAGGAATCGGAGGACCACATTATTTTCCGCAATGCACTCATTCTACGCCCTAACGACCCCTCATCACCAATCAAACTACCACAAGTTGAAATTGAGTGTCGAGTTGAACGCCGTCATATGTTGGATACTAGTTTCCAAGCTTCTTTGAAGAAACATGTCTCATTCGGAAACTTTTCGTTTGAGCTAGAAATCTACCAAGATGACACATATAGCGCCCTCTATGAGCCTGAAGACTACCCAGTGGATGTTAAGTTAGGTGATGATCTGTTTCTATCTGCAAGTGTTACTACTGTCAATGACTTGGAAATCTTCGTCGATTCATGTTGGGGGACGCCCTCTATCAATCCATGGGACGATACGAGATACTCTGTAATATCCAACGGGTAAGAATTTACGTAAATATGTCTGTGGTGTATGACTTCACGTTGGTGTCCTTGAAGAATAGGGTGATTAGGCGACGACAACCAACCCGCAAGCTAACCTCTAATAACCACCCCGTTGTACGTGCAAGCGAACCTCTAAGACTTTAAAAACAATCGTGAAATGTTGGTGATTGTCATCATTTTCGAAATGTTTAAACAATGTCAAATATTTTCATAATGTTTCAATAAAAAGGTCAATTAAGAAAAAAATCAACGTTTTTTTAATAAAA
Source organism: Ophiura sarsii (assembly GCA_035610835.1). Taxonomy (NCBI): domain Eukaryota; kingdom Metazoa; phylum Echinodermata; class Ophiuroidea; order Amphilepidida; family Ophiuridae; genus Ophiura; species Ophiura sarsii. The sequence goes on along the minus strand of CM069449.1, from coordinate 1,314,351 downwards.
TTTCACCAACATTTTTCTAAAGATTTCTGAACATTTAAAGAAGAAAAAAGTTGTTGATCGGGCCCGTAGACCAGGTTTTATTTTTCGCCGTCAAGCAATACTTATAGGCTCAGGTATCATTTTAGATGACATAATAAATTGCTATAATATCATCACCCACAATTTCAGATGCGAAAACTGACACTACTTTTCTACAATCAGTGCTAACACAGAAATATTTAGGATTTGGAACAATATAGCCTCATCTACCGTTGTCACCTCGAGTGGCATTATAGTAGTATGACAATCAGTGTATGGAAACAATATTTCACATCATACTTTGTATAACCCAATGCTTCATAACGTGTAAAATAATATGTACGAAACAAAGACACCCGGATTGATAAACCACATCAACTGCTGTAATGGCACTGTGAATACCCCTGTGACGGGTATAACAGAATTACTCCGCTGTAATATTATGTGAGAAAGGGTTGGGTATATATAGGTTGGGTTAATTGATTTCTAAACCGGAATATATGTAACCATTGTTGTATTGTGTCGTATTGTGTGTTACATAGATGTCCAGACGACAATTCCGTGACATTCATTGAATCTGGAGAAGACAGAACCCAACGATTTTCCCTTGCAGCATTCGCCTTTAAAGGAGACAATTGGCTGGTGAGTACCCATTAACACAAACAGCATGAGGGTGATATGCAAACAATTTATTATCCGAGCAATTGGCTTTTTACAACTACTTGGTAGTTCCTATCACTGCAGATTCTTTGAGTCCATTTTAAGCAAACTTTCAATGACTTGTCTGGACTCGACTCGGAATCGACTCGATTTTGGGACTCGAGAAACAGATGAATCGACTTGACGCAAGACTCGACCACTTCGTAACTCAGTTCAACTCTGAGACTTACCACCATTCATATGATTTGACCTCTATCAAAGTAAATGACTCGTGTGGAAATAAATAAAGTATTTTACGAAATCATTTTAAACTAATTCATCAGTCGACAATCCAGCAATCCAGCAATCGAATGCTAGTCTACAGTCCTCAAAATAAGTAAGAAATATCTCCAGAGTTGAAAATTTAGGAGACTGTTATTACGGCAAGGGCGCTTCTTAGGGATAACAGTTTATTTACCTTTGTCAGAAGGAATTCCAGTTCGGGCTTGTTATCAACCTAATAATCACGCCCATGATTAAAGTTCACATTTTACCAGTAGGGATTTGTCCCAGTATTGAACCACTATACTGTTACATAATTATGTTCCATACTGGACAATTTTATATTTGGCGGTGGGCAATGTCCAATAATGGAACACTGACTTTGTAACAGTATCGAAAGATACCGAGTGTTCCAGTATCGGACGATACTAGTACTATCCAGTATCTGGGACTTGTTCGACGAGGATTGTTCATTAAGTAATGAAAGTGATCATGGTATGGGATGCATGAGTGATTGAGGGAAAGTGTGATCAACACAAAGTATTAACCTTTGTCTTTCAAACAATACAATTTTGGATGATTTTGGATGAACTATGACGTCAAAGCATTAGCTTAAAGTAAGTACACTTGGGACACTGCTAAATCAGTTATTTGGCGGTAAATTTGAATTGTTTGTATGAGACACGTGGTAAGAAGATTGCATAACATGACCCCAGAAGCAGGTAAATCCCAATTATTGTTTGCATATTTATGATACCTAAGACAATAACTTTAATCCTTGTGTAATTTGAAATATGTAGTATAAATAGAAAATGTAAGGGGAAGCAATTGAATACAAATAGTATACAAATATCAGTATTTCAAACAGCCTATTTTCACTGACAAATTCCCAGTCAGTGAATCGCTAATGTTGCGGAAAATAAAATAAAATAGGAAAATCTAAGAACTTTAACCAGTTTGGGCGATATCATAGGATAGGTAACTAATTAGCTGAACTTATTCATATGAAACATACAACAAATATGCGCATGCGCAGACGGCAGATATGTTTGAGCTGGGCCAAAATTGGTTAAAATCATGATATTTGCCAGATAAAAGCTTACTGTGCCTTCAAAATATAATCAGAAACATCGAAAAATGCTTAAATCAATGTGCATACTTATTTTGATAATCAAAATGAAGATAAACATGAACGTATCAATCAAATATGGCTGCCAAAACCTCTTTTATTACTGCTATCTTTACAGCTAATACTCGATGTGTATTGTTAAAGTAATCGTGACATTATTTCAACGGTTTGATCAGCTCCTTTTGAAATCCCCACTATTATTGCTTTACATCCCACAACAATTTATTTAAATATAATCCCTCCATTATTCTTTATTTGTTGTTGTTTTCTATGGTTTATCGTTGCGGATTTTCCCTAATAAGAACTTATTTGAGATTGTCCCTTTTTGTTTGTTTTAAGGAATTTAAATCTTAAAAAAAGTGTCAAACAAAAATTATTGTTTGTTCTTACTATTCACCACGTGCTATCTGTTTCAATGCTTGCATTGTCGAGATATACGCAAATGAATCAATCAACCCATATTTCAACCTATTACATATCCAGCCAAATATTGACATATTTCAGGCAGTGTCCAGAGTGTAGTTACTTTAAGCTAATGCTCTGACGTCATAGTTCATACCTAGAAATCCAAAAGTGTATTGTTTGAAAGACAAAGGTTCATACTTTGTATTGATGACACTATCTGTCAATAGAATCACTTATGCATCCCATACCATGATCACTTTCATTATTTATTGACTGACCCTCGTAAAGTACACCTTTTCCGAATCGATTTCCCTGATTCGGTTACAAGTTGGACAGCTATAATATACACATATATTTAAACACTGAGGCTTGTGGCACGAAGTATAGCGTCAAACTGTCCCGGCAAATTGTTAACGGATCCAATGTCTTTTGTAGGTATTCTTGCACTGTTCCGTCGTAGTTTGTGACTCTACATCTCCTAATTCTATTTGCAAGGCAGATTGTAATGACCAGACATCCCGTGTTCGACGATCGAATGAAGATCTGCATACCGTCAGCAGTGGACCTTTAGTAGTTCGTGGCTAGGACGTGTATATTGTACACTCATCCACTGTTTACAGTGGTTTCAAAGAAGCATCTTTACTTGATATCTATCTTTTATTTTGTCAACAAATTTCAGGGTTTGAGGGATCTTTATGTATTTACGCCACGCAAGATATGTTGCGCTCCTTACATATTATTATATTTACAAAGTTATTTAGTAGAAATAACGCTATTAATGAATGGTTGATGTTTTCATGAGCTTATCGCTCCACCATTTGTTGGATTAAACTTACGACTATGTCATAGAAACATAATCGTCTACAAATTCAGACAGCAACCTGCAATGTCTAAATTGGACATTCATTAAACCCTAATTATTATCTTGTTAGGCAAATGATTGTGAAAATATGTGAATATGAAGTTTATCTGTAATTAAATGATTACATTTAGTTAAGGTCACAGGTCACTAATAGGTATATCAAATAAGGTGGAATCGTTTCAAAAAATCCTTAAAATCGTGATACGTGTCTCTATTTTAAATAGAAGTTGTCAAAAAAAACATAACATTTTTGGTATCATATTAAAGACAATTTATCCAGCTACCGAATAAAAAAAGAATTAAAGCCACATGTTTAGCAACAGTGAAGTTATCAAACTTAACGTCGAGTGAGTCAAGGGTGGGATCGGTGGATGAGGAGCCGGTGGATGAGGCGCCCATAGGTTTGTACACAAAATAGCGGAAAACTAGAACTTTTGAAATTGATGCCATTTTAAAAGTATACATAGGAACGTTTTCAAACTTCTCATACGTGTTAAGAAGGACATTCTGGTAGACTCATGCAGGGGGAGGAACACGAAGGTTGGCATATTTGGTTCATATTTTTCATATTGAGTGAGTACCCCAAGTTATGACCAGTGGTGAAATAAAAAAATTCTCCGACCCCCATAGGCTAAGATTCATGACAACCCCTAAATGTGGCCCCCTGGAACGGCATTTATATAAGAAAAAGTAATAAAAGTAGTACATTGGATGAGTCCAAACGAACAGAAAGGTACTTCCAATGAGAATCAAACTTCTCATGAGGTAAATTAGTACCCTCCGCTTTGTAAATATGATAAGATGTGTGAAAAAAGTTATTGGGTTAGTCTATTTTTTCAAAGGGGTGTTTTCCTATTTTCGTGTTTTCACAAAACTTTAAAAAATGCAATTATTGGACAAAATTTGATTTAAAAAAAAACAACTTTCATATTTTTTTAATTTTTTTAATTTTAACATATAATCTATTTATATCATTGCTTAATCAAATTTAAAAGTCAAAATAATGGTATCCCCTCTGATTCAGTATAAACCAACCTCAAAAAGACAAGCAGTTTTGTAAAAGCATAAAAATGCACATTTGTAATTTTATGAGTTTTCTTCAAATGGTATGTGTAATAATCTTTTTTATTCAAATGCAACTACTCCTTGGACACAAAGTAGGGCCAACATAGTCCTTTTATGTCATTAACCATTGTTTATAGGTCATATCATTTTATTGGAGGGGTGTTTTTGTCAATACATTATCTGAATTGCACTAAAATAGATGGCTTGTTGATCGTTAAGTTAAATAACGGGTTGTTTTCTCGGGCCACCCACTAAAATATACCACTACCCCTACACCACTCACCCCACACCACAACACCCCAATCAACCCCAACCCAACACAACCCACTCCACCACCCCTTAAAACGGAGTGTCAAGCAACAGGGTTATGTTATAGGGAGTAAACCCTAGCGCTTTAATACATCACGCATCAGGGTGAGCTATTGCTGAAGAGCCGAAACTATACATGTAAGGATTGTCACTGATTAGCATCATCAGCCAATGTTTTCAACACCCCACCCCATCCCACCCCACCCACCCCATCAAGAGATCTACTCAAAATTCACCATCCATCTATATTCCCTCCTGTAAACATTCTGAAACTATGGTAACAGAGAGTACACTAGGTAGTTGAAACACATGTGAGACTAAAATCCGACTCCAAGGCCTTGACCGTCAAAAATCATGATAGACCCAACCAAACAATTCCACTGATGTTTAGGACATTGAGAGGGGGTCTTAGGTTAGTAATTTACCCCCTCTCAACTACTAACCTAAGACCCTTGGATTTTTGGCGCCAAAATGGATTCAAATGATCTCTCATCCTCTCTAAACAATTTATCCACTATCCTCTTGTATCTAAAACTGATTTTTAGGACATTTGAGAGGGGATCTTAGGTTAGAAGTTTACCCCCCCCCCCTCTCAACTACTAACTTAAGACCCTTGGATTTTTGGCGCCAAAATGGATTCAAATGATCTCTCATCCCCTGTAAACAACTTATCCACTATCCTCGTGTATCTAAAACTGATTTTTAGGTTAGTAGTTTACCCCTCTCTCAACTACTAACCTATGACCCTTAAATTTTTGGCGCCAAAATGGATTCAAATGATCTCTCATCCTCTCTAAGCAACTTATCCACTCTCCTCGTGTATCTAAAACTGATTTTAGGACATTTGAGAGGGGGTCTTAGGTTAGTAGTTTACCCCCTCTCAACTACTAACCCAAGACCCTTGGATTTTTGGCGCCAAAATGGATTCAAATGATCTCTCATCCCCTCTAAACAACTAATCCACTATCCTCGTGTATCTAAAACTGATTTTTAGGACATTGAGAGGGGGTCTTAGGTTAGTAGTTTACCCCCTCTCAACTACTAACCTAAGACCCTTGGATTTTTGGCGCCAAAATGGATTCAAATGATCTCTCATCCTCTCTAACAACTTATCCACTATCCTCTTGTATCTAAAACTGATTTTTAGGACATTTGAGAGGGGGTTCTTAGGTTAGTAGTTTACCTCCCTCTCAACTACTAACCTAAGACCCTTGGATTTTTGGCGCTAAAATGGATTCAAATGATCTCTCATCCTCTCTAAACAACTTATCCACTATCCTCTTGTATCTAAAACTGATTTTTAGGACATTTGAGAGGGGTCTTAGGTTAGTAGTTTACCCCCCTCTCAACTACTAACCTAAGACCCTTGGATTTTTGGCGCTAAAATGGATTCAAATGATCTCTCATCCTCTCTAAACAACTTATCCACTATCCTCTTGTATCTAAAACTGATTTTTAGGACATTTGAGAGGGGTCTTAGGTTAGTAGTTTACCCCCTCTCAACTACTAACCTAAGACCCTAGGATTTTTTGCGCCAAAATGGATTCAAATGATCTCTCATTCCCTCTAAACAACTTATCCACTATCCTCGTGTATCTAAAACTGATTTTAGGCCCCCTCTCAACGACTAACATAAGACCCTTGGATTTTGGAGCGAAATTGGATTCAAATGATCTCTCATCCTCTCTAAACAACTTATCCACTATCCTCGTGTATCTAAAATTGATTTTAGGACATTTGAGAGGAGGTCTTAGGTTAGTAGTTTACCCCCCCCCCCCCCCCCCCCCCCCACCCCTCTCAACTACTAACCTAAGATCCTTGGATTTTTGGCGCCAAAATGGATTCAAATGATCTCTCATCCTCGTGTATCTAAATCTGATTTTTAGGACATTTGAGAGGGGATCTTAGGTTAGTAGTTTACCCCCTCTCAACTACTAACCCTAAGACCCTTGGATTTTTGGCGCCAAAATGGATTCAAATGATCTCTCATCCCCTGTAAACAACTTATCCACTATCCTCGTGTATCTGAAACTGGTTTTTAGGATATTTGAGAGGGGTCTTAGGTTAGTAGTTTACCCCCCTCTCAAACTACTAACCTAAGACCCTTGGATTTTTGGCGCCAAAATGGATTCAAATGATCTCTCATTCCCTCTAAACAACTTATCCACTATATTCGTGTATCTAAAACTGATTTTTAGGACATTTGAAAGGGGGTCTTAGGTTAATAGTTTACCCCCTCTCAACTACTAGTCTAAGACCCTTGGATTTTTGGCGCCAAAATTGATTCATATGATCTCTCATCCTCTCTAAACTATCCTCGTGTATCTAAAACTGATTTTTAGGACATTTGAGAGGGGGTCTTAGGTTAGTAGTTCACCTCCCTCTCAACTACCATCATAAGACCCTTGGATTTTTGGCGCCAAAATGGATTCAAATGATCTCTCATCCTCTCTAAACAACTTATCCACTATCCTCGTGTATCTAAAACTGATTTTTAGGACATTTGAGAGGGGTCTTAGGTTAGTAGTTTACCTCCCTCTCAACTACCAACATAAGACCCTTGGATTTTTGGCGCCCAAATGGATTCAAATGATCTCCCATCCTCTAAACTATTTATCCACTATCCTCTTGTATCTAAAACTGATTTTTAGGACATTTGAGAATGGGGGGTCTTAATTTTTGTGTATTAGTTTTTGTGTCTTAGTTTTTGATTCTTAGTTTTTGGGTCTTAGGTCTTAGGTCTTAGGTTAGTAGACACCCGGTTGGATGCATATGTAAAACATTGATTGCTGAATACTGACAAAGCAAGATATAAAGTACGGTATAATTCATGAAAATGCACAAAGAGGGTATAATAGGAACACAGAAAAGGTGATAAAAGCAAATAAACACCCCTCTTATATAATGGAATGCTCTTAATTTGACTATAAGTTTTAGTCTGCTCATTAACAATGCTCAGATTAAAGAATGAATACTGAATATGACTAATTCATATATGTTCTACTTTGTACAATTACCAAGCTTTATTAAATGCGTCATACGTATAACCATTATAGGATATACACCCCTACGTAATAATGGTATCAACCTTGTATGGTCATGTGTTTGAGCCAGCATACAATAAGCATACCCATGTGTATTCATATGGTTCAAATAAAAACAGCTTGTGTATTATTCGGTGCCACATTAAAGTTTAAAATGCTATGTAAATTGTGAATTCCCTATAAAAATAATGGAATAACCGTCTTTTAAGAGGGTTAAACCATTTAAAAATGGTTACACGAGTGAGCCAGTCAAATGATGAGTTTATTGGACTGAGTTGGAAACTAAATGGGGAACAATTTGTTTGACAATGGTTCAACACATGTCAATATGGAAGGGGAAATGATAATTAAATACATTATAATATTTGCTAAAAATACAAAAGTGTACCTTCATTAATGTCATGTGATCAAAATACTCATCATGGCACCATTATTTGAAATGCATTTTTATAAACATTAAAGGCACATTAAGTGGTGTTGAAAATTTTAAATGTTTAAAAATTTACTTCAGAATTCAAGATGAACATTAAAAATGGCCATTACCGTTGTTTCTACTAGCAAAAACACAGCAAAACTTGATTAAAACAATATCATCGCTATTTATTGAAAAACGCCCTCTATGCAAATATGGTTCGCGTTATGTATCACGCGTACTGCAGGGGGATACTGTTGGACGTAAAATGCTTATCCCGCGGGATAAGCATTTTTGAATCGACGTTTTCTTGTACAAAGAGACCTGATTTTTCTTAATCCTTATAGGTGTAAGTTCATACATGTAATACAATTATAAAAATAAACTAATCTCAGTTTTTATCATTATTGAGGGCGCTGCCTCCAACACATCTCTTAGTGTCCCTTTAACAGTAGGGTAATACATGGCGCAAATATTAAAAAAATTAAAAGATATGAAAATTGTTTTTTTTTTAAATGAAAACGGTGAAAAATCACATGAAAAACCATGAAAAGTAGCACCACCCCTATTCTTCATAATGGAACATTCCAAAATATTTTTTAGTTGTTCTGTGTATTTTTGAATAGTAGAAAGATATCACTATTGTACGAAAAGAGAAAGTGATTAAAGGTACCTTCATTGTTATAAACATAGCAACAAATGTCTCCTAAATTCATTATTATCAAGTCTTCAACGAGGATATTTTAGCCTCGTTTTGAGGGGCTAGTATATCTCCCTAAGGGGGGTACCTGAGAATTTTTCATACTGATATTCATGAATGCTTTGAGGAATACAACAAAACTTCATAGTATGAGTAAAAAATGCTGACCCCTCTTTTCCTGGATTTTGCAATACTGCATGGTTTTCTCAGAATGTCTGTGTTAATAACATGTGCCTGCTACTATGAATACTAATATTGAATTGTTATATAGACATTCTGTACTAAAATATGATGTTCAATTCAGGGAGTATTTTAATGTAAACAATACACAGTTTTATTCATTTTATTGATTAAACAATGGCCAAATCGAAGTCTCTCTATTTCATTTGTGTGACTCTTCAGTCCGTTTCTACCCTGGGTAGTAAAACATTTAACTAAAAAAGCCAGAAGTGTTTCTTCACAGAATTGTTATTTAGACCTATTTTGGACCACCCTGTATTCAAAATAAAAGGAACTTTAACGATATTCATGTAGTTCATTTTGATAACCATTTTCTTTTAAATTAAATATCCATGCTAACTAAATTTCATAGAATATTATATACAAACATTCATTTTATGCATTATTTCATCATAATTTTAGACACCCTGTACTTTTCCTGTGTACATTTTGGGCAAATGATTCTTAGCAAATTTGGTAGCACCTTCTGCGGTTGTTCTGATTTTGGTGACTATTTTCAGCTAAACCCTAATTGTACAAACTATCAAACTATATTGTGAGGAGCAAAAACGATCAATTTTTTTTATGTTCCACCCTGTAAAAATTGTACACACCCTGTATAATTTGATTCTTTTTTGCAAAAATTAAAAAACCTTGAATCTTAAGCTTTCCAACAATATATAGTTTGTGGGTCATTAAGTATGTAAAACTTAAGTTTTGTCCCGTTTAATCAGAATTGGTGCATTTCTCAACATTATTAGAAGTGAAACTTTTTTTTTGGGACCAGTTTGTGACTCTGACCTTAAACATTCTAGAAAAAAGTATTCTTTATTCACCATTTTAGGGACACTCTTTACGACATGTATTCTGTTCTTTTGTTTTTAGATGTTTTCAATCGGGAGAAATTTGCATATCGAGATTATAATGGTCTGGAGCTTTCGAAACAGACTTGACATTTTATGTGGAATTCTTTTTAATCTGTATCCACCAGGAGGAATCCCCAACTTTAAAGGTCATATTGAATAAGAATACAAATAGACAATTAAAATGTATAATTAGAAATATTAGATCCCACACACAAAATGGTATCCATGTCAACAAAAATTCTTCAAAAAATGAACCATATATTACATGTTTGACCAAGCATACCGGCAGTTTTTACAAACTAACCTACACCATATCTAATTTATGAATGTGTTAATATAAATGACTACATAATTGTTGTACTTTTAATGACGTCATTAAACCCATTTCTGTATTGAATCGTAGGTTATAATGGGTCTGTTATCAAATAGTAATTACTTATTACTTCTTCAGTTATTAAGTTTATTTTAGATGAAAAAACCAAACATTTTACGCAATCTGAGCTTTCTATTAATACCGTATATGTATTCCAATGAGTATCACTGGTAATATATCCCTGGGTAGGGTAGTGTTGTTGCATATGTTGTTATAAAAACGAATGGCAACCCACTGAGTATTTTGGTGTGTACTTAAATTATAAATTATATTTAGGCAAAACATTTTTTTTCACAAATGTCTAAAAAAATTCTCTTTTTTGGCAGATGTGACATTTTTCTCTCATCGCCGTGCGCATCATTTTTAGTCATAAACTCTTCCCTAGATAATATAAGAATGAAACTCACATTGAATTGCGTATACTATTTAGCAATATATTATTCTTTCTTTGTCCGTACAATTGTATAGAGTATGCTATTTTAATAAATTATTAAAACTGCAATTTGCTACAATGTAATTGTTTCTCTCCGTGTGATATGTGTCAATACCAACTATACTACTCATCATCATCATATTGGTCGTCCATGGGATTTTCTTTGGTTGGGGCGCGGTCCCAAAAATCTCATTTATCATCGTCATTTTGATGACCCCCTAAACGAAAGGTTTATTATTTATTTGCCCCTAATACACACACAAATCTGTACTTATATTATAATTGCCATTTTTTTTAAAACAATTTTGCTCAAATTAATACGCACGAAGAGCGCTAAAAATGTCAGTATTTTATTTGTTGCATTATTTTCCACAGATCAGTTTTTTCCTATTTCCACAGGGAAGTTTGTTTTTCAACCGGTTGTGGGTAAAGTTTTATTGTGTTTAAAAACTCCCTCACCCCCTCACCCCACCCAGAAGATAATCGTGCGTCCCTTATCAATCCCGCATAACAACAAGCGTTGGTGTTCTGTTTCAAAAGCTTTACGAGCTGCGGTAATTATGAACTGGAGTCACCAGGGGTCACAATTGTAAATGCCAGAAAGTACAAACCTTTACCGTGGAACATCCGAGCCAGTTTGTTTTGTAATATCGGTGAGAAGAATTTGAAACAATTGTGAGCTAATTCTGATGTAAAACGGAAGTAAAATAATCCAATAAGATTGCTTGATCTATTTTCCTCTCGAGAAAAATATTTTGGTTTACCGATTATTGATTTTGCTTTAGCTAACATATTATATAACACCTGGTATCGGACTTTTGGTGTTAGGTGTATATTCTTCAAATTAGAATATGGCCACAAACAACGATGGATACCCTGAAATTGCCACTCAAACAAGAGACATTCACGATACTTAATATGACAATATTATATGACAATAAGATCCTATGGGATCATTTCAACTTTAAGATATGCCCTATGCAACATGGATGCCAAATGGTAAGACAAATCACACTACACTATGTGCCACAGGAATAATGATTACCACTATTGTCAAAGGTTAGCCTAATTCTTCACAAACTCAATGGGGATAATCCCATGCTTTGTTCTTTTTACAATAAATATTCATCCCCTAAAGTTACAAACACCATTCTGGTCCCATTTTAAAGAATATTTAGTAGTTTTTAAGTATGTGGTTCAACAAAACAAACGCGAAAACCAAAATCCGTGTGTAACGCGGAAGGAGGCGAGCTTATAACACATGACCCTATGCGATATCTTGTCTGTGAGAGTAATCAAACAAGTTTTTTAAGCGTTCGAAGTTTCCCTAGATGGCTGTCAGTGATTAACTTACAACAAAACATAATTTAAGAAAGGTTTCTGCCTTGAGATTATCACTGATTATATATGACAATTGTATCCATTGCTTAAAAACAATTGACATTTGATCACAACACAACATTAACTACGTACCTGATATTTTCAATCGAGCCACTTCAACTTTCGGCAGCAGATGATTACCCACCCGCTGTTTAGGACAAATGACTTTCGGTTCATAAAATAGACCTTAAAATAAGGGTGGGGGATGGGAAAGAGAAAGAATGGCGGAGGGAGCAAAATGCGCGCAAAGCGTGTCAAAATTGCGAAACTAATTTAAAGTAATATTGACATGAACATGTTTGATAGTTTTGGAAGAAAATGAGGTGGGACTTGATCTGACGTGTGGCAAGTGGGTGGAGGATCTTGACTGGTAAGGACATTTGCCACGCAGCGTCTCCCAACCGTCGCAAAGAAATTGAGCTCGACAACACAGACAGTCCGCTGTCGTGACAATTGTTTTGACAAATCGAAAAAAATTGAATCGGTCGGGTCCATAAAACAGGGTTTTCTTGGGCCTGAGCTCCTAATTTAAAAAACATCCCAGCGAATAGCAAAATCTAGGCCCAATGCATGATGCAACTACAATCATAGAAAAAAGGTGTTCGAACACTGACCATTGTTTGCACTGTTTAATTACCCTATAGTACGCATTTTTAGAGTCATGTGAAAATACCAATTTGCATCTGCTAGCCTGAAAGCCCCCCTTCAATATACCCCTCCCCTCCCCCACCAATCAATGTTGCTAGGCCACGGGCTGATGTTTGGCAAGTTGGGCGACTCAACATTTATCAGGGGGGAAAGGGGGATGACTTTACATTAGGCCTACTAAGTGTTCGAACACTTTTTTCTAACATTGTCTGAGCTATTGAAAACACGCGCTGTCATGCCTCACGTTTTACATCATAACTTGAGAACCACTCAATCGATATCAATGTGATTTTCACACATTGTAGCGTATAGAACTTTTTACAAAATGATGATTTTCAACCAATATTTCCTTCAAATTTCAACATATTTAGAATGGCGCAATTCGTATATGTACAGGTAACGGTTAAATAAATGAAACACACTTGTAATATTTTGGTATTAATGCAACCAATTTCATCTAAACGTTGATACAAACTCGAATGCGAGCTCATGGGTAATATTTAAGTCATGTACATACTGTATATCATATAGGCCCTAACTGCTATCTACGGTAGATAGCAATAACCACTATAGCCCCAAATGCCCACGCCACAATGATAGAATATAGTGTTATGAACATTAATTAGCAACACGTCATAGCATAAAAAGAAAAAAGAAAAAGAAATGAATAAAAAGAATAAATAAAAATACATGAATGAAAATAAGATTATAGAAGAGAATTAAAAAAAAAGAATAAGTAATAAAAGTAAGATAGGCCAATGACAGATTCGAACCCACTACCATTAAATATAGGTTTGGTAACAAGCGAGCGATCTATCGACTGAGCTAAACGAGGTGTTGATAGTGAAAGGTTTTCAGAAAAGATACTATTGCATTCGATGGAATATATGAAGTGTATCCGTAAAACAGAGCGGAACGGACTACTAAGGTGTTTGTAACATGATTGGCACTCACCTATTCTACATTCCATTGAATTGATACATGACATCAATGACTTGTTTGGATTAGGCTATCAGATACACGTCCAATAGGAACACTTTGAGTCTTAAAAGACTGAACAAAGTTTAGTGAGAGCAACAACATATCTACACATACAATGCGTGGAGAAGCTGAAAGGTGATGGTAAAGGTAAAACGTTGGCGATTTCTCATTGGCATAACACACACTGCAACGATTCTCCGTCTTTTAAATAAAAGAAACTATAGTATATAATTTTACTTGTTGGTGAATCGTTCAAAGTGCGTGTTTGTCTATGAGCATGATGATGGTAAAACGTTAACGGTTGACCATTTACCAAAATCATCAATAGAACCCGTTTGATCAATGTAGGCTATAGTTTTGCGTCATTAGTCTGAGAGAACATTATTTTAATAATGTAAGAGATGATTACTGACCATAATTTGTTGTCGGAAAAATAGTATTGCTGAAAAGACGTAGTGACACGCTCAATTATTACGCATATTAATAAAAGTTCGATTAGGCCTAACTCGTGATGAAACCATATAATAATTGACACAATAGTAAAACATCAATTGAATGTTTAGAAATCCATCAATTTGTTATAGTTAGCACTTGACATGAACAATGTTCTTGACCTTTATTAGTTAGATCATGCCCTACTTTACTGAAATGCATTGAAATAAGTACTAACGTGCCTAGTATTGGTCCAGTAATCCTTGAGATAGACTTTGAAAGTTGAAATGTTTTTGAAAAATCTGCTTTGCGTATACCGCGTGGAAAGCGTTAAATCGTCCCTCTTCAGAGTTGAAATGTGTTTGGATTAAGTCGTCACATTAATTAAATTTTAAATGGAAACATCTCAGAATTTAACATTCACAATAATTAATTCACTATGTATTTGGTGTCGGTAATGCTATACATTTCAAGTATATGACAAGATACATAATCATAATGACCTTTACATTTACACACATCAAGATATATTCAACAATTCAATCGTACGAACAATTCCTTAACATTCACCGTTCCCATTCATATTACATACGATGACGGGCCTAAACCATCCTGATAATCATGCCAAATCTCAGAAGAATAGCTTATATAGTTAATATGATTAAATGTAATGTCTTTTGGATAATATAAGCAATTAAGAATAGAATGTTGTAATGTATTTAGGCTTATTAGGGTTATTCATAGTTCACTGAATACAGTAATACTCCTATGCAGGGCGTGTCAAAAAGCCTAGGACGAAAAAAATAAAAAATACATGTTTTTCAAATACAATTGTGCAAACCCCAATTTGGCCACTTTTGAACAGGAATTGAATTTTCTATGGATGGAAAAAAATGCATTTAAGATTCCAATAATAGTAAACACCGATGTGTTGTGTAAAATTCATCTAATATTCAAATATTCAATGGTTTGTCAATGGAGAATGTGAAAGAAATAATGTTTTCCACACTAACTATTGATTGTTCTGAATAACGATTCTAATAAAAGATTTCTCTGCACATGAACAGTGGCCAAAACTGAATTTGACATGTCTGAATAGATTTGCCATGATGTGATAACGAAAGTTCCAAAATGGATATATGCACACATTCTTATGACACATTATAAAGATTACTGAACGTCAACCAAATGATGTTCAACCTGGGATACTTTTTCGATACGCCCTTTTTAAACGTCAACACTCCCAAAAGATGTAAACCGTCAAAGTCCGACGGTAGGGGGGCGGGGGGGGGGGGGGGGGGGGGGTTTCATCTTCCATTTGTTTTTTAAAGGTATATTATGTGATCTTTCCAGGGAACGCCCTCAACATCGAAAACAAATTGAAAGCAGATTTTCTTGCAGATTTACATTTCTGATCATACATCGTACATACATTCCAAGTTACAAGGCGATACGATTCTTAATTACTTCAAAATCATGGTTTTAGAGTGAAAATAAACTGTTGGGTTAACACGATAGTCTATATTTTCACTCTAAATTTACTCTAAAACCATGATTTTGAGGTAATTAGGAATCGTATCGCTCTGTAACTTGGAATTTATGTTTGATTTATGATCAGAAATGTAAATCTGCAAGAAAATCTACTTTCTAAAAAAAATCATGAATAGAGGGCGCTCTCTAGAAAAAATCGCACAATACGCCTTTAAATCGTCATTTAAAAAAATATCTTTATTGTATGGTCCTGAATCTGATAGAATAATTATGTTAGAAAAATCATTTCCTTCACTTAGGTCTATAGACATTATTCATAATTGGCGCATTTACGTCAACAGAGTGTGTGAATTCTAACTGAGCATGCTCAGAGCAATTAGTGCGCCGATAAACATTACAATCTCGTACTTTTACTACAATGTAATGAACTATGAACTTCTACATTTTCCTAGATAGTGTCGGTTACCAGCAAAAATTTTATTTCAAACTAGTGAAATAGATAGTTTATACGTTCAAGTTTATTTCACGAATGTAATAAGGTCAAATATTGAACAGCTCTGAAGAATGAAGACTTTTTTATAATTAGTGCAAAGTTCACCACATTAAAAGACTACATCACTCTCGTCTCGACTACATCGTTGGCCTCGTTTTCGGAGCACTAATTGCTCTGAGCATGCTCAGTTGGATAGCACGGCCCTCTTCAGACGTAAATGCGCCAATTATGAATAACGTCTGTAAGCACAAAACCGTGTGAAATTGCGATATTTGGAAGTTTTTGGGGAACATTTCAATGTTGGCCTATATTTCACTATATAAATGAAAACAGCAGTATTTTGAGGTCGGCCATGTTTAGTAACGTCATATGTTGGATATTTGAACTTATCTTAGTATGCATGGAAAGAAAAAACCTTTAGCTATGCCACTGTACCAAAATAAACATACTTTTCATCTCGGTTTAGATTTTCATAGGCCGGTGGTACCCCCCTCAGAATTACAAAAACTTCCCAGGAGGACGAAGGTAATGTCAGTTAACATGTATGACCCTGGCCAATATTTCTTCTACTATAGATTTCTAACTCCGGCTAAGAGTTACGACTCTGGCTTAAAATTCCCTACTAAAATGTATTTCTCCAAACCAAATACAGCAGATATGGAAGTTTTATCACCAATATTTGTAACACCTCGGAGCGGTAGCATTACAATATAGGTATCATATAGTCACTATATTAATACTACACTCTTAGAAAGAATTAAACAATGTTGGGTAAAATACTACACTTCACGATGGTAAAACGGAACATGGTTGCTTGTTGGGTAAAAATGTACACAACCGTGGTTGTGTAGAGTCTTACACAACACATAGTGAACATTTTACCCGTCAAATAGCTAAATTGTACCCAACAAAGTATAAGACTTTGACACAATAACGTTGTGTAAATGTTTACCCCAAAACGACCATGTTCCCTATTTTGACCCAATTATGTGTAACACTTTACACAACCGGGGTTGTGTAAAGGTTTTACCAAACGCTTGTGTCATTTTGGTACACATAAATGAATTTAAAAAAATGCAGGTATATATTTTAAGCCATTTTGGGTGTCATATTTGCATTCTAATCTTCTTTCGCAATTTTATTTTCCACTTATTAAAGATTTTGTATAAGAACGTACCTTAACTTGACCGGACCGGGGCTTGAACCCACAACCCCTGTATACTAAGACTGACGCCGTATCCACTGAGCTAACGAAGTAGTTGATAATGATGAAGTGTTTTGTGTTAATATAAACTATTTTATATGACTTAATATGACAAGATAGAAAGAAATTACTGAAAGTAGTTGGTAACCGGTGAGATTGGCATGGAAAAAGCATAAATATATTGAAACTAGTAAATTATAATGCTATATTATCTTAAGGGAGACCGATGTGTGAAGGTCAGGTTGCCGACGTGGATTATCAAGTGTAAAAGTGATTTTGCGAAATCGATGGTCAGCACAATATTGGGTTAAAAACTACACATTTCTGTTGTCAGTCAGCACGCAGGTATCGCTTTCAATGAGTGACCTTGCCGATTTCTAACCCACGCAAAGATCGATTTCAGGATGTCAGCCTTGCGCTAAAACCTTACGAGAAGTTTGTTTTCCCTGAATTAATTGAGGTAGGGTTAGCTGGCAGCCATGATGGCGAAGTAGATGGATTGTTCATAATTTTCTCTATAATATGATGCCGAATCTGACATATTTGGTCCACAAACAGTGATTTTATCGCTAATTTTAGAATTTAATAACTTTCGTGACTTTGCTTCTTGTAACCATTCACTTGACTGGACTAAAATTCGTACGATATTTTAAGAGCAATTTCCGTACTAACGGAATTTTAAGCTTTAATTTCATATAAAAAACATTGATGCCCGACTTCTTTTTTGATAAGAAAAACCGAGTCTGATTTTCACCGATTTTCGGTCAGAAAACGAAACTTACGATCCCCCGTTAGGCCTCGCCAACTTGATTTTTAGTTTCCCGTAACCCGCCCGCGCTTCATTTTCATGCCCGCGTTTGAATTTATGATTGAAATTTTGTAAAAAAATACCAATTTTGCAATGAATACGTCCGAATTCATGCATTTTGTCGTCGTTTAAAAATAGACAGGAGTTAAGTTAGTCATGATTAGCTTAAAACCGCGTTTAAATACGTACGAGAATACGGCACCAGATGTTTAAATATATAATAGGGCCGTATTATCGTACTACACGCGGTTTAAGCTCAAAACAGTGACTTGTGTTTAAGTTTAACGCGAGCGAGTTTATCTTTTAAACGACGTCTTAGACACTTTTCAGTGAGTTAGACGCGTGTTTAAATTAAACCAAATTTCGAGAATATCGTTTAGTTATACGATAATATTTTTAAGTCAAAAGTCAAACACGTGTTTTGAGTAAGTCCCAACGCGACAAACTTATATAGGGATTAACAGCTTTGTCATAATCACGTCTTTCCAATAAAGTTCTCTCTCGATCAACCATAACACACTTGATAGTGCAAAGATAGTGACCTTAGTACAGATGAGCGAGTATGTTGGGACATTTTTTCTGGCATGAGCTGCTCAACAAATTTATTACTGGGAGGACCCAGTAAATATGTTTAAATTCAAAAGTCAAACACGTGTTTTGCTTAAAACTGTGTTTAAATAAGACGAGAATACGGTCCAATACCTTTATTCTCATATTCTAAGATATGATTATGGTATACAATTATATGTCAAAAAAGCAACTTCCATTCCCATCAGTATAAATCCAGTTTACTATACGTCGATCGACACTTCTTTCAATTTTCGAACTCATATTGACGCCAGTTCGCTGTCAACATTATCTTGTGCCCGCTGTTTATAACGTTTTTAACAGATGTGAGAATCTCTCTTTTAAGATAATCTTCGTAAGCAAAGCAAAGGAAGACGCCCAGATATTCCATTCTATACCGGTCTTGTTTACACATTTCCTGTCCTGTCTCTTGTTTGTAGTCGTCTTCTTTGTAGTACTTTTAAATTATCATATTTATTATGAAATTATCAGGGTGACCAATATATTTCGAGCTGTGCTCCTTTTGGTTTTCCCCACCTATGTTTTCTTATAATTTGCTTGTCTGATGTATCATATAATATGGTGAAAATAAAACTGAACTGAACTGAACTGCATATGGCCTGTCCAGACACACGACGAATCTTCTAAAGCAATGCTGGAGGGCTGTAGGGAACAAACGACCTACAATTACCGAAGTCCAATCTCTGATCAACCGAATGGCTTTTGAAGCAGCAAACAGTTCACACAGAACACTAACGACTTCTTCAGGTGGGTTGTTTCTTTCCGGGTTTCTTCTTTTTCTTTTTCTGTCATCCATCATCTGTTTTCACATTCGGGGCATTACGTAAAATAAAACAATGTCATACTCTCACCTAATTGTTAATCATTAATCTTTCCCTCGTGGTGGTCAAGAAATGGCGAAAAAAATCATTTCTCAACCGGGATTTGAACCCGGGATCTTCTAAACTCCAGACAGACGCTCTTACAACTGAGCTATCAAGACTAATTAGTATTGAAACGTTAAAAATACATCTAAAGGCTTAAGGTTCAATTTCCAATAGTTTCCTTTATTTCTACCGACAAGCATGATGGAGAAATAATATTAATTCTGTCGAATTAAACACGAAATCAAAGTTTGTTATTTCACGGTTTCTTTCCATCGTGGTGACGAGAAATTAAAAATGACTAATTCCACCTAACTCGTCAAAATATTGAATACATCCACTAATGACTAACAATTTCCAATATTTTCCCTTATTTCTACCGACAAGCATGATGGAGAAATAATATTAATTCTATCGAATTAAACACGAAATCAAAGTTTGTTATTTCACGATTTCTTTCCATCGTGGTGACGAGAAATTAAAAATTACTAATTCCACCTAACTCGTCAAAATATTGAATACATCCACTAATGATCTTTTACAAAACCGCGAAGTGTTTTAGGAAACCTTTTTGTCGTTGAAGGAATAACCATCATCATCACTTCCAACAAACCCTTTTGAACTTATTTACTTCAGTTTACGGCTAATCATTGGGAAGTGCAGCAACCAACATCAATGCTTACATTTAAAGGAGGTGTCCCGCATGCACAACATCGTGCAGTATATGTTAGAAAAATGATTATCGTGTCCAAATCGCGTAGTTAGATAGAACAAAACATCTCTCAACATGCAATTTTTAAAATTCGCGACGATCGAAAGTTCCGGTGTTGAGGGGGCACAGCAGTAAATAAACCGCCCATTGGATTACGTGTAAATTAGGGCTAAAAGAGTCGCTATTTTGGGCTCTTAGTAACCATTTTTGGAATGTCTCGAATGCTTTATTCTAACAAACATCATTAAAATTTCATAAAATCATCAAGAAGTGTGACACCTTTCAATTATATTTTACGATACGATCATTTAAACAGCGCCACCCCTATTTTCAGCCCGGACGCTCGCCTTCTAACCGCCTCCGATCATGTGTGTTCATCCACGTGATAAATTTTCGATACAATCGAAAATCAATATTTAGCAATATCCTGATCAAAGAACAAGAGATTATCTTTCATTTTAGTTATGAAATGTTACCCTCACGCCAAACTGATTCCAAAAGGACCCCATTAATCACAAAATCGTTTTTTGTTTTTGCCGGAACTTACTACCATTACACAAAACGAGGAGTGATTTAGTGCTGTGCGCACTTGTACTAATTTCAGCACCAATAACCATGACGTCATCGACACCGGGAAATTCGATCGCCACGAATTTTAATAATTGTATGTTGAGAGATGGCAGTTTGTATTTCTTTTTGTGTTAAGTGCAGGACCACTCCTTTAATATTCATGTGTAAACCATAATAGTATGTTTAAAGAGGTTATCCATGGTACATATTAGATGCTGTGTTCTAGATTTTCAAAAATAAGACACACCTGTCTCTTGATCAGTATGCCAACTTGGTAACACGGCTCGGTCACGCAATCAATTGGACGTGCACCGATTCAATAGTATGTAAAATAGGCCTGGTGCGATTCCCCTTGCGCATGGCAATATGGATTACCTCTATAGCGGTGCTCAATCTAAAACTAAATAGGCATTGCGCCTCCGTAAAGTTGTGTGTCAGTTAACTACCGCTTAATGTGGATTATGTTGACGGAGTGTGGTTTGTGAATAATTTCCATTGACATCATTTTGTGTTCTCTCTCATGATAGAGGAAACGTCTGGATCGGCAAGTATGGAATTCGGTTACGATGAACTCCACGGGGCAAGACGTGTTACATGTTTCAACGAGTAAGCCGGTGCTGTCGCAAGTCGTGAGAACAACTCGGTTTATGTCTCTACGATTGCACAACCGGCAGCAAAATGTTTGGACTTGGAGAAGAGGAGAATTTGGAGCTTCACAAACCCTATGACGTAACAGTGACGTCAGAGCAAACCTTCCTGGTCATTGAACATAGCGGATCTATCATTGAATTCAGTCGTGAAGGAAAGTTCTGTCGTAAGATCAACCACAACGGGAGCTGTAAACCCTACTTGAGTATAGCAACAGATTGCAACGGTAGAGTGGTTATGGGTGCCGGAAACACTCTCTTAATGTTATCACCAGAGGGCAGTATAGTAGCTATCCAACAAGTTGATATCAAACCGCATTATATTGATCATGTATTGATGTATGCGGTAAGCAAAATGAGGTCGTTATAAGCGGAGACAGCTGCCTGCAGATCGTTGATCTCTGCACAGGAAAGCTAAAGCTAAAACGACCAGTTGCTGACGGCCGGCGTCTGTTACAGCGAAGATTCGAGATACCTAAACGTCAAACGAAATTAAAGTTATTTATTTCACGAGTTGGAAGTGATGATAATAATTTATCTTTCCCACGTGGTGACGAGAAATATAAATTACTAATTCCACCTAACTCGTCAAAACATTGAATACATCCACTAATGATCTTTTACAAAACCGCGCAGTGTTTTAGGAAACCTTTTTTGTCGTTGAAGAAATAACCATCATCATCATTTCCATCATCTTTTGAACTTATTTACTTCAGTTTACGGCTAATCATTGCAAAGTGCAGCAACCAACATCAATGCTTACATTTAAAGGAGGTGTCCCGCATACACAACATCGTGCATTACATGTTAGAAAAATGATTATCGAGTCCAAATCGCGTAGTATGCAGCGTGTCCCAAAAAACTGGGTTCAAAACTTTGCGAGCTTACAACTAAAAAAGTAGGAAACATAGATAGTTTATATTTAGGGATATTAAACAAAATATACATGACCTTAGTTGGTTAAACTCTGTTATTAATCCAATGTAAACTTTTTGAAATACAAAGATTTTAATAGAGCGTGGTCAAAATCCATTTGTCCCACTTTTCAAGGAACACACCGATGTGTTGTAATTGCACATTGTTGTGATTTCGTCAATGTTTTGCCAATGGATTCATTCTTTACAAAGACTTGGGCAGTAAATAAAATTATCTTGGTCATATACCAATAATACAAGTTCATTATTTACATCATTATTTACATAAACACTAACAAAAATGTTCTTTGTTATAGTCCGAGTTATTGTTAAGTTCTTTCGGAGAATAAACCCCATGCCGGGAATACTGCACATATCGCACAGTTTCATGCAACGTACGGATAGTTTATTCCTTAAATCGGGACAAATGGGTTCTGACCACGCTCTATTAAAATCTTTGTATTTCAAAAAGTTTGGATTGGTCTTTAAATTTACCCAATTAAGGTCAGATATATTTTGTTTGATATCCTTAAATATAAACTATCCATGATTCCTACTTATTTCGTTATAAGCTCGCAAACTTTTGAACCCAGTTTTTTTTGGGACACGCTGTAGAATAAAACATCATTACTGCCATCTCTCAACATGCAATTTTTAAAATTCGCGACGATCGAAAGTCCCGGTGATGATGAAGTCATAGTTATACAATGCACTTGTACTAATTTGAGCACCAATAACCATGACGTCATCGACACCAGGACTTTCGATCGCCACGAAATTTAATAATTGTATGTTGAGAGATGGCAGTTTGTATTTGTTTTTGTGTTAAGTGCAGGACCACTCCTTTAATAGTCATGTGTAAACCATAATAGTATGTTTATTGAGGTTATCCATGGTACATATTAGATGCTGTGTTCTAGATTTTCAGAAATAAGACACACCTGTCTCATGATCAGTATGCCAATTTGGTAACACGGTTCGGTCACGCAATCAATTGGACGTGCACCGATTCAATAGTATGTAAAATAGGCCTGGTGCGATTCCCCTTGCGCATGGCAATATGGATTACCTCTTTAGCGGTGCTCAATCTAAAACTAAATATGCATTGCGCCTTCGTAAAGTTGTGTGTCAGTTAACTACCGCTTAATGTGGATTATGTTGACGGAGTGTGGTTCGCGAATAATTTGTATTGTCATTATTTCTTGTTCTCTCTCATGATAGAGGAAACATCGGCAAGTATGGAATTCGGTTACGATGAACTCCACGGGGCAAGACGTGTTACATGTTTCAACGAGTATGCTGTTGCTGTCGCAAATCTTGAGAACAACTCGGTTTATGTCTCTACGATTGTACAACCGGCAGCAAAATGTTTGGACTTGGAGAAGAGGAGAATTTGGAGCTTCACAAACCCTATGACGTAACAGTGACGTCAGAGCAAACCTTTCTGGTTATTGAACATGGCGGATCTATCATTGAATTCAGTCGTGAAGGAAAGTTCTGTCGTAAGATCAACCACAATGATAGCTGTAAACCATACTTGAGTATAGTAACAAATTGCAAATACATTGGCAAGCTCTGCTCTGATTTAAGTTGGCCAGCGTACCAATGTCTGTACTTTTATATTTTTTGAGATATTGCTATTTTTAGCGAGTATATGTAAAAATGGCTTTTCCACGGGAGCTGTCAATGCATCAACATGATATGCAATTTTATGACAATATGATATGACACAATAATGTAATGACCCAAGACCCATTATAAGCAGTTAAGGATTAAGTTTAATAAGGTGTGCTTGTCATTGTCAACTGTGCAATGAATACAAAGGTGTGTCATTGTCATATCATATTCAAACATGTTGATGCATTGACAGCTCCCGTGGAAAAGCCATTTTTACACATACTCGCTAAAAATAGCAATATCTCAAAAAATATTAATGTAATATCTTCCCTATTTTCACCAATAATGCTCAACGATATATGCTTTAATAATATGCAAACCAAATTACTAAAATATTTTATCATCTAGGAGAAAATGGCCTCCAAAGCTGGGTATAGGTTTTTTTGGACCACCCTGTAGTGTGCATTGGTATAATTTTGCAGCTGTAGTTTGTCTTTTGATTTTTGATGTTTGTTGTATTATGTAATACCTTTTATACCATAATCAAGACAAATAAATACATTAATAATGGGTCATTTTATCATCGGTCCGTGTGATCCCTTGATTATCCATTTTATTTAGGTTTAGAATAACATGTCACAGATATTTAACAAAATGAAGTCGTAGACATTTGTTGGCACTATTTAAAAGTGTACTTTAGGCCCCAGACACTGGTATACCAGTATCGTTTGTATCGATTGTGTCCAGTAACGGACGATACAGGTACACATGTTACCAGTAGGGATTTGTTCCAGTATTGTCCGATACTGGAACACTCAGTATCGCCCGATACTGTACATAATTGTGTTCCGGTATTGCCCGATACTTGAACAATTTATGTGTGCCAGTATCGTCCGATACTGGAACACTGACATGTACCAGTATCGAATGATACTGAGTGTTCCAGTATCGTACGATACTAGTACAGTCCAAAATCTGGGACCTAAAGTACACTCTTTCCTGATGATAATGTAGTGTTTACATTTCCATATAAGTAGTCAAACATGGCATAATGTGCTGATAACTCCAACGGTATAACTCGTACACGAGACATTTCTCCTCTTTAATTTGATATATTGCATGCTAAGAATATTTGAATATTATTGAAGTTACAATCCCAATTGTATGGTAAAGTACGATATTCATTTCACATTTTCTTTTCAACACGGGGGAGAGAATGACAGTTGAAGGTGTGTGCTGTATTGATCCATCGGAACAATGCGGTCGACCGACTATCCCACCTGGGCATCGACCAGTGAATCAGCACAACCACTACCAGTAATCAGTGATTTGCCCGTAACTGAGTCCACGTGTAGAAAAGCAAAATGCGAAAATGGAAATCACATTTTACATTTAGGAATGTAACTTCCTTGATATCAAACATTTTTTCACATGCAGTATCTCAAATTAAAGAGAAGAGATTTCTTAATATCTTTTGATATTTCCAAGTAGTAGTAATACACTTTATAAGCTTATTCATTACCTGTAATACTTGTTGTGATGGTTGTACATGTATATCCGCGTTGTATTCATCGATGGTAGGTGAAAGTCAGCGCTAGGTGGACATGTATCAAGGTTACCCGTAGAGCGTGTAAGATTAGACATCTAAGTTCCATCTTTTTTCGTTAACAATTTTGACACTTTGGATTTAATATTTGCGAAAAACAACCCCGGTGGAGTGGAGGGTGGGGGAAGATCGAAACACGAGGTCAAAACCATGTTGGATATCCTACAAATTTATGCTATTTACGGAATAAACCATACTTGTAAACTGTATTTGCTCATCTTCGATGGGTAAGATGTTATCTTCGACGTTCAACCTTACACGTACTACGTGATACCTTAGACGAATTTTCATCTTCGATGGGTAAGATGTTATCTTAGACGTTCAACCTTACACGTACTACGTGATACCTTAGACGAATTTTCATCTTCGATGGGTAAGATGTTATCTTAGACGTTCAACCTTACACGTACTACGTGATACCTTAGACGAATTTTCTTACACGTTTTGATTATACTATGGCCACTCATATATATAATACACGACGGTCGTCCAGCCAACGCATTTGCAGTAGCAAATTGAGTGCAACACATCGACAGAAAATCGTACAGCGAAATCTTAGTTATTTAAGCCCCTATTTCACAACATGACCAATATATTAAGAACTTCGGAGCATCTGCTCAACGTAAACCTAATTAGCCCGCTATAAAGCAAGTAATTTTGAGCTCGTCCCTTACAACACCGAAACTAATTTCAATCATTATAGACCATAGGAAAACTTAGCTTAACAACTGCGCTCGGGATATTTAAGTTAATATCAAACACTAACAATTTTAATTTTGAGATCGACCTGCGTTTTCCGAAATAAAAGTTACCCTTTCAGCCGAAAAATGTGCCCCACACTGATAAATTAGCCCGATTACGTCAAGTGCGATGACGAGTACTAGATAAAATTCCCGAAAGAAGATTGATATAAGATATAATGTGACTGGGTGAAAGGAAATACCACGTTTTCCCCGGCCCCACCAATCAGGATTCATTAGACAAATTGTTGGCTATGCGGCTTCACTTCGTTATTAAGGCCCACATTATGGCATTATTATATGCTACTACGTGGGCCCTATTCTCACAGGGGGCGACACAATTGCTTCACTCCGTTAAGGCCCACATTGTAGCATTTAATTCTCACCATTTTAGCAGCTGCAATTGTTTGACCTATTTCACACAATATAAGTGATACTTAATATATATATATATAGTTTAACACAATTTCAGTTATAGTGGCGTTTGAGTAATATTATTTGCTAAAGTCCGTCATTACTGATACTATCTTATCGGACTGGCACTATCTTGACACTATCTTGTCTGGCATTGGGTCGGCTTCGGTGTACACGCCTAGGTCGCCGAACTATCACTACAGGGGTGTACATTCATTACATTTTCTATTCAGCTCTAGTTCGTCATTAATTAATTGTTCACTGTACCTCACTTTAATCGTTTTATCAACATTTGATGTTGCAATATTGTGTATTTCTTTATACGAATAAATAATTATTGGGAACAAAATTAGTCTTTCAATAGTTCATTAAGAGTCCCGTAGTCTTCTGATAGTGCACACAGTCCAGTGTTGTAAATTAGGCTCGCTGAAGCGTAGGTTGGTTTTATGTGAGACTTTCTGCATTTAATACTCTCAAAGTGTTTTATTCGAATTTGTCAAATATTTAAAAAAATGTTTGTGATTGTGATCGTATTTTAATTGTTTGACGCACTATACCACCCCAGGAGAGGTGCGTCATATACCACTACATTCTTGACGCAGGGTACGTCATGGGAAACCTTTGGTCCGTCACAATGTTGACGAATGGGTGCGTCAATATCAGTAATTTTGGTGCTTCACAGGGTACGTCATTATGCGTACAACAAAATGCGGAACATCATATGTTGGCCCTACACACCAGCAACCAGGCTTTAAGTTTTAGATATGAAACTCCCTAAATGCAAAGATCACTATTCCGATACTCTCACCAAAATCACCGATCGTCATTATGAACTTTTAAATACCCATAACTGAAATGCATATATCAATTGTTTGACGCACTATACCACCACTGGAGGATGGTACTCATGTATACGCCTATAGGACTGGTATGTGTCGCTATTGAAGAAAAAGAATAATGGGTCCTTAATCGTGCATCTCGTCAAATCAACCATTTTTTAGGTAAACAAACTAAAGTTGGTTGGAACTTCAAACCTCAACAAAACACACCCAGTTAAATAGCGGCACAAACAGGAAACGAGTTGATTTCTAGATATGTATAAAGTGGAATACAGTCGGAAATGGTAAAACAATTGCAAAATAACTTTAAACGGGTGAAATTTAGATGTTTAATATAGTCGGCCAACTCTTCTTTCAATCAATGTTGTTTTGCTTTTTACTACAGAGTATTTTCATTTATATTACAATCCAGTTCAGTCAAAATGACGGTCGGGGTGCATCATTTAAGTAATAGTCCGTCAGGATCAATCAATGTTATGCATCAAATTGACTAAGGGTGCCATCATTGTAGGGCAAAGGTCCGTATCATTTATTAGGGGTGCGTAATGGTATAATGAGAAAGTGACGTACCTCGGTAAAGTGACGCACCATTCCCGGTGGTCTTATAGTGCGTCATACAACTGACATGTGCATTACTCTTTAAGAAGATTAGAGGGAAGCAGAATTTATGACCTGGTCTGGATGCAGTTTTTGTATTCCAATGGATAAATAACATTAGCGTGACCCATTTAACGTCCCCATTTTCAAGATTCCTTACCAGATTACCTCATGGTAATATGGACACAAATGGGACACGAAATGTTTCGTTTCCGGCCCTTTTTTCTAGACACACAATGGCCAATGGTACCAACCTTTCGTTGACGTTTTCCTTAAGAAAAATATAGATTGTAAATAAATACTTATTTCGTAACATCCGTTTGTATTACAAATATCGGATGATTACTATATGCAATAAAGCAAACTATAGTGATGCACGGTTGTATACGTATCAAGTTCTTTATCATGAGTAATTGGGTTATCTACTGAAAGTCACTCATATCAGCACAAGTTTTTGTCATTTTATTGATACCAATTATACGTGGTTTTTTTGTAGTAACCAATAAGGCAATCAATACAATTTTCCCGGTTGAACCACTTTACATTATTTGTATAGTTTGAGGACAAGACAGTTGTGGAAAAAAGTCCTGGTACGTTTAATACACTATCGGTAACATTTGGCATACAATGGTGAAACTCAAATGTAATGATGATTATTGTTTAGGTCAAAACCACTTTTATTATAGCATAATATCCGGAAACTGTCGATTTCTTAGGACACATTTCATTAGTTCTACAACAAAATTAAAGTTCTAAGGCGGCACTGCGAAGCTAGTACGTAAGACTCGTACTTATACGTGACGTGTACGTAACACTTATACGATATGTCTCTAAAGTAGTATTTTGAACCATCAATGACAGTTGAACTAAACCAACGCAAATATATCCATTATAATAATACACATATTTTAATACAGTGGCCTCATCAGTTCAATTATTAAAATTAAGTTTGCTTGTACGCAAGATGATGAAAAATATCACTTTTGCGAGAAACTTATAAGTGCACGTATAAGTACACGTCACTTATACGTTTGCGTTATACGTACTATTTTGTGCCATTAATCACACACAACATCAGCGCGCGTGAATTGATTTTATCTAATTTCTCTCAAAACAACACATACGCACTTATTGACCAATGTTGGTGTTTTTAAACATACGACAATATGACAATATGGTAGCCGGTCACGATTGAGAGGATATCTCACGCGTTTTAAAGTATGGCATTGTGACGTCATGCATGAGATGCTTGTACTGGTTTTGGTATTTATGGTATATAGCTATACCATGGTACCAAAATAAGTAAACGATGCACTTCGGTTGTAAGGGGTGGTGGGACCCCTCCCATTAGTAAACAGTATCACACAAACGTCTCAGCAGGACGAGGGCTAAACAATGAATATAGGGCATTTGACCATTCAAACGAAAAGATGGAATCGGCATATGGACGATTCTTTTTTTAGTCACTGATTTTCCAGAATCCCCTCCACCCCCCCCCCCCCCCGCCAAAAACGAGGCGAAAAACGTATTTGTTGTCTCTTCCTTCCGACTAATAATATGGCACATCACCATACTGCATGTACAGGCCTAAACCAAACGCAAAATGATCCTCAAAAATAATTAAAAATTGAGAAAAAACAAGAATTGTTTGAATCTATCAATGGTAACGCATTCTACTCCATGAGAAATGTCCAGCATCAATGAAATGCCTATTTCGAAGAACACCGAGGTCTGAAACCGATGTTTATATTTTTGTTCTTCGTGGGCACTGAGTGTTCGTCATTGTTGGGAGTGCGGGTGGATTTGAAGACGCTTGAAAACTTTCACAAAATGTTCAAAATTTCAACATTATTATAATTTTATCATTTTGAAATCATCCTGACAAATGCATTAAAATAAGTACAAACATGTGAAGAATTGAGTCATCCTGACGGTGATGATGATGAGACTCAATAGCCCAATCGCCAACAGCGCCCCCACGTGTTATTGGGGCTGACGAAAGGCAAGCGAATTGCTCTCAGAAAGCTACCCCAGAGGTAAGCTTATTGACTGTTGTGAGATAATAATCTCAAAAATATGTGAAGTATGGGTTCAGTAATTTTTAAGATAGACTTTGAAAATTGGGAAATGTTTTACTAAAAAAGTGTTTAAGTTCTGGTCTCTGGTTCCATTGGCTTACGAAAAGAGAAGTGGATTATCCCGACAAGCAGATAATATGATGACCAGGTATAGTTTTTCAACTTGGAAATTTTAAAGACACCACCACAATGCCCTAATTCTGGTGCCCCATTTGGTTTCGGTTCTCATAGACATAGGTACACAATCATGGCTTCATAGCGCGTTCATTGTGGGAGCTCTTATTCTAGTTTACATCAATGAATAAATAGTTATCAGTGTTCCTAGTTATCAGTGTTCCTTTTTCTGATTTCTAAAACTTATGAGCTCGACAAATGCATCGTGTGAAAAAGCTTTAGTTCGCTGGCTTTCGTGCAATGCATTGTGGGAAGACCTTAACATCTTCTTTGTAGGAGACCAATCGGTTACACTATTGTTGGACATATTCTACTGTCGATCCGTGGACATCTATAATATTGTAACGCTTTCCACGCAGCAGGCCTATGCAGAAGACGTTTCAAAATGGAACAAAATGTGTCAACAAATATCAAAATGATTGAACTTCACACCACATTTGAAATCACCATGAGAAATGCACTACAATAAGTACAAACATGCTTAGTATTGGTTCAGTACGTATTGAGATGAGAATGTTTGGGAAAGGCTGTTTTATATGATGGGAAATCTAATAGCCGCGTGGACAGTGTTAACTACACTACGTGCAGGACGTCTATTGTCGATCCGTGGACATTAAGCATGTTAAGTAAAGACCATGAATCCTTAGACATGATGAGCTACGAGCTGGATAACTCTGTGATATTGTACATAGTTTAAACACGCGGATATTACTATTAGTCTTACCATATATATACTGAACAGATTTTTCATGGTATTCCAAATATCAAGTTCAATAATTTTGACATTTTTAAAGAAGTGTTAATATAATTGTTATTTCATGGAACATCAACGTGATCAACGTCATTCATTTGTGATTCACGTGTGTATGTCAAGTTAGTGTCTCTTTAAAGTTGAATTGCATATAATGCTCTCCTGTTATCATCAATAGATAATTTTGCGATAACTTGCACGGGACAATTAATTACATATCTTGTTGCTTGTAATAAGTGTAATAATGCTTATTTTATATATTATTAACATTAGTATAATATTTTTATTTTTATAACATTTCTGATTTCCAAATTACCATGAACTTGAGAAATTGTAATTTTTGTTATTCTGTTGGTTAGCACTCACACTAAAGTACAGAAAAATCCAATTGAAGCAATATTGAAACATTAAAATTGTCGCAATGTATTGGTTTAAAGATAATTGTTTGCTTCATTCGATGCAGTTTTAATTAACCGGCCTAAATACAACCAGCAACGTAGATCTGTTTTAGCGACGTGACCGTGGTAATACTGCCATGTGTCTACCAAAGACCTTTCTAATGCAATACACGTTTTTAGTATAACAAGGGCTAATATTTCTGAATCTTTTCGTTATTTATTATTTAACCGTAATATAATTGCAAAACTGTAACAGTTCCCGATATGATCAAAATTGAGGACGCAGACTGTAATGAATGTAATGAATGTATTAATATATAAGGTCAGTGCTGGTCAACATCGCGTCGGTCATGGTATTTTATGTACGTTATTTTATATCAATTTGCTCAATAAAAGAAAGTCGTACACTTTGTTTAGGTAATTTAACGTAACTTTCGATTATTTTTTTACCAAACAGGCTGGATACACATTTGGGTAAATCTTTTCAGCACATTTTGATACCAAACATAACACCTAACAACAAAGATAAACATTGATTAGTATCATTTATAGAAATTTAGTTTCAAAAGTCTTTTCAAAAGTCACATTTTCAATACACTACGCGGAAGAAAACACCAATTGTTAATAAGCATATAAACCGTATCAGTCCCGTGTTGATCGCTGCGCATTTCCCCTCAATGCGCGGGCTAAGTGTCATGCATGGGTAAAGGATGTGTAGGTGTGTGTTATTTGAAATGCTTCACTGATATCTACAGCTTGACCAAACCAAACCATACCAAACCAGAGGTGTATCCCTAGACTCTAAGGCTTGGTAAAATTCTTCGCAGTTTAATGTAATGCACTATATGTTCGGAATAAAATATCCCGCTCACTAAAAAGTGTACGACCCAACGCAAGCGTAGTTTCAGGGGTGCACTGTGTGATCGATTTCCCGCCGGCCAATCCTGGTTATAACAGTGTCACACACTGGGTGAACCTCACACACACACATTTCCTCCCGCGTAGTGTATTGAAAATGTGACTTTTGAAAATTGACTAATTTTCTTTAAATGGCGCTAATCATGGTTTATCTTTGTTCCTAGGTGTTATATTTGGTATCAAAATGTGTCTAAATGATTCATCCAAATGTCTACGTTTATCTAGCCTGTTTGGTAAAAACATAATTGAAAGTTACTTTAAATGACGTCAACAAAGTGTACGACTTTCTTTTGTTGAGCACTTTATAATATAAAGCAGTATGCCAACCCACGGTGTTTACAACTAGACAATAACGACAAATATTAACAAACATCGGTGAATATCCCAACGGAAAATAAGCAAGGGACATACACCGGCGAGGACCGGTGGCCTAGTGGTAAAGGCGCCTGCCTAGAGTTTAGGAGACCGGGGTTCAAGTCCCCGCCGGTACATGTCTTTGCTTATTTTTCGTTGGGACATACACCGGTGTTTGATAATATTCGGCGTTATTGTCTTGGTATAAAAATGTGCCTAAATGATTCATCCGAATGTCTATTTAGCATGTTTGGTAAACAAATGATCGAAAGTTACTTTAAATGATCTAAACAAAGTGTACGACTTTCTTTTGTTGAGACAAATCTGGTATGGAAAGTTTATTATACTTATCCAGTGTAAAGGTACTCACGTGTACGTTTCGGATACGTCTGTATCCTTTATCAACACTTTTGGTAGTGGCGATCTTGACGACTCGTGACAGTTTGTGCAGTCTTGGATTTGCCAGTTGATTTATCATCTGGGGAATTTTTAGCCAGATGATAAAAGATCATCGAAAACGTGGGTGAGGTGGTATTGCCCCTCGTCTCGGTTCATCGTTCACAGGTATAAAAGATGGATCAGAGAGGCCATCGAAATCGGAAAGAGAGGGACCTCAACAATGAACCGAATAGAGTAGAATAGAATAACTCCTACATAAATACATTACGTTATAAAGTTGATTTAATTTGAGATATTGCACGCTAGGAATGTTTGTTTATTGAGCCCGGGTTATTGAGCAAGTTACAATCCCGAATGTTTGGTCAAGTCTGATTTTCATTTTCAAATTTTTCTTTTCAACACGGGGAGAGTACGACAGATAAAGAGTGTGTGCCGTATTGATCAACCGTAACAATGCGACCGACAAACTATTCAACAACGTGGGCATCGACCGGTGAATTAGCACTACCAGCCATCAATAATTTGCCGGTTTGAGTCCGCGTGTAAAAAAAGCAAAATGCGGAAAATGAAAATCGTACTTGACATTACATTTGGGATTGTAACTTCCTCAATAATAACTCATTCTTAGCGTGCTATATCACAAATTAAAGATTGAAGGGGAATTTCCAAACAACTATTTATCTTTTTACATGTCTATGTAGGAGTCATACTTGAAGAGTTATCAGCACATTATTACCTGGTCAGTTACTTACTGTGTTGACTGCATAGTATTGGACGGTGTACCATTTCCGTTTATGTTTGTAATACATTTCAAATAAGGGTAGGGGGGGGGGGGCGGTCAGTAATTTAAACTGATCATTAACGCACTATTATTCCGGTCCCCTTGAATCACATCGTAGATGCAGACTGCAAACTAAAAAGGATACAACAATAAATAAGTTTCAAAATAATTTCAAAGTAATTCCTGTATCGAGTTGTTTATATTATTATATTACTCAAAGGGATTTTTTAGCTTCTTATACGCTTTGTTTCGTGAAAGTCGGTAGTCTTGATAAATTGTCTGAAGCAGTCATGAAATAATCTGGGCAACTTTGGCTAATCAATTGGGGTGAGCAAGATGAACGGAATCGAACCATGCATGTAGAATGCTCTTGTTAGACAATGGTTCATATGAAGTGGATCTTCTGGGTGCAAACTTTCCAAGGAGACTCCGACATGCACAGTGGTTAACTGGGCGTCGGGAGAGATTTTGCAATGAATACGAAGCTATCTTTCCTATGGATAGCATCGTGAACACCAGTCTCATTAGCCATTATGCGTACAGGAATACACTCCATTCACAGGCTTACTATATATAACATAACAGACAAACTGCTTGTTTGGGCAAGAATCTTTGGTGATTGGACTTTGATTGAACCTATCGTCATAGATGGGACCATTAATGCTTTTAAGCGCTACCTTGATCTGATCAATAGCACGATGGTTTTGATCTGATCTGATAACACGATGGTACCTACATGTTAACACATTGAAGATACCCGTTGCACCACAATGGATCCATATCCCGTCTATTTGTAAAATAATTATGTTGTTCTCTGTGATCATTCTATAAACACGATTGTATGCTATGCTGAAGGTAGCCCAAACCGATTTCTAGACGGCTTAGTAGATTGGATAATTGTTAAGCAAAATCCGTTAATAAATATAAGATAAAAATCCTCTAATAGTCATAAAAATAATATTGGGTTTAAGAATAATATTACAATTGTAAATATTTGTTTTTACAGTTTGTATTTCAGCATATTTGTAACAGCCCATTTCTCAGGAAATTGCAGCTCCCAATCGTTTCTTGTTCATATGCGTGCATTATTTACACACAAGCCTCTCACATACAGATACCCACCCCACATACACTGTACATGCATTACGTTAATTTTGATAACGGTCTAACATTATACACGTTTAATACTTACATAAGATGACAAGTACACCAATAACATAAAGTGTTATTATATGACCAGTTCTATAATTACCTCACTCTATCCCAATAACAAATTACATTCAAAACCGTACGATGAAGTTATAGTAGACAGTCGTAAAGTAAAAGTAAGGTTTTTGTAAAACAGATCGTTGTATAATTTGACAACTCACTCGAACAGCACACCTCACTACACGAGAGAATCCCCTCTCCCGTTTAGTTATAGTTAAACAAGCGGTTACTCACCGCACCAGAGAATAATATGACATGTGTTGCACACCTACATTGCATGAGAGAACCCCCACCCCGGTTAGTCATAGACACACAATAGGTTAGTCACCGCATCACAAAAACTGAACATTTGTTTGCACACCTACACTACACGAGAGAACCCCCGGTTAGTCATAGAAAAACAAGAGGTTACTTACCGCACAAGAGAAACTGAACATGTGTTTCAAAAAGATAACTATATCATGCAGACTATTATCGTAATGACGCATATAGATATTACAGATAACGCATCATTGGTACAGCGCTGTGTCAGCATATTTCAGAGCTACGCCTACATGTAGAATATGGGGTGTTTTGAAACGGCATTGTATATTCGAAACAAAAATATAATTATATTTATCGAGATCAAGAATAGAGTGTGTTCCAAGATGAAGAAGATGGTCATTTATTGAGCTGAATAAAAACAAACCCACCATCAATACCGATGATTGCAGAAGTCCAGTGTCTGCATCTTTGTGAAGCCGCTGAAAGAGGGAAATGTACAATAGTGTGTGATCTTTTGTTGGAGCACTGAACGAGGGATACGTACGTTAGTGTAGGATCTTTAATGGGGGCGCTGGAAGAGGTAAAACCAGAGATGAAACGCATGGATGCGTCATCGACCATCGCAACGCTCCACACATATGAATTATTACGCGAGGTTTGTAAACAAGTTATATTGCTCTCGTCGAGTATTGCTTGGAGTATTTTATACACAGGAGTTATTATAGTAACAATATTAAAATATAACAATATTATAGTATAATGTAATATAATATAATATAATATAATATAATGAAAAGCTGAATGCAAACTGCTTATCCACAAAAATAGCCTGTGAAAGTAAATATAATAATTATAAGAGGGCCTGACGTTTCGATCCTAACAGAATCTTTATCGAAGGCAATATGACAGAATACAACAAACACAACTTATATATAGACAGGGAGACAATGGGCAGGAAGTAACAGGTAAAAATGAAACACAATAGAGGGTGATGTGACAGATGGATGAATAGGAGAAGGGATATGTAGACAGACAACTGATTGATGGAGTGGGTAATGTAACAAAAATAATATAATATAATATAATATAATATAATATAATATAATATAATATAATATAATATAATATAATAGTATATATAGTATAATATAATATAATATAATATAATATAATATAATATAATATAATATAATATAATATAATATAATATAATATAATATAATATATTATAATATAATATAATATAATTAATATAATAGAATAGTATATATAGTATAATATAATATAATATAATATAATATAATATAATATAATATAATATAATATAATATAATATAATATAATATATTATAATATAATATAATATAATATAATATAATATAATATAATATAATATAATATAATATAATATAATATAATATAATATATTATAATATTATAGTATATAATATTATATTATTTTTTATAATACCTATACGATTAAAACCATCCTTAAGGCGATAGAGAACAATGCAATTTATTCTGTCTTTTGTTCGTTAGGGCGAAATCTATTGTTTAAAATGACGTTTCGCCTTAAGGGGGAAAATAGGATGATTTATACTATTATAGTGGATTAGTGGAATTTGTTTTTGTTCAAATGTTCGCCTTAACGTCACTTTTCTTCGCCTTAACGCCATTTAAACAAAGGACGGAATAAACACCATTGTTCTCCTTCTCCTTAAGATAGATTAGTCGTATATGACTCCTTGTTTATACTTGGCCGATTAATTCTTGAAATATCACTACATGTAGGCTGTCAGGTTCCGTGCAACTGCTTTTTCAGGAAACAAGATTATTAAACAGGATTGGACATATTTTAGCAGTGACGGTTATAGGTTTTATTTTGATTTGAAAGCATATTCAGTTGGGGGTGAACTAGCAATCTGTGACAAATAGTTGTATTGAATAACAGTTTGGCTCTCGTAATGCAGGATTTGAAGTTTGTTACAAATTTACATGTATATCTCGGGCAAATTATCGGCGTCGTCTTCGTTGATGAATAAATTAATGATGGACTAGCCAATGTTTACGATTTCGTAATGTTCGATGTAAGAATAAAAGACAGACCTGTTGTGTCCATTTGTCATGTTTGTAATGGTGCTTGGTAATAATTAGAGATACAAAGTTGATAAAGATAGTAATACCCGTGTTTTGGATGAGCTGCCATCTTGTCGGGAATAAGACTAACCGGGTTTTAAAATTCAGAAAGAAGACACACCTGTTTGAATTTGACGTCACACACCGATTCAATTGAATGAAGAATAGGCTGGTTGCGATTCCTCTTTATAGTCGGTTGCGCATGGCTACATGGATAACCTCAATATTCATTGGTTTAGTTTGAGTTCTTCGCTCTAATAGAACTGAGTCTAAAGCGTGTTCACAAAATAATTTGGTTAACAATATAATTTGCCTTATGATATTTGTATGATTGAATGTGCTTGAGCGTGTTCTTTTCACTGTCTTCATTTCATGTGAATCCAACGCAAACCCGTTGAGAGACACGATGTTTAAATGCATGGTATTTGTTAGAGAAGGAGAACTGCTTTCTTCAAATAAACCAGCCATTCTGTTGTTCTAAAATTGGTATTATGCATTCTCTTCAGTTACCTTATCAATTTAGTTTAGGAGTAGTTCCTCTGGTAAAAATGCTATGATGTAACATCTGCATACGTTTCATATTAAGAGATGCTACTTTTCAGGTAATGTCTTGATTTCGTTTATTCTAAATTTGCCCATTTTAATTTTTTTTTAAGGATTTGTAACAGGTACTGTCTGGTGTCTGATTATTTGCTTACCTTAGTGCGCTGAGTTGTTGGATTTTAATTGTTTAAATAATTAAGACATCAATATTTATGTTACAGATGTATTTTTGTTTTGTTACACTTTGTATCTATGATATCTGTATTAGTCGTTGAGGTCTGTAAAGAGGTGATGCTATATTAATGGATCGTGATTGGTCAAATTATGTTGCTACGTGAATTTGATAGGAATAAAGTCATCGTCTCATACTGGTAGCAAATGGTATTTTCACACCCATATCAAACTATTGTAGATAACATATTCTTATCCTGGGCGTTAGCCAACTATAAAAGCTGCTGTTGAGAAAATTGATCCGCACATCGAATTGTATTTTCCCATTAACATACAACTTTAGTTGGACATCGTTTTACGACAATGGCTCGCTACACCAGCATTATGCTAGCAGTTTGTTTGTGGTACTTTGTGCCCGGTAAGTATTAAATGTATACATTTGTTTGGCTACATTTACTTAATTGTACGTCAATTGCTATTTTAAAGTCACTTCAAGTCTTTCTTTTTCTGAACTGTTTTGGTGTAACGTTGTTGAAAATATCGTCATTGTTGATATTCTTAAATAAAATGTATTTAGTTCTGTTGCGTTAAGCAAAACCATGTTTCGAAATTGTAGACTCGCTACGACCCGGTGTCATGAATTGGCGAATCATAACTTAGACTCTTAGGCCTACCTAAACTGTCAGCCAATACAATCATGTAGTAACATGGATGCTTGACCTCAATCCCATGATAATTACCATGCTCAGAATATATCCTCGTATTCTGACGGAATAAACAGCAAGTGTTAGCATGGGATTCTGTAAGATTCTGTATTCTAGAATACAAAATGTCTATAACCTTGGCACGCATGTTATTACAATGTCACTCTAGTTGTATTGGGTGAAACTGTACGTGGTTTATATTGCACGCACCAGTAGTTTCTTAGCTTCGTCTACGGCCGTGTGTCTTGAACTCGCCACCCTTACCGTTGCATGTCCAGATTTTTACATTTTACAACATCTGAGATTCGAATTAGCATATCGCAATAACTATTTGTTCTACCTCATAAAAGTATATATTTTCTGAACGGTAATCTCACAAGGAATCCAAATATGCTATTAGAATTTAAATAAGACCTAATGGTAACATGTTGTGATTAAGAATGTTCAAAAAATATCGATTTTTTTCATATTTTGATTTAAGCTCAATAATAATTTTATACCTATCCCAATCATAATTTTACTGTGCATATTTAAGTTCCTCATGCAATTACCCACCAGAACATAATAGTTGTTAATGGTAAACATGTTAAAATATACTATATCGAGAAGTAAATGAGCACAAATGTTTAAATTTCATATTTATTAGAGTTTACAAGTATTTTATTTTTGGTATGCACCCTATCCTAATTTAAACGGTATTTTTGGATTCCCCTATTTGAGAGCTTTCCAAAAATGTATAATTTTGCTATCATCGGTTAAATATTTCTTTTGTTATAGTCATGTATGTAAAACCGATGAATTAGGGCAAGTTCACTGTGTAGCGAATAGGGAAAAAGCCAAGGACAACGCAATCGATTCATGATTACAATTGTTGCACAATAGTTGTCACATTTGTTGAAACAGAATCTTATAGAATATAAAATAATCTATAAAATGAGAGCAAAATCATGTTTGTACCATACACGGATGAGGAGTTATAGTAAATTGAACGTAGAATTGGAAACATTTTCTATATTCCCCATAGAGATTGCACACAGCGCCGCCGCCACCGCCGCCGCCGCCACCGCCACCACCCCTGACTTTCACAACATAATCAATCATATCTCAGCCAAACATTTATAGAAATACCTGATTTATTAACACAATGTAGCTAGATAAATAGGCTTTCACATGACACCTCAACCATAGCTGTACCACATTTAGTTGTTGAGTTAATAGAGAGAGATGGATGATTTGTCAACAAAAATGCAACGCCACCACCCTTTTTGGGTGGTGAGTTCAAAACACATGGCCCTACGGGGATTCGGTGTGAACTAGGGAGCTAGAACATCCATCAAATCAGGTCTAAGACACGGTAATCCCCATCGGTTTTACTCCAATATGCGTAACGAAGAAACATACGGAGACCAATGTTGTCCGAGGATTGTCAAATGTTTCAAAGGGGCTTGCATGCAAACCCCTTTGAAACATTTGATAATCCACGGACAACATGAAAAATGGCATCGTACTAATGTCATCGCACATCGACCGTATGTTTCTTGGTAACTAAAACTGAAAGTCGCACACTTAGCATGCTTAGAGAATAAAATAAAGTTCGTTACTGTTTTGCTATATACGATGGTCTTATAATGTAATTGTGACAAGTCGCGTCAAAAAGGACGTGTTATCGGCAAACACAGTTTTGAGATAGAGGCCAATATATTTGGTGAAATATAAAGAAAACAATAGAAACAAATATGCTTTCTCAAATCATATCTTGTGATTACAAAGTCGATTACCTTCAACATGGTATCATTTCAATGCTTAAATGTTGTACTATATTTTGGAGTCGTGTATGGTCGCCACAGGCGGTCATACACGACGACACAAATATTGTTATTTAGTGTATTGTTTTTTTTGATCTCTTATCATAAAATAACGCATTTTGTTCGATTTATTCTAATCAAACATTTAATCAAACAACAACAAAATGTCCTCCTTTATATAGCTTAACATCGGTCGTCCAGCATTTCTTTTGCCATGAACTGGTTTCCAAAGAACTAGGTCTGATATCACATCCCCAGAACGTCTGACACAGTGTCCAGCAAACTGTAGTCGACTCTTCTTGATTCGTTCACTTACTCTAGGAAGATCACCATAGAGTTCGTTGTTGGTGATGTGTAACCTCCAACTAATATCAAGGGCTGATTTAAGAAGCCTGGTGTAACATCCATCCAATAGCTTTCGAACTTTAGTTGTTACTGTCCTTGTTTCTGAGCCATAGAGAATAATGCTTTCTACTGTAGTTTGGAATAGCTTAATTTTTGTTGATCTTGGTAGGTTGGATCTTCATATCTTGTTGAGCTTATTACACGCCTTCCATGCTAGTGCCTTCCTTGTTTTGATATCTTGCATGCTCCTCGATGTCCAGGATCCCAGATATTTAAAGTCTTTGACTAATTCCAGACTGATTCCATCGGTAGTTTTAATGGTCACCTGATCCTGTTGGTTAAATACCATATATTTTGTTTTCTTGCCGTTGATGTGGAGGCCAACACTTAGAGCTGCCATTTCTACTCTTTCCAGGAGTTAGATTTAATAATGTTTCTTTATTCAAGTTATAAAAAGATGGTTTAAGGAACGTTTTTTTCTGGACCATTTTAGTTTAAAAAACTGACAGTTTGTACGCGTAAATTATTCAAGCTTAAAACATGATGGCTCAGGAACGGTTTTCCTGGAGCTTTTAGTGTTAAAAAAAGCCAATTTATTGCGTGCTTCGCGCGAATTCGTTTCAATGTTTAGGGGAGGAGGAAGGGTAGGGCATAGGCAGCGCAAATGGTCACGTCCCCATACTTTTAATGTGGGGGACGTTAAATACTTTATACTGGACCTTTTTAGTGTAAAAAGTGCCAATTTTGCGGGCTTTGCACTTATTAGTTTTTCAATGTTTCATTATTCATTCAAGCTAAACAACATGTTTCAGGAACGTTTTCTGGACGATTTTAGTTAGAAAACTAGACATTTTTTGCGCGTTTTGAGCGAATTGGTTTCATTATTTTATTATTTAAACAAAATGGCCTCATGAACGTCTTTCAGGATCATTTTAGTGTTAAAATGACCAATTTTTGCGCGCTACGCACAAATTATATTCAATGTTTTATTATTCAAGCTTAACAAGATTGCTTCAGGAACGT
This sequence comes from Ophiura sarsii, assembly GCA_035610835.1. Lineage (NCBI taxonomy): Eukaryota > Metazoa > Echinodermata > Ophiuroidea > Amphilepidida > Ophiuridae > Ophiura > Ophiura sarsii. The sequence goes on along the minus strand of CM069449.1, from coordinate 1,271,998 downwards.
TTTCAGGACCATTTCAGTGTAAAAATAACCAATTTTATTATTCAAGCTTAACAAGATGGCTTCAGGAACGTTTTTCTGGACCATTTTAGTGTCAAAATAACCAAACGCAGATTATTTTAAATGTTTTATTATTCAAGCTTAGGGATCACGTCAAAACTCGACCGCCTGGCAACCGCCGGTTACGGCCGGTTCCGTTCGGTTCTCACAAAACGTGTCGTCTGTTATAATATACACACATAATGAGGTCAAATAGTAACACTCTGGTGAACACGACCGGTTGAAAGTGCCTCGTCACACACGTGAGCAATAACATCTTGAAGTAATGGGCTCTTTTAAGACTTAAAAGTCTCTGTTGACAACCAGTACAATACAGCTATTGATTTTCGCTGGGGTTGGCTTTTTCAATCTGTTTATAGCTCAATTAACTTTTTAAAATCAATACCGAAAGTCTATGAATGGTTTTTTTTATAGAACGATTATAGAGAGAGCTATTATGACCGCAAAGTAACAGATTGATAGTGTAAATTGGTCAGATTACAGCATTAAGTCAACCGGCGGTTGTTCAGTGTTGCATGCGCGAATATTCATATACCAGTAAAACATTTGACCTAAAAGAACCGGGCGGAACCGCCCGTAACCGGCAGTCAACGGGCGGTCGAGTTTTGACGTCTCCCCTTAACAACCTTTTACTCCTTAGTTAATTCCCCATGATCAAACTGTCCATCTCATATCGCTCTTCACTTTTTAGCATTAGTGTTCAGCGCATGTCTGCTTTCAAAACGGCTCAAAACGCGTCCACGAAGCCGATTGCCCAACACGATAAGACCTGCGCCGGAAGCGCCCGATAGTGAGGTTTACGTCAGCTGCCCCACGCAAACCGAGTCTTTGGACATCTTGCTGTTTCTCTGTGTTGTCGTCAATTGTGAATTAAAGAGGTCGTCAAGAAAGCCGAGAAAGTAGTACCCCTGTTTGGAACAAAAACAGTTCCAAATTAACTATATTTAGTAGACCAATTATAGGATCCTTATCCCTTTTGATGTTTAGTTAACTTTGCTTTGCAAATTACAAAACAAAGCCACGTGGGGCTATATTTTGCATGACCAACATTCAATGTATAGGGGTCACACCACTAAATAGAGCTCCATAGGGATATATACAAAAACACTGATATAAAACTCTGTTTTAGACCACTAAATTGCAAAAATGGACACCGTAGTGTCATTTTTTCTTAAAGATGATCACATTTCCCCACCAAAAAGTGAATAGGTAGGTGAACCTGCTCGATTTTCCAAAATATGCCCATGGAGTTGACTACCTCTCTGACGAGCTTGGAAATGTCGCCATAATCGCCAATGTTTCCAGTAAAAAGCACAAATTTGAAAGATCTCTCAAGATTTACCTAGATGATATTCACAGTTTATAGTCAGGGTGCATGTACAGATGTAGGTGATGTCCCATTAATCATAATTAATAAATAATCATAGGCATACTTTCCGATTTTAGTTTTAAACACCGTCTTTAAGGGTAGGGGAAACCTCATTTAGTGTAGTGCACCCTATAGACAGTGAGGGATGAAATGGAAATCTCTTCAAGTTCAAAAAACTTGCATGGATTCAATACATGTATTCCCACATTTTGTGTAGGCCTACATTTATGGGGAGCGTGTTGGCGCAGCGGTTAGTTCTCTCGCCTTGCACCAATGAAACCCGGGTCAATTCTGTGCACGACCGCGGGCTTTATGTGCATTTGGTTTATCACGATCCAGGACACGCTTCGCAGGTTTTCTCCGGGTACTCCGGTTTCCTCCTGCTTTCAAAATCTGTGATCAGTTGTTTCGGTTATCAAAAACTTCCTTGACCCAAAGGTATTTGGGGAGCTGCATTAAAAAATGGTGGATGTTACAATCTAACTGCGGATAGGTTTGCGCTAGAAATTGGCAGCACCCTAGTTGATGCGACATGATTCTGATGATTCACCAGCAGCAAAATCACAGCGCTTTGAAACCATTTGGAAAAAAGGCGCTATATAAATACTGATTATTATTATTATTATTTATGATGCATGTTACCATTGTTTTAGTAGGGATAAAAGGCCAGAGGTGTGTAACCGGTATGGGAATGCTATTAGAGAGGGGATTTATACAGTTGTCACTTTCACCCTTAATATTATAAGCCTGGTAGCCCAGCGCCCTATTGCACAAAACTTAAGATTCATCTTAAGTAGAGTTATTCTTCTGAAGTTTTCAACTCTTCTTAGGGAGCAGTTCCATTTATACGCGATAAATTTATCGCGACTGTATCGGGGCCTGATATGTTTTGGACCCGATGTTTTTCAAGTTGATTCGCGATAAAATAGTCATTCAGGCCCCGATAAAATAGACATCGGGGCCCGATACGAGGCCTCTGCCATACCCTGGGGTATGTTTAGCAAATAGAGCGGGACATTGTTTAGCAAATACACGAGGATAATACAATTTACGTTAAACATCCATAATCAATAACATTATCTCTAAAAACATGAAATGCTGAATTTGTACCTTACAACTAGAATAAATAGCCCGAAGCTCTATTTACATACCGACCACTTATCTTTCGTTATATTTAAACAAGCGGTAATACGCTACTCGATAAATGATCCTTTGCTTCTCGCAACTGTACGTGCTAAAAATCTCATCGGGGCCTGATAAAAAACTCATCGGGGCCCGGAACATTCTCGCAATTTTTATCGCGTACAAATGGAACTGCTCCCTTAGGAAGATTGTTTAATAATTTGTGAGTTGATCTTCACGATTTAGATCTTTAGTAACTTGGGCCCTACTTCATAAAGTCATAAATCTCAACCCAGGAATAATTCTTAAATCATAACCAGGCTTAAGAAGATTTAAGAATCAATCTTCCTACGTTCAGTTAAGATTAATCTTAACGTTTATGCAATAGTACAAACTTAACCGATATCAATATCGCTATCATTTCCAATACCATCAGTCACTATTCTCAGTGTACCATATCATATTTCGCAAGGGTAATAACCTAGAGAAGATGATCATGCAAGGCATGATTGAAGGGAAGCGCAAGAGAGGCAGACCTCGTTCCCGGTGGATTGACCAAATAAAGTTGATTACTGGACACCCGCTCCGTGATTGTTACTCCTTTGCTGAAAATCGTTATTTGTGGCGTAGTATCTGTAAGGTCACGAGCTGTCAGTCATGACAGGACCGAACCAACCAAGTTACTTTTTTTCTATGACTGTAGTCTAGCATGTATGATCGACATAACTAGCGGTAATCCAGGCCAAGCAATGCATACACACAGGCGATTGAATCTCACAATCTGTACATTTTTGAGATTTGGCCCATAACAGTTGCGACACGCGATTAAGTAATCATAGTTGGAGCCGCTAGGGCATCACATGTGAGGTTTGGTTCACTCTTCTAAAAGCACCAAATTTGGCCCATTATGTTGCTCATACCATACTCTTTTGATTCTTGATGGATGCCAAAATTGGAGCCTTCTGGGACGGCCATATTGGCCAATTCCAATATGGCCGCCATACGGGGGGATCAAAATTCAAATTGCTTACAAGCTGACAAGCATACCAATTTGTTTGTCTGAGCACACACAAAAATAACCTTTTTAAGCTGGAATGGTTCCTCCTGATGGTATTCCAATAAACTGCGCATGCCAATTATCATTTATAAAATTCTGCACATTGAGTTTTCCATCACCAGTTGATCTCAGTTAAAAATGCCCATAGCGTTACACTGCCGATAATGAGCTAATTGATATTCATGAGGTGATTTACTACGGCGATTTTACATTGAAATTTTGACTTGCCCGATAAAATCATGAATTGCAATGCTCTTAAATCACGAATCTGAATAGGAAACATGAATTTATTGGTATAACATGTACAATGAACACAATGAAATGGTAATTGGGTCTGATGGTTTAATACCTTGTCGACAACACAGTGAAACTTGCAAGCTTCCAGGGGGAGAAATACTTTTGCGCGGCAGTGAATGGATCCAATTTGGTGTTTTTAGAAGAATGTGAACCAAATAATCCCTTAGCCCCCCCCCCCCCCCCCCCACCCCCAAACTATTTGGAAATGATAGCGCGCCACCTAGACCAGTTGCGACAAACTATTAAGGTCAAGAGAATCGGGGTTTTGTCTTGGGAGTTACTTATCCCATAATTATATAATCGCTGATACACATCATTTTTCTGTCCGCGTAGTGCAGGGGTTTCTTTTAAATGAAAGGGCCAGCTATAAGGAGTAACAAATTAACTGGACCGCACCTAACCATGTTCTAGCAATGACCTGCTGTTGATTTCAAACCTTTGATTCCGAAGACTTTCAAGCAATAGGTGTGTGTGCTTTTCCACAAGAAGGTAATCTCAATACAATACATAGTAGAGCAAAATTGGCCATGAAAGTCCTCTAGTTTTCGATATACCGATCAAATTTTAAAACATCACATGATTGGTTTTATATGATAGTGTTAACCTTTTCCTTCAAGAAAAGTGATGATGCCAAAAATGTATGCATGGGCGAGCTGAGAAATTAGCATATCAAAATGGCGACTATGTTAATATTTAAGTAATTGCTAGCCGCTTGTTACATGTCTCTTACTTCATGGCAGTGGCGTAGCTTCATGGTTGTGCCCCCGCCCCCAAAACCCATTTGTGCCCCCGCCCCCCACCCTCTAAAAAAATTAATAAGGGGAAAAAAAAGAAAATAGGGAAAAAAATGATAAAAGACCGAGATTGCGTGCGGGGTACAGGTTATGTGTGGACATATTCAGCCCAAATAGTCAAATATAAGGCAAAATTGTACATATACAGGGTGACCCAGAAAATGTTGAACCCAAAAATCACAAATTTAAAAAAGATAATTAAAAATGAAAATAAATAAATATGGCATTCTGTTTTTAACAGTTATGTAAACAATTTATTCAGCTTTCTGGAGAACTTTAGATCATGTGAATTGGCCTTACCAAACTAAAGATACACTTGATTGTGAGACAGGGGGTGTTTTCGTCCTTTTGAAAAGTGAAAAAATTGTAACTTGGTTCAGATATGAAACTTAATTCTGTTCTAAGTACGGTGAGTTAAGTAATCTTTTCTTTTGATCTGTATTTATCAAATTAACATTTTCAAATGAAGTTGAGGGGACTTCAGTTTTTGTTTTCAAAGTCTCTTATATAATAATAATATTGTTTTACATAATGAATGAATATTGATGAGATACTGTGCAGAATAATTTATAAATCGGAAAGAAATGGTTTCAAACAGGCACTTGTTCTGCTCATGTAGCATGAAACCATTTTATTTTGTACTTCACTTAGGCCTACACTACAAAACAACACTTCTTACAAAATTACACGTATTTTAAGTTTCGTGTGGCCTATTTTTATGATCTAAAGTGTTTCAGAAAGTTAAATGTATGGTGCACATAGCTGGTGAACGAGTTATGCAAAATTTTCTTATTTTAATGGTAAAAAAAAAAAATGAATTCTGTGATTTTTGGGTTCAACATTTTCTGGGTCACCCTGTAGTACATGTACTGTGCGATTTTTTTTGGACCGTGCGATTTTTTTTGACCCTACCCACCCCCCCCCCCCCCCCCCCTCCCCACCCCCACCCCCCACTTACGTGAAAATCACGAGTTGGTGACTGGAAAAAAAATGTGGGGCAACCTTTTACGAAAATTTCAGAAATCTTGCCCCCCCTGAAAAAATCCTAGCTACGCCACTGCTTCATGGAACACATCAACTTATCTTGTTTTTGATACTAATGGAATTCATGATGCATACAGTACCTATATACACTAAAACACTGTTTCTGTCATTCAAAATGGCCGCAATTTACCTTGATTTTCAATTTTTTACAATATTTTAATAACTTTTAGCATAAATAATTTTAATTTTGACCTTGATTTGAAAGATTTGTTGTTGTTATACTCTATGATTTAGAGACAAGTATTCCGTATCAAAATGTATATTGCATTAAAAGGGTATGTTGCAATTGATTTAGATTTTAGAGCTTTCTAATTATAGGACTAATATTGACGGATGACGATCATGACGATAATTATTTAAAATTTGTCAATAAATTATCGTAAACGTAAGACCACATTTGCGTGAAATTTGATAATAGTTATAACATCATACTGCACTTTATAGTTGGACCCTAATTGGACTCCGTAATTAGGATATTGTCTATGAGGGCGATGTTGGGGCTACAAAGGCCAAAGGGTCTATGAAGACGAGCTTTCTCTTGGCATGCTCTTGTTGATCACTTTACAAACGAGCCATATTCGGCGAGTCTATTTTCATTTATACTAGCATGATATACCCAAAACAACCCTATACAAATTGAGGAAAACCATAACAGTTGATGAATATCAGGCATGACAAAGGTGGTTCATGGCTCGTCCTATTACCTCTCAGTATGCGTCAAGATATGAAGAAACCTTGAATACGTCGTCTGGCTCAAAACTTGGTCACCATGAAGCTGGTGAAGCAGCACAGAAACGCTACACATCAGATGTTGCAAATATGACAAAAATGTTCGATGAAACATACCTCAATCCATTTGATCTAGCGTCATCACTTACCTGAGGGCCGGCCTCGTGAACTTCGCAACAGGAGCTCTCACGCCGGCAGCAATCCAGGAAAGCACGTGTAATGCTTTGGATAAGGGATACGAATTAGTGAACAAATTTGTATCGGAACGTTAAATTGTGGTAGACCGAAAGATAGGCAAACTAGAAAAGAGCGTCTATGAGATCGGGAGTAAAGACCATTACTGACATGAACAAATGCGTATAAACAATACGAAACACCAAAATAAGTCTCGATGCTGAAATGATCTACCTTCGCCTTCTAGCAGTTAATGCGCAGAAACGAGAGTTATGTCGTTTGAAAACTCACCAGTGCTGCTCAGCATGTTTGCAAATGATGGATCTATGTTAGCTTCAAAAAAAGCCGAGTTCATGCATAGATTAGAAGACCTGGCACAAGTGCAAGACGACAAGATTACATCGCTTCCCTTGGTTGATGCTGTAATTTATATATGATGGCCACGCAGTGATACAGGTTCTCGCTGCATCGATATATCTTCCAGACTTGTACGATCAAGTTACCTATCAGACTTTTGCAGAGGAGTTTGTAGGTTACATCTTAAAGAATAGCGGCATGGTTATGTGCAACAGATACATATCGTGTTCGACAAATACTTACCAAACAGAATTAAAGGTTCTACCCGTGGGGCAGAACAAGGCTCGCCTATAGCAGAATACTACACCTATGCTTCTTGATACAGAGGGGTCTATGCTTAAAGAAGGACAGTGCATTTATATCAGTGGTCCGGATGGCAAGACCTTCATCATAAGACAAGGATCTGTGCACTCAGTAGATCGTCTTGCATCAAACCAAGAGGAAGCGGACACACGCATCATTCTTCAAGTTGCAACCTCTGCAAATGCAGGTGCACATCATGTTGTTATCAGCAGTCCAGATACAGATGAGTTAGTTCTCCTCATCATCGACCAAGTATTTCGTCGAGTGAGGTTTTCTTCCTAACTGGACGGGGCGGGAAACATACCGATCTTACCCGCTTTATACCTGTCCACCAGATATATAACAAACTGTCACGTGAGCAACATAACATCATCCTTCCTGTTTACTGCATTACTAGGTGTGACACTGTAAGTGGATTCTTGTGGACGTGGCAAGAAAACCGCGTATCGTATAATGTTGAAGAACGCAGGAGTACACACATCACTGTCTTCATTACCATGATTACGAGCAAACGCCGTGATGACAAAAGAAGAATACTCAGCTGCAATACTGTTCGTGGGAACCTTATATGGAAAATCTAACTGCATCTCATTGAATTCCATTCGGTGTGAGAAAGCAAGGACTGCACCCGGAAGCTACCTCTAACGGAGGATAGTTTCAAACTCCATGTACTTCGCTTTATCTTCCAACTCCTGGTTTGGCGTAAAGCTCTCCATGGCATGAGCTCCCTGATCCCTTAGATTTTAGGTTCCAAACAAACAAACAAACACACACAATACAACCACAACTAATGTCACAACCCTCTGCTGCGCCAGAATTGCTAAATGATCTCATATGTATGTGCACACCAGGTGAATGCCGTGTAGACTGCATATGTTTAAGACACAACCAGCCTTGCACCACCGCATGTGGCTGTATGTCTATCAACATTGAATGATGTGGCAACCCGCTCTCTGAAGCTGCATATGAAACGGACCCAGAATCTAACTCAGATTCTGAAAATTATCATGCCAAATGGTATTAATATGAAACCTTTATCTGAAAGAGTGGCAGAGTGAAGATGTATCCAGTTTAATTTCAGAATAGCACGTGAAACCAGAGATTGAACAGTATTCTAACGATTGGTCAACATGGAGATTGGAGAGAACTTTGCTTGGAAAGAACTTTGCTTGAAAGAGTGGCATACAGAAATTACCATACAGTACGTGACAGTATTATTATTGTAAATGATCATTAACTAGTGTTGGACGAGGATGGCAACAACATTTTATTTTAAAACAACGGCAACTCAAGAAGAGTCTAAATTATGACGATGATTATGTCAATAATATACATATCTAAATTGGAACACTTATGGTAATCTGTGTGTTATACGCATACGTCTTCCAAAGACTGATGATGCCTCTTAAATTAAGTCCAAATAACAAGTTTTTTGAACGAAGTTGCATAACGAATTTGTGCTAACGACTATAACCAAATGCAGTTGGCAACTTTCACTGGTTTTAAATACCAATTTCTTATATACGCCTGATAACGTTATTTGGTACGTTGCCTTAATTAATTATTTGAAATGTCAGCCATATTGGAATTTGAAAATAAAAATTGCGGAATTGAATGTTGGCAACATCTTATGTATCAATGATATTAATACCGTATATTCTAGGATTCACATCTTTGATTGCATTATATCAAAGCACCAGGACGTTTTTTATAATAAAATAGACGCCATTTTGATATGCTAATTTCTCAGGTCGCCCATGCCTACATTTTTGGCATCATTACTTTTCTTGTGTTACAAGGTATATACTATCATATAAAACCATCGAGATGATGTTTTAAAATTTGACCACTAGGGGTCACAATTTATGGTCAATTTTGCTCCACTATACAGTACAGATGACAATTAATGGGGAAAATAGATCTACGCGCGTTGAGGAAAATAACTTGTACCGATAAATGCAAAGCAGCTTGTTTTTGTGATGATGTAAAATAGATTGATCTTTTTTCTTTTTCTTGAGACTTTTCGCGGGCCACAAAAAAACCACTGGCGGGCCGTAGGTTGCCCACCCCTGGCGTAATGTGTTGAAAATGCGAATTTGGAAACGTCACGGATATTTCATATTTATGATAACACACACATTGACATTTTATTGTCATACAAATGCAATATATCTAATTCTTTCGTTTAGATCTAACACACAGATATTGGATGTTTATTCTATAATATCCCTTTAGGGGATCATGCTACAAACATTCAATTGATAGGTACAAAGGTCGAAAATAGGAAATGTGCAGGATGGCAGACATTTCTTGAAGCAGTTTATACAAAGGCTAGCAAGTGTACGAGCAGATCACACCAACAAAATCCTGAGTTACTGACGTGAAGATCAGCTGAAGTCAAAGAGAGGTGTTGATTTACTCAATATAAAGACATCGGCCTTAAATCACTAGCGAGATGGGAGAGGTGGAGGACTGTTAAGACATACAGACATAATTTAAGCCCTTGGAAAGTTATCGTAAGCTTCCGACAGAAGAAATAAAAGAACGACTAACAAACAGAGTGGATAAAAGGAGTATAGATGCTATGAGCAAGATCGAGACCTCCGGTATTTCCATGGTTCATGAGATATGGTAGGAGATATGAATCATCTTTAAAGGTATTTGTCCAGAAAAAACAAGTAGATCATTGCTAATAAACACGAAGGAAAAGTGTACTTTATGTCTCAGATACCGGCATTCTATAGTTCGGTCAGTTACAAATTGGCGAAACCTGTTTACAGCAGCGAATGAATTCAGAAGAGCGTCGCATAGCGCAATATAGCGCGCAATGTTGCAGTGTCATTGTATGCGTGACGCTTGCGTATGCCAAAATCTCGCATATACTCTTGGATTATTTTTGCGCGCGGATAGAGAAAAAACGAATATTTCTCGCCAATTTGGAACTGATTGAACTATAGTATCGCAAGATACTGACACATGATGACATATTTGCCAGTATCGCTCCATAGACTACTGCTATTATTGCTCAAGTATCGTCCGATTCTGAAACACCTAATTGTGTTCGTTTTTATGTTCCCGAATCGGGCAATACTGGTACACACATACCAATAGTGATTTTTCCAGTATTGGGCGATACTGGAGCATTTTATATGTGCCAGTATCATCCGATACGGGAACAACGACATGGTACATGAGATGCATCGCATCTTATATAGATTCCAGGACTAGATGACTGCAAAAGGTATCATGTAATGCTCGAAGAAAAGGTGTTTACTCGCTATCATTCTCTGTATTTTTGTTGTACAGGGTGTCCCAAAAGTCTATGCACGTTTTTGAAGAGTCATATCTCATAAAATATAAATCATATGGTATAAATTTAACCATATTTAGACGAGATTTGGGAAATTAATTTGATACCAAACACAACCCTATTGGTGAGCCCACAACATTATAAAACTGGTTGAAAGTCATTGGCCGTGTGCCAGACCAACCCATACCAAGTACCACACATTGTTTCTAAAGGTGCGCATAAATTAACGGTATGAAAGCAACGTTGCGCATTAGTCACAGTTCACTGCTTACCTTGCAACATTAATGTTATTTAATACCAAACTCGGTCACTCACAACATAAATAAGCGTAGTAGACAACATTGCACAGCCAAAGTCTTCATTCAAGATGGTTTACAGCATAGATAAGCGAATACAAATTGTATGGTTCTACGCTGAAACACATTCAGTTCAACTTACTCAACAAAAGTTCAGAAAACATTTCAAAGTGAAACGCGCACCAGGAAGAATATCCATTCTGAAGTTGGTGGATACATTTTTGAACAGAGGAACATATTCTAAATGGGTAAAACAACCTTCGATGAGGCCTTCAAGCAGCAATAAAATAATCCGCTAAGTTTAAATTGTAACATGTTTGACAGCTGTGTGATGTGTGTGTTCACTTTTCTGTTACGTTATTCAATTGTTTAGGTCTGTGTTTTTGCATTAGCACACGTCTCTGTATACATGGAAAATATTTAAATTATATTTCACTATAGAAACGAAAATTATGTGTGATATAGTTTGTTATTATGATGATATCACTGTAATGTAAAATTTTAAATATTACAATTGACGGATCACTTTCCGTGTAACCAACTCTACCCGTATTTTTGTTAATCTCAATAGGTATGGATTTATGAACTTTATTCCTCCGAAGTATAAAATAACATTGTTGCAGTAATACATATTTTACTTCTAGGGTGGCATTACAAACAGATGTTACTCCAATGTTTGGTATCACAATTATTTCCCACATCTCCTCTTTCTAAATGTATTCATATTTTCAATACGACTTATATTTTGTGAAATACAAAGGTTTAAAGTCGTGCATAGACTTTTGGGACACCCTGTATATAAAGAGCAAATGTAAACAATAGCCCAACAGACATTAACAAAGTTAATGAGCCCAACAGACATTAACAAAGTTAATGAACTGAGTGATTACAAATCAAACGGGTAACTCTCAACAGGGAGCTCTGATGGGTCAATCAATTGGTTCACTGCAACTCAGAAAATAATCAAAAATACAAGTAAACACAATTGGGCTAGTAAAAAAAACCAATGAAAGTGGCGTGGGTCAGAAATAGGATAAACACCCAAACATAGAGAATAACATAAAAAAATAAGAAGAAAATAATATTTTGAGGTCATTGATACATCGAGAGAGCTTAGCCAACATACTCTTTACTCTGAAGAGTTGAAGAGAAAGTGTCTGTTAACACGACATTTAAAAGATTGTAGTCCTTCCTCTTGGATGTTGCCAACAACATTGACTGGAATACTGTTCCACAGTGGAACAGCTGTATGGATGAAACTTCTGTCTAAGCAGTAAGTTCTGGCAGGCGGCAGTGAAAGGGCATGATCTGGCATTGCAACACTTGAACGCGTAACACGACGATGAACATGGTGTGGGGAGCAGGCTGCTAAATCTTGTGGGCAGTGATTGGTGTGCATTTTGTACAAGACGTGGCTGCTGCTACCTGTCGGCGGTGAAGTAGGCTTGTGATGCTGAGATGCGATAGACCAGTAGCGTCATGAGCTCCAATGATCTTGAGTGCCTTCCTTTGGATGTTGTCAAGCTGGCTTAGGATAGTAGGTGAAGCGCTAGACCAGCCTAGTGAAGCATACTCCATTACACTACGGACTTGTGATTTGTACACAGTAGATCTGCCCAATGCCGTCAATTTGTTTGCAACCTTGCGAAGAGCGCCGAGCTTCTGGCCAGCCCTGGTTGAGACAGCCGAGATGTGTTTGGACCAAGTCAGCTTGCTATCAATGGTAACACCCATGATTTCCAGTTTGTCTGCTGATGGTAGCTTGCAGTCACCAAAGTAGAGTTCAAGTTGAGATTAGCATGGTCTGAGTGTATAACCGAGATCAGAAATTGGCTTTCAGCCAATTACCTTAAACTTAATGACTCTAAATCTGAATTGTTCATCACTGGATCTTACCACAATCTGAAGCTCCTTGATTTGGCTGACATTGAACTTGCAATCGGTGGCTCTTCTATCAAGCTCTCACCTGTTATCAGAAACCTTGGCTGAAGTTCCTAGACTCAAATATGTCCCTCACACCTCACGTAAACAACCTGCGCAAAACAATTCTGTTTCACATCCGAAATTGATGGCGTATCAGAAGATTTATTGACAAAGAAACATGTCACCACGCGGTCCGTGCTTTAGTCACCTCTAGACTTGACTATTGCAATGCCCTTTTCACTTTGCTTTCGGCAAAGGATGTCAGCCGCCTGCAGCGACTGCAAAACAGCGCTGCTCGCCTTGTGTTCGCGGTTGGTAGAAGAGTTGATGCCACACCCCTTATTCAGACATTGCATTGGTTGCCAGTTCAACAAAGGATTGTGTATAAAGTAGTTTTGTACATTTTTAAGGCTTTTTAAAGATGTTTAAAAACATCTTAGCTCCTCCCTATTTGGCTGAGCAGTTCTCTGTGTATGTCCCTGCTCGCTCCCTACGATCTGCAAATGGACACTAACCGACTGGTTGTTCCCAGATCCAAACTTACTATAGGTGATCGCAGTTTCAAGGTTACTGCTGCAAAGGCCTGGAACTCCCTCCAAATACACCTCATAACTGCTCAGTCAACGGAGACTTTTAAAAGTAATCTTAAGACTTATTTATTTTAATCTTTATTTTCTTGTAAACGCTATGGTACTTATGTAAATAGCGTCCTAAATACCCGTTTGTTGTTGTTGTTGTTGTTGTCTTGCACTTGGTAGGCTCAAAGGTCACTTTCCATTTATCAGCCCATGCTTTCATATTGCTTAGATCACTGTTAAGGCTAGCAGCTACTGCATTGGAGCTGGTAGAAGACTTTTAAATGGGTGCGAAAAATGTTGAATCGTCAAAAATATTCTGAATCTAGACATCCTCCCTCATGTATCATTTTCTGCAATAAAATTGCATTTGTACCCTACTTCACGGTCATGTCATAAATGTGAAGATATCCACTTGACTACATACCTGTGCAATTCCTACTGAACTACTATACTCTAGAAATGCAAATATATATCATCCAAGAACATCATTTTCCGATTAATTTGGATATTGGAATCAATAGGAATAGGAACAAAATGTCTATAGTTTAAACTGCCCAGGAAAAATATTAATTACTTTGTTCTAGCATGTTTTCACATTTTTTATAAATCTAAAATTATCACATTTTTCTCAAATATACCTATTATTATTAACACTAGAACGTTATTTTTTGAACGAATCACATATAAATTGTATTCAGTTTGACCTAGGCCCAAGTTGTTTGGAAAATTATATTTTGATCATTTTTCGAAAGATTATAGGGCAACCTTTGAGTTCATTGAATAAAAACACACCTGCAACTACAAGAGCTAACCCGCAACACGCATGTTTTGTAATTGAATACGATGATGCAACGATACAATAGGCAGTTTCTTGTCCCTACATTCGATTGTCCCTGATTTAATAGCGCGTGCAAGGGTCCAATTGTCATATCGATTGGCTGATATTTACAATAGCATGTACACAATCCTACAGAATCAATACCTCCGTGAGCATATCATTAACATAGAGGTGAACCTTTGGTGACTACGGTTGCTATGTTGTTGGCAAGTGGTTATATAACCTTGGTATCAATTCAATATGTTGGAGACTTCCAATAACTTATTAAGGACGATAGAGGGCAGGGGGCACAATTTATACTTCTAATCTATGTGAATGTATTTAGAGAAAGGAATCCAAGCTAGCTTAACCATCTCTTGGACCAAGAAAAATGGCATGGTCCATGAATAATAGGCTATACAAAAAAATGAATATTTATGAGTGCAATGGTAAGAATATTTTCATGAGGTGAAAGATGGAATGTTCCATGTCACTTCATTGAAAGGTACATTTCATTTTTCACCATGACACGAATGAGAACACATTCATTATTTAGTTATGTAACACCAGTAGATTATTTGTCATAATAAATCGGAAACCGTTAGGCATATTTAAAAAAGTAAGCTTTTTTAAGTTTGATCTAATTTAGGCCAATAAACTTACATTTGCACTTACTCCTCTACTGCATTACAATAAGCCTCGTTCATCAATAATCCAAGCTTTACATGCAGCCGAACAAAACATAGGCCTCAGCAGGAGGCCTTACGTCATTTTCACTTGACGATTGATTGTTGGAAGACACTTGCACTGCCGACAGGCTGGCCATAGTACAAACGCATCATATTCGAGGCGCAGTTCATTATTAGCGCAAGGAATGTTGCCGGCTGAAAAAGTACGAGGCGTGCAATGGTACAAAGTAAATGGAACAAAAAATGCACAGCAAATGGAACCAAACTGGATGATATCTGATAAAATTAGTCAAATATTTCATGTCATGTGACATAAAATCCACCAATCAAATGCCAAGGATATTTGAAGTTTTTATATAAAATGTATTGATCTCCCCAGTTAGTTAGGGTAATGTTTCTTCTGTGTGTCGCATTGCTGATTGCAACTTTAACTCAGGAAAATTAAAAGCATCGACAAGTTTAACAGGTGGATGGGCTGATAGAGAGTTATGTGTGGTTGGGTCCTTTCTGGTACTAGTATTATTTGTATAGGCTATATAATATCCAGCAATTGCGCCTTGAATCAAGGCTAACCCTATTCTAGCTTAGCGTAATGTGATAATGCTACTTCTGAATATCCACGGAAATAGTCTGTTGGCGGGACTTTTGAACAGGACTGGTGTATCCGTAACATTGTTAAATCTGAATATTTATATCAAAATAATATAGCAATGGTATCATAATGAGTTTATCCCTGCTCTGCTCGGTCCAATACGAAAACCCTATCGAATTTAACTGTATTATATTGATAGTTGTAGCAGACTACATTGTATGCTTGGCTTATAAATTTTGATTGCCTTTGATGCATTATAGGAGTAAGGGCCAGTCCGGAACACTCATGGTCAATTTGATTGTGTGTTTTGTTAATTTAGCTATAATTTGCGAGCAATTTAATTACCCGCATGTAACCGGAATATTTAATATTATTAAAATAAATTAATGCAATCTTATCATATTTAATTTGTCAAAACAGGTTAATATTATGGGTACAGTGTTATTCAAGGAGTTATACTTTCTATTGATCAACATGACTATATGAAGAGCTGATATAGAAAAGGGCTTGCATCCATTTGAGTGTGTTTGAGAAAAAAGCATGAAAGTATTCTGGACTATTGTGATTGATGCTTTGAAATATTATGTGTATTATAACTTTTATATTTTTGGTTATTATGTTCTTTATTTTTCAAAAAATCGATATAAGCGCTTTTGCAACACATTTCAAGAAAATGCACACAAACAGATTACCACACGGAAAAAATCATTCACCAAATCAAAAATTGGACTGTACACATAACTATCGCCAAATTGGAAAATTGTACTTTAGGTCCCAGATACTGGTGTACTAGTATCGTTCAATACTGGAACATAACATTTGCCAGTATCGCTCGATACTGGTACGCATTTATTGTTCCAGTGTCAGTCGATACCGGAACACTGTTCCAGTATCGAGCGATACTGGAACGTTTTTATGTTCCAGTAACGTTCGACACTGGTACACATGCTACCAGTAGTGATTTATCCCGGTATTAAACGATACTGGTACATAATTGTGTTCCAGTATCGCCCGATACTGGTTCATTTTATACGTAACCGGTATCGGCCGATACTGGAACACTGTCTTTATACCTGTATCGAACAATACTGGGTGGGCCAGTTTCGTACGATACATTCCAGAATCTGGGATCTAAAGTACACTTTTCCGAATTCCCTTTTATTCTTTAGTTGTCTTTGGATAATGAATTATAGAGGGCAGTATTTTGCATTAGAGGATAGTGTAAATGGATGTAAGACCTTTTGCCAAACATTTTTCTTGGACGGAAGCCCTTAACAACTGCATAACAACTCGGACTTTTTGTATTGAATTACTATGGGATGTAAGGTTTTTTCAACAAATTACCAACATTGCTAGAAACTCCAACCAAAAATACTATACCGGGTGGTTCAAAGAATTAGTTGACCGAAGTGCAAGGTAACTTTTCAACCACATTTATAGTTCCAGAGAATGTGTGTCAGCAGTAAGTTTTGCAATTATCCCGACAAAATGGTACATTTAGCTTGGTTGGTTTTTCAGATATGGTTCATTACAGAAAGCATTTTCAAAAATGCCTTGTCCATGGGAGCGTCCTTTAAAGGGGGGACTTGTTCATCTCCTCGTACTCTTTTTTCTTCTTGTGCTTGTTCTTGTCATCGTTTTCTTTGTTCTCGTTGTGATTGTCTGGTTCTTCTTGTTCTTGATATTGCTCTTGTTCGTGTTCTTGTTATAGTTCTTGTTCTTGTTCTTCTTGTTCTTCTTGTTATTTTTCTTGTTCTTGCTCTTGCTCTTGCTCTTGTTCGTGTTCTTGTTATAGTTCTTGTTCTTGTTCTTCTTGTTCTTCTTGTTATTTTTCTTGTTCGTGTTCTTGTTCTTCTTGTTCTTGATATTGCTCTTGCTCTTGTTCTTGTTCTTGTTCGTGTTCTTGTTATAGTTCTTGTTCTTGTTCTTCTTGTTCTTCTTGTTATTTTTCTTGTTCGTGTTCTTGTTCTTCTTGTTCTTGATATTGCTCTTGCTCTTGCTCTTGTTCGTGTTCGTGTTCTTGTTATAGTTCTTGTTCTTGTTCTTCTTGTTCTTCTTGTTATTTTTCTTGTTCGTGTTCTTGTTCTTCTTGTTCTTGATATTGCTCTTGCTCTTGTTCTTGTTCTTGTTCGTGTTCTTGTTATAGTTCTTGTTCTTGTTCTTCTTGTTCTTCTTGTTATTTTTCTTGTTCGTGTTCTTGTTCTTCTTGTTCTTGATATTGCTCTTGCTCTTGCTCTTGTTCGTGTTCTTGTTATAGTTCTTGTTCTTGTTCTTCTTGTTCTTTTTGTTATTTTTCTTGTTCGTGTTCTTGTTCTTCTTGTTCTTGATATTGCTCTTGCTCTTGCTCTTGTTCTTGTTCGTGTTCTTGTTATAGTTCTTGTTCTTCTTGTTCTTCTTGTTATTTTTCTTGTTCGTGTTCTTGTTCTTCTTGTTCTTGATATTGCTCTTGCTCTTGCTCTTGCTCTTGTTCGTGTTCTTGTTATAGTTCTTGTTCTTGTTTTTCTTGTTCTTCTTGTTATTTTTCTTGTTCGTGTTCTTGTTCTTCTTGTTCTTGATATTGCTCTTGCTCTTGCTCTTGCTCTTGTTCGTGTTCTTGTTATAGTTCTTGTTCTTGTTCTTCTTGTTCTTCTTGTTATTTTTCTTGTTCGTGTTCTTGTTCTTCTTGTTCTTGTTTTTCTTGATCTGGACATGGCATATTTTCCTATCAGCTTCAAAAATGCCCTTGTCACACCACTATTTAAGAAGTAAAATCTAGACTTCACTAACTTCAAGAATTCTTGTCCTGTATCAAATCTCAATTTTGCGTCAAAGATTATTGAGAAAGTAGTTGATTCTCGTCTGACTGAATACCTTACGACAAATGAATTTGTGAGCTTTTTCAATCAGCCTACAAGAAAAATCATGGAACTGAGACTGCATTGGTAAGAGTTCAGATTGATATTTTGTGCTCCATTGACAACAAGTATGGTGTTTTCTTGTGTTATTTGATCTTTCCGTTGTCGTTGACACCATAGATCATGGAATTTTACGATGTCGCCTGGAGTCAATTGGTGTTAGAGGATGTGCTCTCGAGTGGATTTGCTCATACCTAAAAAATAGACAACAATCTGTAAACATAAATTGCATCGTATCTGAGCCTGCACCTCTTCGTTTTGGAGTGTCCTAAAGATCTGTGATGGGGCCCTTGCTTTTCACTATATTATATTTTGGCCCGATCGCAGACATTACACGGAATCATAAACTTAATGTGCACCTTTATGCAGATGACACACAGCTTTTATTTTTCATATGATTTAAAATCACCGGGTAATGAGTCATCTTTGCGCTCTAAAATTGAAAACTGTGTCGCAGGTATCAAGTCTTGCATGACGGTGAACACATTCAAATTGAACGATGACAAAACGGAACGTATCATGTTCACAACACCAAAAATGCACACTTAAATCAGAGACAATCATACACTGCAAAAAGGTTGCTCAACATTTTACACAACGTTGTTGAAGTATGCAACCGCTTAACAGTTGCGTAAAATTGGATAACATGTTTTCACCAACAGTTGAACAATTCCAGTTACTCAGCAGTTGCACAACAGTTGGGTATTATTAATTAACCATTTGTTGGGCATTTTGTGACTGTTGCTTAATTTGTGAATTATTTTCATTATATATTGAGCATTTTTGTATAGCAACTGTTGCTTAATTTATCAAATATAGCCATATGTTGGGTATTTTATTTGTGTCAAGTTTTTATTATATATTGAGCATTTTTGTATAGCAACACGCGGTAGGCAAAGTAATGTGAATTATGGGCGATGCAGCTACATCACTTCCTCCCGGTAGCGAACCGGTAACTTGTAATGGGAATTCTATACACTATTCCCGTTCGGTAGTGAATCTGTAATTTATTTTAACATGTTATTAAACTAGGCTTATACATAATATCTGACACCTCTTATCAATGGTGTTTTTACTGTGAACGTTTGCCAAACGAAGTCTTGCTATCTGGGTATGATGGTATAAATAGTCCATATTATATAATACATAAACATATAAATGTGATTCTTTTGGTGCAAAATAGATCGCATGACATGAACTATTCAGTATATGTCCATGTCGTGTATTTTTTGGCTATAAAAATCGACTATTCAATATTCATCGCTAGTGACGTCGCTATAACACCGTTGAAATTATATTCATAAACAAATATATGTCAAACAAGGATGGCATTTTTAAACTATTTGTCAGTGTATTCCGTTTTGGATGCCAAGACAGAATAAATCTAATTGTGGTCCTGCGCTGCAAACAGGTTGCTTAAATATTTACTCAACATTTTACACAACGTTGTTCAAGTATGCAACCGCTCAACTGTTAAGTAAAATTTGCCCAACAGTTGAACAATTCCAGTTACTCAAAAGTTAGGCAATTATATTCACTCAACAGTTGTTCAAGTATGCAACAGCTCACGAAATTGGGTTTTTTTTTACAGCAGTTGCCTAAAATTCACATGTGCGTAACTTAATTGCATCAACTGTTGCGTGATTGTCCTCAATGCTCATAAAACAGTTGCCAAAGTGGAATATTTGTACGCAACATATTTTAGCAACAGACACAGTTTCCACCAACATTTTAAGGACATTGTTTTCGACGAATTGCTCAACGCTGGGGATTTTTTACTTTTTATACAACGCCTAACTTTCTACATATATTGAATGAATTTTAATCAATACGTCAACCAACGGATGATAAAAGTACTTTTAGCAACGTATTTTAAGCAACCTTTTTGCAAGTGTATAGATCGGTAATGCCAATATTACGTCTGCACATTCTGCTCGAAACCTGGGCATTGTCCTTGAAGAAGACATGAACATGGCTGAACAAGTGAAGAAGATATGTCAGTCAGAATATTTTCTAATTCGTATCTTCAATCAGTCTGATGACACTGCTTCAATTCTCGTTCATGTCCTCATAATCTGCCGTCTTGACAACGGAAATGCACTTTTATATGTCATTTCAAACGCCCTCCTTGATAAACTCCAGCGAACAAGAATGCAGCTGTTCGTGTGCTTTCTAAAACTCGTAAATACGATCACATAACCACAACTCTTATACAGATTTACTGGTTACCCACTCGTTAAGTATTCATTTTAAAAATGCTTCTGATAACATGGAAATTACTCAACGGACTCGCGCCATCATATATCAACTAGCTACTCACTTCTTATGAGCCAACACGGACTCGTTTTCTATCAATATCAAAAACATTATCTTTGTATGGTGATAGAGCGTTTTCATCATGTGCAACCCAAATTATGGAACTCTGTACCTGTGAACATTCGTTGTTGTGTTAAAATCAATGCTTTTAAACACCGTTTGTAAGAGACCAATACGTAACAGTAGCCCAATACGTATCAGTAAAATACTTCGAAATTTAGAAGAAGAAAACAATATATATATATATATATATATATATATATATATATCTTCTTTTTTTCTTACAATTTTTACACCCCCTCCCTCTGTATTGATTGTTACGTATTGGGCTCAACTGTTTTACTCAGAAGAAAAAGTGGCAAAAAAGTCATCAGGCCCAATACGTAACGGTGAAAATACTTAGACAGTTTAGAGAAGAAAATATAGCAAAAATTATTTTTCCTTTTGTTTTTTCACACCCCCTCCTTCTGTATTGATTGATACAACTCTACTATTGAGGGGAGGGGGCGTGTTGTATACATTATACATTTGTATGTAGTATTTTCACTGTTACGTATTGGGCCTGATGATTTTTTTTTGCCACTCTTTCCAACTAAGTAAAAATAGTTGAGCCCAATACGTAACAATCAATACAGAGGGAGGGTGTGAAAATTGTAAGACAAATATTTTTTGATTTTTTTTCTTTTCTTTCTCTAAACCTTTTAAGTATTTTCACTGTTACGTATTGGGTCTGATGACTTTTTTTGCCACTTTTCAACTAAGTTAAATAGTTGAGCCCATACGTAACAATCAATACAGAGGGAGGGGGAGTGAAAAAAAGAAGGAAAAAAGTTTTTTTATTTTTCTTCTAAATTGTTTAAGTATTTTTATTGTTACGTATTGGGCTACTGTTACGTATTGGGCTCTTACAACTGTCCGAAAACATATTTGTTCCAAAGTGCATATGTTTAATTGTACTTTAATCATTTTTTGCTCAATGTTGCTTCAGGTCACATGCTCATTTTTTTTTCTTTTTTGATTTTTTTTTGTTATGTGTATTTTATTGCTTCTTAGTTGCTGGTGTTGAGTACAAAATTACTACGGTATAAAAGTTGTAAACAAACAAATGTTTTGACATTATTTAAAAATATTCATGTGCATGTTTGTACGTATAGCGCCTCGGAATAGGCTGCCTAGATAGACGGCGCTTTATAAATGTATTATTATTATTTATTATTATTATTATCTTGTCCTTATTATTATTCTTGTTTTTACTATTCTGCTTGTTCTTCTTGTTCTTGTTCTAGTTTTTCTTGTTCGGTGTTCCTCTTGTTCTTGTTCATGTTCATGTTCTTATTCTTCTCCTTGTTCTTCTTTGTTCTTTTTCTTGTTGCCGTTGTTGTTGTTGTTCTTTTTTGTTCTGCTTGTTGTTGTTGTTGTTGTTTATGTTGTTCTTCTTATTCTTCTTCATCTTGTTCTTGTTCTTGTTCTTGTTCATGTCCTTCTTCTTCTTGTTCTTTTCCGAGTTGCTGTTCTTGATCTTTTTTGTTCTGGTTGATGTTCTTCTTCATCTTGGTCTTGTTCTTGTCGTTGTTTTGTTCATGTCTTTTTTACTTTTCTTGATCTCGTCCTTTTTTGTTCTTCGTCTTATTATTATCCTTGATATTTCTTCTTTTTCTTGTTCTTGTCCTTGTCCTTGTTCTTGTTCTTTTTTGTTCTTCCTTTTCTTTTTCTTTTACTCTTCGTTCTTATTCTTGTTTTTATTCATGATTTGTTGTTCTTGTTTATCTCCTTGTTCGTCTTGTTCTCGTTCTTTTCCATGGTCTTGTTCTTGTTCTTCTTGCTCTTCGTCTTGTTCTTGTTCTTGCTCTTGTTCTTGTTCTTGCTCTTGTTCTTGTTCTTGTCCTTGTTCTTGTTCTTAATTTTCTTGTTCTTGTTCTTCTTGTTCTTATTCTTGTTCTTGTTCTTGTTCTTGCTCTTGGTGTGCTTGTTCATCTTGTTATTGTTGTTGTTGTTGTTCTCCTTGTTCTTCATTTTCTTGTTCGTGTTCTTGTACTTGTTCATGATCTTGTTATTGTTCTTGTTGTTCTTGATTTTTGTTCTTGTTCTTGTTCTTGTTCTTGTTCTTGTTCTTGTTCGTGTTCTTGTACTTGTTCATGATCTTGTTATTGTTCTTGATTTTTGTTCTTGTTCTTGTTCTTGTTCTTGTTCTTGTTCTTGTTCTTGTTCTTGTTCTTGTTCTTGTTCTTGTTCTTGTTCTTGTTCTTTTCTTGTTCTTGTTTTTCTTCATCTTGTTCTTGTTCTTAGTCTTGTTCTTGTTCGTAATCTTGATCTTGATCGTGATCTTCTTCTTCTATTTCTTTGTTTGCATCTTCGTAATTTCTCGTCACCAAATCATTATTATTGGTTTGATGTTTCTAATGTTTCTTCCGTTGTCTGTATGTTGGTCGGTCAGTGCTGGTCATTGACTGGCCGTGTGTACCTTCTTTTGATCAATTTTGTTGTATTTTGTAATGATTGAATACATAACGTGATAATTATTTTATCCTGAAATATGCATTATTTTATTAAATGAGATACAAGAGAAGAATAATTCATTGGTAGATTACCAGTGTAGTCATCTTCGGAGCAGTAATTACACCCTTATTAAGATGAGCACTCCTGATGTAGTTCTCGTTGAAAATGACTATTGGGAAAAATTACCGTGTTGCATAATATAGCTTTTCGTCATCATCTTAATCTGTGTAAATAATGTTTATGCTCTGAGGTCTCTGGGCTGCGGACCAGACTTTGGCGGGTTAAACCGGTTTTGTGAGCGCTCAACCGTCCCCTTTCCCTCATGGCATATTGTTGGAGGTGGAATCAACTCCGTTTGTCTAAACGCCTTGGTGCTTCTGCAAAGCCAGATAACGTAGCTTGCTCGCAAGGCTGTTTTAACTGCTGTATCTAAGATTGGTTTTCTTTTCCCGCTGGGGATTCCTAGCGAGGCCAGACATTTGCTGATCGTGGTATTATAAATCTCCCTCTGCTTTTTCGGGAACAGACCATCCGTTATTTTCATATTCTGCTACAATGTCTTGGTATTTACATTTCTTCCTGGCGAAAGCATTTGCAAGGTTTTCCTCTGCTGGGACTGTCAATTCAATGATGATGACATTTTAGTCTGAGTTGAGAAAACGTTAATGTCAGGTCGTTTGGCCGTCTGGAGGAAATACTATCTGCGAGTGCCCTTCATCCACCAGGAGTTTCCAGTCACTGGCAGGATGTCTGTCTCTTTTGGTTTTCTGTACGGCAAGACTGGATTACGGTATTTTGTGCCATCTGCTGTTTGGAATGCTATGGTAGGACTGAAACCTTGAGACTGGGATGTAGATGGTCTGTTGTTGTTTGGTTCTTTCGACATATGGTATCAGTCCTGATACAATTGCTCTCAATGTTTGGTCATGGCGCCAATTGTACCTTCCATTTTCTAAGGAAAAGCTCCAACAGTTCAGGAGGTGGAGCAGGGTACAATGACATATCTGTTGTAAAGTAAAATGTTTGCACCATTTACAATAATAATTCTCATTTCAAAAAATGGTGTTAATTATATTTCAGTTCTGTATGCTGAGTTAGCAGACAAACAAATGCACGTGTTTGCTATTCCTATGACCTGGGATAGGGCATCGAATCATCCACCTCATGTTCTAATCACTACGTCTTCGTTGAACCCAGTCTTCACCACACTTAGCATTCCAGGTTTGGGATTTGAGGTGGATACGACGATTACGAGATATAGCAACGCTGACATCACATTGCCCTATGCTGCCCTTGTTACAGATGCCGGTTTGTATGATGACAAAACCATTATTGTAACATCCTCATATGCAGTTAACATACATGCATTCGATAATGATTACGTTGAAGGTGATGGCTTCTCAGTCCTTGAAAACCGTCAATTAGGCTTGGAGTATATAATCCCAGCTTATCTGCCATATAGCTCGTACCCATCTTGTTTCACAATCACTGCACTTGATAACGAGATATCTATTGATTTCGTTACCAAAGCTGGTAAATCACAAACTATTAATCCCGAACAATTCGAGACTTTTCGTTATAATGGAGCAAGCATGGAGGACCTTACTGGGACACACATAAACTCTAATAAACACATATCTGTAACTAGTGGAATGTTCACTTGCGTACCTGCAGGGGTAATATATACCGATGGTTTGCTCGTTAATGTTCCACCTGTTAACACATGGGGACAGCGATTCGTATTGGCTCCAATCTTGACAAAATCCTGTGGATACATATATCGTGTTATTTCCGGGAATCAGACAACGACGCTTTCCATATCTAATATCGGGACCGTGGAACTTCAAGGAGGAGGAGAGTATTATGAGGCGGATGTCGCGACGGAGACGATGGTTACGATTCAAGCGAATATCCAGTACTGGTTGTTAAATATATGAAGGGGTATGATGCTTGTGATAATCGTGGTGATCCTGCAATGATAGTTGTTAACCCACTAGATTCGTACTATAACAACGTTACCTTCCCAGTCTTCGAAACAACATATTCACATCCAAAATTCTATTCCATAAACGTCATTACAAACTGTAGTGATGTTGACACCATGGTATTCGATGATACGACCTCCATGTCAGATTGGGATCAGCTTACTACTGAAGACGAATCCATGTGTTGTATCCGTGGGGAAGTTACGCCAGGTGTGCATAGTGTTGTAAATACGAATCCGTTGGCGACATTTACCGTCTCTGTCTACATGATGATGATAGAAGGTCATACTTCCTATGCTTACCAGGCCGGATTCTCCTATTCAGGTGAGTACGTCGTGTATGACAAAAATAAATAACATATATGTGTGGTGGTATGGGAAAACCCGTCGGAAGTCGCTAGTGTTAATATTGAGATATCTGGGTCATAACAAAATATTCCTAACAAATAAGTTCCAAGTCATTTTTCCAACTTTGGTCCCAAGATAGAGATTATACCTTGAACTTTAGTCTCCAGGAGTTTTGTATGCAAACATTCCAGATGTTAAGTTTATTTTAGTACTTTTCGGAACCTTGTTTATCAAATTTTATGTGTAAAATGCATGTGTAAAATGCTACATAAAATGACATTGTTACCATGGTAACCACAAAGAACTTACAATTGCAAATAAGATCGCAAAAAACTAGGTTCATATCAAAAGTCCTTTTCATAATTTATGACAAGCTATTCCGTGTGACATACCGATGTAGTTTTATTATTATTAGAGCATTTAAAAGATTTTGAGTACACCTTTGAATTGTCAGTTTCAATTTGCAGTGTTGCGTTTAAACTTGCCGACTTTAAAATACTATAACTGTAGTTCTAGATGGAATTTCTGAAAAATTTAAACAGTCCCATACTCAGTAGATTATGAAGCTCTCGGCCAACGAAAAAAAACCAAGTTGCTAGAAAATGACCATGTGAAGGGTTTTCCCATGCCACCACACATATATGTAGTCAAATGTTTTGTCGTCATTGCAGGCGAAATGGTGGCATTTTCTGTATTTCTGGAAAACATACCCCTAATTTTAAACCACATTTTACTATGTTCGTTGCGGTTGTTTGAAAATTAGCCTACACCATTCATTTGATGGACGAATTAATAAGAAAACATATCATATGATATTATAATATTTGCATGTGCAAATTTGCCCGAATATATTTTCCAAAAAAGGAAATGGCTAAATCTATATTCGCTCGAGTACGCCAAGCTTCTGACTGAATATATTTGTTCATAAAAAATGACAAATGTAAATGGCAATACAATATTTTATTGAATTACTCACACAATATTTTTCTTTAACCGAAAATGTACAAAGGAATGAGAAAGAGGAAATAAGGTTATCGTATGAATAAATCTAATCATTTTTTTATTACATTATTGTCCTTATGTTTTATTAAATTCTACTGCAGATCCACTTATTCCAAGTACTGAGGTCCCTCCTACCACTGATTTATCTCCGGTCTCGACTACTGATGGTAAGTATGAGTGTTGAAATATAACTGTTTTGCTAAAAGTAATGGCATGTTTATTCTTTGTGGAAATGACTGACGCGCGGTCAATGCTAATTATCCATGTCCAAATTCAGCGTGAGATCGTACGGCCTAACATTGAGAAAAAACCAAAGAAACAAATACAAAAACAAACCACACACCCAACAAACAAACACACCCACCCTACAAAACACCCCCATACACCCAAACCGACCTGTAGACAAACACTCTACAAACAGACCTATAGAAATATATACGAACACAAAAACAACACAGAAAGAAAGAAAGAAACAAACGTTGCAACAATCACCTCACCAAACAAACAAACAAACAAACATACGTTTGACAAAAAACGACTCGTACGCAATTACAGTTAACTACAAGCATATGCATACAAAACTGTCAATTGTGGGGGGGGGGGGGGGGGGGGGGGGGTAATCAACATTATAAAATTGTCCTTTACATACAATTATGAATCGAATGGTAGAGCAGGTACCTGTGTGAATTTAATTTAAAAAAACCCTTCTCGCACAAATTATTTTCCTTATGTTTTTATTATATTCAACTGCTGCAGTTTCACTTATTCCTAGTACTGAGGTCCCTCCTACCACTGATTTATCTCCGGTCTCGACTATTGATGGTAAGCATTTTTAAAATGTTTCTATTTTGCCAACATCAATAGCAATTGGATTTTATTTTTGATTATGTCAACAACAATTTCGTTCTTAATTAAATTTCCAAATCATACTCGCAATTGAAAAAGGAAGTCGAGAACAAGTTTGTTCTCAATTAAAATTAACGAACCATACTCCCAAGTATAAAAAGAGATAGTCCACACAAAAAGATCATAACTCTAATTCTTACATCATGTGAGGTTGTACTTTGTATATATACTCAGGAAAGATTGTTAGCTACATTATGCCATCCCATTTGTTTTAATACCAACCTTTTATCGAATCAGAGATTTGCCATATTTATGAGAAATCTTGCTGTTTCAAACGTGACATTCTTATCATAATGTAACTAACAATATTCCTTATTTTTATAGGAAATACAGTATCATAGGATTGTTAGAAATCCCTTATGAGTGTAGACTTTCTATTCTGCGCCCATAGCCGAAATGTCTTGCGTATCTTTTGTGCATACATTATCGTACCCAGGGCCGCCGTCGATGTAACTTCCTGCCAGGGGAAGAGGTGTATGTATATCTTAAACTCTTTGAAGCAGGTCGCATGGTTGATTGAAAGCTCATAATAGGATGATTATCTCCATTTTTGTTTAAGTCTTGGATTCACCAGACATGTTTGAGTTTGTCATGTTATTCCATATGTCGTTATCGAAATCTTCATTGTTTATCATACTAATATTTAGGGCTGAATCTAATATGTGAAGGCACTAATATGTCTGCTATATTCAACACTTCTTTACTGCCATTTGAACTTGCTAATGACGTACATCTGTGGGATGAGAATTGTACTGCATCAGCTTATAGGGATAACATGGCAATCATTACAACGGACTATCACAAGTGTAACACCGTTATGGAGGTAAGAAATACAGGTGTCCTAGAAAAATCATATTAGAAGTATAAAGACACACCAAAATATCTATATGTAATACCAAATACAGTTTGTAATGGTAAAAGTGCTCAATG
Organism: Ophiura sarsii; assembly: GCA_035610835.1. NCBI lineage: Eukaryota > Metazoa > Echinodermata > Ophiuroidea > Amphilepidida > Ophiuridae > Ophiura > Ophiura sarsii. The sequence continues at coordinate 1,243,614 of CM069449.1, read as the reverse complement.
GTGTTTAAACGAGAGCTAGTATACTATTTCGTTTTCGGCATAGGCCTATCAAAAATCGGTCATGGAGGTAATAAAAATGCAGGGTGTTGTAGAATTATTTATCACCTTGTTTGAACACATATCACCAAATTGGTATAAGACACTATCATCATGGCGAACATGTTTTTTTCAGTTGATTCAATCACGTATCTTTATTTCTTATCTGGCGGCGTGGCACTTACATTTACACTTACACTTATTAAAGGTTTGATGGAAAAATTAGTTTAGGCGGTTAGCCTTTACGATTCCATATCATGTTTTGTTCCAGTTTTTGTCAAGTCTATTTTTAAATGCATTCACTGTCTTGACGTTGACCACATCTGTGGGTAGCTCGTTCCATTGGTTGATTACTCTCATCGTGAAGAAGTATTTCCTGCAGTTGAGGTTCTTGAAAAGTGCTGGCTTGTAGACTTTAATTTGATGTCCTCTTGTGGCGTGGGTTGATTGGGCCAATGTGAAGAAGTCTGATAGGTCTACTTTGTCGAGCCCTTTTAAAATCTTGAATGTTTCGATGAGGTCCCCTCTGATTCTGCGCTTCTCAAGATTTGGTGCCTAGGCTTTTCATTCTGTTTTCATATGTTAGGTGTCTCAGTTGGGGTACCATCTTAGTTGCTCGCCTTTGTATTCTTTCCATGGCGTTGATGTCCTTTCTAAGGTATGGGCACCAGGCTTGGACGCAATATTCTAGGTGCGGTCGGACGTATGATTTGTGGAGCACTTTGAAGCTGTTGTTGTCAAAATATGTGAACGTCCTTTTCACTACACGTAGGCAGTTCATGGCTCTAACCGCTGCTTTCGCACACTGCTTGCTGGGTTTACAATCCTGGGTAAACAGTACTCCTATGTCCCTTTCTTCCATTGTTTCTTCTAGCTGTGTGTTGTTTAGCTGGTAGCTGGCTCCGGTGTTATTGTGGCCCAGATGCATTTGTTTACACTTCTTGGCGTTGACCCGTAACAACCATTTGTCTGACCAGGACTGGAGGAGATCAAGATCTTCTTGTAGTTTGAGTCTGTCTTCGTCGTCATTGATATTGTGGTATAACTTGGTGTCGTCTGCAAACATTAATATGTCCGAGCTTATGTTGTTTGGCAGGTCATTTATGAAGAGAACAAATAACAGTGGTCCTAGAACAGAGCCTTGAGGAACGTCGCTGAGAACGTCTGCCCATTCTGAGTCTGTGCCCCTGACACTCACTTTCTGTTTTCTGTTGGTAAGGAGCTCTTCTATCCAGTGAAGTAGATTTCCTCCTATGCCATAAGCTTGTAGTTTAGTTATAAGTCTTCTATGTGGTACTGTGTCGAATGCTTTCGCAAACTTCAAGTAGATGATATCAATCCCGCTTCCTGCATCTAGTCCGGCTGTTATTCTCTCTAAACTGGTGAGAAGATTTGTGAGGCATGACATTAGGCCTATTGAAAATCAATGACAGCCTGTTTTTATTTATTCTTATCCGACGTAATCCTAAGGTATATAAGGTATCTCAAGATTAACACTTACTATACAGGGTGAGTCAAAAAAAGTTTACTCAACTTCAGCGATTTTTTTAGAAAAAAGCATTCGTTTGTTTTCAAAACAATTTACTACGGTATAAAGACAGATTAATTAGCTTTAATATGAATTTTATCTGGTTTAGCTTGGTTGAGGGAAACTTATTTTACGCTGTTTTGAATGAAAGTGACCAATTTAACGTCCGAGCACGCTTCCAGATCTTGACCATTATATTTCATAAGATGCGACCAATAAAAAATTACAATACCGACAGCGAAAGGGTCAATTCCTTTGTTATGAAATGATTAAAGTGTGGTAATTGTGTCATAAATTGGCCTTAAAGCTGCCTATTGTCCCTCAGTGCAACCATCCTAAGCACACTCTCAAAGATCAGGAGAAAGACCAAACAAGATGCTGGATTATCAAGGGGGTTTCTATTCATTAACAGGAATACATTTTACATGTAGAGAGAGAAAGAGAGGATAGACTATTACTTACTAGTCTTACTGTGGACATTGACAATTTTTGATTGGTTCAAGGATAATGTTTACTTAATCGGACATATTTACGAAAAATAAGTGCAATATTATGTTTATTGATTTTATCAAAATACTATATCGTTTATTATTCACATTATCAGATAGTCACTGGCGACAATTTTTATTCAATATCTTCATCTAGTTTTATACATATTTATGAATATCCCTTGCGGACTATTTAATCATTGCAGTTATTATTTATTAACTGACAGTGGTGATACGATTTAATCCATATTTCATGTCTTAATCTATTAGAAGACAATTTTGAACAAGTCTATTGTCTACTTAATTCTTTTAATAAACAAGATGTGTATGCTTTACATCATAATCCTAGTAAACATTATTAAACTCGTTAAGCTTGAAATTAAAAACCGTGTTTTTGGTGAAAAAACAGCTCTGTACAGAAATAGTCATATTTACTTAACGGTATCATCAAATAGCGTGATTATTTTTTCGAGATGATAGCAAAGAAATGGCGCAATCATTTAAAGTTTTGTTTGCCTTGATTTTGTGTTCAGAGGTTTTTTTTGTTGGATTTTTTCAATTAGGGTAAACTTTTTTTGACTCACCCTGTACACCATACTGATATTGCTTCATAAGTATTACCAATAGTTGATATCTGACATCTTTAGTGGAAATCTTAACAATAATTGCAAATTACGTGCATATAATTTTAACACTTTCCACGCGGTTATTAGTTTTACCGTATACAAAACAGATTTTTCAGAAAGCTTTCCCAAAAGTATATCTCAAGGATTACTGAACCAATAATAGACCTGTTTGCACTTATTTCAATGCATTTCTCATGGTGAATCCAAATATGGTAAGGTTAATAGAGTGGATTAATCACGAAAATGATTCAAAACATTTGATTGATTCTACGACTTTATAATTGGGAACGCAGTTTCACGACATTCATTTAATAAAAATTCCATTGAAATGGAACGGGGGCGATCCAAAAGAAAGAAGCATGTTTTGTAACCATTTTCTGAAGCATCTGTTGCATACCAAAATACCAGGGAAATGGTGTATGTATTTTCCATAATTCAAACCAAAAAACCAAATCCAAACACCGCACTAAAAATAGTACAGTAAATCAATAAAGTTGATTTGTTTGCATGGAGGGGGGAGGGGGGCGTCTGAAGAACAATCTAGGTATGACATTGTACTTGGTCTAACACGTTTGGTCCAGGAATTGCTATAATACTAATTAAAAGTGGCATTCCGCGATCATGGTTATCCTATCCGTATTAACATTTCATTAAATCAACCCAGGAATTATTATTATATAACCCGAAACTCAAACATCCACAGCTAACAATCTGTGGTCAAACAAGATAAGCTATTATGTCTCTCTGTGGGGAGTCTAATAAACATCTCTCTGAATGAATCATCAACCGTCTATGCATCAACTAAACAAGCTTTGACTCCATCACAGACTGCAGGAATGTTAAAATAAACTGCATAGGTATATGTATTTTTACAAAGACTACAAACATGGCTGCCCCCACTTATGTCTAGAAAGACCTAAATGTGTAATTTGTTGCAATCTGATGCTATAAGGGTGGCTTCGCCCCCCCCCCCCCCCCCAAAAAAAGAGAGCTTTGCGTAAAACATGATCTATGATTTTAGGCCAATAGAGTTCAAAAGATTATCATTTTGATCAAAATTGGAATCTACCAATTTTCACAATGTTTGTAATGAAATATCTATAAGATAAAACTTTTAAAAATCTAGATTACATATAAAAGCTAGTTTGAATCACAAGCAACATGATCAAATAGCAATTGCATTTATTGCTATATAACTTCCTCATGATTAAAATAATACAAAGTTCCATTTTCAAAGGAGAAACACACTCTATAATTCCGCCATAAAAACCCCACGTAGCTTCATTCATACGAATATATGTACCCTTTGTAACCATAGTAACACAGTTAGGAGTTATTTCGTCACATGACAATTTTCAGCAAAGACCACATTTCGAATAACTTCGTGAAAATAGATCGTTATAAAGTAAAGCCCATTTTTCCCGACAAAACGTTATAATGTGGCTATTATCTTTTGTCAAGATATTGTCTTCAACCCATGACTTTCAATATTATATTCCCATGTACTGTCTCTATCTTGATAGTGAATAATTATCATCTGCGTAAGTGTTACCTGTGATTATAATGTGTTTGTCCGTAAATTATACCGGTATCGAATTTATTTGTTGTTTAGGAATCGGAGGACCACATTATTTTCCGCAATGCACTCATTCTACGCCCTATCGACCCCTCATCACCGATCAAACCACCGCAAGTTGATATTGAATGCCGGGTTGAGCGACGCCACTTGCTGGATACTAGTTTCAAAGCTTCTTTGAAGAAACACGTCTCATTCGGAAACTTTTCGTTTGGGTTAGAAATCTACCACGATGGCAAATATAGCGCCCCCTTTGAGCCTGAAGAGTACCCGATAGATGTAAAGTTAGGTGATGACCTGTTTCTATCTGCAAGTGTCACTACTGTCAATGACTTGGAAATCTTCGTGGATTCATGTTGGGGGACGCCCTCTATCGACCCATGGGATGATACAAGATACTCAGTAATATCCAACGGGTAAGAATTATGGTGTTAGATATCGCCTATGAGTAAGGTATTCATGAACGGATTATAACACCTATCACTGTTTCAATATGTTTAATATTAGTGATGTCATGACTATTTTACTCATACGTAGAACTTGAATTATAATATAAACTAGCTTGTAGTTTATGATTTAATTTTGGTGTCGTTGAAGAATAATAGGGTGATAGCAATTTACTTAATAGGCATAGGTGTCACTTCAGATGACATAGTAATCATTGCTATTACATACACTCGAATGATCATCACCGAACAATTTTAGATACAAAGCTGAAACTCTGATGCTACAACCAGTCCTTATACAGGAATATTTAGGATTTGCAACAGTGTAGCCTTATCAACCGTTGTCACCCATAACTCGGGAGGCATCATTGTATTATGACAATCATTATATGGAAACAATTATTGTTATCATTCACATTTACGAGGTAATAATATTTACGAAATAAAATGAAGAAAACTTATAATTAAGCAACACCCCTCCTTAATTCAACTGTCTTAAGCTTCAAACACCCGGATTGATAAACCACATCAACTACTGTAATATTATGTGGGAACGGGATTGGTCAATATAGGTTGGGTTAATTGACTTCTAAACCTGAACATATGTAACTGTCGTTGCATTGTGTCGTATTGTTTGTTACATAGATGTCCAGACGACAATTCCGTGACATTCATCGAATCCGGCGAAGATACAACTAAACGATTTTCCCTTGAAGCATTCGCCTTTAAAGGATACAATTGGCTGGTGAGTACCCATTAACACGTCATATAGTACAATATGAGGGTGATTTGCAAGCAATTTGTTATCTGAGGAACTCGCTTTCTATTGTAATAGGCCTACTTGGTAGTTCCTGCCGCTGCAGATGTTTGTGCCCATTTTAATCAGACTTTGAATGACATGTCTTGACTCGACTTGGAATCGACTCGATCTTGAGACTCGAGTAACAGATTCGACGCAAGACTCGACCACTTCGTGAATCAGTTCAACTCTGAGACTTATCACAATTCAACTGTTTCATGACTTGTAACATGCGTAACTCAACCTCTGTCGAAGTAAATGACTCGTATGGAAATAAATAAAGCATTATATATAATCATGTTAATTTTTAAAAAAATCATCAGTCAACAATCCAGCATTCAGCAATATAATGCTAATCTAGCTCCAGAGTATGTTGACAATCCAAGAGGCTGTTATCGTACCCAATCCTGATAGTCCACTACAGTAAACTACTGTAAAAAACCAAAACTGCAGTTTTACTGTGTCTATGTTATAACATGTACCATGTGTTACAGTCCGCTACAGTTAGTATTGTGTTTTCTTTTCCAGGTGTTCTTGCACTGTTCCGTCGTAGTGTGTGACTCTACATCTCCTAATTCCATTTGCAAGGCAGATTGTAATGACAAGACATCCCGTGTTCGACGATCTAATGAAGATCTGCATACCGTCAGCAGTGGACCTTTAGTAGTACGTGGCTAGGACGTATACACACACCGTCAGCAGCTGCAGACCATTAGTTCGTGGTTAGGACGTGTACAACATCTACTCATCCATGAATAGTCACTGTATACAGCGGTTTAAAAGCAGCATCTTTACTTGATATTTATCTTTTATTTTGTCAAAACATTAGGGTTTGAGGGATCTTTATGTATCCACGCCACACAAGAAATGTTGCGCTCTGTACATATAAAGTTATTTAGTAGAAATGAAACTAATAATGAAAGGTTGATGTTTCCATGAGGTTATCTCCCCTCGATTTGTTGGATTAAACTTACAATTAGTTCAACCTGCAATTCCTTTTAATTAAACATTTATTGAGCCCTAATTACTATCTTGTTAGACAATTGATTGTGAAAAAAATGTCAATATGATGTATATCTGTAATTTTATGATTACATTGAGTTAAACATTCTACAAATAGGTATTCTTTCTTCACCATTTTAGGGACACTCTTTACGACATGTAGTCTGTTCTTTTGTTTTTAGATATTTTCAATAGGGAGAAATTTGCAGATCGAGATTATAATGGTCTGGAGCTTTTGAAACAGACATGACATTTTATGTGGAATTGTTTTTAATCTGTATTCACCAGGAGGAATCCCCAATGCTAAAGGTCATTTTAATCAGATTTCCCCAACTTTCATAGTCTATATTACATATTAATTAAGAATAAAAATAGACAATTAAAATTTATAATTGGAAAGCTTAGATTCTGCAGAAAAATATTGGTCTCCATGTCTACAAAATGCCTCTGAAATAATAAAAGCTATTAAAAGGTACCTTGTCTGCAGACGACAGTTCCAATGTCCATAGAAAAATCCAAAACTATTGAATTTAATCACCATATTGGAATCACCATGAGATATACATTAAAATAAGTACAGACATGACAAGCATTGGTTCAGTATATCCTAGACTTTGAAAGTTGGGAAAAGTTTCTAAAAAATCTGTTTGTATGGACGTGGTAAAACTAATAGCCGCGTGAAAAAACCTTCTCTTTTACAAGAATGTTTAAATTTCACAATTGATAGCTCTGGTGAAGAGTTGTGTTATTTCATGAACGTCTCATTTTCCATTCTGCACACGCAAAATGTTTGGTCATAGAATATTGTTTTGAATGGCAAAGCTGAGCCAAGCTGTAACACTTTAAAAATCCACATGGATACTGAGCCAAACTCATAAAACTGTAATACCTTTCTGTTTATGTCAAGTACTTCTTTATGAGGGCTAATTAACAATCATATCAACTATTCAATTTGGTAAGATTTTATTTTATTGAAGAATAACATTTTTTAGATACAGTGACATCAATCAATCAAACTTATAAAACAAAAAACTGTGGTCAAGAATGATTTTAGCATGTGTTATTTGCAAGCGCAATTCACCAACATTGAAATATAGATATACGAGGGGGTATCAAAAAGTTCTTGACATCACCCAGAAGTGAAGGAGCTATATCGATGAAATTTTGTCTGTGTAATCACTGGTCCTTAAAAACATTATGGTGCAAAAATGGTCTCATAAGTATGTTTACTTCTATACCGGTGGCGCTAGATGCCAAGGCCATGTAAATCAATGACATCTTCCAACGGTGATGTGTACATGGTAAATTATAACGGGACAATAACTGATTCTTGTAGTAACCCTTCCAGAAGAATATTAGGCTCAGATTTTTTATTTTAATTTGTCATCTCTGTAAATGACAACATTTCTAAACCTCATACTCCTCTGGAAGGCTACCCACAAGGACCCGTTTTTGGACCATTATCGTTAACCATGTACACAGCACCGTCGGGAGACCTCATTGATTTGCATGTCCTTGGCATCTAGCGCCACCTGTATAAAAAGTAAACATACGTATGAGACCATTTTTGCACCATAATGTTTTAAGGACCAGTGATTACACAGACACAATTTCATCGATATAGCTCCTTCACTTCTGGGTGATGTCAAGAACTTTTTGATACCCCCTCGTATACTTGAATTTTTGACCAAAAACTTTCTACCTACCAACCTATAACATATCTAATTTAAGAATGTTTTGATAATGACTACATGCATTTAATGATTTTATCAAATTGTGTCCAAATCGTGCTGACTCACCTTGTAATAATACCTTCATCGTAAGCGTCATATCATAGATCCCTCTTATTTTCACTCATTTTCCTCGCAATCGGTTTCCTGCTGATCTCTTTTATACAGTGTGGTTCAATAAAACGTTGACAGATTTTCAAAGCCATATTTTTCAAAATTGTGGGATTTTGTTTAATTTCTTTTTACATATTCCTCAAAAATATCATCTTGGCCATCTATGCTGAAAATCTCAATGTTAATAATGCTATGGCGGCAAAATGATAGCTATTTGAAGAGAATCTCTCCAAAATCTCTTTGTCCACGGGTAAGTCTACGGGAAATGACCAGCAAGATAACATTAAATGGCATCGTCACTTTTAATTAAGGCATAGAGTATAGACAATTACACTTCGAATCTATGAAAATCAACAATTCTAATTAGGGTCACTCGTGGTATTATTATTATTACGTATTGATTTCACACCTGAATAGATAGTTAAAATGTTAAAAATTACACTGGTTTCACCTGGCGGGATCTTCAAATCTTAGATTAGGCCAACAAAAAAAATTGTTTGCTTGTCCATAGATGGGTCAAAAAAAGTTGGGTCGGTCGGTCGGAATTTTTTTTTCTTCTTTTTTTTAAACATTGGTTGTTCTGGCCCTATCCTACAAACACAAAATCTAGCATGCACCATTTTGAGCCTTATCAATGGCAGGCTAATGGCAATGGTTAATTTTACCATGGTTTAGCCCACATTTGATTTGAAATAACCAACATATTTATACCCCATGACCCACAGCATAGCATTAGAAACTTTTATCTTTAGATCCTAATTACTACGGTATTAAGTTTGATTCTGTTCAAAAGTATAACTTTTATCATGTACCATTTCTGAATTATTTGGTCCTTAACATGAAGGTGACATAAAAAGGGTATTGGCTCACATGAGGAGTAACGTAGGGTTCAATATAGGTCATTCAAATGAATGTTTTAAAAAAATCTTTAAAAAAAATCAAAAAAAAAAAATTAAAAAAAAAAAAAAACTTTTTTTTTTTTTACAAAAATTCAACACAAAAAGTTTTTTTCTGACCAGTCGGGACTGCCTCACACGGTCGGTCGGACGAGGGCAAGCAAACAACTTTTTTTTTTGGCCTTACTTGCATGCAATTCATCATTCAGTATCCAATGTAAAGGGAGCACATACCTAAATAGGTATCGCGACACGCTATCGTCGCGATCAATCAAAGTTGAGTACGACAATAGTTCCTATTTGGCGGGAAAGAGAGTTCTTTTTTGACGGTTTATGATATAATTTTTCACTAATATGTTGTGTTTGAAATGTGTAGTTGATGTTCTGACATTTAAACTAGGTGATTTGAGGTCAATTTTAATTTCACGGACCGATTTACACACGCGGTGATATCCAGACCGGAGACCAAATTTAGGTAGGCATATCACTACGTTGTTATGCGGCGGCTTATAGCAAAAAAAGTGCACGAGAAAGTTTGCTTCATATTGAGATATGTTGTAGATTACCCTTGTGAGTAAAACATATCAAAATTTCATTGAAATTTTAGCGCTAATTTAGAAACTAGAGCCATTTAAGTAAGCCTTTCCTAACAGTAAAGTCTATGGAGAGCGTCTTGGTGCTGTGCTCCCTTATAGCGCCAGGTTCCCGATCTCCCGCGTGCTCCGATCCTGTGTAGGTGTATTACACAATGCAATAAATAAAAGTCGGGTTTCACCCAAATCTATGCATTTTGATATCAACTGGGCAGTGTATTTATGGCATAGGCCAACTTTGTCCGGTTTAAAAAACAGGGGGGGGGGGGTGTGTGGTTGCTCTTTTTTAAACAAAAAACACGGCGTTATCTCAGTTGATGTGTTGTAGGTGGGTTAGGTTGACATAATCAGAGACTGATCGAAATCAAAATCAGTTGGATTTGAGTCAAAAAGTTTGAATTTCGTGAGTGTAGGCCCGGTAACAAGTCAAAGCGTGCCGCGTCTAGAGTCAAAAAACGGAAAATAATAGTGATTTTACGGAAGATGCGGCATCCGTGATCAGATCATATTTCAAAAACGGATTGTTCAATTGTAATTTTATTTGGCTAGTTTGTTCAAAATTTCACGCTGAAAAAGTTGATATCAATTTTGAATGATTTTGAGCAAATTTGTGCTCTATAAAGCGCCAGGTTCCCGATCTCCCGCGTGCTCCGATCCTGTGTAGGTGTATTACACAATGCAATAAATAAAAGTCGGGTTTCACCCAAATCTATGCATTTTGATATCAACTGGGCAGTGTATTTATGGCATAGGCCAACTTTGTCCGGTTTAAAAAACAGGGGGGGTGTGTGGTTGCTCTTTTTTAAACAAAAACACGGCGTTATCTCAGTTGATGTGTTGTAGGTGGTTAGGTTGACATAATCAGAGACTGCTCGAAATCAAAATCAGTTGGATTTGAGTCAAAAAGTTTGAATTTCGTGAGTGTAGGCCCGGGCGGCGTGCCGCGTCTAGAGTCAAAAAACGGAAAATAATAGTGATTTTACGGAAGATGCGGCCTCCGTGATCAGATCATATTTCAAAAACGGATTGTTCAATTGTAATTTTATTTGGCTAGTTTGTTCAAAATTTCACGCTGAAAAAGTTGATATCAATTTTGAATGATTTTGAGCAAATTTGTGCTCTATAAGGGAGCACATACCTAAATAGGTATCGCGACACGCTATCGTCGCGATCAATCAAAGTTGAGTACGACAATAGTTCCTATTTGGCGGGAAAGAGAGTTCTTATTTGACGGTTTATGATATAATTTTTCACTAATATGTTGTGTTTGAAATGTGTAGTTGATGTTCTGACATTTAAACTAGGTGATTTGAGGTCAATTTTAATTTCACGGACCGATTTACACACGCGGTGATATCCAGACCGGAGACCAAATTTAGGTAGGCATATCACTACGTTGTTATGCGGCGGCTTATAGCAAAAAAAAAAGTGCACGAGAAAGTTTGCTTCATATTGAGATATGTTGTAGATTACCCTTGTGAGTAAAACATCAAAATTTCATTGAAATTTTAGCGCTATTTAGAAACTAGAGCCATTTAAGTAAGCCTTTCCTAACAGTAAAGTCTATGGAGAGCGTCTTGGTGCTGTGCTCCCTAAAGCGAAATCAGTACCCGTGGACAGAGTGAAATGGGACAGACTTGGTTTAAATAGCTGTTATTTTGCAACCGTAAGGTTATTTGTAACGATATTTTCAGCACAGATGGTCAAGATTATATAGTTGACGAATATTGAAAAATATTTTTTTTAAATCCACAGAATTTTAAAAAAAATGGCTTCAAAAAATTGTCAACGTTTTATTGAACCACACTGTAGTAAGTCAATTTTGAAAATTAATTTACTCTGTTTCGATGACATAAGTATTAAATCACGTCAAAAACTATTCACATCTGTTTCATGAAGTGTTCCCTTTCATGATGTCATCGTCTGTTCTCAAATTTTATTTTCTTATTAATTCTTTAGTTCTTAAGTTTATTTTCTAGATGGAATAAAATGAACGTTTTACGCAATTTGAGCTTTCCATTGATACCGTATTTGTATTTCAATGAGTATCACCTTTAAGATATCCCTGGGTAGTGTGGTTTTATTTGCTGTTATAACAAATAAATGGTAATCCATTGAATTTTGTGGTGTCTCTCTAAATGTAAAACGAGTGGAAAGAGTGGAAATTCACTCGAAAAGGAGTAAAGGGAGTGAAACGCTGGACAACCCGTCTAAAATGAGTGTGACAGTTAATTTTTACACTCTCAATAGAGTGGAACATTGTCATATAAGATCCCCTTTCACTCCTTTTAGAGTGTTTTCCACTCAAAACGTGTTGTCCTGCGTTTAACTCCTTGAAAGAGTGGGGGGGGGGGGGGGGGGGGGGGGGGGGGGGGGGGGGGGGGGGCGTTTTTTCTGGAAAAGGTACATTGGTACTGTTGTGACGCCGTTTTACTATCTATTCTGGATATTTCAATTCCTTTCATTTAGGCCACGATTGACTGGAACTAGCAACACCGTCGGCCGTGTCGAAAACCGATTTCGATAACTGGCTCCGCTAAAACACTGACTAATTCCTGTCGACGCATCACGCTGAGAAGACATGTTTAATTTACTCTAGTCAAGATTATTTCCACGTGCGGGTTTTCTGATATTTACACAGAAACCCAGATTGCAGCGATGTCACTTTAGTTATGATTTATTAAAAGATTGCTGGGTGTGCCATGTATGATATCTGAGTAAGTGAACCGTTCATTTATTAATAAATAACATTACATATATATAGTAAACTTAAAAAGCTTGTCCGTTATGATTATTCTGTGTGTTTTGGTCCCCTCTCCGCCTTGCGAGTTATTCCCTAGTCACGCCATAAAAGTACCAAAAGAATCTCTTAACATGGGGTATGCTTTTTTGCTGGTAAATCCCTAAACGAGGGTCCATTTCGCAAACAAAAGTCAAATTAGCCGTTTTTTGGTGGAGGTCCAAAAAACCCTAAAAAGTGGGTTGGGTTTTTGGAGCTCCTGCGGCATATCCCCTTCATAAAATAATTCGAGTACCCCCCCCCCCCCCCCCCCGGATTAGAACAAGATAATCCTTTCGAGTAGTGATTACTGAACAAAATCCATATAGAGGAACTTAATACTTCCTATTTTCTCATAAGACAAATGAATCAGTTAGCCACTATATAATCGGTAATCAGCCCGGAGCAGTCAATCACGCAGCCCGGGCAATCAGTCAGTCAGTTAATCAGTCAATCAGTGGTCAGTCATTCATTAAGCTAGTCAGTCAGCCACATGGCGGCACCAGTCTCATATCTTTTTCTTTCTTTTTTTCTTCTTTTTTTTTGGGGGGGGGGGGGGGGGGGGGAGGGTTGGCAAAGGGGGGCATGCACAAAGTTATGCCATTTTTTGTGCCATTTTACGTATGTAATGGTCAAATTTGGTCTAATGTCAGTAATCAGCCAATCAGTAGGCTAATCAGTCTTTTCCACCTTCCGTTTGGCGGTCAACTGCCAAATTTAGCAAAGAAGGATTGATGAATTAAAGCATCGTTATTTACTGGAGTAAATATTTCATAGTGATCGTCACCTTCATGTTGGAGGGTCATCATCTGTATCCATATTTTCAATTCTATTCA